>CM046425.1:35417823-36107823 GCA_025506505.1 Flaveria sonorensis | reverse complement strand
AAAGATTCTTCGTCCCCCAAACCTTTTGATCAGATCTTCCATTCTAGACAAAAGGAAAGATCATCTGTCCACTAATATTGTTGATAAAAGTAGAGGAAAAGTTCCTCAGTTCACCTCCAAACCGAGTAAAGATCCTTCGTTTAGCAGTTACAGGTTCAACTCGGCAAACAAAGAGATTGTCTGTCTAATTCTAGAAACAATAATTCACCAATTAAATTACTTTAATTGTACATTAACAGACCCTTCTTGCTCACAACTTTAAGTACATAAGCAAGACTTCTTTGCATAGTTTAGCACTCGAACTTACATGTTTCAGAAAATAGAACACATAAAACTTCGAAGATCTTCCGATTTACTCTGCTCTACACACTCTTGATTCAGGTATATTTTTGAGTGCTAGGATAATCCTAACTGCACAATCTGTTTAGGCTGTTATACGCCGGGTAATAGATGGGTTCACCTGGGTGCCCTGAAATCTATTTTAAGGGGTGCCTGTTAAATAGAAATCATCATCCAAACTTGATTTCTTTATGTTATTTCTTTAATATATTTTCATTATGTATTGTTTAAACTTGATAATCGTGTTCTCTTTCATCTTATTTTTGTAATACAATCCCTCCATTCGAAATAGTAAAAGTGTTTTATTTTACATTGTAAATGGTGTGACACCCCACCCGGAACCCGGGCGGACGTCTACAATCGATACAACTTACAACGGAAGCTAACATATGTTTTATTATATACTATAATATCATCAACTTGGTACACTACTATTTTACAACAGTATCTAAAAACAAATTAAAATAAAACTTTTTGGTCTTCTGGATCCTTTATCTTTAAGTATCTTTTAAGCATTTCCTTAGGGGTTACATGTGATACATATACTCAAAAAGATGTCAGTTAAAGCTGGTGAGCTCAGGCTATACAGTTTATAAAACTAACTTTGACATGCATACAGTATGAGTTATGATATTTGGGTCCATAGGCACAGTGCCTTCCCTGGTTTTACCACAACCACCGGCAACGGGTTTGTCAAACCCTCCCGGCCGTCAAATAGGTATGAGCATGTGCCTGATGCATAAAAGGAACCCTATCCTCTTTTCAGCCAGTTCGACACACCCCATTAAATATATCAGGATCCTGTATACCCCTACCAACTCGTGCATTTATGTAAGTATTTTTATATTAACAGTATAGACAAATGAGTATATTATCATAGTTTTGAAAATAGTCATGATAACTCACCTGTGTAATAGTTTCTCAACTGTTGATAATCAATTCCTAGTACAACCTGGTGATATCTCAAGGTCCTGATAAAGTTTAAGTAATCTTAGGTTAGACGATGGTACGACTAACTAGCCACTATCATGGTTGGATATTAGCTAGCGTTACCTTGCTTAAGCATGGGTGATCAGTCCATGCCTAACTAAGGCTAGGCTACCTAAAACCCAACCCTAATAATAATCCTAACGCCTAAAATAATAATATTATACTATTACCAATTCAAATAATAATACTAAAATAAATAATAATTAACTTGACACAACTTAAACAAGAACATGCCTTATAACTATCTACGGCACTTTGATGTAGAGTCTCCGTACTCGCGCTCCTACCCAAGGTTTAAAAACAACTAATAACAATACCCAATGGGGTATGGATTACTCGGGATTCTCTTAATACTAGAGCATTTCCAAAAAAACATATAATCTAAATTCAATCTTAAGGTCTTTATTTATAAGAAAGCAGACAGGCAGGTGAAAAAGAAAAGCAGGCGATATGGGATGTAAAAGTGACGTGCCTGCCTGCTAGCTTAATTAGTTTTGAATAATATTATTATTATATCTTTTTAATTAACTCAGCTGCTTACTTCATTTTTCTCTTATAACTTTTTAAATATAATGTCTTATAAAATTTCAAATATGCCGTTAAGATGAGCTTATTTTTATCTACAAGTCAACACAAGTTTTGTTAAATTAAATATATTTAAACGGTTTTTTATGATACTAAAATTCGTATAAATACTTAAAATTTTGAATAGTCATATTACTCGTTACTTTCTCGTTCGACAATATATGAAAAAAAAACTTCATATTTCATATATTTATAATTATTACATTGAGATTGGGGTATTACATCCTTCCCCTTTATAGAAATTTCGTCCTTGAAATTTTGCTTTACTTAAAGAGGTGAGGGAATTTTTCTTTCATTTCATCTTCTAATTCCCATGTGTAGGCAAGTCCATGACGTGCATTCCACTTGACCTTGACGAGTGGAATCTTTTTTCTACGCAACTTTTTAATCTTTCGATCTTCGATCTGTAGTGGTTTTTCAATGAAGTTGAGTTTTTCAACAATGTACATGTCTTCCAGTGGTAATTGTTGTGCTTCATCTACTAGGCAGTTTCTCAAATTTGACATGTGAAAGGTATCATGTATACCTGCCAGCTGCTCAGGGAGCTTTAATCGATATGCTACTGGTCCTACTTTGGTTGTTATATTGAATGGTCTAATGTATAGAGGTTTAAGCTTTCCTTTCTTTCCAAATCGAATCACTCCCTTTAAAGGTGATACTTTTAGCATTACTTTATCCCCTATTTGAAATTATAAGGGTTTACGTCTCTGATCTGCGTAACTTTTTTTTCTATCTTGAGCATTTTTCATTCTTTCTTTGATTTACTGAATCTTTTCTGTGGTTTCCACAATGATCACTGGTCCTGACAACTGACTTTCGCCCACTTCTGTCCATCAAATAGGAGTTCAACACTTTCTCCCATATAAAGCTTCATAAGACGTTGCTTTAATACTGGCTTGAAAACTATTGTTGTAAGCGAATTCGATGAGTGGTAGATGATTATCCCAACTACCACCAAAATCAATCACACATGCCTGAAGCATGTATTCTAGTGCCTGAATAGTCCGTTCACTCTGTCCATCTGTTTGCGGGTGATAGGCAGTGCTTAAGTTAAGTTTGGTTCCCAGTTTGTGTTGGAAACTTTGCCAAAACCTAGATGTGAAATGACTATCCCTGTCTGATATGATTGATACAGGTACTCCATATGGTGACACTATTTCTTTGATGTAAATCTGGGCAAGCTTATTCATCTTGTAGTCCTCACGGATTGGTAGAAAATGTGCGGACTTGGTCAGTCTGTCCACAATTACCCAAATAGCATCATAACCATGACTCGATCGTGGGAGCTTTGTAATAAAATCCATTGTGATTTTCTCCTATTTCCATTCTGGAATCTTTGCTTTTATAAATAACGTGATGGTTTATGGTGTTCGGCTTTCACTCTAAGGCACGTGAGACACTTTTCTACGTACTGGGCGATAGATCGTTTCATTCCCGGCCATCAATAGTCACCTCTTAGGTCTTTGTACATCTTGTCACTTCTAGGATGGATAGAATACTTAGCCTTGTGGGCTTCCTCTAAGATTATATCCTACAGTCCACCAAAACTAGGAACCCATATCCTATTGTTAAATATTAAGATATTATCACTTCCTGCTGTCAACAAATTTAGTCTCCCAAACATTCTTTCTTTCTCTTGGTTCTCCTTCAAAGCTTCTTGTTATACATTCTTATTTTGATTTAAGAGACTAGTTTTAACATCTGTTCTAGATGTATGAATTCTTATAGGTTGAGGCTTCTCTTTCCTACTTAATGCATCTGCTACCACATTAGCTTTACCTGGATGGTATTGGATCTCACAGGCATAATCACTTAATATCTCCATCCAACATCTTTGACGCATATTAAGCTCCTTCTGTTCGAATATGTGTTTCAAACTTTTGTAGTCAGTGTAAATAGTACATTTTGCACCGTAGAGATAATGTCTCCAATTTTTTAGTGCGAATATTACAGCACCAACTTCTAAATCATGGGTCGTGTAGTTTCGTTAGTGAGTCTTCAATTGTCGAGAAGCATAAGCAATCACTTTGCCTCTTTGCATGAGTACACATCCCATACCATAATAAGACGCATCACAGTAGACAACAAAATCTTCAGTTCGTTCAGGTAGTGCTAGTATTGGGGCGCTACATAATTTTGTTTCAATGTGTTAAAAGTTTCTTCTTGTTTAGGTCCCCAATTAAACTTAGACGCTTTCTAGTTTAACATTGTTAATGGCATAGCAATCTTGGAGAAGTCTTGAATAAATCTTCTATAGTATCTTGCTAACCCAAGAAATCTTCTTATTTTAGTAGGGATTTTTGGCACCTCCCATTTCTTGATTACCTCAATTTTTGATGGATCAACTTGTATTACTTGTTCATTGATTACGTGGCCTAGGAATTGAACTTCATGTATCCAAAACTCACACTTGGAGAACTTTGCATAAAGGTTTTCTTTCTTAAGTAATTCAAGAATTGCTCTGAGGTGTTGTTCATGATCTGCCTCGTTCTTAGAGTAGATCAGAATGTCATCGATAAAGACGATTACAAACTTATCATTATACGGTTTACAAACTCTATTCATAAGGTCCATGAATACCACAGGTGCGTTGGTAAGCCCAAACGACATTACCAAAAATTCATAATGACCGTACCTAGTCCTGAAAGCAGTCTTAGGTACATCTTCTGGCGTTACCTTCACCTAATGATATCTAGATCACAAGTCTAATTTTGAAAAATAACTTTCTTCTTGCAATTGGTCAAATAGATCATCGATCCTTAGTAAAGGATACTTATTCTTTATAGTGACTTTATTCAAGACTCTATAATCGATGCATATACGCATCATCCCATCTTTCTTCTTAACGAACAGGATGGGTGCTCCTCAAGGCGAAGAGCTTGGCTGAATAAATCCTTTTTGAAGTAGTTCTTCTAGTTGCTTCTTGAGTTCTTGTATTTTTGTTGGGGCTAGTCTGTACGGTGCCTTGGAAATTGGTGCTGTCCCATGTACTAAATTGATTTGAAACTCCACTTGTCTATCAGGTGGAAGTTCTGGGAGCTCATCCGGAAATAACTCAAGGTATTCCCGTAACCGGCACGTCTTCAATCTTCTTATTCTCTTTGATATTTACACAATAGGCCAAAAAGGCAATACACCCTTTTCTTATATCTTTTTGTGATTGTGCTATCGTGATGAGATTTTTAATCTTTTCAGCATGATCTCCTAATATGGTTAACCGTTTTCCGTTGGGTAAATGGAGTCTAACAATCTTTTTCTCACATACTATTTCTGCGTGATATCGGGCTAACCAATCTATTCCTACGACTATATCAAATTCTCCTAGTTCCATAGGCATTAAATCGATAGGAAATGGATGACCATTCAAATTTATGATACAGTTTTTAATGATATCGACGATTTCCTTTTGACTCCTATCAGCCATTTCTATTATAAAGGCATGGTCTAATTTTTGTGGTTCTTGATTCAAATAGGGCTTAAAAGTATTCGATACTAAACTTTTATTAGCACCAGAATCAAATAATACTCGTGCATATATATTATTGACAAGATACATACCAGTAACCACATCTGAAGCATTACGAGCTTCCTCAGTGGTCAACATGAATGCATGCCCTTTAGGTTTGTTTGGTTGTTGATTGTTTTCATGTTGAATATTTGGACAATTGGGTTTCATATGTCCTGGATCTCCACATTCAAAGCACTTTCACTTCTCCTTGCATTCTTGAAGAAGATGTCTAGTCCTTTTGCAATTAGGGCATGGTTGTGTGCGGCACGGCCTTGAATGATTTTTCTTGCAAAATCTACATTGAGGCATTTCTCTAGGTTTCTTAAAGTTATTATTCCTAGTTTCACCTTTCCTTCTTCCCATTTTCTTCTTGTTGCAAGAGATTCAGTTTGTCTTCGTAACATCTTAGCAGCCATGATGGCCCCAGCTTCAACTGTCTCTGAGAAAGTTTTAGGGGATTTGGATTTGATAAAAACCCTCATTTTGGATGGTAAACCCCAGATAAACCTGTTGATTAGTTGTTCCTCAGTTGTGGCTAGATGAGGAACCAGTCGAGATATTTTAGTAAAACGAGTAACATATTCTCGGTATGTCTTGTTTCCTAGTTTCAACTGGAAGAACTCCACCTAGTTTAGTTTCACTAGGAGGATAGAATTTAGCAAGAAACTTATGAACAAATTGCTCCCAGTTCATTTCCTTGACTTTTTCTTTACCCTCGGTTCGGACTACAATGTTCCACCAGTGAAGGACATCACCTTCAAACATATGTACAGCGAAACATACTTTGTTATGATCATTATATTTGCAAACATCCAATACTGACTCAATCCAGTTTAGTTAGTCTTGGGCTTCAATGGCTCCTTTTCTCTTGTCGAATGATGGAGGTTGATCGCGTGGGAAAAATTCAGTGTTTAATTAACCTAAATACATGATTTTACATCATAATAAGTCTAGAACAATTTCACGTTGTTTATGTTTTGATTCGTAGGTGTTTAGGAGCTAAAGAAGGTCTATTTTGAGAGAAAAAGGAGCAAAATACGGAACTACAAGGGTTGAAGCTGATAATAAAGAAAGTTAAAAAATGGCCCAGAAAACCTAAACCGGCGTATGATACGCCGGATATAGGCGTAGCATACGCCGGGCAGCGTATTTGTGGCCGTATTTGACAAAAATTATAGAAGGGGGGCGTATGATACGCCGCCCCTAGGCATATCATACGCCGGTATGCAACCAACTTCTGGATTTTATGGAATTTCAAGCTACTTAAACATAATTCAACCCTAATTCGAGGAAGACTTTTCCAAGATCAAATCTTGACAATTCTAAGGCAATTTATGGTGTTCCAAGGCTCCCAAAGTCACACAAACATTCTCTAAATCAAGATTGAAGATTCAATGAAGACCATGAGTGGCTAAGTTCTTGTTGATTGCTTTCGGGAGTACAATTCATGTTAAGTGAAACAATTGGTATGTTTGATTAGGGTTTTTTGTATTGAACAATGGATTAGTAAATGAAATTTTATGTTTTGATTTAGTTAAAAGGTTTACTTATAAATAAAGTTATGTGCTTGATTATCAGTTTTCGGTTTCCTTGCATCGTTAGCTCATTAAGAAAAGTAGACAACGTGATATAGGTGAATTAGTAACTTTGTGAATGAACGAGTCTTAAAAGATTGTTCCTTTGTTACTACTTTAATCAAATGCTAAAATCTTGAAGTCTTGTTGCTTACGAACCCTAATTTAAAAGTATCACTTGTGGATTTTGTGGAATTGGAAACCCCGAAGTAATTGTTTCTCATTACTTAAGTAAATTTATTTCAAAGTTCTTTGCTTTATGCACGTTTGTTCATTCATTCATCCAAAGTTTTAATCTTTAATTATATGGTTTGTGTCTTTAAGTTAACTGAGATATTCGTTAAACACTTTCCACATATTCCCTGTGGAGACGACCTTACTTACCCTTACACAATAAAGGTAGCTAAGACCGATATATTAACTTATTTTTAATCGAGTCTCGACAACCAGATCAAAATGGCGCCGTTGCTGGGGAATTGGTGTGCTTAGTGTTTAATAGTTTTTATTTGCTTTCTTAAAAATTTATAGAAAAAACCAAAAATATTTTATTTTTTTGTTTTTCTTTCTTTAATTTGTTTTCTTGTTTTGTATTACGCGAGGTATTGTGTGTTTTCTTGTTTGCAGGTAACCATTACATTAATGCATACAAGATTTTCGGGAAGGACCTCACCATTGCAATTTGAACCAGAAATCGAGAAGACTACAAGAGCGAATCGTGTGTTTCAAAAAGCATCAACTTTAAGGACTTCTCAAATTCGTGGTCAAACAAGATCGGAAGAAGGTACATCATCAGCAACAGTTCATCAGATACTAAGCAGACTTTCAAGAACACCCGAAAGTAACCAGTCAAGAATGATGGACAATCCAGAAAACCAAGGGGTACCATAACCCAACCAACCTTTGGGAGATATTCTATTACCCGTGTTCCATCCACCTAATGATCCTCCACCTCAACCACAACCAGTGCAACCTTAACCTCAGGGGCCAATCCCTGTAAATCAAAGTGTGCAAAACCAACCGCCACCCATGAACTTCCAACTGATGCCAAATTTCTAGGTTTGTAATCCCAGTTTTCAGCATGATGTGGAAGGGAGCCATCATAGCAATGCGGACCGGTTTTCAGTCGAAGAAAGTCACCACGCTAATTATGTGGAAGAGTGGATTGAAGATCAAGTCAACATGGACTGACCAAACCAACATTATTTTGAGGATTATAGGAACCAACCGGGCTATCAAAACCATCAACCAAATCAGGATTAGGGTGGTTATGCTCAACCACCCATTCGCAACAACGTTGAAGGTCAACCGTTTAATGGCATACCGACCAATCTAGGAGCGCAACATTATATACCAGCACATAGTGTGGATAGTCACTTTCATCCTGCCATTGCCATCAATTCATCTCCTACAGTTTCACCAACACAAAGGGGACGAGCTTTTGAAGTCCGACCACAATGCTTGGGAATTTTCCCTCACATCCATGGTATGGCAACCGAAGAACCCTATTTGCATATATCCGAATTTGAGGCATCATGTAGCACCATTGGTGGCCAAGGCTTTTCACCGAATAAAGTTAAATGGGTCCTATTCCAATTTACCCTTAAAGACAAGGCCAAACAATGGTTCCTATCTCTATCATCTGTAAGTATTCACACATGGGTACAAATGCAACAACAATTCTTGGATGAATACTATACTTCCCAAAGGACAGGTGATGCAAGGCAAGCTATTCAAGGATTTACACAATAATCAGGTGAATAGTTTCATGAATCTTTTCACCGATTTAAAGAGATGCTAAGAACTTGTCCACATCATGGCATAGCTAAGTGGGAGTTGATTTCAGCATTCTATGATGGGCTATCACCAGAGGATGCTAGAGATGTAAATTCCACAAGTGCAGGAATGCTCACCTTAAACCATAAGGATGATGATTGGGATATTCTTGAAACGATGAGTGTAAACTCCAAGAAGCGTGCATAATCAAGCCGAAGGTCAAGGGGTGCAAACATAAAGATGGTGAATGATCATTTGGCCATGGATAGAATTGTGGTTCTAGAATGAGAAATTGCAAGCCTTAAAGTTGGAAAGAGTGGCGTGGCGAACATATCTAGTGTGTATGAAGTGTGTGACATATGCAATGACATTGACCATACATCGGTCACATGCTACTTGAATTTGGGGAAGAGTGAAAGTGTACATCAACTACAAGGCCAAGGAGAAAGGAAGACATACGATATGAATTCTAACACATATCATCCCGGTCTTAGAATTCACCCAAATCTTAGATATGGTAATAATACTAATCAAATGAATCCTCCTTTTTAGGTACCAAATCAAGGAAGCATCCAATATCAAGGACGACAACAAGAATACAATCAAGGAAGCTATCAAAGGAACAACTACAATCAAAGAAACTACCAACAAGGCAGTCAATATAATCAAAGGAATCAACAACATCAACAAGGTGCTTCTACTAACAATGGCAATGACAATGCAATTTTGTCAGCAAATCAAGATCTTGCAAAGGAGATGAAAGAGTTTAAACAATTTAGAGAGGTGCAAGAAAAGACCAATGAGTCCATTGCCAAGCAATTTGGACAATTAGCTGAACAATTGTCCAAACGAGAACCGGGGAAGCTTCCAAGTGATACAACAAAGAACCCTCAACATCAAGCCTCAAGTGCAAAGAATGTGCACATCAATTAAGTTAGTATCCTTCCTAAATTTGAATATATTGATTATGATTTAACCTCTATTCCTCAAGTAGTTGTAGGTAACGATAAGGAAGCAGATAAAGAATATGGAAGTGACCCTGGAGTACCAATCATTCCCATTCAAGTCAAGAAATTTAAAATCAAGCGGGCACTTTTGGATTATGGAGCCGGGGTGAGCATCCTTCCGGGGAGTCTATATGACCAATATGACTTTGGTCCATTACATGAAACTGACAAAACAATAGTGCTTGTTGATTCGACATGGAAACAACCCTGAGGGATGGTTAACGATGTGATCATCAAGCTTGGAGAGTTCTACTACCCAGTGGACTTTGTAGTGCTTGATTATGCACCAATAAGGACAAATGAGCAACCAAAGGTAATTTTAGGTCGACCATTCTTGGCAACAGCAAAAACTCAGATCAATTGCCGTGATGGAATTATCAACATGACATTCAAAAACCATAAGTTGTTCTTTAATGTGTTTTCAAAATCAATTAGATATGTAGTTAACAATGATTGTTTTGTATCAGATGCTACTAACGGGTGTGCTCCTCCTTACATTTCACATGTAAGAGAGGGCATCACCAAGAAAAATGGTTTTGACCCTGATAGGTTTGAACTTGAAAATGTGGAAAAGGATGAAAATGTAAAAGTGAAGCCATTAACTAAGGAGAATTCAAGACGAAAGGTAAAGATGGGTAAACCACCGGATCAAGTGCAATCAAGGGTCAAAGAAGAGATGTTTGACCAATGCGAGCGCGGACAAGAAAAACTATCAAGTTGGGAGAAGCGGCTCTTTAAAGAGAAATTTGGGGAGAAGCACTCAATACGACCACCATAAGTGGTCTCAGGTAAGGTCCGGCTGAAGACCTAAAACTTAGCGCTTATGAGAGGCAACCCGAGAACTTTGTGGGTGTGTTCACTAGAAACCCTCACGAGACTACGACTCATCCACTTGGGTCTACTAAGGGGTTTAAAGGCTTGTTGGATACGCTAAATATAATCGTGATTCCTACGAAAGCAAGTTTCAACTCTTTTAATAGTTTTTGTTTTTTTTCTTCTTTGGTTTGCTTTGTTTTGTTTTGATAGTCAATCACAAGACGTAAGCACTCAAGTGTGGGGAGGCACAAGTTGGTTAATGAAGGCTCTCACTAACAATCATGTTCATGTGCTGTTTTCACTACTTTGGTTTTGAACAATATTCTTTTCATGCTTTCCTTGAAATTGATTGATAATATATTAGGATATGGCATACTAGTCTCCCTTCATAATAAATTGTATTGTTTAGCAATAATAGGAATGAAATTAAGAATCTACTTCCCTATGTTAAGAAAATACCAATTATGACTACCATACATCGTGGACAATATATCTTAAGTGTGAGGATAAGGGAAGAATTGAAAAACTTGAACCTTTTTGAAAAATAAATCTTTTAATGAAATTAATTGTGTATGAGACCTAAAGTTTTTTTTTCATACATGGTTAATTATCACTTGTTTGTGCATGTATAGATACCTTGGCATGTTTGTTTTCAAATTATAGTAAGAAAAGCATCCCAACATGAGTTTTTATAAAAATTTAGGTAGAATTCTCAGGAGGCATAACGAACCGGTTGTAGATAACGTATGTGCTTCATATTATTAACCCTTTCCCACCGTTTCTGTGAGAATTTGAGCCTAATTGAGCAATTCATAGCATATGTTGATTTGCTTTATATTTTTGCAAAATGAGGGAGACCGTAATGTGCATTTAAGTTAGAACTCGTGTAATTGATGCGTGTCAAGATCATGAACTAATATGTGCATAAATGTGATAGAAGCATTAGGAATGAACCATTTGCTTAAACCTTTTCTTTTGAATCCCTTACCTTGATAATCTTCCTTTAAACACCATGTTGAGCCCCAACTTGTCGTTTGAATAACCTAACACAATAAGCCTACAAAGCCTTAGCCTTTTTATGAAACATAGGATGATGAAGTCCAATTCATGATATGTTTAGAAGTGTTGTTTTAGTAATAGTTCAATAATAATATGATTGGTTATGAATATGAGAAAAAAAATGAAAGAAAAAAAAGAGAAGAAAAAAGCTAAATATGAGGTCAAACTGACCAAGATATAAAGCAACAAAAAATAGTATGAGAATTCTATGATATGATTGCTATTAGAGGATAGAAATTGATACACATCATATCTAGCATGTTTAAATTGGATTTCATCCACTATTATCCACCCTTAAAATCCTTATTCTATCCCACCTTAAACCTTAGCCTAACATTACAACCCATGAAAGACCTCTTGATTTATATATTATATTGTGTTAATTGATGGCGATATGATTAATACACGAGCTTATGATAAAGATGTATAGTCTTGGTTTGAGAGTTCCAGATATACTAGTATATAATCACTAGTTCACAAAACAAACCAAAAGGTGTGTGCATTGTGAAGAATGTGAATGCATGCATGTTTGAAGCAAAAGGTGAAGTTATGCCAACTAAGGTGATTCTAACTTTAAAACATGAATGATATTACATATTAGGTTATGAATCTTACACGATAAAAGTTTAAAAGTAAGTATGCCTTGTGACCTCAACTTATACAAAGTTGTGATAACTTAGCATGTTTGATTAAATAAGGGGAATTGCGCAAGTAAGTTTGTTTGAGGACAAAAAAATGGTTAAGTGTGGGGATGTGATCGCGTGGGAATAATTCAGTGTTTAATTAACCTAAATGCATGATTTTACATCATCATAAGTGTAGAAAAATTTCACATTGTTTATGTTATGATTCGTAGATGTTTGGAGACAAACAAGGTCTATTTTTGAGAGAAAAAGGAGCAAAATACGGAACTACAAGGGTTGAAGCTGAAAATAAAGAAAGTTACAAAAATGGCCCAGAAAACCCTAAACTGGCATATGATA
Source organism: Flaveria sonorensis (assembly GCA_025506505.1). Taxonomy (NCBI): domain Eukaryota; kingdom Viridiplantae; phylum Streptophyta; class Magnoliopsida; order Asterales; family Asteraceae; genus Flaveria; species Flaveria sonorensis. The sequence continues at coordinate 36,095,189 of CM046425.1, read as the reverse complement.
CGTCGGGTATGGGCGTATCATATGCCGGGCAGCGTATTGGTGGGCGTACTCAACCCTCCTTAATTAGGGGTGAATTTAGGTTAGAGAAAAATGCATATGAAGAGGATAGTGAGAAGAGGGGGAACCGTTGAGAGAATATATACAAAATGGATTTAAGACAAAGTTAATGTAAAAGAATAAACTTTGAAATCCGAAAGTCGGTCCCACCTCTGAAAAAGTGCCCAAAAGGGTAGTTTTCATGATTGTTGAAAATCTTCCGAAGGTAATTTTGTCTTTGGAAGTTTGGAGAAGAAGCTTTCGAAACCAATTTGGCTTCAAAAGATATTCTTAAGAGTTGTGAAAATTTGGCTTCGGAAGAAAAATACTTAGAGAATTTTTCTTCCGACACATATTTGGTTTTGGAAGATATTAAGACTTGGGAGTTGTATTCTAAAGAGAATAAGGCTTTCGAGATTTAATTGCTTTCGGAAGATATTTGTCCCTCAACTACATGTAAGCACTTAGAAGAATATTTAAGCTTCGAAAGATATTCTCAGAATTTCTTCCGAATGTAAATTTCTTATAAGTAGTTAGTTGATTTGAAGACATAATTTTCTTCCGAAGACAATTTGAAATCTTCCAAAAGAAAATATGTTTGAAAAATTTTCAAAAATCTAAGGAATATCTTTTAAAAGATTTTCTTCCAAAATAACTGGGCTTATGAAGGTGATAAAATAGACAACTTAGGACACACAGGTTTTAGAAATAAATTTGATTTAAGTTTTAAGAAAAACTACTCAAGTTTAATCATCCTAATAGTTGATACAAGATATTTGAATCTCTGTTCATCAAAAGCCTTAGTGAACAGATTAGCATATTGTTCATTTGTGTTAACTTTGACTAGTTTGATTAATCCCTTCTCAAAGTTATCTCTAATCAAATGATACCAGATGTTGACGTGTTTGGTCCTTGAGTGCTACACAGGATTCTTTGTAATAGAGATTGAACTGTTGTTGTCTATGTGGATGGGAGTCTCTTTGAAGTTGAATCCATAGTCTAGCATCTGATTCTAAATCCAAAGCACTTGAGCACAACAGCTTGCAACAGCAATGTATTCAGCTTCAGCAGTTGATGTAGACACACATGATTGTTTCTTGCATTGCCAAGAGACTATCCTTACACCAAGGAATTGACATCCCCCAGATGTAGACTTTGCAGTCAGATTGAAGTCAGAATTCTTTGGATACCAAAGGCCTAGCTTGGGAGCACCTTTGAGATATCTAAGAATGATCTTGATAGCAACCAGGTGTGACATCTTAGGGTTGGCTTGATATCTTGCACAAATGCATATGACAAACATGATATCAGGCCTGCTGGCTATGAGATACATAAAAGACCCAATCATAGCCCTGTAGAGATGTTCATCCACACACTCCCCCTCAAGATCAGGTCCAAGGGAGTGGTTTCTGGCTATGGATGTCTTTGCAACCTTACAATCAGTCGTCTTGAATCTTGTAAGTATGTCTTGTACATACTTTGACTGACTTATGAAGATGCCATTGTCAACTTGCTTCACTTGAATACCTAGAAAGAAATTGAGTTCCCCCATAGCACTCATTTCAAATCTATTCTTCATTGGCCTCTCAAATTCTTTGCAGAGCTTTGGATTAGTTGACCCAAAAATAATGTCATCTATATATACTTGAACCAGCATTAAGTCATTCTCTATTCCTTTGATGAAGAGAGTTCTATCTATAGTACTCCTTTTGTAGCCATGCTGACAGAGATACTGAGATAATGGCTCATACCACTTTGTTGGAGCCTGGTGTAGCCCATAAAGAGCTTTATCAAGCTTGCAGACATAATTAGGATGATCTGGGTCTGCAAAGCCAGGTGGTTGCTTGACATACACCTCTTCATCAATTACCCCATATAGAAGAGCACACTTGACATCAAGTTGGTAGACCTTAAAATCCTTGGATGCAGCAAACGCAAGGAATATTCTTACAGCTTCAAGTCTTGCCACAGGAGCAAAGACATCTGTGTAGTTAATTCCCTCTTCTTGTGTGTATCCTTGAACAACTAGTCTGGCCTTATTCTTGATGATAAGTCCTCTATCATCCTTCTTGTTCCTGAAAACCCACTTGGTTCCTATGGTAGTCTTCCTTAAGGTTCCTATGGTAGTCTTCCCTTGAGGAAGAGGACATAGGTTCTAAACCTTTTGCCTTTTGAATTGAAACAGTTCGTCTTGCATTGCTTCAACCCAACTTCCATCCTTCAAAGCCTTATCAACTTTCTTTGGCTCTACCTGGGATAAAAAGCAAGAGTATAGACAAACATTTTTGTCATGGGTTTGTCCTCTTGTTCTCACCCCTGTATCAACATTTACAATGATGTTTGTGGTGGGGCGTGACTTGTGGATCCTCAGTTGAGGGATCATAGCAAGTTGATTGGAAAGATCTAAATTAGAGAAATTCAGATCTGGCAATGGAGTATCACCCACCACATCAGCACACTTATCAAGAGAGACTTGATCCAATAAGTGTGTGACATCATTTATGTTGTCTTTTATGGAGTGGTTGTCAGCATCAAGAAATTCTTGATCACTGTCACCACCTCCATTTCCTCCTACATTTGAAGCTCCTTCACCTGAGTTCTGAGCCTCTAAGCTGGAATTCGTAGGCATCTCAGATGTATCAGCTAAAATTGTCATGTTAGTGCTGATAGGATCTACACTTGCAGGGTTAGTTACCACTGGAGCTGAGGTAGAATGATTGCTTGGTCTTCTCAGCTCAAATCTTAGGTTAGGATCTCCTGTTGATAAGTTACCTGTAGATCCTGAAACATTCTCACAAGATTTGTTAAAATAGTTGGTAACTAAATCAAGATCAAATAGCCAATCCGGACCAGAACCTTTCACACTGGGAGTGTGCTCATTAAAGGTCACATTGGCTGACTCCTCAACTACTCTAGTTCTGAGATTGTATACTTTATAATCCTTAGCTTGGGAAGAGTATCCAATAAAATTTCAATCATCTGATTTCTCAGCAAACATCGCTACCTGATCTTTAGTATTCAAGATAGTGCAGGGACATCCAAATGATCCAAATGGACCTTCAGAAGATCTTGCTTTCACTGCAGTAGGCTTCGGTACTTCAGAAGCATTCCTTTCTTTCGAGACCAAATTTTCTTCCAAAGGCAAGTTTTCACTTGTCTTCTTTTTCCCTTTGGAGCTTTCGAAGGAAACAGATTTTCCTTTTGAAGCTAGCTTCTCCTTTCTCTTCTCAGAAGTTTTCTCTTTGATTATATGGATAGTACTTTTAGGATTGTAGATGCAATCCTTAGCCAGATGAGAAATACTACCACACATGATGCAGTCCATTTGCTTCCTTCTGCGAGTCTTCTTCTGAGAGCAAGTCTGAACTTGATCACTTTCCATCTCCATCTTCATCTTCACAGATGATGTAGCAAGCTTCTTAGGGAGAGGCTTGCTCTTGGAGCTGGATGGCTCAAGCTGTGTAGCAGTGGTACACAGCTGATCAGCCTTTTTCTCCTTACTGGAATGATTTGGAACTGAACTAGAACTCCTGGTACTAGAGTTCATAGTTGAGTCTTCAGCCTTCATCACTTCAAACCCTGCAGAGATAAACACTTGTTTCTGCTTAGAGTTGAAGGTGGCCTTGATTTCTTGAGCCTTCCTTGCCTTTATCTTGGCTCTCCTGATCAAGTTCTTCCTTTGAGACTTAGCCATCCCAGATTCTTTTCTCTCCTTAGGAGAATAGGGATCCTTATTAGGATGATCTTTTTCACTCCTCTCAGAATCATCCTTCACTATCTCCTCTTCATCCTCTTCAATAATGGGGTCTATGAGGGGAAGCTCATCTTCACAAGTTCCACACGTTGGAGATCTTACAGATAATAGAGTGTGTGGAGGAGCTATCTCAGTAGATCCCAGTCCCTGCTTATTTTGATAAAATACTTATGCATGCAGAGATGAGGATATCATGTTCTTGAAGGTCTCTTCATCAAGAACAAGTTTTTCTGCCCGGGCTTTGCTGATCACAAGCTCAGCCTGGCATTCAGTTAACTTAGTGATGAGATCTTTAATCTGAGTCTTGTAGTTGGTATGTTTATGCTTTAGAGTTGAAATGTTTTTCTCTAAATCTTCTATTCTCAGTTTGTAATCATTTCTAGCTTTTTTGAAATCAGCTTTTAAGATATCTAAGGACTCAAGATCAAATCTCATCTCTAAGTTAAATGACCTATATTTATTGACTTTAGCAATACATTCAGGTGTATAAAGATGTTCCAATACCATGGCTTCGCAATAATTTGCCATAAGTGCTTGGTTTGGAGCTGCATCCTCCACCTGAAAGCTCCAGTCAAAGCATCGTTCTTCAACAGTAACTACAACTTACTGCTTGGGCTTCTCATTCTGGTAAGCTCCTTTAGTGTAGTTTGGCCTGGCTTGTGCTTGGCTACCATTTGACTTTGGGGCCTTGCACTCTCTGGAAAAATATCCCATTTGGTTATAGTTGTAACACTTCACCTTATCTTTGTCCAGCCCAAACTTTCCAGTGGACATATTGCTAGGAAACTTCCTCCCTGTCCTCTTGTAGAAAGTCTTGGCTTTATGAGTGAGAAAAGCCATCTACTGGACTATTTCCATATACTCTAAATCATTAGGATGGATACAATCCAGGTCTTCAAGAGTAAAGAGAAAGTTTTCTAAACTTTCATCAGAAAACACAAAAGCTTGTGTGGAGCTTGTCTCTTGGAATGGGCTTCCTTGGATGTAGCTCTCTCTTGGTGTCTCCGGGAAGGTAATGAAAGGACCTTTTTATGAGTTGTCAGGGTAGCAGATGAGATGATGTTATGGTTCTCTGCAGTCCCTTTCAACCACATGAAGGGCTAAACTCTGTTGATTGTTGGAGTTACCAGATGAATTTTGCATGTTCATCTCCATCTGGTAGCCACTGAGGATACCATACAACTCAGTGAGAGTTAGGGTCTTGTGGTTTTCAATCCTCTTAATAACTACACAGTAGTGTATCCATTGTCTGGGAAGAGAGGACATGAACATCCTCATGATGTCCCTGTTCTCAAGAGATTCTCCAACATCCATTAGAGTATCCACAATCTCAACATACATGAAGTATTGTTGAGTCATGGTTTCACTTGTCTTGAAGGTGAAATTCTCAAACTTCTGCTTCAAGAGGTCTTCCTTGTTCTCTTTAGCTTTATTTGACCCCTCATATATCAGCTTTAGTGCATCCCATAGTTGTTTGGCAGTCTTGCACTTCTTGAAGCCTTTGTAGATAGAGTTTGGAAGAGCAGTTTAGAGGGCGGTCATGGCCTTCTGATCTATGTCTATCTTCTTCTAGTCTTCATCAGAATAGTCAGTCACTTCCTTTGGTATCATACCACCACCAGCAGCAGCTGAAGAGGTGTATGGTACATAAGGTCCAGAGACAATAGATCCCCACATCCTGAAGTCTTGAGACTTGATGAAGCCTTCCATTCTTTGGCACCAAGTATCAAAGTCATCAGGAGTGATCAGTATAGATTTTGTCATAGTACAGGTTTCCATATCAGCTTTTGTGATAGCTGCAATTTGAGATGTTAAGTGTTTTGTGAAACTGAAGGGATTAAAGATGGTGAGATCTTACAATCAAGTGCCTTGAAAGCTCTGATACTAATTGCAGGAACGTGTGAAGGGTGGTCAATACAATCACTCACAATGAGGTGAGATATAGAACACTTAACAGTTCAAACAGGGAACCGAATTTTAGTAAGATGATACTAAGAACACAAATAAGTAGTGAGACAGAACTAAAAACAAGAACAGACAAATATGGTTTTCAAGGATGCTGTATATTGCTCTCAAGTTCTATTACAACTGTTACAAAGCATATTCGAATTACAAGGACCTGAGACACTTTATACTACATCCTACAACCGTCAATACTTAGAAAGACAGTTGGAAATACTAATCCAGACGAAAAGATCAATATAAAGTCAAAAGGCAAATTGCCTTTTGACTAGTGACTATGACATGCCATAGCTCACATCCTTTTCTAATATAAAAAGATTTACAGGTACAATAGTAGGAAGTTACAGATAAAGACCTTAATCTATAGTTTACAAAAGCATGGACTTTTCACTAACTCATATAAGTTGGTGAGTCTTCAGAGTTACAGTGGAAAGTGTGTCAGCTTTATGTAAAGTAGATCAGAGAAAGCATGTCTTCTCTGTCTTCGAAAGAAATCAGTCTTCACAGCAAATTGGCTTCGGAAGACTTCATCTTTGGCTTTGAAAGATTTAGACTTTGGCTTCGGAAGATTTTACACTTAGAGTATTTTTCTGTGAAGAGTGTAAAACTTCTGAAGCAACTTCTACCTTGTACGTCCAGTGCATGCATGCAGGAAAACTCTTGGTTATTTTGGCTTCTTTGGTTGCATCAGTCTTTTAATCTTTTGATATTACCTTACAACAACTAATAACAATACCCAATGGGGTATTGATTACTCGGGATTCTTTAAATACTAAAGCGTTCTCAAAAAAACTTATAATCTAAATTCAACCTTAAGGTCTCTATTTTTAAGAAAGCAGGCAGGCAGGCAGGTGAAAGAGAAAAACAGCGATGTGGGATGCAAAAGTGACGTGTCTGCCTGCTAGCTTCAACTATGTGGGATGCAAAAGTGATGTGCCTGCCTCCTAGCTTCATTAGTTTTTTAATAATATTATTATTATATCATTATAATTAATTCAGCTGCTTACTTCGCTTTTTTCTTATAACTTTTAAATATAATGTCTTATAAAATATCAAATATGCCGTTGAGATGAGCTTATTTTTCTCTACAAGTCAACCCAAGTTTTATTAAAAACAGAGCACATTTAAATATAGTATATTATTATATTTAAATATATTTAAACGGTTTCTTACGATACTAAAATTCGTAAAAATACTTAAAATTTTAAATAGTCATTTTACTCGTTACTTACTCGTTCGACAATATATGAAAGGAAAACTTTATATTTCATATATTTATAATTATTGCATTGAGATTGGGGTTTTACAAATGGTATTCCTACACATATTTTGTTTAAATATCTAACCTATACATGCGTAAGTCATGTGTAGTTTGTATTACCTATATATGAGTAGATCAAAGATTAATAGTTGAAAAATATAACATATAAGTTTGATTATCTTTTATATGCATAACCATACATATTTGTGTGTGCAAAGAATAAAATTGTTAAAACAGGAATCACGATTATAATTTAAACGATTTAAATTTGTTATATTGTGTTCATAATTTAATGTTCAGTAATAAATCTCAACCATTACATAATTTAAATTTCACCACATATATAAATCGTAACAAATACCGAAACCAAACCGGTACTGTATTAGTACCGGTACCCCATTTTCCGTACCGAATTATTTTCAATAACAATTCGCTACCTACTTTTTGGTGTTTTCGGGTTCAGTACTTTCAGCCCGATACCGGTTTGGTTTCGGTATCGGTTCGGTATGGTACCGGTATTTTACCGATTTTTCCCTTTAAATACTGTACCGGTACCTCTACCGTACCATACCAAGCATTTTCGTTATTAGTACCGGCACCCGGTTTTGATGATTTTCGGGATCGGTACTTTCGGTTCGGTGTTCGGTAAGGTACTAGTACCGATCTCATCCCTATATATAAATATTCATATTTTCAGCAAACTAACTAAAAGATAATCATTGAAAAGATAAATTTAGTCGTAGTTAGAAGTTGAGAAGAAACGAGTATTAATTAAACAAGGGTTTAGTTGTTCACTTTACCCACTTGACTTTTTAAAAAGTCTAATGACGACGATTTCAGTGCCTAACAGCAAGGACTTTTGCATCTTCAATGCACTTCAGCTAGTATTTTATGTCTTAGGATCCAACAATATTATCATATATGATTTATGAAATAGTTTTATTGATTATATCTAGGTAATTAACTAGCAAATATGTAATAACCCCTAAAAGACAAAATCGAATGTGTTTTGTAGTATTTAGAAATAAAAAACCTCGTAGATCGTATACATCCACAGGATTTTAACTCCACATGAGCCTACTTGCTAAAGCATAAAAAAAAAACATGTGAACCAAAGAAGATGTACTTAACAATTTTAAGAAATTGTGCTTTAAAATGTATGTTTCGGATTGTGAAAATCGAAAACCATGTAGTTCGATACAATATGTGAAATCTGCTATAAAGAATAAATGAAGCATATAAAACTAGTTTTTCTCTTTTCAACGTTTGTGCTCTAGATTTAATGATTTATATAATAAAAAAAATCCAAAGGTGATAACCCCATTGATGTAAGTTCTTCACAGTACTCAAATTAAGATGAGTGTCAAATTTTAATTCATGCATGTAAAGTGTTATGGTAGTATAACTTGTTCTCAAATATTCAAAAAAATGTTTTCACACTGGGTCGGATTAACCGGCTGGTGCGAAGATCAAAAGTCTAATTGATTCAACTAGCCTTTAATTGATTTTTATAAAATTATGGGTTGATCTTGTAGGTATACTGAAAGATGATTTCAAATGATACATCATATTCGAGGTAAGAAATTAGATAGGTGCATATAAGTAAACGCTAATGAAAAACTTGTAATTGTAGATCATGACAATTGTCAGACAAACATTGTGTTCATACACTAGCAGATTTAGTCGTCATCAAGAAGGACCTAGAAACTAATGTTAGCATACACTAACAGCTTTAGTGTTCATTAACAAAGATCTACAAACTAATGCAAGTAACTGGCTTAAAAAGAACATCTTCAAAGTTGCATGGCCTAAAGTAGATGATATTAAACCTCTACCGTTTAAACAAAGAAGAATTCCCGGTAGACCATGCATAAAGAGGTAAGAAGATCCTTCTGAGAAAGTGAGAAAAGAAGTCGAAGGATGGAATTGAAAGAATTATGACTTGCAAATATCGTCAAAAAAATGGACCCAACATTAGGTCTTGCAACAAATGACAACCTGCAACCAAATGAGGCAAGACTGAAAAATAGATGTAAAAGATTTGAAGCAACGGTGATAAAATTTTTTTTGTTAAAATACTCTCTTTTTTAGGGATTTTTACTTATTTCCTCTTTTTAAAACCATAAATTATATATTTCCCAAAACTAAAAACTCAATTACATATTTCTTCTTTCTAAAACATATATATTACATATTATCCATTTTATTAAAATTAGCATATTGTAAATGACTATTTTATCTTGTTTTTACTAAGAGATTTTTACATATTGATATTTTATTATTATATTTATTTAAAACCGTAACACTCGGAAAATTTCAGTAAAAGAAAATAAAAAGAAAAGAAAGGAAAAAGAAAAGAAAAGAAAAGATAAGGGGAAAAAAATTATTTCAAGGTAAGGGGTTAAACGTGCAAAATCAAACCTACTCATAATGGGTTTAAAAAGGTGATATGGTCGCCCATAGCTCTTCTACCAGACATACGACTTTCTGCTAGAGTGAAAAGAAGGAGCTCCCATCCGAATTTAGAGAGAGAAAGCAGTAGAAATCTTCAGAAGGTAAGATTTTTAAGGTGTTTCTTCTTGGTTTCAGTTGGATTTAAGCTTCTGGACTGATCTTTATGTGTTTCTATATGTTTGGTTGCTGGTTTTTGCGTGTTTAGGTGCTAGAACTCCAGGTTGCTCTCGGGTTCGGAGTGTTTTACTCGAAAGCTGTTAAAGGTGAGTTCTAGATCCCTCTTTTACTGGTTCCTACTTGTTTGGGGCCGTTATGCGTACTAAAAATGATGTTTCTTTACCAAACTATGATCTTTTTCATGAAAGTACGACTGTTTATGAAAGCTGAATGTTTTTAACAGATTTATGTGATGTTGGATGATTGTTAGTTGTGTTTTAAGTGTGAACTGGTAAATCCATGCTAAGTAGAGGTTTAGAAATGATGTTTGGGACTAGAAACTCCATAAGTTAAATCGCAGGTGCTGGACTTGGTGTCCGCTGTGGACACTTGAGCATGTGTAAGGTGTTCGCTGTGGACACTTAGACACTTAGAATGTTTTAGTCATCCGCTATGAACACATTTAGTGTGTTTCATTCATGTGCTGTGGACTTGGGTCAAGTGTAAAATCTTCCGAAGCCAAGATGAAGTCTTCCGAAGGTTAAGTGTAGAATCCTCCGAAGCCAAGATGAAGTCTTCCGAAGGTTAAGTGTAGAATCTTTCGAAGCCAAGATGAAGTCTTCCGAATGTTAAGTGTAGAATCTTCCAAAGCCAAGATGAAGTCTTCCGAAGGTTAAGTGTAGAACCTTCTGAAGCCAAGATGAAGTCTTCCGAAGGTTAAGTTTAAATCTTTCGAAGCCATGATGAAGTCTTCCGAAGGTTAAGAGTAAAATCTTTCGAAGCCAAGATGAAGTCTTCCGAAGGTTAAGTGTAGAATCTTTTGAAGCCAAGATGAAGTCTTCCGAAGGTTAAGTGTAGAATCTTCCAAAGCCAAGATGAAGTCTTTCGAAGTTTAAGTGTAAAATCTTCCGAAGGTAAAATGAAGTCTTTCGAAGCTTCAAGGTTGTGCCTAGTGTCTTGTTTAGGCACTATGAACTCTTAGGCTTATTTTGAAAGTTTAGGGAATAGAATTAAGTGCTAAGTACTCTTGTTTTTGGTGGTTCATGCTTGTTAATGTTTTATCTGCTTGTAGGTTACTGATGATGATATTTCACGTTATGTATTATGATATGACTTTACGTGGTAAGATTTAAGAACGTACGTAAAGTATTATGTAATGAAAGTGAAAGATAAAGAATGACGAAATGGGAGTAATGAATGATGGGATCCTTGTCGCTTACCCCAGTATTGTATTTTGCTTCGTGCACAATGTATGGACTGTATCTGCTTCGTGCATAATGTATCTGCTTCGTGCACAATGATTAGGGGTTGTTTACAAGCCCCGATAAAGTACCAGCTTCATGCACAATGTTGGGGTTGAGCATATGGCAGGATCCATAAAGAAAATGAAAGATTTTGATGAAAGAAAATACGAAAATGAACAATTAAGAACGATGATGAAAGATAATAATGATATTACCTTGATGTATGTATGATGTATGATCACGTACGAAAGTAAATGAAGTGCTTTAATGTAATGTAAAGTATTTTATTATAAAACTAGAACTCACTCAGCGTCGCTGACTTGTATGCATAATAGTTGGCAGGTAATCGATGATGCTGAGGAGGTGCAGACATGGATGCATAAGCTACTAGGGATGATTAGAGTCTGACATCCATATTTTGAGAATGTTATTATATTAATATGATTTTTGGGATGTAAATGAAATGATATGACAATTTAACATGTTTTTAATTATTAATAAAAAGTTAAATTTGCGCCGCAAAATGATGTGTTTTAAATATTTTACGCTATGAATGACCAACTGTAAGCGTTCCGGAAACGGGGCCTTACAAAAACATTTGATAGTTATGTTTTGTATTTGAATATATAATTTTGATTATCAATTATTATTGTTTTGAAATAAAGTTTTAAACGATATATAATTTTATTATTTTTATTTACATAAAATTCTCAAATTTAAGTAAATATGTAATTGATGGTCTTAGTAAGTGAAATATGTAAAAATACCTTAGTGAATATATAAGTAAAATAATTATTTAATAAATAATTTTAATAAAATAAATAAATATGTAATATAGATGTTTTAGAAAAGGGAAATATGTAATTGATTTTTTGACTTTGGTAAATATGTAAGTTATAACTTTAGTAAGGTGAAATATATAAACATCATTTTTTTATGTTAACTATTATTATTTTTTTAATGATGTTACATTCACTTACTTTTTATAAAGGCTGGTTTAATTCTTAAGATTTAATTTTTCATAATAGAATTTGATTAATTTACTTTTGTTATAATAGTTTTGGATTTCAAACGTAAAATTGGTCTACTTATTCAAATTAAAAGGTTAAATTTTTCTATTTTATTTCAAGAATAATTTTTAGAACCTAGATTAATTCTACTTTTCTAGATTTAAAAAATAAAAAAGCTCATTTTTTGTTCAATGAGTTTATTTAATTAAAAGGTCATGTAACTTCATATTAATACATGTAAGCGTTATAGATTTAACAAAAAAATGTAAACTGAAACGTCTTCAAGGTAACCTGGAGGCTTATTGATTGTGCAAGATTAAAAGAAAATAATAAAACTTAAGTAACTTAAAAGATTAAAAAAAAAAATTTGGTGACTTTATTAAAATATGTAGAAAACTTGATTATTATTTTATAAAGTCATCCCATTAGTTTAATATTTCATGCTCTATGTTTTAAATATATACCATTTGAATTCTTATAATATTTATGATGTTAACGGTTCTTAAACCTTACTTGACTTATGAAATTAATAAGGCTACCGGTTTATAAACCAAGTAACTATCTCAATTTATTCAGAAGGGGTACAGATATATAATGGACTAACTAATATATCTAATCCTAAACCTATCCTTAGTCTCGGAAAACATGAAGCCAAACCAATTGTGATAACATACTCTTAACAGGTTGAGTTCAACGGGTTTGATTTTTCTTCTCTTAATTTGATGAGAAGTTTATACCGGGAATACTAGTGGATTGACTATGTAGGTTTTAGTTTATATGATGTAATGATTTTATTCTAAAGATATATATATTGCTACTAAAAAAACTGATCTACAAGCCACAACATTTAACAACACATGTGTAATTATGCCTCCATGTTGTACTTGTTAGCCAAAATAATTCACAAGGATATGAATGAGAATAATTTTGTAGCAAGTCTAAAGTGTTACTCCATTAATGAAATGATGATGGTTAACGACACTTTAGAATATATAAGAAAATACAGAGACGATAGTTTGACATGTGGATTAAGACGAGTAGACTACACTCGTTGTGTGCAGTGTGCCACCTCGATTTAGTGTCATCAACATTAGGCTTCCGTTAACCTCTAGCATGTACTAAAAAGTTTAATACAATGAATTAAAGGAACTAGTTGCAACCTAATCGTTCTAGACATTATTTGTTTTGCTGTAATAAATGACTTAATTAAGCATGTGTAGTGTTTCTAAAGTTTATTGTTGAACTTTTTTAGTTACAGTGTTTTTAAAATTTATTGTTGAACTTTATTACATTATGAAATTATTCTTTCTGATATTTTTCTGTAGTGAAAACATGTCCAAGCGTTTCATGTTCAAGTGTTACAGCCAATGTCTAATGTTATGTTCTTTGAATCATTTATTCATAGAAGATATCTCAGAATTATCGTTTATGGTTAAGTTCTAGAAAATGTGACATTCGGTTAAGGAGTTTAACTTGATTAATCTAAATCTTAATCTTTATTACATAATAACTATGTTTACAAATATACTCCAGATTCACCTAAAGATTCACTTAATCTTTTGGAATCATTTGCTAATTAAATTATATTAGATTCATAGAAGTTAGGATTGCTTTGGGGTGATAATTTCTAGAGTTTCTTGGGATAAATAAGAAACAATTTTGCTGAAATCTTTGAGGTATTTTTGTTGGATCCTAGGGGATAAATAATTGTGTTAATTGAATATCTAAAATTCAGTGGTAAAAGTGGAAAGCAAAATTCTTGCTTATTTAACACTTTTTGTTTTCGATTGTTTTTAAAATTGATATAAAACGTTATCTTATGAAATCCATAATTTATAAAATAAGAGATTGTAAATACCCGTCAATTTAGTTGCATAACCTATATGTTCCAACTCATATGTCAAGCAAAAAGATGATAACACACATGACAAAATAAATTTACAATCTTTTTTACTTTTTATACATATCATGATAGCATATGAAGGATTTCGTGTTTAACTAACCAAAACAGAAAAACATACCTAAATTATCTGTTGTTTATATAAATGCACGAATAAAATTAAGTATGGTATGCCCCGCCCGATGCAACCAGAAGCTCGTGTTCACATAGCATAAAGCAGTTAAAAATAAACATGCTACAATGATATATTCATATATTTTAAATGTCGTTATGTACCAAAAAACAAAAAAAAAAAAAAACTGAAATATATTATATTTGACATGATTCGAGTTAGAGTAAAATTTATACTATAATGTAGATAAAACTAAACAAATTGTATAGACAAATACAAAATTTTATTAATAAGAAACATAATACGTTAAATTTTAATTATAATATATTTTAAAATCTATTTGATTATAAAAGTAACGGGAAAAGTATAAAAAGTTTATTTACAAAAATGTCATTACGTGTTGTGGTAGCTCGGTTTAAATAAAAATTTTATCATTAGGTGATGATCACTACACAACGCGAAGTACATTGTTTCGCAAAAATGAATTTAAAAAAACGTAAAAATAAAATTTTAATTTACCCAATTCAGCCTTAAACAAAATATATATATCAAAATGTTATTAAAAAATAAGCATGTTACCTAAATGTGATGATACTCGGTACATGATTTAAACATTTTCTCCGTCTTATAATTATTTTCATGAATTTTTCGTATTCAATATATATTTGTTTTAAGAGTGAATTATCATTTGCATCCCTGACGTTTGTTCATTTTAACCACTTGCTTCCTTACGGTTTCAAAATTGTCATCTAACCCCTAACGTGTCATGTCATCTTCATTTGAGTCTACGTCGTTTCATTTTTATCTCCATTTGAGTCTAAATGATTAATATTGTTAATGTTTCTGTTAAAATTATTATTGAAAAGACTAAACTACCCTTAAAATTAAATAATAACATAAAAAGACTTGTGAGTCCCATCCATCAACATCTTCTTCTTCAAATCACCACCACCACAACCACCCCCACAATCACTATCGTCATCAGACTCCATCAAGATAAAAAGACTACCACCACCACCACCACTTGCTGCACCACCACCCACGTAGTTGTCCACCACCAACACAACCACCACCGTCGACCTCTACCTCCACCAACAGAGCCGCCACCGTCAACCTGCACCAACAAAGCCGCCACCGTCAACCTCCACCAACAGAGTCGCCCCCGTCGACACCAACACATCCACCACCGCCGACCTCCACATCTACCACCACTAATCTTGTGTATCTTATGAAAAAGTTAACAAGGGAACAAAGGAAAACTGTTAGTGTTATGGGCTTTGGTGACACAATGTGTCTTAAATTAAACACAATACCAAGTTGTTTTGGTTTTTGATGGCACCCTTCACTTTCAAGTAACACAATACCAAAACCTTAGATCTGCGCTGTGGTGTGGTGTGATTTTTCGGATTTTGTGATTTGGGTTTTAGGGTTAGGTTTTAGTAGGAAGGGGGTGAGAAGATTCGATGGGTGGGGTCGATGGTTATTGCTGGGATTTTGGGTCTGTCTTTTAGGGTTGAGAAGGTATTGGGGTGGTGGCAGTGATGGTGGTGGTATTGGGGCGATGGTCTTGGGGGCCTGTAGTGTTTCTTCAAATCACCACCATAAAAAAAAATCATCGATGGGTGGTGGGTGGTGGTGTTGATGGGTGGTGGTGGATGTAGAGAAAAGAGGACGAAGAAGGTTTTGAGTGGTGGCGTCGATGGGTGTATGGTGGTGGTGTCGATGGGTGGTGGGTGGTGGTGTCGATGGGTGGTGGTGGATGTAGGTATGTGTTTATGGTGGTCAAAGAAGAAGAAGAAGACAACGTAGGTGGTCCCATATTTTTTTATTTTTAATTTTAATTTTTAGAGGCATTTTAGTCTTTTGATAAAAGATTTAACGAAATAACTAACGGTGTTAGTGTTTTGGACTCAAATGGAAATAAAAGTGAAACGTCAGGGGGCGAATGACAATTTTAAAACTGCAGGGATGCAAGTGGTTAAAATGAATAAACGTCAGGAATGCAAATGGTAATTTACTCTTGTATTAAAGAATATATTTTGTTTATAAATTTAAAATAACACATCCGTCTACATATTTTTAAGATCTTTTAAATACATGTGTACAGGTAGACAGAGGAGGCACATAGTTTTAAACACGGCTTACTAATTTAAAGAATATATTTTTAGGATCGGTTTCGACGACTTGTATATTAATATTTAATCTGGAAACAAAATTCATGTCGAAACGTCAATAAAAATAAACACTTCGTAAACACGTCGCACAGTTTCACTAGTTTAATAATAATGTTTTATAAAGTTCTAATTTTATCATTATGAAATGCTATTTTTATATACCTTTAGATTCGACATGAATATAAACGTGAATTTATAAGTACTCATGATTTTAAAACATATAAAGAGATACAATCTTAATTGACCTTTTTTAATATATATTATGTTAATTTATACATAGAATCCTCTGTTTTATTAATTTAAAAAATAAAGTAAAAGTAATTATATCTATTTATAAAATAAAATAAAAGATTAGACCCCATGATGATACTAAAGTCAAAGCAAAGGAAACGACAATGAAAAATGCAAAATGGGTTTCGAACTTAAAACTTAAGTATCAATAACCAAAGCCCCAACCATCCCATCTAGGTAATCGTCTCTAAATACTAAAATTTGTATTAAAAGATTATTTTCTACCGTAGCAACCGACATATAATTTTAAAATTTTTGATATATATAATGTAATGTATGATAATTAACGAAGCAAACTTTTATAAGCATCATGATCGGAGATTCTAACATGATTCTGGTTGCTACTTGGTTGTTTGACTATTTCTACAAACTTCATGATTAGAGATCTATCTATCCTTTAAGTAATGTCATCACCTTCAGTTATTCGAGTTGTGTTTAAGTAATTTCGTCACCTTCGGTTATTCGGCTCATATGTCGCAGTTATTAGATGAGCTTCTGGGATCGAGTACCAGTACCGTACCTACAGGACCGGTTAAGGGTGATACAATAGTTTCACAAGTTGGAGAGTAAACACTTAACGGATAAAACAGGGAACGGGGCATAAGAAACTAAGAACAAAAGTAAGAACACAAGCAGAACACAAGTATTGGTTTTCAAGAATGATATATATTGCTCTCAAGTGTTTTACAATTGTTACAAGGCTTAGTCCTAAGGACTAGTACATGAGACACTTTATACAAAATCCTACAGCTAGCCATACTTTAAAAGCCAGCTGGAACACTAATCTAGAATGATATATATTGCTCTCAATTGTTTTACAATTGTTACAAGGCTTAGTCCTAAGGACTGGTACATGAGACATTTTATACAACATCCTACAGCCAGCCATACTTTAAAGGCCAGCTGGAACACTAATTTAGACAACAAGATCAATGTAAAGTTAAAAGGCAGATTGCTTTTTAACTAGTGATCATGACATGTCATAGCTCACATCCTAGGATAAAAGTACAAAAGTGAAAAGTTACAGACTTAAAGACCTTAATCTACAATTGACAATTGTATGGAGAAATCTACAACTTTTATAAGTTGATGAGTCTTCAAAGATGACAGCGGAAAGTAGTTCAGTTTTTTTCAAAAGCATGTCAAAGAAAACATGTCTTCTCTGTCTTCGGAAGAAGTCAGTCTTCAGGCTTTGGAAGACTTTGTCTTGAAGATTCAGAAGACTTCATATTTAGCTTCGGAAGAAATGATCTTTGCCTTTGAAAGATTTGACACTTAGAGAATTTCTTTATGCATTTGTCAAATCTTTCGAAGTAACTTCCTTGTACTTAAGTTAGCTTGCTGAGAGAACTTTTGTTTGCATCAGCCTCTAAGATAACTCCTACCGTACCGTATTGTACCATTACCTGTACCGACCGGAAAAAATGGCACCAATACTCGATTTTGTCTAAATTTAGTAAGGGAATAGGTGCTATCGGCACCAATAAATACCAAAAAGTACCGATTCGGTAATCAGTATCTAAACATTATTAGTTTTTTTACTATTCTAATACAACTTTTGGAACATTTTCAACGTATTTTATTCGAAGTTGAAGATTACGAATGTCTTTTCTATGGTTTTGAGATACTTTAATGTTTTTGGGATTAGAAAATTTTAAATCGATATTCAAGAATCACTGCTTATCTTTTAGCCAAAAAAAAAACACCAAAGCGATATTAAATCGGTAAAGTACTAAAAATCCGGTACCGGTATCCAACCGCTAGATTCGGTACGGTATTCAGTATCCACTTTTTCACAAATTCGGTATTGGTATTTTCAATACCGCTACTGGTAGCAGTATG
Organism: Flaveria sonorensis; assembly: GCA_025506505.1. NCBI lineage: Eukaryota > Viridiplantae > Streptophyta > Magnoliopsida > Asterales > Asteraceae > Flaveria > Flaveria sonorensis. The sequence continues at coordinate 36,076,993 of CM046425.1, read as the reverse complement.
GTACCGATCTCATCCTTAATTGGCGAATTACCTCACAAGATACAATTAATCACTGTGTGTAGATTTGTTGATTCTCTTACATGAAAGGGAAGACATCCTGGATAAATTAATGAGACTACTTGGATTTCGGTTTACTAAAACTTAGGCTTATATAGCTACAAAGTTGATAGTATTTTCTAGTAACAGAAATGAGATAGTTTTGAAAAATTTCTTTGTGAAAAATGGATGCAAAATTTCTGAAAAATGGATGCAAAATGAAATTTGTTACAACATGTTAAAAATATAAAGTACTAAGTCACACGTTTCTACCATTATATAACATGTTAAAGAAAACATAAAATAATAAGCAAGTTATATTGTTGTTATAATCATCTTAATAAATTGCATTAATGATATTCTTACGGTAAAAATCACTGCATTCTTGATATGTTTTATATCCAACATAAATTATTAATATTTAATGATTGTAGAATATTTTCATACGAATAACACAATATTCTAAACAATTCATATAATATGTTTAAATCATATGAGTTAGAAAACCAATCAAGTTACATATTTTGTTTTTGGATATAAATATTATAATCAATAATAATTAATATGATTTAGTTAAGAGACTATTCAAATTAAGAAAATAATTAATATGATTTAATAAATATAATTCTCAATATAACCCAAAATAGTATGAATTACAATATAAATTTTGAGTAGCAAAAGAGTAACAATGATAATAAATATAAACACAATCTAAGATTATATGAATTACGATATGTATATTTGTTTGAATGATCAAGGCAAAAACAAAGACTTTACCTTGTGATAATATGATCCACCTCCAAATGATAATTCATGGTGATAATGTGTTGTGAAGCAATGACCTACTAGCAAATTTCTAGAGCAAGAATTATAGAATAGTTTGTAAAGAGAAAGATAGAATTAGAAATGATAATTATATTCATATCTACATATGAGCAAACAACTAGACCTATATATATAGGTCTTTATTAAAAATACATTAAATAAAATTAACGAGAAAAATAATAAAATTTTAGGAGCTTCAAACTACACTTAAGTACATTGATAACCATCATAAATATTATTTACAATAAATAAGTGGTTAACAAAAAGTTCTAAACGAAATGTTTAAACTCTAAATTCATTATTGTATCATAGTTTTCTTTGGCACAGACATTTCAAGCTTAAATGTAAAATCTAAAAACCTACTCATAACTAAACCCAACCTATAATGTCAGGCCCCGCTCTCAGGTATTCTTATAGTTGGTTATTAATGGTATAAAACATTTATAATTATAATCTTTGTCGCAAAATCATACTTCATCATTAAAAAAAACTTGTCTTAAAGAAACATTAAAGTGTGTTTTAACATCAAAATCATTATTATATGTTCAACATATCGAAACTTTAGATGCCAGACTCGATCTCTCTTAGTAGCTATTATATCCACGCCTGCATCTCCTCAGCTTTGTACTGACCTAGCAACTGATATGCATACAAAGTTAACAACGCTAAGTGAATTCTAGTTTTCATACAAACACTAAAATAACTTTTCATCCTTTTACATTCGTGAGCACGCATTCATACATACGCATATCATTTCATTCTTTCATGCCACAATGTGGTCATTAACCTTTCTTTTGTTCATTCCATTTGTCCCATTTAATCTGACTCCACATCCTTACCATCCTAGCATGAAGTTTAGATAAGTAGTCACGATAGACACCTATAGTCGTTTGGTCTGCACAAGTGCAAGACCTTATAGATCTATAGTCATAGCAATTGACAACTTATGTCAACGCCATTGATGGCATCAGTTTGTGCGATACGCATACCGTCAGTTGAGACTGCACATTGCAGCTCCATTTTTATAGTCGTGCTTGCAAGACTTTTCAATCGCATCGGGCCCATTTATCATTTCATCACGTTCCACTTTACTATTTTTCATTGTCTTTCACTTCATTACATAATAATTTACTTCGTATTACATAATAATATGTAAACACATCAAGTAAAATACACATTAAATCACAATTAACATAGAACTAATTTCAAGTCAAATAAATTAACCTAATCATGCGAAAACTACTATTGCAAGAGGTTTCACCATACGATAATTAAACCATAGATCAGCTTGCGATAACTATCAAGATCAAGCTAAATGAAAACATCATAAATATATTATATGAAACTATACTATAGGTTCTACCACGTGAAAACATTCATATCCGCTGAACATTGTTTCCGGTGAAAACATGGTCCATGTGAAAACCTAATGAGCAAGAAAATCATTTCGTGAAAAACATCTCAAGTGGGAACATATGATCACGTGAGAACACCTTATGCGATAAAAAACAATCATGCGAGAACATCTCATGCAATAACATATTACTGTGCGGAAACATCGCTTCAGGTCAGAACCTTCGGCCTCAAGCTACCTATTTTGGAACGATTTTCATGGGTAAAAAGCAACATATTCATTCCGAACTATCATCTTTCACGTATATAATCATTTAAGCATGCATAACAGCCCTGAAACGTGTAAAACAAGTAAAATGGGGACAGGAACTCACCTCTTGAAGGTTGTAGGTGCAAGATACCCTTTATCGAAAGCTTTACAACCTCAAATCTACATTGTTATGCATTAAAAGTGATCACTATCCATTCCTTTTCACATTGCTTGATTAAGAAAGCAAGATTACGTGCCTTGTATGGGAGTTCTAGCCTGAAGGATAGGGGCAAGGGGGGCCCTTTTCCTTTTATAGCAAGTGTTCTGATTTTCTGAAAATTTCTGGTTGTTACACATAAGTAAAACAAAAATCCGAAAATTAAGTGTTCTTTTGGTTGAAGGTCAAAATTGACACATACACCTCTTAGTTTTAGCATATACTCGATTAGAGCCCTTAAAAATAGTATATAGCCTAAACGATCAACAATATTATACTGATTTTTAATTATCAAAGACGATTAGTGTTTTTTATTTTTTTTGTTCTTGATCCATTTTGTTTAGGTGGGTGCTTTTCCTTTTTTATTTTATTCTTAACCTATTTTACTCATATACAATTCATTGCAACTTAAACTATAGGTAGCTTCACAGCAATGTAAGCTACGTGGCATTGGTTTGATCCTAATGAACTTTTTTCTCTTTAAATTTACTAGTATTTTACCCACCGCGTGTTGCGGCGGCGTCACATGCGTTATGGTAAAGTATAGCCTACAATCGACCCGACTCGCTTCCGAACTAAATTTAGGTCGAAACGTAGAGTAATCCGAATCTGTACCGTCAAATGAAAACGTATTATACTTAACACGACTTCAAACAAAATTTACATTAAAATATAGATAAACTAAAAACTACATAAAAACAAGCATGTGCGGCGACGCCGTAGTTGCATGATAAAATGTAGACTACAATCGTCCGACTCGTTTCCAAACTAAATTTGTGTCAATATAGAGTACTCGAATTTTTACCTATAATGAAAGCATAGTATGTTTGACTCGTTCGTTTTGCTAACTTCGATTAGGAATATTATGAGTATAAAATATTTGGTGTTAAACCAGCTCATATATACTTGTACTAATTGAAAAGTAAACAACATGATGTAACACCTGGAAACTTCAAAAAAAAAAAAAAGAGAGTAAAAGAAAAGAAAAAAGAAAAGAAAAGATAAGATAAGAGAGAAAAGAGGACTATTTTAAAGTAAGGGGTTAAAAGGTGCAAAAGTCAAACCTGTCCATAATGGGTTTAAAAAGGTGATATGGTCGACCATACCTCTTCTACCAGACATACGACTTTCTGCTAGAGTGAGAAGAAGGAGCTCCCATCCGAATTTAGAGAGAGAAGCGATAGAAATATTCTGAAGGTAAGATATTAAGGTGTTTCTTCTCGGTTTCAGTTTAGTTTGAGCTCTGAACCGATCTTTATGTGTTTCTATGTGCTTGGTTGCTTGTTTTGCGTGTTTAGGTGCTAGAACTCCAGGTTGCTCTTGGGTTTGGAGTGTTTCACTCGAAGGCTGTTAGAGGTGAGTTCTAGATCCCCTCCTTTACATGTTTTCTACTTGTTTGGGGCTGATATGTATATCAAACTCTAGTTTTATGAAACATCCTATGGTTTTTCATGAAAGTACAACTGTTTATGAAGATGTATGTTTTAGCAGATTTCTGTGATGTTGTGTGTAGTTGTTTGTCATGTTTAAGTGTATAACTGGTAGGTCCATGCTAAGTATATGTTTAGAAATGATGTTTGGGGACTAGAAACTGCATAAGTTAATCGCAGGTGCTTGACTTGGTGTCTGCTGGGGACACTTAGACACTTAGAATGTTTTAGTCATCCTCTGTGAACACACTTAGTGTCTTTCATTTCATGCACTGTGGACTTGGGTCAAGTGTAAGAAATCTTCCAAAGCCAAGGAAGAAATCTTCCGAAGCCAAGGAGAAATCTTCCGAAGCCAAGGAAGAAGTCTTCCAAAGCCAAGGAAGAAATATTCCAAAGCCAAGGAGAAATCTTTCGAAGCCAAGGAGAAATCTTCCGAAGCCAAGGAAGAAATCTTTCGAAACCAAGGAGAAATCTTCCGAAGCCAAGGAAGAAGTCTTCCAAAGCCAAAGAGAAATCTTCCAAAGCCAAAGACAAATCTTTCGAAGCCAAGGAAGAAATCATCCAAAGCCAAGAAGAAATCTTCCGAAACCAGGAAGAAATCTTCCGAAGCCTATGTTTGCATTTCTTCCGAAGCATATGTTTTCCTTCGGAAGTATTAGTAGTAGTAGGGTTGCGTTTGCTTGTTGATGGTTAGCACAAGTTCAGAGGCTCAAGTTGTATGTTTGTTAAGTTGTATGTGTTCGGTGTAGTTAGTTAGTTAGTTAGTTAGTTAGTTGTGAACTGGGTAGGTAGTGTGATTCCCAATGCTGCTGTTTTATTCTTTTCTTATGTGATGCTGTTGTTATGGATAATACCTACTATTTCATGTTATGTGATTATAAGGAAATGGATATCTTAAAAGTATTATTCATAATCAACTAGTCACCAAGGAATAAAAGAAAGACAGTGGAACTTAATGAATGTTACCCCTGGGCCCTTATAATAAATGGAAAGCCTTGCAAGCAAAACCAATGAGGTTCACGACCCTGGCTAGCGTTTGCTCAACTGATGTGTGGTTGTTTCAGCCCAAAGATTGCACATCTGGGGTCTAATCCTAGGGATTGACCAATCATCAAATAGACCTGTATTCATGAGCAGGCTTCCTGCCTAGCAGTGTGGGTCAACTGCCAAAGGGTTAGCTACCATTATAAACGTTTGCTGGCAGGGGTTCGGCATTTGTTGCCAACCAATAATGTAGGCTCTTGCTTTGTGCAATCTTAATTAATGAAAGAGAAAGAAAATGAAAGAAAGAATATAATGAACTTCTTAAGGAATGATTATGTATGATGATAGATGATTACCAAGTATAGTTTACAGAATTTATATTTTCTATATTATTAAACTAGAACTCACTCAGCAACACTGACTTTTTATAGGCATATCAGTTGGCAGATGATGATATTGCTGAGGATGGCACGGGGTTGAAGCTACTTGGAAAATAAAGACTGGCACTTGGAAAATAAAGACTGGCACCATGATAGGCAGAAATAATATTTTTGCCTTGTAATACAACTAAATGTTCTCTTGGAACTTGTAATAACAATGTATTTCTTGGCAAAAGTTTTTGTTAATGCATGAAATGGTTTTTGCGTAACTTTTCCACTGCCATGATTTATTACTTCAAGGTAGTTTAATGTGTAAAGAGCTATGAGTGACCAGCTGTAAGGTTTCCCGAGAACAGGGCCTTACAAGTTGGTATCAGAGCTAAAGTTTAAGAGAATTGGGTAATTTATTTTCAAAACCTAAACTTAAACTAAAAATGGGACCAATATAGGGATGCCAGCCCAAGTAGCTACATGCCATCGGGTAATTTTCTTAAAGATAACCGGTAATATGTGTGTGTGCTATTTGATTTATGTGCTTAGTATTTGGATACTGATGTAGTCAGGATAGGAAATGCTTAGGAAATAAAGAGTAAAGTAAGTGGCTAATCACAACTGGGTACTGTAATTAGGGACTTACTATACTTGACATGATCTGAGCTACTACCTTGAATGAATTTGTTGCTATTTGAATCTTATAGGAAGTAGATTTATGGCGGGTAGAAAATCCGGGAAGGCAACCCGAGGTGGTGCCCCTGGCGGGCGTACTACTGGGCAAGTGTCACGAGGAGCAAGCTAAGGTCTCCGAGACGGTTCATGAGGACCCAGAGCTCCATAGTTGGTGTGCTGAATAGACTACTAAAATTAACTACTATAGACTCTCTAAGCTAGACATAAAAAGCTTTAAATCTAAACTCAACCTAAACCTAACCACACAACCGGCAAGTGTACGATCAATGTAGATACCCTAAGGAAGTCGGATATCGAACCCCGAGACTCACTAATTATGCTAACTAAACTCTAATAGACTCTCAACTGACATGACTCAAACTGTTTCATTGTTTGGGGGGGCGGGGGTTACTAAAAATCTAAAGAAATCTATTTAAACTAATTATTAACTAAGATTATACTAATATGAATTATTACGAAGACTGAACTCAGATAATGGTGAAGACTACCTAGACCAGAATCCTGGATTGATTTTAAGAATTTACCAATTAAGTTAACCGCACGTTTTAATGGAAACCGGGATCTTGTGATACTAAACCTATTAAGACACCAACTAAGCCCCTCAACCCTTCTCGAGGTGAACTTATGGCACTACCTAGGCTGTTAATCCTATAGGTTAGACTTCTTCCAGTCATCTAATGATTGTGTAAGTACCCTATATTGATCTACTCTTTTTCATTATAGATCTAGGGTAGTTTAGAATCTTGATTTGACTGATAAACTAAAAAAACTAACGGGGCAACTAAGGCACGACTTTTTCCAAAGACTGTCTAAAGCAATTCATCGAGTAAGAACTACCATAGCCCCGCACCTTCCACTAGGGACAAGTAGAACACTAAAAATTAGGGACAAGTAGAACACTAAAAATTAGCAAACCATTAACTATCACTTCTAATGTTTATTGGCCAATTTACCCTAAAGGTCCAAGACACAAGGTCAAAGATCTAGCATGAACCTATTCCGTAGCAGACAACCACCAAGATTCACACGAAGCAATAGATAACAATAAACCAAATTAAAGCATGCATACACACCAAATCAATCAATCAAACTTCTTACAAAACACAATCAATCCATGAAAACGTGCAATTAACGAAAAGGTTCAAACTTTATTCAATCCATTCATCTTAGTCTAGGCAGTTTAAATACTTAGGTAAGCATGGTTTTCAATGAAATTAAAACAAAGTTAATCAAATAGGAATTCATCAGTACAAGTTCTGAAAAGAGAAATCAAACAAGGATTGTAAAAACTGAGCAAGTCTTCAATCTTCAATCTTTGCTTAACCGAGTGGTTCCCGTGCTTCAAAAACTCCGTATGCAGCGAATTCACCTCCAAACTAAGCTCTTGAAATCCCAAAATTCGTAACCCTAACACCGGGGCAACTTATATATTTATACCTCAAAACTCAGCTCAAAACCCGAAACCAAACAACAAATCTCCGAACAACGACCGTCGCCACGCAACGGGTATAGGGGGTTTGCGTCAGTCGGCGCGGGGTCCCGTATCTGCTGTTTTATTTATTCTTGTTCGTTCAGCTTTCCGGTTCGCGTTCGGTTCTCGTTTTCCTTCCAAACTGCTCGTTTTCTCTCGTTTTTGATCACTTTCAGCATCGGGACCTGAAATCACAGCTTAACGTCAGCAATATCGAAATTCTAACCAAACTCGACTCAAAGTACCTAAAAATTGACCAAACTATACACTATAAACATATGTACTTTACAGTACATCAAATATCCTACACTCAAGACTTTTCGTCCTGAAAAAGATATATGCAATGGAATCACAGTCAAAGAAAAACTCAGCTCGAAACTCTAGGTTATCTTATTAAAGACTAAACACATGTTAATTTACGATTGCAAGTATACGATCCACTTAAACTCACACCGGTCTCTAAGCTCTTATCATGTTTTTTTTTTTTTGAGCATCGACATTGCTTTACCTAACCCAAAGGCTGTCTCAACCAGAGTCACCATCCCCGAGAGTGACAACGCGAGTGTCGGTAAATTTTTGCAATTTTGATTTCACACATCCCAGAGGCATTCTAAGTCAGAGTCGCTATCCCCAACCGAGATTACGTAGGCCTGCGCTACTTTTCTTAGTTTCTAGCTCAACTATTCTATAATTTTTTTTTCTTCATGATCAAAAATTCTAACAATTTTGGCTTATAACGGCATTTCTTATACCTTATTGGCGGTTTCAACTTCACTATTCCTCCTAGATCAGTACCCACAAGTATCTTAACAATTTTGATATATTCAACTCAAATAAACCTAAAGACCAGGCAAGCCTACCCAAACATCCCAAACTAGCCACATGCTCGACTTTATTTAGCTTATATTATCACTATTCAAGACTGAGCAGACTATCTTATCATTTTCTATGTTTTGAATGCAAAATAAATTTTCAAAAGACATTTTCTGATTGATTTATTTTTATATTTTTTTTTTATTTTTAACGAAAAGGTACATGACTCAAACTGACTCTACTAAACACTACGACTCTAATGTCCCATCCCCACACTTGAGATTTGCATTGTCCCTAATGCAAGAATCGAACAAGACTCAAAACTAAAATAAACATCACCTACAAATTCAAAACTAAGGAAAATAAGAATACGTAACTCTACAATGAAAAAGACTTAGATCGAAAAAATGTGAGACTGTCGATGTGCCAGTCAATTCCCCACATATGCCCCCCAATACGAACGTGTTCAACAAAAAATACCAAAACTCTCTCTCACCCGAACGGAAAGCGACTCCAATCATCAACCTAAAAAAAAACTTACCATACCCAACAAACCAAACACAAATATCCAAAATACCAAACCATCCGAAGTTCAAAAGAGAAAGAAACATATTATCTTAGTACTAAAACCCAATCGAACTATTAAAGCAGCATAAAAAAAATAACCGAAAAGTATATATGCCGCTCCAATCCATCTCCATCACTCATCATCTCCTTCCTCATCCATCTGCTGCACACCTGAACCCCCTGCCTACTACTATCCATACTGACCATGATCACTCTGTCCTCCCCACTGGCATACCCCGGGTACTGACCATAAACATACGGGTGTGCTGCTCAGCACCATAATCCGATGGTGGAAGTAATCCAGAAAAAGGTGAAGGCACATTCAAATTCAAACCCGACATCATGTACCTTATCATATCATCCTGTCGGTGGTGGCTCTGCATGGTCCACTACTGATGAACTCTCATCCTATTCTCTAACTGATCAAATCGCTGGCTGAGGTCAGGTCAGACGAACTTCATACGTGAATGGATCGGGACGTGGCTGTCGTAGCGAAGTGGATACTGGTGAGCTGGGATCTCATGCATCTGCCTAGGCCTCCGCGAATGTGTCGGTACAGCACCCTGTAAGACATCAGCCGCCTTAGTACCTGCTGGCGGCTGAACCTGTGCACCCGGGTATTGCACCCACTCCAGCGGATCCGAATATGACACAATAGCCGCTAAATGCAGATCCCCAACACTCCAGTAACTCGTTGGAAAACTCTCTATCATGTGATCCCATTTATATTTCATGAAAGCACCTAAATTAGTCGCTAACCTAGCAATATACGGCCCAAGATCCAATGCAGCCTGGCTTCCTCCTCTGCGAGTTCGGTTACAAGACCAAGCGAAGAAACTCGCCAAATTCCAATTCCGCTTCTCAACCATACACATCAAGGCAAAGATATCTAACCAATTAGCCTTGTTCTTACCCGACCTTCTTGCCACAATTGTAGTTGCCAACACCTTAAGAATATACCTATAGACCAGATCACGAACCGTAGTGGAGAGGTTCGTGTCGGCGAACGGTGCGGTAGAAATCGTCTCCCAGAATCTAGCCAACTCATTCGGACCCAACAATTGTCTCGCGGATGATTGTATACACCTCTCAACCCATTAACAAACTCATCTGTCTGTACCTCCTGATTAGAACAGAAACCCAAAGCTACTCCAAACTCAACAATACTCATCTCATACGCATTCCTGCCCAATGAAAACGAAACTGCATTTTTCTCAGCAAATGTACCCTCTTTGTGATGAAAAGTATGATGAAACTCGATCGTCAGCTCTGTATATTATGGCCAATGGCAATCCAATGCCGCTCTTAGTCTCGGCCCAAGCAAATTCTCTACCCTGTCACGGACACCCATCATTTGTAACCAATCCCAATCGATCGTAGCGGTGTTCCAGAAGGTTTGTTTTCAAATATTTCATAAATTTTCTCTCTCTCACTGTCTTCTTCAAAATCCAAGATGGGGGATTGACCACCCTTAGAGGTCGACCAAAAGTGTCCGATCAGGCACGATATTGATTCTCCCTTCTTCTTGGATCCGGAAGACTCTGCTGTAGGCTGGATCGCCATGTGGGCGAGGAACCGGTCCCTTTTCTAAACCTAAACCCTAAACCCTAAACCTTAACCGAACATTTGCACAAACGAGATAAGGATTTAAGCGATACGAATCAAGCAATCACAACTATTTTTGGTATTTTATAATTTTATAGGTATTTTTTTATATTTTTTTATTATATAATATATATATATTTATTTATTTTTAACGAATTTGGATCAGCCGTATAGCATTACGTTTGCGACTTAAACCGAAAATAAAGTTGACGAAACATGGTTACCGTTTACAAAAGCGTAAGATAAACAAACTTGCCTGAATGAGATTGAGTACGGGCAAGTTGTATTGAACTTGTACATGCATATTAGTAAACCCGACACTAAACTCTACGAACTAACTAGCTAGACTCGATGACTCAAACGACATAGACTCATGTACACTATCTCCTCCCGGCACTTTAATTGTCCTAAATTAAGCATAAGTGCCAAAGTCCTTCGACATTGAGGCTAACAAGTTAGTTTGAGACTTTTAAGCAAAAAGTGACGTTTTGTGCAAAAGGTGTAAGGCAAACATCTTGAATTCGCAAAATCAGTTCAAAAACTTATTTTTTAAAGAAACATATCTTAGTTTAGCCAAATATTCCCAAAAACACCCACACTAGTGTCCTAATGTCCAAACACAACCCGCAAAGCTCAAACAACTGCAATCAAACCAACCCAAACCTCCCACAAACCACATTATGAATAAACATCCCAAACTACCCACTGCAACCTCTGTGTAGAATATAGGCATCAAAGATCACAACTTTAACGAAGCATCCAAACCCTAGAACTACAAACAACTGACCCGACACTAACAAATGGGAATGAAGTTACCTACAAGCGAGAAATTACAGAAAACATACCTGGAGTCCGATTAAACAAGAAAAATGAGAACTTGGAGTTGTGGTGCTCGAAGTCATCCAAAACCGAGAAAAGATATCACTAATTTTGGTGAAAAATATGGTGGGTATTGTAGGGAAAGTGATTGTGGTGATGCAGGAAGAAAAATGGGGTGATTTGGTGGAGAAATGAGTAAGATATGGCGAAAATGGTGAAATTTGCTGCTAGGGTTCGTGTGGAAAATAGATGAGAGTGATATCCAGCTGAAAAGGGGCGCGTAACAAGTTGAACTGGCCAGGGGGCCTCGCGTAGCGCGAAGGTTCAGGACCCCCCCCCCCTGTCGCGTATGGTGGCGCCTTCTGACCCATGGCGTAGCGCGACGGGCCCTGGTGCTACGCCAGGGTCCATTTTTCATAGAAAGTTACTTTAATTTGTTGCCTTCATGCCTTCGAAAATTTTTGCAATTCAAAATTTGGCTCCCCCAATGCCTTAGTAACTTTTTCAATCACTTGCCCATCATTCAAAAACCCAATTTTTTTCTAAGTATCAAACGCACATACCTGGAATCTCTTTTCTGACAATTTCTCCGTTCCGTAATGGTGATGAAACCTGCAAAAATCTCAACAACACAAAACAAAGACCAACAATCTACCAAACTATTGTTAGAAAGCAGTAAAAGACACAACCGATAACTCTATACAAACGGTACAGAATGGTACATTTGGGTTTTCACCCAAAACACTAAGTGGTGGTTTTTGGTGGAATTTCGAGAGGAGTTTCCTCCATCTCATTTTTATCTATCGCCCCACCAATATAGTGCTTCAAACAATGGCCATTTACCTTCCAACTCCGGCCATCAGACTCATCCATAATCTCAACTGCTCCATACGGGTACACATAATGAACCATATAAGGTCCCGACCACTTCGATTTCAACTTCCACGCGAACAACTTCAACCTCGAATTGTAAAGTAACACCCTATCACCCTTACTAAACTCCTTGATCTTTCTCAACTTACGATCATGTAGGGCTTTTGTTCTCTCCTTAATCCCCCCAGATCGGGCATAAGCCGCATCCCTAAGCTCCTCTAACTCATGGATTTGAAAGAACCGTTTTCTAGCGGCTTCGGTCATATCAAGGTTTATGGTTTTCAAAGCCCAAAGTGCACGATGCTCTATCTCTACTGGAAGATGACAAGCTTTTCCATAGAAGATCAAGAATGGGGTGGTTCCTAAAGATGTTTTGTAGGCGGTTCGAAACGCCCACAATGCATCGTCTAGCTTGTCGGACCAATCTTTTCTATTCTTTACAACGGCTTTCTCTAGAATATGTTATATACCCCGATTCGCGTTTTCCACTTGTCCACTCATTTGTGGATGTTACGCGGTAGACAAACGATGAGTGACTCCGTAACGTGCAAGCAACTTCTCCATCAATGCATTGCAAAAGTGGGTGCCACGGTCACTAATTAAAACCTTTGGTGTACCGAAGCGGGAAAAGAGTTTCTTAAGGAAAGTCAACACTACTCGGGCCTCATTTGTGGGAAGAGCTTGAGCCTCAACCCACTTGGATACATAATCGATCGCCACAAGTATACATCGATTCCCTTTTGAGACAGGAAAGGGTCCCATGAAATCAATGCCCCATACATCAAAAACCTCCAACACTTGGATGGGGTTTTAAGGCATCTCATCTATGGCTGAAATGTTTCCGGTTCATTGGCAAGCATCACATGTTTTCACGAACTCAACGGTGTCACGAAGTACATTAGGCCAATAGAACCCACAATCAAACACCTTTTGTGCGGTCACATAGGCACCATGATGGCCACCCGTTAGACCTTCATGCACATGTTTTAGGATGTTCAAACCCTCTTCTCTCGACACACATCGCCTAAGAATCCTATCTCCTCTATTCTAAAGAGAAACGGATCATCCCACACATACATCCTCGACTCACTAAGGAACTTCCTTCTCTGCTGTGTGGTCATTCCCTTTACAATATTACCACTCGAAAGATAATTTGCCAAATCACAGAACCATGGCAATCCCTCCTTCTCGGCCTCTACAAACTCAATTGACTCTTGAGGAAATGTACCTTTTATCTCCTCCTCACGAATCTCCTCTCTCCTAGGGTCCTCTAAACATGAAAGGTGATCGGCTGCTACATTTTCGGCCCCCCTCTTATCTCTAATGTCGATGTCAAACTCGGAAAGTAAGAGAATCCACCGAATAAGTCGGGGTATGGCGTCTTTCTTTTGGAAAAGAAAACGCAACGCGGAGTGATCGGTGAAGACTATGGTCTTGGAGAGATCGAGGTATGAACGAAACTTATCGAAGGCGAAAACTACGGCTAAGAGTTCTTTCTCCATGGTCGTGTAGTTCTCTTGAGCATCATTTAACGTTTTGCTTGTGTAGTAAATCAGGTGGAAGTGCTTGTCCTTTCTTTGTCCTAGTACCGCTCCGACGGCATAGTCACTCACATCACACATGAGCTCAAACGGCAAGCTCCAATCAGGCGAGATAAGAATAGGCGCACTCATAAGCTGTTCCTTCAGAAAGTTGAAGGCCTTAAGACACTCCTCGTCAAAAACAAATGGAACATCCTTCTCCAAAAGACGGGTCAGGGGGCGAGTGATCTTAGAGAAATCCTTAATGAAGCGTCTATAGAAGCCCGCATGACCAAGAAAACTTCGAATCGACTTTAAGCTAGTGGGTGGAGGCAACCTACTAATTGTATCTATCTTCGCACGATCTACCTCTATCCCATCCCTCAAGATCTTATGACCTAAAACAATACCTTCAGTCACCATGAAGTGACACTTCTCCCAATTCAGCATCAGCTTCGTCTCAACACACCTCTTCAACATCCTCTCAAGATTTCTCAAACACTCATCGAACGAGTTACCATAAACTAAGAAATCATCCATGAAAACCTCCATGGAACTCTCAATCATGTCCTGGAATATGCCAACCATGTACCATTGAAACGTAGCTGGAGCATTACACAGCCCAAATGGCATGCGTCGGTACGCGTATGTGCCATAGGGGCATGTGATGGTGATTTTATCCTGATCCTCCGGTGCGATGGGGATCTGGAAATAACCAGAAAAACCATCGAGAAAACAATAGAATTGTTGACCCGCGAGACGCTCCAACATCTGATCGATAAAGGGCAATGGGAAGTGGTCCTTTCAGGTGGCATCATTCAATTTCCGGTAATCGATGCACACTCGCCAACCCGTGAACATGCGAGAAGGGATAAGCTCATTCTTGGAATTCATGACAACGGTCATCCCTCCCTTCTTTGGGACAACCTGAGTGGGACTAACCCATGGCGAATCTGAGATGGGATATATCATCCCGGTATCTAGGAGTTTTAGAACCTCCTTCTTCACTACCTCTTGCATGTTTGGATTGAGGCACCTTTGCGGTTGCACCACCGGTTTGAAATCGTCCCCCATGAGAATCCGGTGAGTGTAATAAGAAGGGCTTATGCCCTTAACTTTAGACAACCACCATGCATTGGCCTCTTTGTTGGCCTTCAACACCTCCAACAAATTCAACTTGTCTCCATCCTCCAACTTCAATGACATGATAATAGGTATCTCGAAACCCTCCCCTAAATAGGCATACTCTAAATGAGATGGAAGGACCTTAAGCTCTAAGGGTGGGAGTTGGGTGGCGTCATCACTAACGGATAAAGCTTCGGGAATCAAAGGGATCCCCTCATCTTCTATCTCCTCCACTCCTAAAGACTCATCTTCGACTACCTCTCCTCCTACCAAGTCGGCTCCACTAATGAACTCCAGACACTGGTCAACGCACGAGATGAATGATTTCAAAAAATAGAAGGAATGACAAGGACCACTATAGTCATCGAAACCACTCGGGTGGTTCATGGCACGATCGATCTCAAAGGTGACTCTCTCCTCACCAACTCTAAGTGTGATCTTACCATCGAAAACATCTATGAGAGCTTTAGAGGTATGCAAAAATAGACGACCAAGTATGATAGGAACTCTCTCATCAGCTTCCATATCAAGAATGACGAAATCAGTGGGAAAAACGAACTTGTCGAACTTAACAAGCAAATTCTCGACAATACCCCTCGGGTATTTCATGGACCGATCGGCTAAAGATAATGTCATACAGGTAGGTGAAAGTTCGCCTAAGTCTAGTTTCTCGTAGAGAGAAAAGGGCATCAAGTTGATGCTGCCACCTAGGTCGGCTAAGGCTCGGGTATTGGTGTTACTACCGAATAGACATGGGATGGTGAAAATGCTGGGATCGGTGAGCTTCTCTGGAAGCTTATTCAGAACAACTGCGGAGCACCCTCCGTTTAATAGAACATCCGACAACTCTCCCAACTTCTCCTTGTTTCTAAGAATGTCCTTTAAGAACTTGGCGTACTTGGGCATAGATTGGAGTGCCTCGATGAAGGGCAGATTAATCTTCAATTGCTTGAAGATATCTAAGAATTTCCCGTATTCCCTAGAGTACTTTTGGTTCCTAAGACCTGTAGGAAATGGGACTCGCGAATGATCCATGAGTGGAGAAGGTCTAATGTCTATGGGCGATTTCTCTACTCTCTTCTCTCCATGGGTCTCACCGGGCTATGCTGTACTCGCTGGGCCTAGCCTCTGTTGCATTTTTCCGGGAGCCTCCATCTCGATCTCTTCATCTACTATCTTCTCATCCTCTTCTACTACTCTCTCCTCAACTCTTGGGTTCCCTATGGTTCTGCCACTACTAGTGGTAATGGCTTTGGCATGGGCGTTAGGATTTTGTTGGGTGTTACCCGCAAACTGACTGGGCAACCTCTCCTCAAGCTTTCTAGACATGTCGCCTATGACTCTTTAAAGGTCTTGGAATGAGGATTTGTGGTTCTTAAGCATAAGGTCATGCTCGGTGAGGACCTTTTGGGTGGTTTGGTCCTTAACGACTTACTGGCTCATCATGGCCTCTATCCTCTCAAGGCTACTCCCTACATCACTATTTGAACCTTGAACTGGTGGAACCTGACTATTTGACACCTTATTGAACAGCCCATTTGAACCCCCACCAAAGAATGAACCTTTCCCCCTGTTTGGATTTTGAGCTAATTGGAAACTAGGGGGGTTACCTGTGGAACGAAAGTTATTATTATTATTGAAGTTAGTAATATTACACCAACCCGAATTAAAATTACTACCAAACCCACTATTCTGACCTCTACCTAGACCCCCTCCCACGAAATCGACCTGCTCCTCACCAACTAACAATGGACACGCACTCGTATCGTGGCCCCCTAGACAAAACTCACACTTATCAACCTTTGCCTTAATCTCCTTGAGCTCTCTAGTGACGTTTTCCAATACGACGGCTATACTAGGATCCATAGTGACATGGTTTAACCCACGAGTGGGTGCACTAGTAGTGGTGTTTGAATTTCCACCGGGAGACCGTCGATTGGAAGGCGACTGAGATTAAGATTGGGTGAAGCTCTCGAAACGCTCTAAACACTAGGCAACAGTAAGAATGCCCATCATGTGACCTCCCACGTTAGCGTCAAAACGATCATGAGTTTCTTGGGTGAGACAGCTATAAAATTTCTCGCATAGGGCCCAATCAGAAAGACCCTGCTAGGAGCATCGAGTGACAAGGTTTTGAAAACGCTCCCAAGCAAGGTAATAGGGCTACTCGGGCTCCATCTGGAATGAGTGAATCTGATCGCGAAGACGTGAGGCTTTAGCAGGTGGGAAGTATTTGTTTAGAAAGGCTTGACGGAGGCCCTCCCAAGTAGTAAAAGTACCGATTGGATGAGAATCCAACCAAGTAGCCGCATGGCCGGTAAGCGAAAAGGGGAAAAGCTGTAAGTAGACGGCATCGTTTGGGGCTCCTTGAAGGCTAAATGTGGCGAGTATATGAGAGAAATGGTTTACATGGGCAGGTGCATCCTCGTCCTCGCGGCCGTGGAACTGGGTGTTATTGGTGATGTCTTGCATGGCATATGATGGAATCTGCCATGAGTTTTCGTTTGCTATGGGTGGAACAGTGATGGGTGAAGCGAGACCGGTGAAGCCTTGGGTGGCTTGTTGATGGACGGTTTGTCTTCGGGCGGCCATTGGTTTTAAGTTTATTTGGACTGAGGTGCTAGAAGTGGGACTATCAGGTGGAGTATCGGGTGGAGAAACTTTAGGTGAATGGTGTGGTGAGGGAAATGGGGTGGTATAGAAATTCGGGAAATTAGGAAGAGAAGAAGATGAGGTACTAACCTGTGGGCCTTGGCCCGCTTGAGATGATGACTCTTTAACTGGTGGCTTCGGTGGCGGTACGTGCGAGCGCAAACATGGCATCCACTACAAGCAAGAACCTACAATGAGAGAAAAGACACTAGTTACTAAGACTCAAAATAAAAAATAAAAAACTCAAAACAAAACAAAACATGCAGCACGTATATGTCAATTAAGTCTATTAAAGCTAATAAACGCAATTGCCAAGAGTCCCCAGCAACGGCGCCAAAAACTTGATGTGTGCTTAAGAGACTACTAAAATTAACTACTATAGACTCTCTAACCTAGACACTAAAAAGCTTTAAATCTAAACTCAACCTAAACCTAACCACACAACTGGCAAGTGTACTGATCAATGTAGTATAACCTAAGTAAGTCCGGATATCGAACCCACGAGACTCTACTAATTATGCTAACTAAACTCTAATAGACTCTAACTAACACGACTCAAACTGTTTCATTGTTTTAGGGGGGGTTACTGAAAATCTAAAGAAACATATTTAAACTAATTATTAACTAAGATTATACTAATACGAATTATTATGAGGACTGAACTCAGATAATGGTGAAGACTACGTAGACTAGAATCCTGGATTGATTTTAAGAATTTACCAATTAAGTTAACTGCATGTTTAATGGAACCGGGATCTTGTGATACTAAACCTATTAAAACACCAACTAAGCCCCTCAACCCTTCTCGAGGTGAAACTTATGGCACTACATAGGCTGTTAATCCTATCGGTTATTAGACTTCCTTCCAGTCATCTAATGATTGTGTAAGTACCCTAATATTGACCTACTCTTTTTTAATTATAGATCTAGCGTAGTTTAGAATCTTGATTTGACTTGTTAAACTAAAAAACCGACGGGGCAACTAAGGCACGACTTTTTCCAAAGACTGTCTAAAGCAATTCGCCGAGTAAGACCTACCAAAAGCCCCGCACCTTCCAGCTATAGGGACAAGTAGAACACTAAAAATTAGCAAACCATTAACTATCACTTCTAAGGGTTATTGGCCAATTTACCCTAAAGGTCCAAGACACAAGGTCAAAGATCTAGCATGAACCTATTCCGTAGCAGACAACCACCAAGATTCACATGAAGCAATAGATAACAATAAACCAAATTAAAGCATGCATACACACCAAATCAATCAACCAAACTTCTTACAAAACACAATCAATCCATGAAAATGTGCAATTAACGAAAAGGTTCAAACTTTATTCAATCCGTTCATCGTAGTCTAGGCAGATTAAATACTTAGACAAGCATGGTTTTCAATGAAATTAAAACAAAGTTAATCAAACAGGAATTCATCGGTAGAAGTTCTGAAAAGAGAAATCAAACAAGGATTGTAAAATCCCGAGCAAGTCTTCAATCTTCAATCTTCGCTTAACCGAGTGGTTCCCGTGCTTCAAAAACTCCGTATGCTGGGAATTCACCTCCAAACTAATCTCTTGAAATCCCAAAATTCGTAACCCTAACACCGGAGCAACTTATATATTTATACCTCAAAACTCAGCTCAAAACCCAAAACCAAAACAACAAATCTGCGAACAACGACCCGTCGCCATACGCGACGGGTATAGGGGGTTTGCGTCGCGTACGGCGGTGCCTCTGTATCTGCTATTTTATTTTATTCTTGTTCATTCAGCTCTCCAGTTCGCGTTCGGTTCCCGTTTTCCTTCCAAACTGCTCGTTTTCTCTCGTTTTTTATCACTTTCAGCAACGGGACCTGAAATCATAGCTTAACATTAGCAGTATCGAAATTCTAACCTAAACTCGACTCAAAGTGCCTAAAAACTGACCAAACTATACACTATAAACATATGTACTTTATAGTACATCAATAGTCACCAAGAAGGTGAAGGATCAGCTACCCTGAAATCTACAGTGAAGGAAGCTATTGTTGATGAGGTCTACAACGTCATGCGGAATGTGTTGCCTTTGGTGGTGACTGATATGTTGACGGCTGTAAAGGATGGGGAAAGAACTGAGGATACGGGGAAGAAGGATGAGAGGAAATCAAGAAAGTCCACTGAAAGGACTGAAGAAGCGGATGAAGAGCCGTCTAGCCCAATGGTGGTAATTCATGATGATGATAGCGAGGAGGAGAAGGAGGCTGCTAAGGGGTACAGCTATGGGGCGTTTCAAAGATGCAAACCCCTGACCTTCGATGGTAATGGCAATGCTACTGCTGCTCACCATTGGGTTCGAGAGATGGAAGCAGTCCTGGACATCAGTGAATGTCGGGAGGATCAGAATGTGAGGTTTGCCTCCCATTCTTTCATTGACTCGGCACTATGCTGGTGGGACGACATTATCTAAGCCGAGGAAAAATGATCTATAGCAAGGATGAGGTGGTCGGATTTAAAGGAGCTAGTGCTGGAGGAGTATTGTCCACATCGAGAGGTGGAAAAATTTGAGAAGGAGTTCCTGTATTTGGAGGCAAGGAACATTACTCATCAAGAGTACACCTCCAAGTTCAATGAACTTGCAAGACCTGTGCTAGACTTGGTAACTCCGATGTCCAAGAAGATTAAGAGATACATGCAGGTTTGCTAGTAGACATTAGGAGGAACATGATAGCCGCTAGACCGAGCATGTTTAGGTCAGTGGTAGGTTGGCGGGGAGATTGTATGATGAGAGGGACCCGGTTCCAGTTCAAAGGAAGGTCGTGAAGAATTGGAACAAGAATGGTAATGGGAAAAGATTCAGAAATGATAACTATGGGATTGGGGAGAAGAAGATGAGGGTTGATGACCGCCCAGGACAAAGGAAGGGGAATGCCCAAAGGGAATGTAGGAATTGTGGGAAGAGTCATATGGGTGAATGTAGAGTGGGGACAAATAGGTGTTTCATGTGTGGAGGCGAGGGCCACTATGCTAAGAAGTGTAAGGTACCAAGATTCTACCAATGTGGAGAAGTAGGGCACTCATGCAGGGATTGCAAGAAAGGCGGGGTAGGAAGCTCTGGGGTTAAGGTGATGGGAGAAAAGGGGAAGAGTGGGAGCACCAAGCCTAAGACAAGGGCATTCAACATGACCCGGGAAGAAGCCAGAGTGGACCCAGAAGTAGTTTCAGGTATGTTTCTGGTAAACCAATTATATGCTTTTGTGCTCTTCGATTCGGGTGCTAGTAGGAGCTTTGTATCTGCTGCCTTTTGTAATGTAATGCATGGTAAGAGTAAGAATATAGACGTGCCCTTCCATGTAGAGACAGTGATAGGAAAATCCACCAAGGTGACTGATATGATAGACGATTGCCTCATAGAATTGGACGGTCATAAGTTTCCTGCTAGGTTGTATATGATGGCCCTAGGAGGTTTTGATGTGGTGTTAGGAATAGATTGGTTGGTGACCCACGAAGCGAATATCGTGTGTTGAAAGAAGAAGATTCGTCTGATTGCGCCCGACAACAGTTTGGTTACGGTTCATGGAGACAAGGAATGCACCACTCCACGAGTGATATCAATGATCACGGCAGAGAAGTTTATGAGGCTAGGGTATGGTTCTTACTTGGCTTATGTGAAGGACGTGGATGATATCGTGCCTCAACTTTTAGACGTGCCGGTAGTATGTGATTTCCCCGATGTGTTTTCTGAAGACCTGCCAGGAGTCCCACCTGATAGAGAAAACGAGTTTCAGATTGACTTGATACTGGGAGAGCAACCCGTCCCCAAGGCACCATACTGGTTGGCTCCATCCAAACTCAAGGAGCTGATGACGCAACTGCAAGATCTTTTGGATAAGGGATTTATTCGGCCAAGTATCTCTCCACAGGATTCTCCAGTTCTATTCGTGATGAATAAGGATGGTAGTATGAGGATGTGCATCGACTACCATGATCTGAACAAGTTGACTGTGAAGAATCGGCATCCGTTACCAACGATTGACGACTTGTTTGATCAACTCTAGGGTACCAGCTGATTCTCCAGGATAGACCTTCGATCGGGGTATCATTAACTGAAGGTGAAGGAGCAGGATATCCCTAAGACATCCTATCGCACGCGTTATGGACACTACGAGTTTCTTGTGATGTCCTTTGGATTAACCAACGCGCCGGCTGCCTTTATGGACCTTATGAGACGGGTATGCCGACCGATGCTAGACAGATAGGTGATTGTATTCATTGAAGATATTCTAATCTACTCTAAGAGCAAAGAGGAGCATGCCTGCCATCTCAAGGAGGTGCAAGAGACACTTTGAAACGAGAAGTTGTACGCGAAGTTCTCTAACGCTGTGTTCCCGCGTTTACTTAAGGAGAGAAAAGAAAAGAAAATTTTCCTTTCTTTTCTTTTTCTTCCTTTCCTTTTCTTTTCTTTTCTCTCTATTTCCTTCCAATTTGTAAGGATTCATTTTAGGCTTTATTTTCCTTCCATTTTCTTTTTTTCCCTCCTTAAATGAACTCAGGAACACAACTTTCTTACTTTTCTTCCATTTCCTTCGTTAAAAAAAACTCTGGAACACAACAATTTTTTTCTTTCCTTCCGATTCCTTTCTTTTCTCTCCTTAAATGAACTCGGGAACACAACATAAGTGCATTTTGGCTACGAGAGGTGTAATTTCTTGGCCACCTGGTTAACCGCGAAGGAATAATGGTGGACCCCGCGAAGGTCGAAGCTGTAATGCAACGAGAATCCCCGAGGACGCCATCCGAGATCCGTAGTTTTCTGGGCTTGGCAGGTTACTACAGAAGATTTATTCAAGACTTCTCTAAGGTGGCGACCCCATTGACTAAGCTGACTCGCAAGGATATAAAGTTTGAATGGGGTTCCGTTCATGATAGTGTGTTTCAAGAGTTGAAGATGAGATTAACTCAAGCCCCAATCTTGACATTGCTTGAAGGGAATGATGACTTGGTGGTGTATTCAGATGCATCGCAGTTGGGCTTAGGTTGCATGTTGATGCAATGAGGAAAGGTCATAGCCTATGCATCTCGGCAATTGAAGACCCATGAGGCTAACTACCCTACTAATGATTTAGAGTTGGCAGCTGTGGTCTTTGCATAAAAAATTTAGAGGCACTACTTGTATGGGGTGAAGTGTACCATCTTCATAGATCATAAGAGCCTAAAGTATTTCTTCGAGCAAAAGGATCTTAACATGAGGCAAAAAAGATGGTTAGAGTTGATCAAGGATTATGATTACGAAATCCACTATCATCCAGGCAAGGCAAACGTGGTGGCTGATACCCTCAGTCGAAAGGAAAGACCTGAACCGATTCGGGTGATCAAATCTGAGAATTCCAAGATGAGGCACTGAAAGGTGATAGGATCAACTCTGAACGAATGAAGGGGCAGATAATAGATTTAAGGGAGAACACCCTTAGTGTTAGAACTCCAGGCGAATATGGATTCCTCGTTATGGGAATCTAAGGGAAATGATTATGGATGAAGCTCACAAAACACGATATTCCATTCATCCTGGTGCTACAAAGATGTATCATGATCTGAAGAAGGATTATTAGTGGCCAGGGATGAAGGGTGACGTGGTGGAGTATGTGAGTAAGTGCCTAACCTGTTTACAAGTGAAGGCGGAGCATCAGAAACCATATGGGAAGATCCAACCATTGGATATACCCGAGTGGAAATGGGAACACATCACCATGGACTTCATTACGAAGTTGCCACGTACGGAAAGGGGATATGATGCCATATGGGTGATAGTTGATCGTCTCACGAAGAGTGCTCACTTCTTGCCAATCCGAGAGACTTACTCGTCAGAAAAGTTGGCGGAGCAGTTCATCAAGGAGATTGTAACTCGTCATGGTGTGACGGTGTCTATTGTTTCTGATAGGGACACTCAATTCGCGTCTAAGTTCTGGAAGAGGTTTCACGATGCGATGAGGATGAGGTTACACATTAGCACAGCTTACCGCCCTCAAACAGACGGTCAATCAGAATGAAACATTCAGACCTTAGAGGACATGCTCCGGGCATGCATTATTGATTTTGGTGGAACTTAGGATGAACACCTACCGCTGGCAGAGTTCTCCTACAATAATAGCTATCATGCCAGTATAGGCATGCCACCATTCGAAATGTCGTATGGGAGACGATGCAAAACCCTGGTGAGTTGGGGTGATATCGGCCAGAAGGAGTTGGGAAGTATTGAGGTCGTTAAGGCCACATCGAAGAAGTTGGAAAAGATCAAGGCTTTTATGAAAGCAGCAAAGGACCGGCAGAAGTCCTACGCTGATAGGAGAAGGAGGCCAATTGAGTTCCAAATGGGATATAAGGTGATGTTGAAAGTATCTCCTTGGAAAGGGATTATCAGGTTCCGAAAGCGAGGGAAGTTGAGCCCTAGGTATATCGGGCCATTCAAAATCATTGCCAGAGTTGGTGAAGTGGCATACATGCTGGAACTTCCCAATGAGCTGTATAGGATTCATCCTACATTCCGTGTATCTCATTTATGAAAGTGCTTGGTGGAAGGTGATGTTATTGTTCCCCTCACGAATATTGAGGTTGATGAAAGGTTGAATTACGTGGAGCAACCAGGGGCTATTTTGGACTGGAAGGAGAAACGGTTAAGGAAAAAAGTGATTAGCCAAGTAAAAGCGCAATAGAAGCATCGCAAGGGATCGGAGGCCACTTGGGAGTCAGAGGAAGATATGAGATGGCACTACCCAGATCTCTTTAAGGTGTGACAGGTTTTGGGGACGAAACCTATATAAGGGGGGTGGACTTGTAACACCCGTAAACTTCAAAAAAAAAGAGTAAAAGAAAAGAAAAAATGAAAAGCAAAAGATAAAGGAGAAAAGGGGACTATTTGAAAGTAACGGGTTAAAAGGTGCAAAAGTCAAACCTGCCCATAATGGGTTTAAAAAGGTGATATGGTCGTCCATACCTCTACTACCAGACATACGACTTTCTGCTAGAGTGAAAAGAAGGAGCTCCTATCCGAATTTAGAGAGAGAAGCGGTATAAATCTTCTAAAGGTAAGGTTTATAAGGTGTTTCTTCTTGGTTTTAGTTGGGTTTGAGCTTTTGGACCGATCTTTAGGTGTTTCTATGTGTTTGGTTGCTTTTTTTTTGTGTGTTTAGGTGCTAAAACTCTAGGTTGCTCTCGGGTTAGGAGTGTTTCAGTCGAAAGCTGTTAGAAGTGAGTTCTAGATCCCCTCCTTTACATGTTTTCTACTTGTTTAGGGCTGATATGTATATCAAACTTTTGTTTTATGAAACATACTATGGTTTTTCACGAAAGTACAACTGTTTATGAAGATGTATGTTTTAGCAGATTTTTGTGATGTTGTGTGTAGTTGTTTGTCATGATTAAGTGTATAACTGGTAGGTCCATGCTAAGAATATGTTTAGAAATGATGTTTGGGAACTAGAAACTGCATAAGTTAAATAGCAGGTGCTGGACTTGGTGTCCGCTAGGGACACTTAGACACTTAGAATGTTTTAGTCATCCTCTGTGAACACACTTAATGTGTTTCATTTCATGCGCTGTGGACTTGGGTCTAGTGTAAGAAATCTTCCGAGGCCTAGGAAGAAATCTACCGAAGCCAAGGAGAAATCTTCTGAAGCCAAGGAAGAAGTACTCTGAAGCCAAGGAGAAATCTTCCGAAGCCAAGGAAGAAATCTTCCGAAGCCAAGGAGATATCTTCCGAAGCCAAGGAAGAAATCTTCCAAAGCCAAGGAGAAATCTTCCGAAGCCAAGGAAGAAATCTTCCGAAGCCAAGGAGAAATCTTCCGAAGCCAAGGAAGAAGTCTTCCAAAGTCAAGGAGAAGTCTTTCGAAGCCAAGGAAGAAATCTTCTAAAGCCAAGAAGAAATCTTCCAAAGCCAGAAAGAAATCTTCCAAAGCCTATGTTTGCATTTCTTCCGAAGCTTGTTTTTCTTCCAAAGCATATATTTGCCTTCAGAAGTATTAGTAGTAGTAGGGTTGTGTTTGCTAGTTGATGGTTAGCACAAGTTCAGAGGCTCAAGTTGTATGTTTGTTAAGTTGTATGTGTTCGGGGTAGTTAGTTAGTTAGTTAGTTAGTTGTGAACTGGGTAGGTAGTGTGATTACCAACGCTGCTGTTTTATTCTTTTCTTATGTTATGTGATTATAAGGCAATGGATATCTTAAAAGTATTATTCATAATCAAGTGGTCACCAAGGAATAAAAGAAATACAGTGGAACTTAATGAATGTTACCCACGGGCCCTTATAATAAATGGAAAGCCTTGCAAGCAAAACCAATGAGGTTCACGACCCTGGCTGTCATTTGCGCAACTGATGTGTGGTTGTTTCAGCCCAAAGATTGCACATCTAGGGTCTAATCCAAGGGGTTGACCAATAAATTAATGGGATCCGTATTCATGAGCAGGCTTCGTGCCTAGCAGTGTGGGTCAACTGCCAAAGGGTTAGCTACCATTATAAACATTTGCTGGCAGGGGTTCGTCATTTATTGCCAACCAACAATATAGGTTCTTACTTTGTGCAATCCTAATTAATGTAAGAGAAAGACAATGAAAGAAAGAATATAATGAACTTTTTAAGGAATGATTATGTATGATGATAGATGATTACCAAGTATAGTTTATAGAATGTATATTTTCTATATTATTAAACTAGAACTCACTTAGCAACGCTAACTTTTTATATGCATATCAGTTGGTAGGTGATGATGTTACTGAGGATGGCACGGGGTTGAAGCTACTTGGCAAATAAAGACTGGCATCCATGATAGGCAGAAATAATATTTTTGCCTTGTAATACAACTAAATGTTCTCTTGGAACTTGTAATAACAATGTATTTGTTTTTGTTAATGCATGAAATGGTTTTTCCTTAACTTTTCGGCTGCCATGATTTATTACTTCAAGTTAGTTTAATGTGTAAAGAGCTATGAGTGACCAGCTGTGAGGTTTCCCGGGAACGGGACCTTACACATGATTGTTGTAAGTAGATTATGAACCCATGCTATAATCTATCTAGCATGCCAAAAAAAGTACTTGTTGCCTAATGTTTTAGAAACTTTTTTTATTTTTGTTTTTTAACGGCTCACAAATGCATGAAGCATGAAAAAAAGGGGGGCCTTGTAACACCCTGAAAATTTTAAAAAAAAAAAGACGAGAAAGAAGTATAAACGTGCAGAAAAAGAAAGAAACACAATTTAACCCAAGTTGAGGGCCTAAATGTGTCAAAAAGGACAAAAAGAATAAAAGTGGGTGTAAAAAGGTGATGGCCGCCCACACCTTCCTGCACATTTCACTTCAACCGGATTTAGAGAGAGAAAGCAGAGAAGAGTTTCGGGTTTGAAGAAGGAAGAATAAGGAAACCGAATTCAAGGTAAGAATTCATCGTTTTAAGTTGTTCTTGGCTGGCCTATGCCTCGGTTGCATGCTTATGTGTGTTTTGTTGTGTTCGGGTGTGTGTTTTTGGTGGGTTTCTAGGTGGTGGAACTCATAGTGCAGACGGGTTTGAAGGAAGTCACACTCGAAGGCTGCAAAGGTGAGTTCTAGATCCCTGGTTTCTATGTTTTAAACTTGTTTTGGGGCTGGAAATACATTTAACTAACTTTTTAATATGACCAGTATTTTGTACCATAAGTTTGGCCCTGTTCTTTAAGTGGGTGTGTTAGGGCCTGCATGTTTTGCTCGGTTTACGTGGTTGTATGCTTGTTCTAAGAGATTAGCATGCTAGATCGGTGCGATGAATGTATAAGAATGAGGATTGGGAACTGATTTTAGTATAAGATGCGGTTTCAGGTTATTGATCATCCGCATTAAGTTTGAATATTTGCATAAGTGTTGTTCATCCGCATTTGTTGTATGTTCATCCGCATTTGTTTGTCCATGCGCATTTGCTTCACTCATCCGCATTTGGTTCATGCGCATTTCTTTGGGACACAAAATATTTTTTGAGGTGTTCATCCGCATTGGTTTACTCATCTGCATTGGTTTATTCATCCGCATTTGTTTGCTCATCCGCATTTCTTTAAGGAGACAGAATTTTCTGAGGTTTTAAGATGTAGAGCTTAAGTGATGAGAAAGGAGGTTTTATGGGGGTCTGTGCTTGTTTTCGTTTTCGCATGCTTTGTATGCTGCTGTGATGATGTTGTTCCATGTTATGTTTATGTCGTGACCTTACGTGGTGTGACGTATGTGTATGCTTATGTTAAGTATTACTTAACGAAAGTGGAAGATAACTAATGTGAAGTAAGAATGAATGCATGCATTAATGAATGATCGGAAGTAAGAATAGTCTTGCAAGCACTATAAGGAGGTTCACACCCAGTGAAGGGTGTTAGCTCAACGGTGTGCGGGTTAGCTACCCTAGAAGGATGCACACTGGGGTCTAGTCTTTGTGACTGACCATACGTACGGGACCATTGTCGCTTACCCCGGTGCTGGGCCCGCCTCGGGCATGATGTTTGAAGTCTATTTATAGTCTTCGGTCCAGTACCCGCCTTATGCATGATGTTTGGGGTATAGCACATGGCATGGTCCAAATGATGATACCCCGGTGCTGGGCCCGCCTCGGGCATGATGTTTGAAGTCTATTTATAGTCTTCGGTCCAGTACCCGCCTTGTGCATAATGTTTGGGGTATAGCTCGAGGCATTAGCCTGGAGCATAGAGAAGTGAAAGTAATAATGATCGAATGAAATGTACGATAAGAAAGAGAATGAATGAATGTAAGTTGTCGATAATGAAAGATAATAATGAGATTATCTATTTGTACGTATGATGTATGATCGCTTACGAAAGTAAAGTACGGTTTTAATCGAAAAAAAAGTATTTTATTTATAAAACTAGAACTCACTTAGCAACGCTGACTTTTATGTATTTTCCAGTTGGCAGGTAAGGTTGCTGAGGATGGCACGGGGCAGCTACTTGGCGTTTTTTTTTGGGATGGCATCCATTGTTTAAATTATGACGTTTTTGCATTGTAATGCGAACAAACAATATTTTGTAACGATTATGAATGTTGTATTATTTTGCAAAAGCAATGAATGAAATGATTTTAAATTATTCCGCTGCGTTGTTTTAGTACACCTAAATATATGTTTTATGTTTTATGTGCAATGATTGACCAGCTATACGCGTCCCGAGAACGAGGCCTTACAGGCCTGATATACGAACACCCTTTCACGTGTTATGCGGACACCCTTTGACTTTATTTCACTGCCGGTGAAGGCCGTTACGGGCCATAAGGGCCCTACAAAAAATTAAATATCAGATTTTGGCATACACAACCGTTAATTGTCTCACGGCCCGTAAATAGTGACCAGTGTACAACCTTACAGCCCGTAGAGATGTTCTTTCACGGTTTGTAAATTGTCTCACGGTCCGTAAAGGTACTGAGAATATTATTATGTGATTTAATTATTACTTGGTTTTCGTGTTTTTTCATTTTTTATAATTATTTGACGTGACGTATAATTCCTCGTAAAACATGTATCAATTATTTGATTTGATATAAGATTCTATATTCAACGATATATAGAGTAACATATGTTAGTTGTTTTAACGAAACAGTTTGAATCGAGATAATTAACATGTCAGATCGCGAAAATAATAGAAGGTGTGCGAATGAATTTGCTTCTAACTCATATGTAATTGTTGAAAGTATTCCAGAACCAATTGATAACCATAATTGGCAGAATGGCAAGAATTGGTCTCGGAATATTATGGAGTTTTTACATAACGGAGATGCTCAATTATGTAGGGTGTATTACATGGGTGTTGTAGATCTCCACTTACAATTTTAGCGATGGCTACTTGGGAACGTAGCTTTATGTTCAGATGAAAGATTTTAAATGAGTAATTGTAAAAAAAAAAATCTAATTGTAGAAATGTATCTTTTATTTTTATTTTACAGCATATTCGGGCGTGGACAAATAGACTGATGATCTGGCGATTTGAAGAAATACATAGAACAGAAGAGTTGTCGGGTACTAATCGTTGGACAATTCTTCCATTTGAGTGGTTCAACTTAATATACATGGGATCCGTTGATGGTAATGAATATGCAGACGGGAGTACCGATCTATATCCTACGCAGTTGATCGGTTATATTGTTTTCGTGTTATAATTGTGATCCAATTTTAATCAAAAAGAAAATATAATCATGATTTAATTTTTTTTATAGGTGTACGTACCGATCACTGATGACGATGAACATTGGTATCTTTTTTAAGATTTTTATGGAGTCACTAAAAGTTCATATATTCTTTCCATATAAATGTCGTCCAAATACGTGTGATGATTCGTGGTGCATTCATCGTAATGTTCGGGCGATTATTGTGCAATTTGAATCGTATTTCCTTTATTTCCTTGCACGTATACATTATTGGCAGCACTCTAGACAAGAAAGATTGAAGAATTGGTAGTGTCTGGTGAAACTGTGTGTCCTTCTTACGGAGATCATATTGGTCGAGATTCAGGAGTTGTTAGTTGTATGTTATTGCATAGGCTGGTTCAAAACAGATCTTTAGAGTGGCAAGAAGATAATTTACAAGATGCTTGCCTTAGATTCCGACGATTTATGGCAGATGAACTGTATTCAAGACAAACATTGTAATTATTTAATATTTAATATTTTTATTTGATTATTAATAAGATTATTGGTACAATCTACTAACAATAACATAAACTAGCTCGAAATACAATCTTTAATCTTGTTGGTTTTTAAGAAAGTTCCAAGCCGCAACATGATTAAAAGATGTTCCGATACTTCCCCGATATTGTTTTTGAGCCTTTACCATAATGTCTGTATCATTCCATAGAGTGTTTCGATTGTCGTAACTGTTATCGTATATTGAGTGAAATGTTGAGATCTTTCTTCTCAAATCAAACCATTTGTTGCTAAGTTCCAGAGTGGTTTGATATTCACCACGCTCTGGAATTTGATGAAAATGCATTGATATCTGGTTTCAATAAATTGAAGACTCCCCGAAAATAGTACCCGAATTTTCTAGACAAGATCTTACTAAAGTGACATCTTCTTCGTCCGTCCAAGGATTTTGATGTTGTGGAGTTGATGGTGAACTTGATGTAGATCTTATCGAAAACATATTATTTGAGTGTATTTTTGTGTGTAAATATGTTAGTATTTATAAAGCAAAAATAAAGTAATTTTTTCCGGTGATTTGGAGTGTGCTGAGGCGTTGATTAGGGCGGAGGGTGAGATACTGTGGCGGCGGATGTTCGACCTTGGTTATATGAGGGCTATTTTTATTCACTCCCACTTACTCTACAAATGAACCCCTGGTCCATATTGCTGTTAAGTTCACTTTGGGTGGTCGTAGATTTGAGTTTACTATGAGGGGTGGGTGGTCGTCCTTGGATTTTACACGAAGGAGGAGACAACGAATGTCCATTTCCTCACTGACGAGGTTCAGTCCGAGCCAGCTCCTCTAGTGGGGTAGTGGTCGACTATATCAGATCATCGATGGGAGGGCGCTATTCTTGCGACTTCTGTCAGAGATCTTTTGCACCGATATCTGCATCGGTGCATTGTCGGCACCATTGCCGGCACCATTGCCGGGTGCGACCAGAACACCGAGCAGGTGTTGCTCGGAGATTTATTATTCTTACGAGCTCTGATTACCGCTAGGAGGGTTAATCTTGCTCATTGTATGGCAGCTTATCTACTTTTGGTTTTATAGTGTCTCCAATATCCACTTGGAAGAGGCATCGGATAGTCACCTACTAATCAAAGTCTAATAAAATGATTTTCATTAACAAAAACAATTGCAATCAATTGATGATTAGTGATATCGCAAGGAGATAACCAGAAAGGAAAATAAACTGCATTGTTAGCGATAGAAATAAACATTAAAACCACATGAAACCTGTTAGCAATCATTTGCGGCGGGTGGTACTGTAATCCAATGTTTATATGGAGTTGCACCTATCCCGTTCCAGTCTAATGAATTTCTTAGTCTCTGGATATCATGAAACATATCACCTTACCAATGTGCATTTTCATACAACTCCGCTAAAAGTTCGGTACTATTAAAACACCATTGATTTTCGTTATATCCCAATCCAACTGCTACAGCCCGAAAACCACAGTTATCATCGGCATATACATCATCCGCACCCGAAATGTACGGGTAGAAAATTGATGGAATCAAATCACAAAACCAGTAATAGTTGTTTTTTTCTTCATCCCTTTGTGTATATGAAAACTTTGAAGTCTGTCAAGATGATATATCTTTGCCTCTTGTTTTGGAAGACATTGATTGATTGCGTTGAAATGACCATTGTTTAGACTTCACCACCGAACTTGAATATCTTGGAGGAACTTAAATATTTTCTCATTCTTACATGTATTAACTATGTCTGGGAGGGTCTAATATCATATCTTGTTGCTTATTCTTTCTTGGATGACCACGTGTATTCGTTTGCACTTTTGGAGCTTTTTGATATGTTTTTACTAGATTTATAAGTGATTTTATCATACCTATCATAGATCTTTTCACTATTTCTGGTTTAAAAAGTAAATGTTTTGTCATCATCTCCATTTCTTTATTTATATTTATTTTCTCCTCTCGTACAATATACGTTGGTGAAAAGTCAAGCTTTCTCCAAAAAAGATCAATGTTATCGAGTGGAATATTTTAACCTATAAATGATGGGTTAACAAATATATATACAATATAATATTCATGGTAAAATAAAAATTAAACAAATATTTACCTGTTTGAAAGTAATTATTTAATCTACAGGCACATGGAATACCACAACTCGTAAAAAGATAACACCCACTCGATGCGTTGGATGTCATTAGATGATAAATTATGTTGATCTCACCAACTAAAAGATTCAAAGTCGCAATAGAAACTTTACCTCGTAAGTATTAAAAGCACCAAATCATTATCTTGAACCATAAGTATGATTTTACTTTCGTTAAAACGTTTTTAATAGCAATTTACTGTGTAACTAAAAAATTATTGATAAATGGAATAAATCTATCTATGGTACTATTACTTTTTTTGAGGTAACTTTTCAGCAAGTAATGTTGGCTCTCCACTCGATTCGTTGTGTGTTGACCGAAGTTACGGTCTCTATCTGTCCATGCGGTCACAAACCTCTTTTTTTAAGGGTCCAACCAGTTATTTTTCAGGTACATCAAAACTCCTAATTAACACTATATTATTTAATTTATAAAAATAATATTAATAAGAATACGAATATAAAATTTACTTGAATGTTTGGGCACCAATCTTCGATAAAGGTGGTCAAAATTATACGCGTATATGTCACGCGTGACAAAGTTAATTAATACCAAACACATATGCTCAATAGCACCCCATTCATCATTTGGAAAACTCGCCTTGCAATTTTTAATAATATTTTCCGATATAAGCCATCTACAAAGTAGTCGCACGACATTTGAAAAAACATCTTCACACGCTTTCATTAGAGCAAGGTCTCTGTAGGTAAGTATAACGCGGGGATCTATACACTTTTTCTCTAAAGTTTCTTTTAATTGTTTTAAATCCATCTGAAATTAATCTGTTTGAAAGTAAAATAAAAATTAAACAAATATTTACCTGTTTGAAAGTAGTTATTTAATCAACAGGCACATAGAATACCACAACTCGTAAAAAGATAACACCCACACGATACGTTGGATGTCATTAGATGATAAAATCTGTTGATCTCACCAACTAAAAGATCCAAAGCTGTAATCAAAACTTTACCTCGTAAGTATTAAAGCACTTTATGATTGTGTTAAACCTTAAGCATGAATTTACTTTTGTTAAAACTTTCTTTTATAGTAATTTCCTGTGTAACTAAAATATTATTAATAAAAGGAATAAATCTATCCATGCTACTATTATTTTTTTAGGTAACTTTTCAGCAAGGAATGTTGGCTCTCCACTCGGTTCGTTGTGTGTTGACCGAAGTTACAGTCTCTATCTATCCATGCGGTCAAAAATCTCTCTTTATAAAGGTCCAACCAGTTATTTTCCAGGTACATTAAAACTCCTAATTAAAATAACATTATATTATTTAATTTATAAAAAAATAATATTAATAAGAATAACAATATAAAACTTAGTTGAATGTTTGAGCACCAATCTACGATAAAGTTGGTCAAAATTGTACGCGTATATGTCAGGCTTGAAAAAGTTAATTAATACCAACCACGAATGCTCAATAGCACCCCATTCATCATTCGAAAAACTAGCCTTGCAATTTTTAATAATATTTTCTGATATATGCCATCTACACAGTAGTCGCACGGCATTTGAAAAAACATTTTCACACGCTTTCATCAGAGCAAGATCTCTGTCTGTAAGTACAACGCGGGGTTCTATACACTTTTTTTCTAAAGTTTCTTTTAATTGTTCTAAATCCATCTGAAATTAATCTAACGCTCAAGATCGATAAATGTATGAGCAACAGAAAACAACTTCAGGGTTGATGTCACACCAACCATTTGAACAAATGGCATTTTGTAGACGTTGGTTTTATACGTCGTGTCTATCATCAACACATATGGGTAGGCACGCCGTAAATTGTGAGAGGTGGGATGTATAAAAAAACTCTGTTTACGGTATTTGTGGGTTCATCTATGTGAGGGTGTAAATATATTTATTTTGTTATAGTATAGTAAAAAACATCTGCATTGGAGTTTCGACGATTCTGCTTGAACTTTTTATTTTCGTGTGTGCATTATATACCGTTCTTAAGGCTAACACGTTTTTGGGATTCTGGTCCCTCAGTGTGCCTAAAATATTTCGAGGCTTAATATTTTGCTCTATTAGTTGCTTTACCATACAAATCTCTTTTTTGTTGAGTCTCATTGCGTATGCATGCCCCTCAAGGTGTTCATCGGCTTCATTATTATGAGTATCATCTACAACAACTATTATCCACATATCTTTTTTTTATTTGGTACTTTACTTGTAATTTAAACTAACAATTTGTTTTTTTGGTATCACTATTTCTAAGAGTGAGTGCTCCTTTATATTCTCCACATCGATCACATTTTAACCATATTTTAACTACCAACCCACTTATGTTTTTTTCGACCGTTTTGCGACAATAACATATCTATTTTCACGACTTATATTACTTACCCAATCAACCAATTCTTCACGAGATGAGAAAACTTAATAGTTTTAAATAATATAATTAGTTATTATCAAATAACAAAAGTTTGTAACAGATAAGTAAATACTTGATTCGTGTCGTATAACCCTTTTCTTTTAAAACCATCACCATTGTTATCTCCGCTACTGTCACCTCCGTTATCGCCGCAGTCATCGCCACCGTTGTTGTTGCCGTCATCACCGCCGTAATCACCGCCGAAATTTCCAACACTAACGTCGTACTGTTCAACATAGTTGCCACCCTCGTCACCGTAATAACTATAACCCTCGATGGGGTAATAGTTAGAATCGTAACCGAATAAATAATTGTTATCCAAGATTGACATTGTTAATAAACTATATCGCTTAAAATTTATACAAATATTGTATTTATCGATATTAAATGATTTAATAAGTAACGATTTATGTAGTATTTTACCAAGAATATTACGTCGAGTCAAATAATTATCGAGGAATATTACATCGTATTAAATAATGTAATAAATACAAAATTACACCGTAATCGAGAAATATTACATCGTGTCAAAAAATAAAAAAATATTCGAATAAGGTAATGGCCCGTGAGCTACTTAACGGGTCCTATATAGAAACTGTAACGGGCTGTAAAGATGTTTACGGGCCGTGAAAATCTTGCTAGTGAAGGGCTTCACGACCCATTAAATGTTTGAATGACTGATTCGATGGGGCGCATACCTATATGGCCGGTGAAGGCTCTTACGGGCCGTAAGTAGGACGTCCAGATATCTTCTAGTGTGTACCTACGACAGATCCCAAGAAAAGAAAAAGAACTATTTCACCATCATGAATTTGAGGTGAGAAACATTTGAACTTGTGAAAGATGTCCATCGCCAATCACATTAATCGAGTAAGACTGCCAAACATTACTATGAAATGACACACACCTGAAAATGATATTTTAAGCTGAAAAAAAAACAGAAATAAATAGTAATACAACTACTTGTATAGAACTTCTCAATTAAGCTAGTCTTGAATTTCTAAAAGTCCTTCATAAGCATTCATTTTTATGCATTGAACTCTATTTGTTGGTACGATATTACAGGGAGCCCATTCCATCCTAAAGTTAAACACGAACCCTCTTTAGTCATGATTGATGGTTTTCAAAGGAACAATCATTTGATTAGTCATTTGATTGTTTATTTGTAACTTATTGTTAACTTTCTACTATTGGTTGCTTTAAATGAAAAACATATTAGCTCTTGATTCTTTAGCAATTAGTGGCAATATTTCACATATTATTATGCAAATATTTATTAGGAGCTTCATATTACTTACCTAAATTCTGGTGAGGAATGAGCATCTCATTATCAGCCAGAAGCGTCTCCAAACTCGATTCCTGCATAAAAAAGTTCAATAGCTTCTTCAAGCTTCCAGTTTGTTGCCTGAATATATGATGAGTCACCATTTTAATGTCATAAACATAACTTCATAGATGATAGTATGCATACACACACAATCTCTGTAGGACAAGTGCGGTTTATTAACTTCATAATTAAAACTCTTATGAGAGATCTCAATAACTATACACAGTTTATTATACGTATGACGTGCAGTTCAACTTGTCTTTAATGTTGAGTTCAAAACAATAATTTTGCCAATGAAATAATCTTACACTCCTCAAATAAGGGTTTTACAGTATCAAAGACATATCCACTAACATTACTGTAGTCAAGCTTCACTTACACTCACAACTTAGCCCCAACAAATAGCATTAATATCCAACATTTTAAATAGGTACATGTAAGAGTATTATATATTATTCAAGAGGCACGCATAGAGATTTTCAGGGCAAAACTTAAATAAGAAAATGCTATACATTTACACCACCAGCACCTGTTTTTAGTACTTCTTATGAACCAAATAACATAGTAATCAATATTCTACTTGAAATTTATAGCTTATTAGAAAATTTGTATCTCTGTCAGAGTGCAGACAAAGACTTAATTGTTGTGCACATCATATCTTTAGAACCCAAATTAACATTACTCGAGAATTAAATTTAATAAACTTACATCATATAGAATTATCATTGCACAAAAAGAAAGATACTTGTATATAACAAACCCACATTGAGCATTAGCAACACAAATAAGCATCATTGGCTTATGTATACATCAGTATCATGCTCTGTGGACTCAACCATAGCAGCCAAAGATGCAAGTAACAAATAATATACGTGATATCCCTATCCCTCTCTTCTCTACCAGCTGTGCATTTGATAGTCGAACTTGTACCTCCTTAAGTTGAATATACGAATGGGTAGTCATCCACAACAAAATGAGTAATATTACGGAGGTGTGATTTCCGAAATACACACTTAAAACTTTATTTCTAGGGTTAGAAACGACTTACAATTGATGTTGGGAATCATTGTTCACCATAGATGAGAACATGCATCATCTTTTTTTTACTAGATACATGCAATGGATGGTGTACACCATATGTTGATTCTTAGCCTAATTCAATTATCCTGACAGAGTCGTCATCATCATCGTTGATGTTAAAGTCGACCACCGTGAAACCCTAAGTCGTCTCTTTAGCTACCACCGTGAAACCACAGGTTGTCTCTTTCTCTCTGTAAATTGGGAGTGCTGAATACGAAAAAAACATGGAAAAGAAGAACAAAAGAAAGGGACGTGGTGGAGGACATTAAATTACCTAACATATACTTGAGCTACTGTTCATTTCAGTTCTTAAATTAACTATAGGGTAATTAGGTTTATTTTAGTGACTTATTCAATTTAATTAACTATGTGAATAAATAAAAAATAATAATTAGTTTTATCATTTAGTTATATAAAGTTGATTTCGTGTGTCGTAATAATCATTTTTATAACCATGACCTTTTAGTGACTTTTGATGCATTTTTTGTCCCACGTTTCAATTTCATAGTCGAATCGATTCAACTACATACACTTGGGAACTTCCAGTTCCAGAACAAGTCGCTGGTATACTACCATAATAAAACTGTTTTTTTGTTTTAAATACTTAAGCATGTTGATATTACCCGTGTACGAACACCACCAACTATAATTCTATAAAAAGTAATCTTTTACTTTTTTTATTGTAAGGTAACACAAATCATATATTTTTATTAAGTTAAGTTACGTAGATTATATATGTCCCTTTTACCGCACTCAGATTCGCTACACCTTTTAAAAGTTAGTTTTTTTTCATAGGTTTACATATCCATTGCAAGTTATAGGTCATAAAAACTTGTTGTATGTAAAGCCCAAAGGAATCCATTTTTATATGTTGATTGAAATGGAACTATCTATAGTAGAGTCTACAATTCTTGATCAGGCCCTGTTTCTTTAGATGTAGACGGTCGATTTCTAATATGATAATATAGTTGTATATTTTTGGTAAATATTATTCACATTAAATGCAACTTCATTATGGTGAAGTTTGTGTAGGAAAACAAAGGATTAGATTAACTGTCACACCCCAATCCACGATCACGACCCGTTGTATTAGTCTTACAACATATTACAGCGGAAGACTAATATTGACCACAAAAACTAGACTGACTTAAAACTTAACATCGTTTACACAAATCCTTGTGTTCCATGCATTTGAATTACAACACATAAATCAAGTACGTTGCCTCAAGCAAATTTAATCCAGTCACTATCTTTTACGCGAAGATCTTATTTATTACAACCGCTAAATATCCTTGACCTAGCTAGTGCCTCCCGGCGCCTCCTGAACATACATCACAAGCTAAAACATGTCAACAACAACGTTATTTGTGAGTCATAACCAGTGACTCTAAAGCATTTATATATCACGACCAAGTGTGCAAGTAAATATAACATATCAACTCTACCAAGATCGTCGCAACGAGCAACAATTTCAACCACATATGTGCCACCCTAGGTTTTATTATATAACAATGGAAATGTAGGTTAAAGGCACAACAGTAGACCAAATCCTACACCATCAAACTAGCTCAACCTTATCCATAGTCTCTGTTGTGGTCTCAGGCTAGCCCTAGTTTGATCTATAAATTTCCACTATGGCCTCAGACTATCATTATCCTTTAGTCCTATCCACTGTCTCCGCTGTGGCCACGAATTAGTCCAATCTTATCCATAGTCTTCGTTGTGGCCTTAGAGTATGAACCATAGAGTGTGGCTTCCCTACCTAAATGGATCCAACTAAGTGCACATATGCCTCAAGGTTTGAGCCGGACATTACATACCAACAATCCTCTTTTTACCTGAATGATTTGCCTATGTCTAGTGCTCACCATCGGTCTGGACATGCCTATGGCCATCGCTACCTAGCTTTCCGGATTATTTTACTTCACACACTTTTAAAACATTTTCATCAAAAAATTTGCAAGCCTGGATACAACCCCAAATTAAGAAAATGGGATGGTTACACTAGTTGGGGAGTGATTCGTGTGAAAAGTATATATATTTTGATAAAGGTTTTTCGCACAGATTCAGTTTTAATTGTTTATTACTAATACTAAACTACACATACAAAAGGCAAGTGTACCTGTCGTGTGGTAATATAGTGATGGTAAGAACCGAGTATCAATCCGTGGACACATCGAGTCTACTCAACAACCTTAATGATTGACTATCGGATTAGATTTTTTTTTGAGAAAATGATAAATTACATTGATGTAATTAAGATTTTTAGGGTTTAGAAACAATAATTAAAACAAAGTAAAAATAAGATTGAAACTTTTGGATTTAAAACCAGGGAATAAAGGCTATCATCCTAATTAGATTACACTTATGTAACTGTGATAAATTGATGGTGTGATTAAAGATATTGATTAAAGTAATTATGTTAATGTTTATAAATATGAACCGACATGATTTCTCGTCTATCCGCTCCGTAATGACTAGAATTTCATCAGGATGAGACTTACTGAATAAATCAAAGCCACTAGTAATGTAAGTAAATCTCATGTAACCTTTTGACATACGATTTTTGAAAACATAACTTAATGTTAAAAAGAGAGTTGACCGGGTTCCTTTCTAACATACTATTAATTTTAGAAAACCATAACAATTACTGTAGATTTCTCAGACCAATAAAAGGGAACCCAGAAATGATCAGGAAATTAAGGTGATATGATTTCTAGTAACCATTTTTAGTTCATTAGCCATGGATTTATTATGAAGACCGGTTTCACAAATAAAAGTTAGTTCATACGTTTTTCAACCTTGTATGATATTCATAATTACAAATCATAAGTTTATAACTTCCTGTTCATATGTAGATGCTACCCATCAAAAGTTTTCCCAAGATTACCATAACATTAACATAATATAAATCACACCATTAGTTCATCACAAATTACATAAGTTTCATCCAATTAGGATGATAATAAGAGTTTAGCTCATAATAAGCTTGTACATAACAACAAGTAACATAGAAGATAGATATGAAATCATCGGTGAAATGGAACAATCAAACCGGTGATCCACAATGGATAATGTTTAGACAATCCCGAGCTTCTTCCAAGTGTTATGTGAACCTCCCGAGCCTCCAAATAATCTTCAAGTCTTAATTCCCGAGAGAATTCAGCAGAGTAACTTTCCCCACCAAATGATTCCCCAAATTATGAACTTAGGCCTCTATTTATAGGCTTTCTGGAGTGTTTAAGCATGGCCCCATGCTAGTACAATGCTTACAAAAGTTGGTTGGGTCGTACGTGCAAAAGGTGTCAGGCAAGACCCAGTGTTTGGGGTGGGGCACGGCCCCGTGACTCCTTTTGGGGGACAGTACTTTTTGTCCTATTAGATGTCCAAACACGCGGGTGTGCCAATTTAAGCACGGGGTGTGTTTCAGGCGTCATACGGGCGTGCTTAATAAGGCACGACCCCATGCTTGGACTCCAAAGCTTGGTTTTCTTCAAATTCTTGTTAAATATGCTTCTTTTGTCCATCTTGCCCTTTTGAACACCTGAAAACACAATTTAACAATTTTAAGTACATAATCATCATTTTAAAGGAGATATCAAGAAATTATTGATGTGCTTTTAATAGAATTTTTATGTATAATTTAGAGCACATCAAACATCCCCACACCCGAACGTTGCTTGTCCTCAAGCAAAATCACTTAAAACGACAATTCCACCAAAAACAAAATAAATCAAATTATAAATATGTTTTTCGGGAAATAGGCAAGTAAACATTATTTTATCCAAATGTAAACATTTTAAGTATAAATAGAATGATATCCTAGGAAGCAATAGATTCATTAGTAAAGATTATTAACATGTAAAAATCCACACTTCTCATAAGATACACTAACACTTGGCTTAAATATATGAAGTTATAATCAAGGTTAAGTATGACTAATACGCTCAATTGCCTATGAATACATGTGAAATCATATGCTTGTTAAGGTATCAAATCTCCACCTACTTAGTTATTTACTTGCATAAATCATTAGGTCTTTAATGGGTTGTAACTTGGCCCGGGCTCGGGTATGAATTATTAGGGAAAAAAAAGAAAAAAATGGCAAAATGCTAAAGACGGCGGTCTTGGCTTATTTTTCTAACATAAACTACAAAGAAACTAGTAGAAGGCTCCCTATACAATACTTCTAGCTATAAGGGATATGCTAACTTGACAACTCGTTTAAGGTCAGATTGTCAAGACCGTACTTTGCTTTCAAAAACCTTACTTCGTCTTTCAACCGAAGATACACAAAACTTTCCTTTAGTAAGGATCGTTCGGCTTGAAGCCTAATAGCACCCAATCAGATCAGTTCTGTGTATTCGTATTGGGATTCGGTTTGGTTTTTTTTGCATTTTCTATTATGGGACCAGTTTCCACAATTCGGGCATCTTTCATATCTTTTTGCTCGCTTCTTTATAGCGCTTTTTGAAATTCCACAAAATGGCGAAACTTGTTCCTTTTTTCGCCATTTCTTTCTTGTGTCGAACGTGAGGTTGAAAATTTGTTCGCGAATTTCCTGGGGAAGTCCCGGTTTTGCGTGGTGAAGGCAACAAAGTAAATTGAAATCAAAAGAATGCATTTCAGTTTTTTTAGGTCTGCCGGTAAAAGACCAAAATTTTCTTTCTTTTTTTTTCTCTCTTTTTTTATAAGCCAAAAACGTGTCTTTAACGAAAAACAGGTTTTGTTAAAGGCTTTTTGGTTAAGTGACTTGGTGGTTCGGGTGATCAAGAAATAAAAACGTTTTAGCTCAACGGGGATAACTAGGGTTGATGTTCGGGTAAGGAAAGTTAAAAGTAAAATGGTTGGGGCTTGAATGGTTAAGGTTTCCTAATGCCTAACTTATTTTTATGCAACAAATACTAATTAAAGTCTTGAAATGTATACCCAAAGCAAGTTCTAATCACACGTATCATAAGGCACCCTCAATTAAATCCAGAATGAAAGTAGAATTGCATGAATGCATAAGCTGTTTAAGGCTCAAAAATAAACTCACATACGGATGGAATTGGGTAAAAGTGTTTTTATTTTACATGTTTAAATTTTTACTAAATCATTGCCTTTAAGATATCACAACAAATATATTTTTCTATTTTATTTAGATGTCATCTGTTTACTTATTTATTTCACGAAAACGTATATTTATAATTTAGTTAATCAAAAATAGTTTAAATTTTTGGTTTCTTGTCACAAAAATTAATGGTTAAGTGATTTTTCTAAAATTTTTCATTTTGGACCTTTTTAGTAAAGTGTCAAATGTGTAAATTACGTCATCCCCACACTTAAAATGCACATTGTTCCCAATGTGATTAATAAATTAAAACAGGGAAAGATGATAAAATAACTCCCCTAAATATGATGAATTTGACACTTGTGTTTGGAACTCTTAGTCGCCTTAAATTGTAAGAATCCTTGAGATCACCTGAAATATTATCAGTTTATTGAAAACATTAAAATCCTAAATACACAAAATAAAATAAAATCACATAAATTAAAAGATAGATTGGAACGAAACAGTTGTGCCCGGGCCCCGAAAGTGATACTGTTTTCAAGGGCTTTGTGGCGGGATATCCCCCCACTCATGATACATCCGGTTCCTAATGTACGTGACATCGTTGCTCAGGTCATCCACTCGGGAATGCAGATTTTTGACTTGGTTGAATGCTTGTTATGCGTATTCAAATGATCACCTTGCATGGTTACTGGGGGTTGGATTGCTTCATAAAGGTCTAACATACTCGAGAATTCACTAGCTTGTGAACTGGAAGCCCCGGCTTCTTCATGTTGTGCCGGCATATCGAGGTCCATGATGATTTCTTTGGGATCTGCCGGATCCCAGATTTGTCCCTTTCTGTCCATAAACCTCTGCTAGCTATTTGGTAGGTTTGTTATCATGTACATACTCGTGCAAATGCTCAAATCCAACAATCCTGGCATCACTCCTTCAGTTCCCTCCATGTTACACCCATAGCTCTCGTATAGGTTCAGAATCCAGCTTCCTCCAAGCATACGTGTTGGAGCACCTGAAGTTGCATTTCTAGCAAACAAATTACAAAATAAATACCCAACATTGCATGGCAATTGATTCACCATATAATATAAAATGAATAAGTCCCTTAAACTAACAACTCCTTCACTTTGACCATGAGCTGTTATCGAATGGCTAAGTAACCGATGTATGTAACGCAACAGCCGGTCTCGAATCTGACTGCTTTTGGTTTTACTCAAGTTGAACACCCCTATTCCAATTCTCTCCTAAAATGCTTTTCTCATGGCACCACTTTCCGCGTCTTTACTTTCCTCGCCTGGAAAGGTATGGTATGCTGGCATTTCTAATATTGCTTCCTCCTCCATTTCTTGTTCTGTATAGATACCTATATAGACACCGAATAATGCGATGGATGTCTTTTGCCAACGTTCCACAAGTCTGAATGAAACTGCTTGATTATCTCACGGGTTAGAGTCTTTCATGCTAAATCTAAAAGATGCCAAAAATTCAAGAGTCGGTTCATAAACAAAAGGTTTGTTTTGTGAAAACAAATGTTTCCACTGAACACTCAATAAATTATTATATCATTTGAGTTGTCTGACATCCACCAAGGTTTCTTCATCTACTTGTAGATGTGATTTTTCGGCCCTTTGTAATAGTCTTTGCAGCCTGTCATGACACCATCTTTCACGGCTTCCCTCGAATTGTAAGTGGGGATGATTCATGATCCTGAAATTCTAAAAAAATAAGTTAAACTATACAAAATAAATTTCAAGAATAGTTTCATTATGTTAGTGATAAACATGGGTTTCATGAGATATAACACCATATTTGTTCAACTCATGTTTAAAAACAGTTAAAAGTTTAACATTCAAGAAAAACTGTTGAACATGGGGGTGTGTCTCGTGAAACATGGGGTTGCGGTTAACATTTTGAGGTATGAAATTTTAACTCGAGCACGCGTGGTTTTGTTTGTAAATTAAGCATGGGTTTAACGTTTTCTTGCTTGAAAAATCAAAGATTACCCATGTATCATTTTAATCAATTGTTAATAATTCAAGGTACTCAAAATAT
Organism: Flaveria sonorensis; assembly: GCA_025506505.1. Taxonomy (NCBI): domain Eukaryota; kingdom Viridiplantae; phylum Streptophyta; class Magnoliopsida; order Asterales; family Asteraceae; genus Flaveria; species Flaveria sonorensis. The sequence goes on along the minus strand of CM046425.1, from coordinate 36,032,708 downwards.
ATATAGTGTTTAACACCACTTGTTTAACAATTGAACTCTTGTAACTTGAATGCGCTTAACAATGATTCAATCGCGAATTATGAAGATAGTCATGTTAAGAACGAAAAGAAGAACATAAACAACAACAAACTAACTAAACATAATATTTAACAAACTAATTAACTACAAAGATAAACATGAACAAGAAGGCTTAAAGTATTCATCATTCCATAGAACTTTTAATTACATGGTTTTACATATAATGGCTAGGATTTCGGTTGTTTAGAGACCTAATCACCTAACTACATGTAAATCACCATCATTAAAAGTAGGAATTAGTAATAATAACCTCTTGGACAATAAAACTTGAAAGGAAATGGAAGAATGCTTGGAAACAAGAAAAAAATGGAAAAGGTGGTGAAAATTGAGTGGATACGAGTCTTTGCACGCATGGGGTCGATTTTAATCATGGAGAATTGATGGGAAACAAGAAAAATGGTAGAAACAAGTTAGAAGTTGTAATTCATTGTTGGTCACGGGGGTGTGCCTCCCTTTTGTTGCCCGGTTTTAGTTTTTTTTTTGTTTCGTTTTTTTGCGTTACGCGTTACGTAATTTACCCGGTTAAGTTTTATCACTTCCAAATCACCAGAAAAGTTATGAAAATAGTCCTAGAGTTAATTTAAAACAAGCCAAATGACAATTACATTTCCTAAGGTCCTACGATTACATGATACGTTAAAAACCGAGAGTCTAAAACTACACATCACGAAATACTTCTAAAAGAAGCCTCCACATATTTCGTGTGGAAGGTTCAGGACCGGATAGTGTTAAGTACGGTTCCTTAATTCCGCAAGCTGACGGTTGACGGAAACAAGTTCCTCGCTCATTTCTTGAACTTTTTGGATGAGTTCAGCTAGGCGATGGGATGCGATGAGATTCATCTCAGTCAATTGCTTGATTAGTTCATGTAACTTGAAGAAGTATTCTTGCGTCATTGGCTCTCACGTTTCAGAACGCGGTTTCTTCGCGGGATTCCAGCTTGAACTTTCGTGACTTGATTCTTTCATTTTTTTAATGTTTTTTAGTAGGAATGGATGTGATGAAAGCTTGGAACAAGTGTGGTATTTATATACAAGTTTGAAAAGTTGATCATGGGGGCGTGCTTGGCCAGGCACGGCACCATGTTTGTTAGAATTCGTCTTAAATTCGACCTGCAACGTTCCAGAGTCATCAGCAGAGATAGTGGAAATTTTTTTTCAGAGGCACGGGGGCGTGCTTCATGGGGTACGACCCCGTGTTTGTGCTTGTGAGGTCCTAGAAAAAGTTAAAAATCAAAGAAAAACCTATGTACAGGTGTCGCGTTTAAGTTTCGGGTCTTCGGCGCGACCCTTCCCACACTTAGTCTTCGTCGAGGCGGAGGTGTAATTCCTACAAGAAAATCTTGGTTGGTCCATTAGTATACGGTTTCAAACGATGACCATTTACCTTAACACTTAAACCGTCGTTGTCGTTGATTTCGATGGCACTGTTTGGAAAAATGTTTTTAATCATATAAGGTCCGGACCAACGTGACTTAAGATTTCTAGGAAACAGACGTAAACGAGAGTTATACAGTAAGACATGTTCTTCCACATGAAATCATTTAGTGTTCTTTAATCGAGAGTCGTTCCTTGTAAACCCTAGCCTTTTTGTATTCTTGTTCTCACAGTTCTTCTAGTTCGTGGATTTGTAGAAATTGATTTTTTCCTGCAATGTTTTAGTCTAGGTTTGCTGCTTTAAGTACCCAATAGGCTTTGTGTTCCAGTTCCACAGGTAGATAACATGACTTCCCATAAACTAATATGAACATTATGGTGCCAATAGGAGTCTGATAGGCTGTCCTAAAAGCCCATAATGCATCATCTAGCTTGGTAAACAAATCCTTGTGATTTTGACCTACGGTTTTCTTAAGGATTCGTTTGATGCCTTGGTTAGTGACTTCAGCTTGCCCATTCGCTTGTGGATGATAAGCAGTTGTAAAGCGATGGTGCACTCCATAACGAGCCATTGCTCTTTCGAGCTGGTTGTTAGAGAAATACGTTCCTCGATCACTAATTAAAGCCTTGAGGGAACCAAAATGAGAGAATAGTTTCTTAAGGAATCTGACAACGTTTCTTGCATCATTGGTAGGTAGGGCTTGAGCTTTGACCCATTTTGAGACATAATCGACTGCTACCAAGATGTAAGGATTGCCAAAGGACACCGGGAATGGCCCAATGAAATCAATACCCCATATATCAAATACCTCGCATACTTGAATAGGTTTCTGAGGCATCTCATCCCGTGTTGAGATATTGGCTGCTCTTTTACATGTATCATAGGTGCGTACCATGTTGTGAGCATCCTTGAAGATCATGGGCCAGTAAAGTCCAAAGTCAAAGACTTTCTTGGTTGTTAGGGTTGCTCCATGATGTCCTCCTATGGGTTCTTCATCACAGTGCCTTAGAATTTGTTCCGCTTCACTTCCGTACATGCATCTTCGAATAAGTTGGTATGCACTGATTCTGAATAGATACGGATCTTCTAATAGTAATGCTTAATGTCAGCAAAGAATTTCTTCTTTTGCTGATAAGTCATTCCTTTGAGAAGGATTCTGCTTGCCAAGTAATTAGCAAAATCGTCAAACCAAGGATGTTCATTGATTGAGGATTAGATGTGCATAAGGAATTCATGAGGAAAATTATCATTTATTTTGGATTTCTTAGTTTGTGAATGTCTTAAATCTTTAAGATGCGAGAGATGATCTGCCGCCAGAATTTCTGCTCCTTTCTTATCGCGAATTTCAATGTCGAAATCTTGAAGCAGAAGTATCCAACGAATCAGTCTTGGCTTTGCATCTTGTTTATTGAATATATAACGAAGGGCTGCATGATCGGTGTAAACGATTTTTTTAAAGGATTAGATACGAGCGGAGTTTGTCAAATGCGAAAACTACCGCAAGAAGCTTTTTCTCGGTGGTGGTGTAGTTTTCTTGTGCATCATTTAGGATTTTGCTTGCATAGTGAATTGGGTGGAATTGATTGTCTTTACGTTGGCCTAACATGGCTCCTACCATGAAATCGCTTGCGTCGCACATGATTTCAAATGGTAGCGTCCAATCATGGGAAACCATGATTGGAGTTGTTAATAGTCTCTCCCTAAGCAAATTGAATGCACTAATGCATTCGTCTGAAAATACAAATCGTGCGTCTTTCTCAAGAAGTTGAGTCATTGGTCGTGCGATTTTTGAGAAATCTTTGATGAAATGATGGTAGAATCCTTCATGATCTAGGAAGCTTCTGATTTCTTTCATGGTTGTGGGATGTGGAAGTTTGGAAATAGTGTTGACTTTGGCTTGTTGACTTTGGCACTTTTACTAATTCAAAACAAGGTTAGAATCTTTACATCTAACCAACATCTTTTCCAGATTTTCAAGATATTGTTCAAATGAGTTCTCAAAGATGGAGAAGTCATCCATGAAAACTTCCATTAAATGTTTGATCATGTCGTGAAAGATTGCTACCATGCATCTTTGAAATGTAGCAGGGGCATTACATAATCCAAAAGGCATTCGCCGATAAGCAAATGTGTCATATGGACAGGTTAATATTGTTCTCTCTTGATCTTCAGGAGCAATAGAAATTTGGAAATAACCTGAGAAACCATCAAGGAAACAATAGAACATTTTTCTAGATAATCTCTCAAGCATTTGGTCAATGAAAGGTAGAGGGAAATGATCTTTCCTTGTGGCATCATTGAGTTTACGATAGTGGATGCAAACTCTCCATCTTGTAATCGTATGAGTTGGAATAAGCTCATTCTTCTCGTTAGTTACAACAATCATTCCTCCTTTATTTGGGACAACTTGGACGGGACTGACCCAAGGCAAATCATAAATAGGGTAAATCAAACCGTCATCTAGCAGTTTGATTACTTCTTTCTTCACAACCTCTTGCATGCTCGGATTTAAATGTCTTTGAGGTTGAATGATGGATTTGAAGTTCTCCTCCATCAGTATTTTGTGAGTGCAAAAGGATGGATTGATTCCCTTGATGTCCATGATTTTCCATGCAATTGCTCGTTTATATGGCTTAAGCACATTGAGCAACTTGTTCTTCTCATCATTTGATAAGGCGGATGAGATTATGACAGAAAGTTGAGATGTGTTTTCAAGAAAGGCGTATTCAAGATGAGACGAAAGTTCTTTGAGCTCTAAAACCGGAGGATCTTCGATAGAAGGTTTGGCTTTAGGTTCTAGCTTATGTTCGATGATCTCAAATGCTTCTTGATGAGATAATGTTTCAATAACTTCTAGTTCTAAAATGATTTGATTCTCACATATGGGTTCGATGGTTTGGACATCTATTAATTGAGTGTTGCAATCTTCATATTCAAGAGATTTCCTTAAATGACAGCTTATGATCAAATCACAAACATCAATGTAATAGAGTGAGTCATCATGATGTTGAGGATGTTTCATGTATTGTCCTATGTCAAATGTCACTTCCTCCTCATCCACTCGAAGTGTAAGTTTGTCGATGCAAACATCAATGAGAACTTGAGCAGTTGCTAAGAAAGATCGACCAAGGATTAGAGGAACATTCTTATCCTCATCCATGTCAAGGATCATAAAATTAACAGGAAATACGAATTTTTTGATTTTAACTAAAAGGTTTTCAACGATGCCCCTCAGATATTTAACAGAACGGTCAGCTAACTGGATGCTCATATGGGTAGGTCTAGGTTCAACTAAGTTTGACTTTTCAAAAACCTCATAAGGCATAAGGTTAATGCTAGCACCTAAATCAGTTAATGCATTACTAACAGAAAGATTTCCTATTAGGCAAGGTATGGTGAAGCTTCCTGGATCAGTCAACTTTTGAGGTAGTTTGTTTTGAAGAACTGCAGAGCATTCCTCATCTAAAACTACATGTGATAACTCTTCCAGTTTCTTTTTGTTTGACAACACACCCTTTAAAAACTTAGCATAATTTGTCATTTGGTCTAAGGCTTCCACCAAAGGAAGATTGATATGGAGTTGTCTGGTTAACCCTAGGAATTTGTCATATTATGCCTCCATTCATTGTTGTCTCAAACAACCTGGATATGGAGGTGGTGTAACATAGGGTGGCGGTGGTATGTATATCTTGGCTTGTTCTTCAGCAGCAACAGGTTGCTTTTGCTTATCACTTGCATTACTTGGAGTTTCGGTTTCTATTTCTTCAAGGATGGGTTGTAATGCAGGTGCATCACCTTGAGTGGTTTTGCCACTCCTTGTGGTGATGGCTTTCATTTGAGCATTAGGGTTTGTCACAGTGTTGCTAGGCAAAGCACCTTGGGCTCTTTCAGATAGTTGTTGTGCTATCTAACCTACTTGGTGTTTAATGGTTTGCAATGATGCTTTGTTGCTTTTGATGTCAGCCTCATTTCTTTGGAACCTCTCCTTATTTCTTCCATCAGATTTCCGGATCTATTCATCTATGGCTTGTATGGTTATCAACAATTGCTGCAATAAGTCTTCCATTGATGATGCTCCACGGTCTTGGTTACTATTGCTTGGACCTTGGTATTGTGGTTTCTGTTGTTGTTAAGGTGGCCTTCGGTTGATTCCAGATGATGATTGGTTATTACCAGCTTCAACCATTTGAGTTGTTGTTATATGAGTTGTTTGGGCCTCCTACGTAATCAACATCTTCAACCATCATAATTCCTTGTGGGCATTCATTGGTTTTGTGTGGATTTCCGCATGTGATGTATCGTGTTGGGGTTTTGTTCAGTTTGGCTTGCAATTGTTCGAATCGTTTGGTTAGGGATTCTAACTGGGCTGCAATTAGTGCTTCAGAGTCTACTTGATGAATGCCTTTAGAACTGGGTTTGTTTCTGAAAGGATTATAAGCAAAGCTCTTCTTAGCTGCTCTTTCTAGGGCTTGGTATGCCTCGGTTGGCGTGACACTTCCGAAATCTCCTCCGGCACTTTGATCGACAGCTTGTTTGTATGCTCTGCTAAATGCATCGTAAAGGTTTGACACTACAGCCATAGATCAAGTCCATGATGTGGGCATCTCCGAAGGAGACATTTGTATCTCTCCCATGCTGTATGTAAGGATTCATCATTGTCTTGGCGAAAGCTTGTGATGCTGCTTCTCAGTTTGGTAGTGCGATCGGGTGGAAAGTATTTCAAAAGGAATTGTTCAGCCATTTCCGCCCATGTAGTGATGGAACCAGGTGGAAGCGAATCACTCCAATCAATGGCTCGGCCTCGAAGTGAAAATGGAAAAAGTCTTAGTCTAATGGTGTCGTCTGACCAGTTGTTGATTTTGAAAGTTGCACAGATATGAAGGAATCGCGAGATGTGAGCATTAGGATCTTCATCTTGCAATCTGTGGAACTGAACAGAGTTTTCTTCAAGTTGGATAATGCTAGACGTAATCTCGAAATTGTTGGCCGCTATTGCTGGTTGGACAACACTAGACTCATAACCATCAATTGACGGTGTGGCATAGCATGTCATCTTCATTTCCTCGTCTTGGTTAGCCATGTCTTCTTCGGATGGTGTACCTTCCAAAACGTCTTCTTTGATAATCATTGTTGTTTGTCGTGATCTTTAATGTAACCTTTGACGGAAAAGACGTTCGGGTTCCGAAAGAGGCGAAACAAGTTCAGGACTAAACGAGTCAGACATACACTAACTTAAGGAAGCATAACTTACTAAGGCTTAGAATGAATCATGAAAATCTAACTAAACTAACTAACTAACAAAAATAAAAAAAATTGAACAAAAATATATAAACAAAATATAGACAAGCTAGTAAAAAATTTTGATTGTCTTTTAAAACTGTCGTGTGTCCCCATAAACGGCGTCAAAAACTTGATGCGTGTGAAAAGTATATATATATGATAAGATTTTTAACACAGATTCAGTTTTAATTGGTTATTACTAATACTAAACTACACACACAAAATGCAAGTGTACCTGTCGTGTGGTAATATAGTGATGGTAAGAACCGAGTATCAATCTGTGGACACACAGAGCCTACTCAACACCTTAATGATTGACTATCGGATTAGATTTTTGTTTTGAGAAAATGATAAATTGCATTGATGTAATTAAGATTTTTATGTAACACCCGGAAGTTTCAAAACCATGGGGGAAAAGAAAAGAAAAGAAAAGTAAGGGAGCAAATGGGAATTATTTTAAAAAGGCAAGGGTCAAAAGTGTACAAGGATTAAACCGGCCCATAATAGGGTTTAAAAGAAGATATGGCCGCCCATACTTTCTCTCTCATGCACTCAACGTACGACTGTAGAGAGAGAAAAAGGACTCCCACCGGTTCTAGAGTGAGAAAGTAGAAGAATTCTCCCAAAAGGTAACATTTAATCCTGTTTCTTCTCGGATTTTGGTCCGGTTAAGCTTCTAGATAGCTTCCTATGTGTTTCAATGTGTTTAGTTGCTCATTTACGTGTGTTTAGGTGTTAGAACTCCAGCTTTGCTCTCGGGTTTATGGTGTTTTTGCTCGAAAGCTGTTAAGGTGAGTTCTAGATCCCCTCTTTTACATGTTTTCAACATTTTTGGGGCTGATACACATATTAAACAGATGTTTTATAAACCAAACTATGTTTTTCCATGAAAAATACGATTGTTTTTGAAAGATGTATTTTTAAAAGATTTCCATGATGTTGTATGGTTGTTTGTTATGTTTTAAGTGTAAATCTGGTAGATCTATGTTAAGAATATGCTTAAGATGATGTATGGGACTAGGAGCTGCATAAGTTGGATCGTAAGTGGAGAACATGCCGTCCGCTGTGGACACTAGGTGTCCACTGTGGACACTTGTGATCTAGACCGTCCGTTGTATTGTTTGTCCGCTGTGGGCACTTAAGGTAGTCATGCACGTCTGCTGTAGACACTTAAGTGGTTAACTCGTCTGCTGTGGACTTTGGCTGTCCGCTGTGGACACTTGGTATTTTAGTCATCTGTTGTATACCTATTTCATGTGCTATGAACACTTAGGTTTACTCTGATATTTTGGGAATAGAAATTAAGTGACTGGTACTTATGTTTTTGTGGAAGCTTAGTTTCTTCCGAAGCTTAGTTTCTTCCGAAGCTTAGTTTCTTTCGAAGCTTAGTTTCTTCCGAAGCGTAGTTTCTTCCGAAGCTTAGTTTCTTCCGAAGCTTAGTTTCTTCCAAAGCTTATTTCTTCTGAAGCTATTGTTTGCAAATCTTCCAAAGCTTAGTTTCTTCCGAAGCTTATTATCTTTCGAAATTTATTTCTTCCAGAGCTTGTTTTCTTCCGAAGCTTGAAATATTTCGAAGCATATGTTTGCCTTCGGAAGTATTAGTAGTAGTGTTGTGTTTTCTAATTGATGGTTAGCATAAGTTCAGAGGCTTTAATTGTATGTTTGTTAAGTTGCATGTGTTGGGTGTATTTAGTTAGTTAGTTAGTTGTGAACTGGGTATGTAGTGTGAATTTCAACGCTGCTATTTTATTCTTTTCTTATGAGCTGCTGCTGTTATGGGTAATACCTACTATTTCATGTTATGTAATTATAAGGCAATGGATATCCTAAAAGTATTATCTATAACTAAGTGGTCATAAAAGAATAAAAGAAAGACAGTGGAACTCAATGAATATTACCCCGGGCCCTTATTATAAACGGAAAGCCTTGCAAGCAAAAACCAATGGAGGTTCACGACCCTGGCTGTCATTTGCTCAACTGATGTGCGGCTGTTTCAGCCCAGAGAATGCACATCTGGGGTCAAATCCTATTGATTGACCAATAAATCAATAGGACCCGTATTCATGAGCAGGCTTCGTGCCTAGCAGTGTGGGTCAACTGCCAAAGGGTTAGCTACCATTATAAACGTTTGCTAGCAGGGGTTTGGCATTTGTTGCCAACCAACAATGTAGGCTCTTGCTTTGTCCAATCCTAATTAATAAAAGGGAAAGATAATGAAAGAAAGCAAGATAATGAACTTCTTAATGAACGAATATGTATAATGATGGATGATCACCAAGTGAAGTTACAAAATATATACTTTCTATAATATTAAACTAGAACTCACTCAGCAATGCTGAATTTTTATATGCATATCAGTTAGCAGGTGATGATGTTGTTGGGGATGGCATAAGATTGAAGTTACTTGGAAAATAAAGACTGGCATCCATGAAATGCAGAAATGATATTATTGTCTTGTAATACAACCAAATGATATTGTTGTTGATGATGTCGTGGTGTACGTGGTGTTGGGCCGCGTGTCACAAGGAACAGGTCTAAGATGGCCGAAACGGCACCTGAAGGGCTCGAGCTTCATCACCATGAAGCTGGGGGTGAGAGCGTTAATCGGACAACCTTAGTGAAGGAGGCTATAGCTGAGGGGGTTCAACAAGTCATGCACATGATTTTGCCGTATGTGGTGACTGGGGTCATTAGAGCCGTAAGGGAAGATGAAAGGAGAGGGGAGAACTGGAGTGGAAAATGTTTTGGTAATGGCTGTTTCCCTCCCAAGGGCAAAAAGGCGAAGGTATAGGGCTGCAAGGTGGCTGTAACTGAGTTAGGGGTGAAGGTGTGCAAGAAGTGTGGGAAGAAGCATGTAGGAGAATGTAGGTGGGGATCGAATCTCTGCTTTAAATGTGAGAGGGAGGGCCATAAGGCTAGAAATTGTAAAAGGGTGAAATGTTATAACTGCGGTGAAGCAGGGCATTTGAGCAGAGACTGCAGGAAGTCAAGTGCTGAGAGCTCCGGGGCAAGGAAGGGGATGGAGAAGGAGAAGGAGGAGCAGAGGGCTAAGGCCGGGGCATTCACTATGACCCGGGAGGAGGCTAGGGTGGACTCTGAAGTGGTGTCAGGTACCTTCTTAGTAAACCAAACTTATGCCTCTATGCTTTTTGATTCTGGTGCCAGTAGGAGTTTTATTTCTGCTGCCTTCTATAATAAGTTGCCCGTTAGGAGTAGAGAGACAGACATGCCTTTCCATTTAGGGACAGTAATAAGAAAATCTACAAAGGTGACTGATATGATAGATGATTGCCTCATAGAATTGGACGGTCATAAGTTTCCTACTAGGTGAATTTGATGTAGTCCAAGGGATGGATCGGCTAGCAGCCTGCGAGGCAAATATCGTATGTCGCAAGAAGATGATTCGATTGACCGCGCCCGATGGGAGTTTGGTGGACCCGGCGAAAGTGGAGGCAGTGATGCAATGGAAGTCTCCAATGACGCCATCCGAGATCCGTAGTTTCTTGGGTTTGGTGGGCTATTACAGAAGATTCATCCAAGACTTCTCCAAGATAGCTTCACCATTGACCAAGTTGACCCGTAATAACATGAAGTTCGTATGGGGACTAGAGCAAGAGAATGCTTTCGAAGAGCTAAAGACAAGATTGACTCAAGATCCTGTCTTGACATTGCCCAAAGGGAGCGAAGACTTGGTGGTCTATTCGGATGCTTCTTATGTGAGATTGGGTTGCGTGTTGATGCAACGGGGGAACATTATAGCCTACGCATCCCGGCAGTTGAAGATCCATGAGGCTCATAAGACTCGATACTCAATTCATCCTAGTGCTACAAAGATATTCCAGGATATGAAGAAAGATTACTGCTGGCCGGGAATGAAACGCGACATAGTGGAGTATGTGAATAAGTGCCTTACTTGTTTGCAAGTGAAGGCCGAGCATCAGAAGCCATATGGGAAGATCCAACCCTTGGATATACCCGAGTGGAAATAGGAGCATATCACTTTGGACTTCATTACGAAGTTGTTGCGTACGGCGAGAGGAAGTGATACCATTTGGGTGATTGTAGACTGCTTGACGAAGAGTGCTCACTTCTTGCCAATTCGAGAGACTTACTCATCAGAAAGGTTGGCGGAGCTGTTCATCAAGGAGATTGCAACTAGTCATGGCATGCCGGTGTCTATTGTTTCTGATAGGGGCACTTAGTTCACGTCCAAGTTCTGGAGGAAATTTCATGATGCGATGGGTATGAGGCTACACATTAGCACAGCTTACCACCCTCAAACAGACGATCAATCAGAACGTACCATTCAGACCTTAGAGGACTTGCTCCGGGCATGCATTATTAATTTTAGTGGAAGCTAGGATGAACACCTACCATTGGCAGAGTTCTCCTACAACAATAGTTATCATGCCAGTATAGGCATGCCACTATTCAAAATGCTATATGGGAGACTATGCAGAACCCCGGTGTGTTGGGGTGATATCGACCAGAAAGAGCTAGGAAGTATTGAGATCATTGAGGCCACATCGGAAAAGTTGGTAAAATCAAGGCCTTTATGAAGGCAGCAAAGGACCGGCAGAAGTCCTATGTTGATAAGAGGAGGCCAATTGAGTTCCAAGTGGGAGATAAGGTGATGTTGAAAGTATCTCCTTAGAAAGGGATTATCAGGTTCCGAAAGCGAGGGAAGTTGAGCCCAAGGTATATTGGGCCATTCAAAATCATTGCCAGAGTTGGTAAAGTGGCATGCAGGCTGGAACTTCCCGATGAGCTGCATGGGATTCATCCTACATTCCATGTATCTCATTTATGAAAGTGCTTGGCAGAAGGTGATGTTGTTATTCCCCTCACAGACAGTGAGGTTGATAAAAGGTTGAATTACGTGGAGCAACCAATGGCTATTTTGGACCAGAAGGAGAAACGGTTAAGGAATAAAGTGATTAGCCTAGTAAAAGTACAATGGAAGCATCGCAAGGGATCAGAGGCCACTTGGGAGTCAGAGGAAGAAATGAGACGGCACTACCCAGATCTCTTTAAGGAGTGATAAGTTTCTGGGACGAAACCTATATAAGGGGGTGGACTTGTAACACCCGGAAGTTTTAAAACAAAGGGGGAAAAGAAAAGAAAAGAAAAGTAAGGGACCAAACGGGAATTATTTCAAAAAAGGCAAGGGTTAAAAGTATACAAGGGCCAAACCGGCCCATAATGGGGTTTAAAAGAAGATATGGCTGCCCATACTTTCTCTCCCATGCACTCAACGTAGGACTGTAGAGAGAGAAAAAGGACGCCCACTGGTTCTAGAGTGAGAAAGTAGAAGAATTCTCCTAAAAGGTAAGATTTAATCATGTTTCTTCTTGAATTTTGGTTGGGTTAAGCTTTTAGATAGATTCCTATGTGTTTCTATATGTTTAGTTACTTCTTTACGTGTGTTTAGGTGTTAGAACTCCAGCTTTGCTCTCGGGTTTGTAGTGTTTTTGCTCAAAAGCTGTTAAGGTGAGTTCTAGATCCCCTCTTTTACATGTTTTCAACTTGTTTGGGGTTGATACAAATATTAAACTGATGTTTTATAAACCAAACTATGTTTTTCCATGAAAAATATGACTGTTTTTGAAAGATGTATGTTTCAAAAGATTTCCATGATGTTGTACGGTTGTTTGTTATGTTTTAAGTGTAAATCTGGTATATCTATGTTAAGAATATGCTTAAGATGATGTATGGGACTAGGAGCTGCATAAGTTGGATTGTAAGTGGAGAACATGTCGTCCGCTGTGGACACTTGTGATCTAGACTGTCCGTTGTATTGTTTGTCCATTATGGGCACTTAAGGTAGTTATGAACGTCCATTGTAGACACTTAAGTGCTTAACTCGTCTGCTGTGGACTTTGGCTGTCCGCTATGGACTTTGGCTATCCGCTATGGACACTTGGTATTTTGTGGAAGCTTAGTTTCTTCCAAAGCCTATTTTCTTCCGAAGCTTAGTTTCTTCCGAAGCTTAGTTTCTTCCGAAGTTTATTTCTTCTAAAGCTATTGTTTGAAAATATTCCGAAGCTTAGTTTCTTTCGAAGCTTAGTTTCTTTCAAAGCTTATTTCTTCTGAAGCTATTGTTTGCAAATCTTCCGAAGCTTAGTTTCTTCCGAAATTTATTTCTTCCGAAGCTTGTTTTCTTCGGAAGCTTGAAATCATTCGAAGCATATGTTTGCCTTTGGAAGTATTAGTAGTAGTGTTGTGTTTGCTAATTGATTGTTAGCACAGGTTCATAGGCTCAAATTGTATGTTTGTTAAGTTGCATGTGTTGGGTGTAGTTAGTTAGTTAGTTAGTTGTGAACTAGGTATGTAGTGTGAATTCCAACGCTGTTGTTTTATTCTTTCTTATGAGTTGCTGCTGTTATGGATAATATCTACTATTTCATGTTATATGTTTATAAGGCAATGGATATCTTAAAAGTATTATCTATAACCAAGTGGTCACAAAGTATTAAAAGAAAAACATTGTAACTTAATGAATGTTACCTCAGGCCCTTATTATAAATGGAAAGCCTTGCAACCAAAAACCAATGGAGGTTCACGACCCTGGCTGCCTTTTGCTCAATTGATGTGCGGCTGTTTCAGCCCAAAGAATGCACATCTGGGGTCAAATCCTATTGATTGATCAATAAATCAATAGGACCCGTATTCACGAGCAGGCCTCGTGCCTAGCAATGTGGGTCAACTGCCAAAGGGTTAGCTACCATTATAAATGTTTGCTGGCAGGGGTTTGGTATTTATTGCCAACCAACAATGTAGGCTCTTGCTTTGTGCAATCCAAATTAATGAAAGGGAAAGATAATGAAAGAAAGAAAGATAATAAACTTCTTAATGAACGAATATGTATAATGATGGATGATCACCAAGTGAAGTTACAAAATATATACTTTCTGCAATATTAAACTAGAACTCACTCAGCAACGTTGACTTTTTATATGCATAATAGTTAGCAGGTGATGATGTTGCTGGGGATGGCACAAGATTGAAGTTACTTGGCAAATAAAGACTGGCATCCATGAAATGCAGAAATGATATTGTTGTCTTGTAATACAACCAAATGTTCTTTTTGAAACTTATAACAATGATGTATTTCTTGGCAAATGTTATCATTAATGCATAAAATGGTTTTTGCTTAACTATTCTGCTGCCATGATTTCTTTTTTCAATATATTTTAATGTGTAAAGTGCTATGAATGACCAGCTGTGGGGTTTCCCGGGAACAGGACCTTACATTTTAGGGTTTAGAAACAATAATTAAAACAAAGTAAAAATAAGATTGAAACTTTTGGATTTAAAATCAGGGAATAAAGGCTATCATCCTAATTAGATTACACTTATGTTACTGTGATGAATTGGTGGTGTGATTAAAGATATTGATTAAAGTAATTCTGTTAATGTTTATAAACGTGAGCCAGCATGATTTCTCGTCTATCCACTCCGTAGTGACTAGGACTTCATCAGGATGAGACTTACTGAATAAATCAAAGCCACTAGTAATGTATGTAAATCTCCTGTAACCTTTTGACATACGATTTCTGAAAACATAACTTAATGTTAAAAGAGAGTTGATCGGGTTCCTTTCTAACATACCATTAATTTTAGAAAACTATAACAATTACTGTAGATTTCTCAGACTAATAAAAGGGAACCCGCAAATGAATAGAAAGTTAAGGTGATATGATTTCTTATAACCATTTCTAGTTCATTAGCCATGGATTTATTATGAAGACCGGTTTCGTGAATAAAAGTTAGTTCATAGGTTTTTCAACGTTGTATGATATTCACAATTACAAATCATTGGTTCATAACTTCCCGTTCAAATTTAGATGCTACCCATCAAAAGTTTATCCAAGATTACTATAACATTAACATAAATAAATCACACCATTAGTTCATCACAAATTACATAAGTTTCATCCAATTAGGATGATAATAAGAGTTAAGCTCATAATGAGCTTGCACATAACAACAAGTAACATAGAAGATAGATATGAAATCATCTATGAAATGGAACAATCAAACTGGTGATCCACAATGGATGACATTTAGACAATCCCGAGCTTCTTCCAAGTGTTGTGTGCACCTCCCGAGCCTCCAAGTGATCTTCAAGTCTTGATTCCCGAGAGAATTTAGTAGAGTAACTCTCCCCATCAAAAGCTTGCCCAAGTGATGAACTTATGCCTCTATTTATAGGCTTTCTGGAGTGTTTAAGCACGACCCCATACCTAAAAGGCACGGCCCCGTGCTAGTACAATGCTTACGAAAGTTGGTCGAGTCGTACGTGCAGAAGGTGTCGGGCATGGCCCCATGTTAAATGGGGCACGACCCCGTGTCTGGGGTGGGGCACGGCCCCGTGACT
This sequence comes from Flaveria sonorensis, assembly GCA_025506505.1. Classification (NCBI taxonomy): domain Eukaryota; kingdom Viridiplantae; phylum Streptophyta; class Magnoliopsida; order Asterales; family Asteraceae; genus Flaveria; species Flaveria sonorensis. The sequence goes on along the minus strand of CM046425.1, from coordinate 36,017,593 downwards.
CATGGGGCATGGCCCCGTGACTCCTCTTGGGGGATAGTACTTTTTGTCCTGTCAGATGTCCAAAAACAAGGGTTGTGCCAATTTAAGCACGGAGTGTGTTTCAGGCAAGTCATAGGGGCGTGCTTAGTGAGGCACGACCCCATGCTTGGACTCCAAAGCTCAGTTTTCTTCAAATTCTTGTTAATTATGCTTCTTTTGTCCATCTTGCCCTTTTGAATACCTAAAAACACAATTTAACCATTTTAAGTACATAATCATTATTTTAACAGAGATATTAAGGAATAATTGATGTGCTTTTGATAGGATTTTTATGTATAATTTAGAGCACATCAGGGAGCGTATTGAAATCCTGTATCACACAGATACACATATCAAGTTGGCATAATTTTAAACGTGCAAAAACCTTAAGATTCCCCACCCTAGTTAATATATTCGACCAACCCCAGTCATTTCAATGACCACAAGCTAGGGTCTCCATGACCCTTGGTGATCATTTCCTGTCATAACTCATGATAAACACGTGTTAAAGAGCTTGGTTTCATGCATACGCCCAATCACAGTGGCTAGATGGACTTATCTTGCTATATCTCAAAAATTTTATGGGCTTGTTTTCCGTGTCAACCACAAGGTTTAGTCACTATTATGTATTACCCATTTCTCACTATATCTGGACTTCATCTTATAATAAATCCATTTATCAATACACTGTCATTTCTAGATCATAACAACTATATGCATCATAATCATTATCAATCAGTTTGGTTTTTTCCAAAAACTTTGGTTTACCCAATTAATCCATTATGATGCATAATGTGAAAGTTCTAGGATCTTACCATAGCAGATCTAAGCTTTCAGTTGATTTTTAACGTTCTCGACATCACCACTGAGTGATCCGACACTACAATTGAGATTCTTATGTTACATTTCTATTCATAATGGGTAATAACACGTATGTACAAGAGTTTGAGGCTTACTATGGAGAACCGAGCCTCCAAACGTAAATACTAGTCCAAATCAACGTCAATAAACATATATATGGGCTTAGATCATCCCCATGAGACTTCCAAAATGTTGAAATCATAAAGGGAGAGAGAGCGCACGCACAAGTCGTCTAGAGAGAGAGCGCACACCGAGGGTGATATGATTAAAGTATGAAAAATCGGTTTCTCGGGCTTTTTATACTGAGTTTTCCCAATAGGGGACCTCAGCAGACCGCTAAGCATGCCATGGCGGTGCGCCACCACTTCAAAAAGAAATATTCACATCTTCCAAATGGAAGATTCGTATCTTGGAATGGAATATTTTTCATGGGCCTTTATTTATTAACCCTAGCGGCCGAGACCACCTTAGCAGACCGTTATCAAAATCCTGACGATCCACAAGGAAACCATGTATCCTGATCTCGAACCTCCTTTCATGGTGGATCTTTTTGGCCACCTTTAGAATCCCATAGCGTTCCGCTATGATCCCACAATCACAATTACTTGGATATTTCCATCATTTAGTCTTTCGTTCCTGGTTTCGACCATTGTAGTCTGTTGGATCATATGAGTCTAGTGAACCAAAAACAACACTTAGAACAATTTTGTGTACAAGTTGAAGAAGTCTTCCAAAGACAAAACTACTCTTCCGCAGCTATATCAAAGATCTTCTGAAGCATTATGTCTGAAGAGCTTCCGGAGGAAAATTAAGTCTTCTGAGACTAAGTAGTTTTCCTTCCGAAGTATATGAAGAACTTCTGAAGGATAGAACAAAGTCTTCCGAGACCAAGCAGTTCTCCTTTCGAAGCATTCATACTTAGAAGATCCAAAAGAATAATGTTATAAAGACCTGTAGAAGACTCGGAAGAAGTTGTTTCTTCTGAAGTATAAATGGCCTCGGAAGAACTTATTCTTCCGAAGCCATTTAGCTTTGGAAGAATAAACTATGAACCAGTGGACATAAGCATGGTCTGTCTAACAAACTCTGATAAACTGCATGGTGCTTTTCTTAACCCATGTAATTGACCATACATTAATCCACTGTTCACCTTTTCAACTTAGTACAGATGCCTTCTTTACTTGGTGATAAAAGGTAAGTCATGGACCTGTCATGACTACCTTATCTAGGATATTCTTTTATCTTAGATACTTTACTTCTAGCATTGTAGTATTTGTCTAGTTGTAGAATCCAGCTGGTTTTCCAACTATAACCGGCTGTAGATAGTAGTATATATAGTTTCTCATTGTAACTTAAGTAAGCAGGAGCTTAGAAAGAGTCTTGTAATACTGAAGTTGAGAAGTAAGATATACAAGTATCTTGAAAACCATTCTCTTGTTCATTAACTTCGTATATTATTATCAACTTTAGTTTGAGATTCTGTGTTTCATCGATTAAGTGAGACTTAGTGAGTTTTGTGTTGAGAGTCAAAACCGATCCTGCAATTGGTATCAGAGCTTCTAGGCTCTTGATTGACAGATCTAACCATTCCAAATCACCCTTGCTTCTTCACACTCACTCACTTCACTTTAATGGCTCTTAACTAGAAATTTTCTGAGTCCGAAATGGGAGCCATGACCAAGGCTCCTATCATCACTCCTGATGATTTTGGAACTTGGTGCAAATATATTGAAGGGTTCATCAAGTATCAAGATAGCCGCATGTGGAAATCTGTCACTCATGGTCCTTACTTTCCTAAGGTAGAATTCCCAGCTGGTAATGGTGCCATGATAGAGAAGGCCGTTAAAGACTACTCTGATAAAGACTTCAAGAAAATAGACATTGACTACAAAGCAATAACTGTTTTGCTTACAGCAATACCAAACTCCATAATGGTTGGCTTTCAGCAATGCGAGTTGGCCAAAGAACTCTTTGATGCTTTGAAGCTGGTGTACTTTGGTTCCTCTAAATCCAAGGAGTCCAAGAAGGAAGTACTGAAGTAGAAGTTTGAAAACTTCACATATATCATTGGTGAGACCTTGAGCCAACAATACTTCAGGTACATGAACTTGATCACCTCTCTTCAGTTTACAGGAGTGGATCTTGAGAAGAGAGACATTGTAAGGAAATTCATGAGTGCACTTCCTTATGAATGGACTTTATATTGTGTTTCTATCAAGAAAACGTAGAATCTTAACACTCTCACCATGACTAAACTGTATGGAATCCTGATGGATACCGTATGGAGATGGAGACTCAGAAGAGCCACCAGATAAACAGATCCTCAAATCCTGCTTTCAGCAATGCTCTACATATTGCTAAAGGATCAAGAACTCCCCAACCTCGGTTTTACCTGAACTATCCCCAACAACCATCATCTTCCTCTAAGCCATACATCACTTTCCCTGAGACACCCAGGTCTCAACAGGCTCAACACACTCCTTTTCAGGATAGTTGTGCCTTTGTCTCAGGAAGTGAACACTCTGGAGATTTTCAATTCTGTTTTGATGATCTAGCATGCTTTAGCCCGTATGACATTGAATACATGGATATTGTCCAACAGATGGCTCTCCTCACCTATAGAGCAAAGAAGTTCTTCAAAAGAACCGAAAGGTAGTTCCCTCAAAATCCAACCAATAACAAATTTGGATTTGATAAAAGCAAAGCCAAATGTTACAACAGTAACCAGCTTGGTCACTTTGCTAGGGAATGCAAAGCTCCAAGATCTAATCTTAGAGCAACTCAAGCCTCCCAACATCCTACCACCTTAAGGGCTACGCCAAAACCTACTGAGTAGCAAACTGCGGCTGTTGCTCAAGAGGTTGACTGGAGCTTTATGGTGCAAGATGTCACTCCTGCTCAAGCTCACATGGATGGAACCGAAGACAGCAAGGTATATGAAAACCTCTGTACTCCAGCTTGTATTGCTAAGGTTAAACTTTATCAGGACTACAACATGGAAATTAAATATGATATTGAGTCCTTAAACATCCTAAAATCTGATTTCAAGAGAGCAGAATCTGACTATAAACTCAAAATTGAAGAGTTAGAGAAAACTGTTTTCTCTTTAAAACATGAACACACAAACTACAGGGCTCAAATAAAGGATTTGATTTCTAAGTTGACTGAGGCTCAAGCCCAGCTAGTAATAGCTGAGGCTAAAGCAAAGAAGTATGCTATTGAAGAGCATAACTTTAACACCATCATTGCATCATCCTCCCACTCAAAGGTGTGTTATCAAAACAAAAGTGCGTTGGGAACCAATGAAATTGCTCCACCACACTCTTATATGTCTGTTAGATAGCCAAGATGTGATACTCATGAGAAAGAGGTTCCAACTACTGACCCACTACCCAATGAGCAAAAGAATGATGCAACTATGGTGACCACCACCGGGAAGGATAAGGTAGAAAACCTCATTCCCACCGCTGATGTCCTACCCCTTACCACCAAAGATAGAAAGAACAAAATCAAGGCAGCAAAGAAAACTACCAAGAAGGTGACTGAGTCTAGGATAAAGATAGATCCCAGACAAAAGGGTGTATTCATTTCAGCCGGATTTCAAGTGGTTGGAAACTCTGACTTAGGAAAGGAATTTAGTACCAGCACTCATGTCCAACTGAAGGATCAAAAGTTAAAGGGGAAAGCTGTTGAAGAAAAGGAGTGCAAGAACCAACAACCATCATTCCCCATCAAGAGTAACATTGAGTGCATAATCTATGGTCTGCATAACCACATGGCTATAGATTGTTACTACAATCCTGCAAGCATGCATTATGCAACCAACATTAAAAGGAAAGGAGTCAAGGAAGGTTTCACATTTGGACCTTATCACATGGTCCAAGTGACAAGGAAAGAAAAGCTTGTTTCCGAAAGCTAAGTTGCTTTAGGAAGAAAATCATTCTTCCGAAAGAAAATTGGTTTCGAAAGACAAGCCTAAGAACAAACAAAGGAACAAAAGGAATCCTTTAAAATCTTTCAAAAAGAAAGTAGCCCCGAAAGAAGGTCATGCTGATCAATCATCTTCAGGATCATATACAATGGTCAACCATAGGATGGTATAGAAGAATAGAACAAATGCTGTAGCCAATACCTCTTCTTCACAAACAAAAATTAAACCAACTTGCCTATACTTTGGTTCAATTAAATCATCTACATTGGAAGAACCCAAGACCCATAATGCTTGGGTTTCCAATAGTAACTAATCATCTCACTTTATGTGTAGGGACATCCACATGACAAGAATGGAAATATATGGATTGTGGATAGCGGATGCTCCAGGCATATGATAGGGAACAGATCTCTTCTTCAATAATTTGAACATTTTGATGGAGGTCCTATTCAGTTTGGAGGTGAAGCCGGAGGATACATTTCTGGTAGAGGTAGTGTATCCAATGGTAAGTTAAAAGTTGACAAAGTAAACTTTGTCAAACAGCTTGAACATAATCTGTTAAGTGTTTCTCAACTCTGTGATCAAAAGCACCAAATGCTTTTCATAGAACACGAGTGCATTATCCTCAAACCCGGGATGACAATTCCTTAGGAATTGGTGCTTCTTAGATCTCCCAGGAGAGGGGATATGTACAAGCTGGATATGAATAATGCTTCCCCACTGGGTGAAGTATCATGCTTTCTTTCCAAAGCCAATGGTGATGAATCAACTCTTTGGCATAAAAGAATGTGTCATGTTAATTTTAAATCCATGTACAAGTTGGCTAAAAATAATTTGGTACATGGTGTGCTTAAAAAGGAGTTTTTCTGTAAAGACAACTGTGTTGCTTACCTAAAAGGAAAACAACACAAGGTTACTCAGAAATCCAAAGAGGTTAACTCTATCACCATTCCATTACACTTATTGCACATGGATCTTTTTGGTCCCACAAGTATAATGAGAATTGGAAGGAAATCATACTGCCTTGTGATTGTTGATGATTTTACAAGATTCACTTGGGTATTCTTTTTAAGAACTAAAGATGAAACGGCAGAAACTTTAAAAACTTTTATTCTTAAAATTGAAAATCAAAAGGATCACAAGGTTAAAATCATTAGAAGTGATCAAGGGACTGAGTTTAAGAATCAAGTTCTTGACTCATTCTGTAACTCAAAAGGGATTACCAGACAATATAGTGCTCCAAGAACTCCTCAACAGAATGGCATTGCTGAGAGGAGGAACATGACACTTATTGAGGTTGCAAGAACAATGTTAGCTGATTCAAAACTGCCTCTAACTTTCTGGGCAGAGGCAGTCAGCACTACATGCTATGTGCAAAACAGAGTTCGCATTGTTAAGCCTCATGGGAAGACCCCTTATGAGCTATAGAACAAAAGGCCACCATTCATTGGCTTTCTTAGGTCCTTTGGCAGCAGGTGTACCATACTCAACACAAAGGACAATTTAGCAAAATTTGCTGAAAAGTCGAATGATGCTATCTTTATTGGATATTCCTCTACCATTATTGCTTATAGAGTGTATAATATCAAAACTCAATAGTTTGAGGAATCATCTAACATTGTTGTTAATGAGCACACTCCTTATGTTAGAGGGAATGGACCTGAATATATTTTTGACTTAGAATTGTTTCCAAACTGTTCTAAACCATCTTGTGAGAATGTTTCAGCTGGAACAGGAACTCAAAGTGACCCATATGAAAATCAACTGTTTGAGTTACCCAGACCTATTTCCATTTCTCCAAGAAGAAATGAAGAACAAGCTCCTACTGCTGAAAGTCCTGAAAGCATGAGTATCTCAGGAAACAAAGGAGCTTTAACAAATTGTCAGTTCACTGAGCCTTAAAACCCAAAGGTTGACAATCTAAGCACTCAACACCAAGCTAATGAAGACAGTGACATTGAGGAACAGGTAACTGTTGATGCTGCTTCATAGCATACTGCCATTGATGATGTCACTCATTCAATCAATCAGTCCTCATTGAATGAATGTGAGACATCAGCTGGAGAAGGTGTTTGAAGTTCTGAGCAAAATTTCTCAAACTTAGACCTATCTATGCAATTAGATGTAATTCCTAGGCTCAGGATACACAACACTCATCTAGCTAAAAACATCATTTGGGATGTATCAGAAGGTGTGAGAACAAGAAATCAAACCCACAATGGGAATGTATGCTTGTACTCATGCTTTCTCTCTCAATTGGAACCAAAAAAAGTGGAAGAATCCCTCAAGGACAACAATTGGATTGAAGTTATGCAAGAGGAATTGCTTTAATTCAAGAGGCAAAAGGTATGGAACCTGTGTCCTTTGCCACTTGGCCAAGTCCCTATTGGCACCAAGTGGGTGTTCAGAAACAAAAAAGAGGATAGAGGTTTGATCATCAAGAATAAGGAAAGACTTGTTGTTCAAGGATACACACAGGAAGAAGGCATAGATTACACTAATGTCTTTGCACCTGTTGCAAGACTTGAAGCTGTGCGAATCTTCTTTGCTTTTATAGAATCCAAGAACTTCACAGTCTATCAACTTGATGTCAAATGTGCACTTTTATATGGGAATATTGACAGAGAAGTCTATGTGTGTCAGCCACCTGGATTTGAAGACCCACAGCATCCTAACTATGTGTGCGAACTGGATAAACACTTTATGGGCTGCATCAAGCACCTAGGCTGAGGTATGAGACTCTGTCTCAGTTTCTCCTCAAAAACGGCTACATCAGAGGCACCATAGACAAGACATTGTTCATAAAGAAATCTGGGAAGGACATGCTGCTTATTCAAGTCTATGTCGATGACATCATATTTGGTTCCTCAAATGACCAGATGTGCAAAGACTTTGAAAGCATCATGAGAAAGAAATTTGAGATGAGCTCCATTAGAAAGATGGATTTCTTTCTTGGAATTCAAGTAAAGCAGATAGAAGAAGGGTTCTTTATCAACTAGTCTAAGTATGGCAAGGACATCTTAGAAAGATTTAAGATGAAAGATTTTAAGACAGCCAAGACACCTATACCCAGAAATCATAATCTTGGTGGAAGGATTATTTTCTGGCAATGCAAGAAGCAATCATGTGTCTCTACATCAACTGCTGAAGCTGAATACATTGTTGTTGCAAGCTGCTGTGCTCAACTGCTATGGATTCAAAATCAGATGTTAGACTATGGATTCAACTTCATGCATACTCCTATCCACATAGACAACACGAGTGCTATTTCCATTACAGAAAATCCAGTCAAGCACTCCAAGACAAAGCACATTGACATCAGGTATCATTTCATTCAAGATATTCATGAGAAACACTTGATTAAACTAGTAAAAGTCAATTCAAATAAACAATATGCTGACTTGTTCATCAAAGCCTTTGATGAACGAAGATTTAAATACTTAATCATAGCTATTGGGATGATTAACATTAACTAGTTTATTTCTTTTGAAAACCTTTTTAAAATGTGTCTTGTTCTAATTACAATCTAATCCCTGTTACTAAAATTTTTCTTCTAAGTGGAGATTCTTCTGAAAAGAAATTTGCCCTCGGAAGAGATCTTTATATCTTCTGAAGGTAAATTCCTTCACTTTAGCACTCTCTTCCGAAGAGTTTTTACCCTCGGAAGAAAATTTGATCATAGATCAAATTTATTTCCGAAGATTATTAACTTCTTCTCGGAAGAAGTCTTTTCTCTCGGAAGCAACTTTCCCTTCGGAAGAAAACTTTTACTATGTAACGGAAATCTTTCGGCTCCACTGTATAAAGTTAAGATCTTTTCGGAATATTTTAAATTATCTACCTTGCCGTCGTACTCAAGTACACACCCAAACTGTCTTTTCACCCTATCGGTATGGTCTTTTACCCCCTATTTAAAACTTCCGACTCTCTTTCTTTACCTTTTTTTTCACCACTGAAACCTATTACTCCTATTATCGTCTTCACTCTCTCAAATTCCTTCAATCAAATAATACTTTCTTACACTGGCTCTCAGTCCTCAACACAACCAAGTCACCATCCTTGATTCATCTAAGGATGCTGACTTTGCCCCTATCATCGATTTTCTATTCCACTCCACATACTTTACCGCCCTCACTGTAAACCCCACCATATACTCTAATCACATGATTGAATTTTGGGCAAACAATCGTTGTGAAACTCTGAATGATGAAAGGGTCATCAAGTCGAGAATCAGCGGACAAGACATCATCATTTCTTAATCTACTATCAGGGAGCATCTGGAGCTTCATGACGAAGGCGCCCCTACTAAATTCCCCAAATCTGAGCTAGCAAACACATACACTCAGATGGGATATGGTGGTAATGTGCACAAGTCCACTATTTACAAGTTTAATTTCTCTTACAACTGGAAATTCTTATTGCACATCGTTCTACACTGCCTATCCAACAAATAAGGGGGTTGGGATCAAATCCCATATGATCTGGGCTGCCTAGTCCATGGAATGGTAAAAGGCCTCCGCTTCAACTATTCAAGGTTTGTACTGAACAATCTACGAGGAAATCTTATCCGGGATTCATTTTTCATGTATCCCCAGTTTATTCAGCATATTATAAACTATGAGCTGGACCAGAACAGATTACAACATGTAGACACTCTAATGATCCCTCACATGAGGCCGGGCATCTTCAAGAACTTGAAGAAGGTGTCCACCAATTTCACGAGGAGATTCACTGATCTTCTCCCAGATATGCTTGAGCCAACGGCTCCTGGTGACATCCCTGCAAGCCCAGTAGGTGATGAACCCACACCAGACCTCCCCACTCAAATGCCAACTACTTCTTTCCACCCAATAAAGGTTACATACACCAGATGCCCCCAACCGAATCCCTGATCAAACTACTCTGATTGATCAGGTCCCCTCTGTTCACACTAAAAAGGCTCGAGTGGAACTCAGGGCTCCCACTTAGCCAGAGGTCCTACCATTCTCCACCATCGACCTCAATATTAGGGTTGAGTCTCCTCAGTCTCAACCTGATGACCCCAAAACCCAAGCCGTTAGCCCTCAGGGTGAGTCCCAACACTCCCCTAAGCAACCAAAAAGGGACAGCCACATCATTGGCACAACTGCTATTGCAGAAGAGCCATTAGGTGCTGACCAAGGTCCCGGGTCATTAGAATTAACCTCTCTATCCTTCAATGACCTTTTAATCCAACCTGATGAGGATATCATGTTCCATCAGGGCCATGATGTTGATCTACAATACCTCTCTCAAGATCAACTGAGCCCCAGGGAACCTCTGATATCTAGCCAACATCAGTTAATCCAAACTGAGGTGAGTCCAACTAGTATGGAGGTGACTCATGTAGACTCAGCCGCCATTGATGAGAGTGTCTCACTGGCCTCTCAGGAAAGTGGTGACATCAGTGAGACTAAGTCTATGGCAACCTTGCCAATTGATGTTTCTGACAAGGACATCAGTAGGGAAGGGTGTCCAGGGCACCAAGAAACCATTACTGGTGGTGATGATGAACATGCCAGGCATGTTATCTTATCTCCCTATGATTCTTCAAAAGAAGATAAGGGTAGTCTGCAACTCATTATCAAAGACCTGATTTCTAAAGTCTCAAACCTTGAATCAAAGGTTAAGACTTTAGAGGATAGGTCTGCCACTCAGCAACTTGAGATTGAACATCTCAAGGCTAAACTAGCTGAGACACAGATTGAGAAGTCTGTCAGGCACATACCTATCCAGGTTTCTTTAAGTTCTTCCTCTAGCTCATCTACTTCTCAAGATGATGCTACCAAAAAGGGGGAGAATGTATAGAAACAACATCATGTGGAACCCACTTATACCATAACAACTTCTCCTGATACCTTATCTATCTTTTACCCCTAACAGCATCACCCTACAATAGTCTTCCCTCAACCATCTCCCATTACCTTTCAAGTGGACCAAAGGATGCTCATAGATCTCAATAGGTTTCTAACCATATTTCTGTTAAGCTCCTCCATTGAACAGCCCTCCCCTGATCTAGCTGTCGCCTACTTTGGAGCTGAAGAGCTTCAAAGGCTGAATGCAGCACCTACCTATAAAGAGAAAGTTGGTCAACCTAAGGTCTCTATTGAACCTAATATTAACTTCAAAGGGAATGTACAGACTGATGGCCCAGCAACTGATTTGGATGGGACAGGTGATGCAGTTCCAATTACTTCCGAGGCAGAAATCTAAGTTGTCGAAGGAATAATTGGACTGTGTTCATTGTCCAGTGATCTGTTCATCACAGAGGCAATCCTTGAACTAGCCTCTAAGATTAACAGTAAGGACTTCCTTATGATCCCTCTCTTACAAGAACCACTACTTCAAACACCCTCACTCCAACCTGAGTCTTTTGAACCTGAGTTTCCAAAGGCTGAATCTTCCTCTGATCCTTAGGGGAAGAGAAAGCTTACTGCTGAGGAGGAAAGATTGGAGAAGTTAAAGAAGAAGGGCAGACTTGATACTGGAAAGTTGTTAGCTGCAAGTAGCAAAGCAGCAGCAGCCGCCCAAGAAAGTCTCAACAATCAAAGGAGGGTAGAAATCATTGATAGGCTCATCAGCCTGGGAGTAGCCAACGAAGAAACTCTTCTACTCCCAACTGATGAGCTTGTGAAAATAGAAAAGGAAACCTTGCTGCAAAACGAAAAAGAAGAAGCAGCAAGGTTGGCCAAAGAGGAGGAAAGAAGGAAGAGGCTATAGAAAGGGAGAGGATGGAGAGAATAGCCTTTCTCTGCACCAGAGACTATTCTCAAGAGGAGCTGGTACCTCACAAAATAGACATGATCTTGTTTCTTTTTCACAAAGAGCAAGATCTAATCAACAAGGAGAGGAAGAAGGCTGCCAAGGAGAAGCTTAAAGATAAAAGAAAGAAAGAGGTAGAGGGAGAACTCGTGACTGCCAAAAAGGAGGGAGACAAGGATTGAATGAAATCCTATCTCTGAGCTCAAGGCTTCTCTGGCAGGCAAGTGGGTCCCATGACAATCAAGACCCTACAGCGACATGTCAGTGACATCAAGGCTGACATTCGCTTAGGAAGAAGGCAGGAGGTTGCTCAAACTCCTAGTGTTTAGAGGATGGCACCCAAACCACTACCCAAAACATAACCTACACCCTCTCCCTTCCCCATCAAAACAGAACCTTTCACCCTTGAACCTTCACCATCAACCTTACCTACACCCTCACCCACTACTTCCCACCAACCACCACCACCACCCATCCTACGACCCAAAACACAACCAAGAACCCACTCAAAAACCAAACCATCCTCTGATCCATCAAAACCCCTGACCTTAGAAGAATTCTAGGAGAAAAATAAGAAGCTCACAAATTGCACAACACTGAGCGACATCTCTTATGAGGAAGAGTCCATCCAGCTGACTTTCATTGATGGCTCTTCCAGTTCCCTCACAAGAGATGCATTCCTTGATCTTCCTAGAGGAACACTGGACCAAGCTCTCCAACTTCTTGCAACAACTTCAGATACTCTCAATGAAGTCGAGAAGAAGTTAAGAAGGATGTTGGTGACTCTGCTGGACACTAGGAAAGGGGACAAACTGCCAACAAAACCCCTCAATCCTAGAAAGCAAATTGTCCAGTAGAGGTTCGATGAAGATTCCCACAGCTTTACTATGGAAAGGGAGAATGGTGAAGTGACCAGGGCTAACACTTTATCTCTGCTACATTCTAGCAGATTTGACATTGCTCAGTTAGCAGAGAAGCCATTCTCCAATCCCTCCAACTCTTAGATAGCTGCTCACATCAAAAATCATATAAGTAGCCTTCATCTAGCCGAGCTCACAAAGAAGGCCAAGATTAAAGAAGAGTTGAAAATGAGAGCACAGGATGCGGAAGAAGGCACAACCATAAAAGGGAAGACCTTTCTACAGATGGTTGAGGGCTCCACTTCAGATCCTATAGTTACATGGGAATATGACTACCATTCCCATCAACTAACTCTCTTCAGAGGGATGCGGCAAAGAGTACACGTCATTTAGAGCAACTGACTGGATTTATTATCTACGAATGACCTGTACAAACTCCTCACCACCACATCAGGAAAGAACAAAGAGACATATAAATATCTGCTTTCCCTGGTGTTGAAAACCTTGAGGAGTAGGATGAAGTGAAGTTTTGGTAGCATCAGCCTAGGAGGAGTTTATTGGATCATATGAGGCTGGTGCAACCAAAAACAACACTTAGGACAATTTTGTGTACAAGTTGAAGAAGTCTTCCGAAGACAAAACTACTCTTCCGCAGCTATGTCAAAGATCTTACAAAGCATTATGTCTAAAGAGCTTCCGAAGGAAAACTAAGTCTTCTAAGACTAAGTAGTTTTCCTTCCGAAGTATATGAAGAACTTCCAAAGGATAGAACAAAGTCTTCCAAGACCAAGCAGTTCTCCTTTCGAAGCATTCACACTTAGAAGATCCAAAAGAATAAAGTCATAAAGACCTGCAGAAGAGTCGGAAGAAGTTGTTTCTTCCGAAGTATAAATGGCCTCGGAAGAACTTATTCTTTCGAAGCCATTTAGCTTCGGAAGAATCAACTATGAACTAGTGGACATAAGTATGGTCTGTTTGATAGACTCTGATACATTGCATGGTGCTTTTCTTAACCCATGTAGTTGACCATACTTTAATCCACTGTTCACCTTTTCAACTTAGTACAGATGCCATCTTTAGTTGGTGATAAAAGGTAAGTCATGGACCTGTCATGACTACCATATCTAGGATATTATTTTATCTTAGATACTTTACATCTAACAATGTAGTATTTATCTAGTTGTAGAATCCAGCTGGTTTTCCAAGTATAACCGACTGTAGATAGTAGTATATATAGTTTCTTATTGTAACTTAAGTAAGCAGGAGCTTAGAAAGAGTCTTTTAATACTAAGTTGAGAAGTAATATATACAAGTATCTTGAAAACCATTCTCTTTTTCATTAACTTCGTATATTATTATCAACTTTAGTTTGAGATTCTGTGTTTCATCGATTAAGTGAGACTTAGTGAGTTTTGTGTTGAGAGTCAAAACCGATCCTGCATAGTCACATATTCACCTATCCACTAGACCAAGGGGTCACATTAATCAACAGGTTTCTAGAATCACACTTAATTAATATGGAATCTCTATTAAGTGTTCATGATCAAACACAGAAAATACAATGAAGTATGTTATGAAAATAAAACTTAATTACTTTCAAGGTATCTTTCACTTAATAATAGCAATTTACATAAGCAAAATGAAATACAAGCGATAACCCCAAAACTATACAAGTGTAAGGGTTTTATGCTGAACAAAAGACTACTAGAAATAAATCTACACCGTTCATTCTAGGATCAAGATTAATGGTGAACTACAAGCATTGATCATTGTATTGTGGCATTCCACGAATACAAGCTTTATTTGGATACATAAAGTCTAAAACAAACAAAAACTTCTACAATACTATCATGTATCAGATATTTAGTAGATGCAGAGTTAAAGTTGTTGTACCACTTATCAGCACTGACGTCTTGTAGTACTGCTGTAGATAGATAGTTGCTCAATAGATGATATCAGCTAGAGACCGTTAAGCAGCATTTATGCAAACTATTCGACAGGTTATGTATTTCAACATAGGCAAGCCTCAATTCAGTAGATGGGGGAGTTAGCATATAATACTTTTTGTTAGTTAAGTTAATTCCTGATTTTAAATAGCTTCATCCTTAAATATTCCAACAGTTTGTTATTTTTGGTTTTTGTTTTTTGATGACTACCTTTTTAAGAAATTAATATTTTAAACCCACTTTCTTTTACATTTAGATGCTAGTATTTTTATTTAAGTAAAGAGTTAATTACATAAATGGTCCCTGTGGTTTATCTAAAACAATAGGTTTGGGTACTAAGAGTTTTTTGTAACAGGTTGGGGTATTGTGTTTTAAATTTTGTAACAAGTTAAGGTATTAAGACTAACATCTGTTAGTTCTTCTATTAAATCTAAAGGCATATCTGTCTTTTCATTTTACAAGGATTACAAATGTAGTTAAAGGGACTGTTTATATCATTTATTATAAATAAAGGATTGTCTGTGTAATTTAACACACACACACACACACACACACACACACACACACACACACACACACATATATATATATATATATATATATATATATATATTAGTTACACATTTGTTTCAGAATAATTTCACCACCACCATCGTCGGCCACATTGCCGACCACCACCGCCGGCCACCACCGCGTCACATTCTCCTCACCACCATCATTTTCTTCATCTCCCTAAATGAAACAATAACAACAAAACCATCATCAGCAGCTTCACCACCACCGACCACCAACCACCGATCATGCAACTAGCCAACACCACCAACCGCCACCAGCCCACCATCTCCGTCGCTCGCCATCGCCGCTGCTCGCCATCATCGCTGCCTGAAATCGTCGTCACCCACAATAGCTGCCGTCCACCATCGTTGCCCCCCATCGTATCCCTCACATCGTTGTCACCACTACCATCATCTTCAATCCCAAAACTTTTTGTCAAAATCCTAAAAAATAAGTTTGGGATTCCTGATTTTAGGGCTTGTAGATATAGCTTTGAACCCAAGATCAGAACCTGCAACACTGGTGGTTCGATGGAGATGAAGCGGGGATGGATGTTGCGATGTGGTGATGAAAGATGGTGGTGATGATGCGATGGTGATGGTGGTTATGCGATTGATTTGGTGCTGCTCATGGGTGGTATTTGTCGGTGGTGGTAATGAAACCCAAGGCTACGAGAGAAAAGAGGTGGTGGTGGTGGTAATCGGAGCAGAAGCAGTGGTGGTGGTGAAGAGTTCGGTGATTAGGAGTAGAGAAAAAAAATGGGTTTTGGTTGGGGTACGGGATGTATGGTGGTCCATTTGAAATTTTGAATTTAACTTTTTGATATTAACAAAATTAAATGATTATGTAAAACATATTATATTAAGTAAGTTACATAAAACCCCCTACCAAATTATTAATTAACATAATCAATCCTTTAAATATGAAATGACTGAAATGCCCTTGAACCTAACAAAAAAATTAACAGAAGTTATTGTTAATACCCAAACTCGTTACAAATTAAAATTACAAAACCCAAACTTGCTACTTTTTTTGCTTAGTACTCAAACTTGTAACTTTCCGTAAACCATAAGAACTATCTATGTAATTAACTCTCAAGTAAAATAACAATAGTCCATTACAGAGATCCAAAATCCAAATCATATTCCTCACATATCCAATCAATGGACTCGTCACAACGTATGGTTTATGATTGTTTTATTTATATTATATAAAATTTTAAATGTTATCATCAACATCCAAATTTCATTTTTCTTATTTTCAATGTGTGCATTCGTGACGACGTTTTGACTCTTGCTTTTCTCACGATTTTGCGTCTTGTCACAACGTAAGGGCTTCATACTGGTTATTATAAAGGAGGAGAGTTAACTCATCATGGTTATATCCTGAAATTTAAGTAAAAACAATCATAAGCAAACCGCAAATCTACCACATCTTACAAATATATTTTTATTAGTTTTTCTCTATTTTTATTTTGAATACTTACAAACATTATTTTAAAATATAAATAACGAATAACACTGGATCACTATATGTAAAATCTTACGATTTACATAATTATAAATTTCGAAGATAGAGATAGAACATATTAGTGGAGATAAAAATTAAACGAAATTTCTAAGTTTTATAGAAAGAACAATATCTTTCTAATTAGAAATGGTGAGTTGGAGAGTGGAGAGAGAGAGGGGATGTGGTTGTATTTTTAAGCGCCTTGAAGAGGCGGGCAGAAGGAAAGAGATTGGTTGTAGAGAGTTTGACCTCCTCCCCTGCCTGCATTCAATTCAGTTTCATCTATCATCTATTCTCAACTACCACCCATCAACCTTAATTCAATTTCAACACAATCCCATATTTTACTCCCACCATTCTCCAACTACCCCACCAGATCTCACTCTCTCTTCATAACAAACAGTTTCTCTTTTCTTATTACAGCAAACCCTCTACCCATCTTCTTCCAATCTTCTCTTTCTTCTTTGCTGGCATTTGCTGGAACAAGACTTCTTTGTTCTCTTGTCTTCACTATTGAATGAATTATGCCCTTTCATCTGTTCCTACCCACAATTAAGAGCGCCGATGAATCTTTTAGGTGATGATTTTCCTTTTTCTGATCCAATCTTCACCTTATGATCCAATATTAAGATGGTCTTCATGTTCATGCGGAGATCATCAATTAGCTCTAGTTTTGACCCTTTGAGCCGAAATTATGAGCTTATATCTCTGATTATTGTATGATTTATGTTCAATTTTGGTGGTGTTTCTCTTGATTTGTGTTTGCTACAAGTTTTGTAGATGGTGGTTTCATATTTTCTGTTAGTCTTTATTATTTCTGTCAACTTATCTACCTTTTGCAAGTTAGTCAACTGATAGATTTCAGATTTCCTTTGTGAATTCCCTGAGAGTTAAATAACATTCGAATGTTTTGGTTCATGATCATGAGAGGTTGGTTATTCTTCTGTCTGACTGTGATCTGTTGGTTCCTCTTGTCCTTACCTCAACCATGCCTATCAAGTGTTCGAAAAATTGCCACGGTGAGCCCTGGTTTCAACGCGTCTCAAATGCAGTACATTGACAACAATGGTTTGTTCCTTGTATCAAACAGCTCGAATTTCGCCTTTGGTTTCAACACCAATGATAATATCATTTCTTTCACCCTCGGTATCATTCACATTGCCAGTTCCAGGATCATTTGGTCTGCAAACAGAGGGCTTCCTGTTGATAACAATGATGACTTTGTCTTTGATGTTGATGGCAATGCTTATATCGAAAGCAACGGGAGAGTTATTTGGTCCACAAACACGAGCCACAAAGGGGTTTCATCGATGCAATTGCTTGATTCAGGAAACTTGATTTTGGTTGGAAACAATGGTGATGTTGTTTGGCAAAGTTTTAGCCACCCCACAGACACCCTTATGCCAAATCAAGAGTTTAGTGAAGGAATGAAGCTGGTAAGCAAACCCAAAAACAATTTGACATTCTTGCTAGAAATCAAGTCTGGAGACTTGATTTTATCAGCTGGATTTCGAAACCCGCAGCCGTATTGGGCTATGGAGAAGGACAGTAGGAAGACCATTAACAAATATGGTGGAATTCTTGAATCCGCCACCATTGAAGGCAATTCATGGAGGTTCTTTGATCAAACCAAAGTGTTCTTAGGGCAATTTGTGTTTGCAGATGGTGCTGATGCCAACGCCACCTGGGCTGCAGTTTTAGATGATGATGGTTTCATTAGATTCTACAATCTCTTTTCAAAGATCACTGGAAATGTTATAATCCCCGGGGATTCATGTAGCCCCCCTCAATCTTGTTCGCCTTATTTCGTTTGTCACAATGGAAAAACGTGTCAGTGCCCATCTGGGCTTAATGAGATCAGCTGCAAACCGAGCCCTGTATCTTGTAAAGCATCTAAAGATCCAATGTCTCTTATCAATGCAGGTGAGAGTTTGACCTATTCGGCTCTAGGGTTTGTGCAGCCCTCTTCAAAAACAAGCTTAGAAGGCTGCAAATCTTCATGTTTGAGTAACTGTTCTTGCTTGGTTATGTTCTTTGATAACAAATTGGGGAATTGTTATATGTTTGATCAGATTGGGAGCTTCATGGATGGTAATAGTGGTGTAAGTTTCGAATCATACGTTAAGGTTTCAAGTAGTTCACATGGGAAAAAGAAAGAGGCGACGATAGTGGTGATTGGAATAGTTATAGCCACAGTGTTTGTGATTATCAGCCTTGTGTTCGTAGGTGTCCGTCTTTACAAGAAGAAAAAGAACAAGGATCCAGATGAAAACCCCGATGGAACATCGGAAGAGGATAATTTCTTGGAGAGTATATCGGGCATGCCCATTCGTTTTACTTACTTAGATCTCCAACGAGCCACTAATAACTTCAGTAAGAAGCTTGGCCAAGGAGGGTTCGGGTCAGTTTATGAAGGGGTGTTAAAAGATGGGACACGACTCGCGGTCAAGCAGTTGGAAGGGATCGGTCAAGGGAAGAAAGAATTTCGAGCCGAAGTGAGCATCATTGGTGGGATTCACCACCACCATTTGGTTCGGCTCAAAGGCTTCTGTGCAGAAGGGTTACATCGGCTCCTTGTTTATGAGTACATGGCTAATGGCTCGTTGGACCGATGGATTTTCAGAAAGAACAAAACAGAGTTCTTACTGGATTGGGATACACGTTATAACATCGCGGTTGGTACTGCAAAAGGCCTTGCATATCTGCATGAAGACTGTGATGTGAAGATTGTTCATTGTGACATAAAACCTGAAAATGTGCTGCTTGATGATAATTTCCGAGCCAAAGTTTCTGATTTTGGTTTGGCTAAGCTGATGACAAGAGAACAAAGCCATGTTTTCACAACTATGAGAGGTACAAGAGGTTATTTAGCACCCGAGTGGATCACAAGCTACGCGATATCAGAAAAAAGTGATGTTTATAGCTTCGGGATGGTGCTTCTTGAAATCATTGGGGGGCGGAAAAACTACGACTCTTCCATGAATTCCGAGAAATCCCATTTTCCGTCTTATGCTTTCAAGATGATGGAAGAAGGAAATATACAAGAGATCTTTGACCAGCAAATGAAATTTGATGAGGGAGATGAACGAGTGATTGTGGCTATAAAAGTGGCTCTATGGTGCATACAAGATGATATGAACCTAAGGCCTCCAATGACCAAAGTGGTTCAAATGCTTGAGGGTTTAAGCCCCGTGCCTGCACCACCAATGGCCTCTAAAAGCGGTTCGCGACTCTATTCGGGCCTATTCAAGTCCATTAGTGAAGAAGGAACGTCGTCATCGGGACCATCTGATTGTAACAGTGATGCGTATTTATCTGCAGTACGGCTATCGGGGCCAAGATAGTATATATGTACACGATTGTAGGTCATATGTGTTTGTAAACTTTATGTAGTACCTTATGTGTTGGAATAACGTTTGGTGAGTTTTTATGTTTGTAGAAATGTATCGAGAGCTAAATTGTATAAGTTGAAACACGTTCTTTTTGCGTTGACTTTTATATGTGTATAAATAGGTGATATTTAGTATATGATTAATAATTAGAGAAAGTCATTAAGCTAATTATTATTTCAATGTAATATACCCCTATAGTGCGTAGTAATTAGTTACATCTCTATGCGGGAGTTACGTGACATCATAGCCACGATTCCATTCTATGAATGTTAATTTTATACTTTTATTCGTGTCTTTAGCCATTGGTAAATTTAAAGTGGCATCTCTGAGATTTATAGATTTGTTATTGTCATCACCACAGCATTATTCGAAAATAGCATTGAGGCTCAACAACTCTTTTCACTCAACATTTACCACGGTTGATAATACTCAACATATTCAGCATTTAATGTTGCAGATGGTGTTTATATATTCTCGTCTTATGCAAGGTTGATAATACTTAGATATTGTTTTCATTTTATTAATTAACAACTAATGTAAACAGTGTAAAGCACTATTAATAGCTTTTCATGCTTGTTATAATAGATTTTTTTTTCGATACATAGTTGCCTAAGGGGAGGACACCAGAAATAATTACTATACTTTGGCTTTCTACCATGTTAAAATATGATGTTACAAACACCTAGTAAAGTAATCACTTTTAATGAGCTCCTTCAAACACTTATTTCTTTTCATAACATGCAATACGTCGGAGCTCTTTTGTATTACCAAAGTTGTATTATTTGTTAAAATCAAGTTGCTAAAATAATAAGAAGAGAAGAACTTCTAAATAAAATAAACCTAAACATAAGGCAAGGATAAAATATTTAGCATATTAACCAAACTTAACTTCTAATGGAAAATAAATGATATGTAATACTTGATAATTCTTGTTGGGCTGATTTCATAAGTTCTTTGATCAAATCTGTCATCTATATGTTATATGTTAATTAGTAGCATAAGCAATAAACACAATCAAATAAGTTAACTGATTAAAAAATTTAAAGAAAAAGTAAAAACAAAAGAATTTAGAAATAATGTGTATGGGTGTGTATATTTCAAATAAAGATTCTTTATTTTACAACTAAGCTTGGAAGATTTCATATATACACTTACAAAACTTTTAAAATATCATATATACTTAAAGAAAATTTTAAATATCATATATATACCCCTAGAAACTTCTTAAATTTATACTTATTAATAAAACAATAACTTTAGTACCACGTGGCATTCTCTTAAAACTCTATTTTTTTAATTCCCGCCTAAATATGTATATGTTCTCAATGTTAGTCTAGATTCATTTAGAGATATTTGGGGAAATTTTTTAAATTTAACCCTAAATTAGATTGCATCTTTTTTTGAAAATAAAATCAAACCCGATTATTCTTCTTTCTTCAAATAATTCATCTACAAAAACTGCAGATCACTTTTAAATCTATAAAATGCTCGGTTTATATTCGAATTATGACAAAAATTACGGGATTTCTTCATTAAACCTCTTCAATTCGAAGGAATTCATGGGTATCTTTTTTTGGAAATGAAATCATACCCTGTTTTAAAACACACAAATTGAATAAATAAAATATCAAATAGTTTGTATATAATTTTAGAAAATATAAAACAATATTTTATATAAAATATGATTAAATTAAATATGTAAATATTTCAAGTAAAACAACAATAATATCTTTTTAAACTTTCGTTGATGAATTGTATTTTCAACTGTTTCTTAAAAAAATAATTTCATTTTGTTTAAAAAATCATCCTTAAAAATCTTAAAAAAATGGTATTTATTTGAAACACTCGCAATTTGTCTTTATAAACTCTGATGATAGCGCATTCGACAGACTTCATCAACATTATCATTTTGGCTTCGGTTTCTTCAAGTTGTCTTCAAGAAAATGTATTTATTTTTTGTTATATTTGAGCTTACATCCTCTGCGATTGTGTTTTTGGATTGATATTATTTTTTTTTTATTTTTTTGATTTGAAGGTGATCTTATTCGACAATCCATCTTTGAAGAGGTATTACATGCTTCTGATTTTTAAACTTTTTTATTTCTTTTTATATATATTGCCATATTATTATTATGTTTGATTGGAATTCTTTTGATATGTGCAAATTGTTTTGACGCATCTGTAGTTGGGCAAATTATGGTGAATTTGTTTTGAAACTCTATCTTAGCTTTCTAGATAATCTATTCAACACGTTTTGAAACTCTATATCTTGAAACGATTATAAGATGTTGTTTTGTTCATCACTTAATATTTGATTATGTGATATTAAGCTTTAAAAGAATTGAATGATTAGTGTCATTTGTTTACTCCGTTTAGGGTTAAAACATTATCTTATATGTTTCCTAACATTTACTTTAAATTATTATGGTTTTTTGTTGTGTTTGTATTATTTTACATTACTATGATGTAATATTTAGTTTAAATTATTGTGGCTTTTGGTTGTGTTTGTATCATTTTACCTTACCATAAACGTCAAAGATAAAGCACATTCTTTGACGTTACACTTAGTCATACACAATAGGGTGTTTTAGATGCTTACTTTATCTGAGTTGTATTGTAATTGTTTAGTTATGTGGAAGTGTCAAGTTATCGTGCCTTTAGCTATATATTACTTAAGATGGTTCAATCATATGAGCAAACTATTGTTTTAGATGCTTACTTTATCTAAGTTGTACTGCAATTATTTAATGATATACAACTTTCATTGTTACTTTGTCTGTTATTTGATATTTTATCTGCAAGTTGAAAAAATCATAACATATATACCTACAAGTTTAAACTTATTATATACATGTAAAGATTGTTTGATGCATACTACAACCTGTTTATGCACCAGCAAGCATTATATATCAATTTAAATATTTAATTACTTTGTTGTTTAATTGAATCAATACATTGTTATTTATAATAATTTTATATCTAAATCCATCTGCTAATAATATTTTTATTATTTTAATTACCCATCTGTTGACCATATACCTACAATTTGACTATATGCTGGTCAATTTTAATTATGCGTGAAATTAATTCATATATATATATATATATATATATATATATATATATATATATATATATATATATATATATATATATATATATATATATATATATATATATATATAACATTAAGTACAACTATATATACAATTCACACAACCTTTTGATGAGGTATGTATGAAATATTATGCAGATTAACTAAAGAGTCAAATTTTATACTCTTTTTAATTCATTGTTTGTATCTGTATAATATGATGTAACATTTAGTTTAAATTATTGTGTTTTTTGTTATGTTTGTATCATTTTACCTTACTATGAACATCAACGAAACACCTTCTTTGACTTTCCACTTACTCATATACAACATGTTGTTTTAGATGCTTACTTTATCTGAGTAGTATTGTAATTGTTTAGTTATGTGCAATTATCAAGTTATCGTTTCTTTCGCTATATATTATTTTAGATGGTTTAATTATATGCAAACTGTTGTTTTAGATGCTTACTTTATCTGAGTTGTATTATAGTTGTTTAATGATATACAACTTTCATTGCTACTTTTGTCTGTTGTTTGATATTCTACCTGCAAGTTGAAAAAAATCATAACATATATATCTATAAGTTCAAACTTATTATGTACCTGTGAAGAGTGTTTGATGTGTACTGCAACTTGCAACCTGTTTATGTACCGACAAGCATTGTATATCAATTTAGATCTTTAGTTACTTTGTTGTTTAATTGAATTAATACATCTAAATCCATCTGCTAATAATATTTTCACAAAAGTCTATATACAAAGTATTATCAAAAACATTATAACTTACAAATATTTTTAAACAGCAACAATATTTTTGGATTGAACCCGTGTGTTACACGGGTCTTTAGCCTAGTATCATATATATCATTACAAAACTCTTCAAATATCATATACGTCAAAAATCAAATTTACAATATCACACACACACACACACACACACACACACACACACACACACACACATATATATATATATATATATATATATATATATATATATATATATATATATATACTATATTATAATGCACAAAAGAAGGATTCCGGCCAAAGTTAAGAGATTTATAAAATTTAAGCACAAGGTACAACCTAAAAAATCAATTTAACAAAGATAATTATGTATTTCTAACGCTACTAAAAAAGTGGAACTTTAAATTTATTTACACTTAGACCCTTGTATCTTTGATTATATACAATTTTTTCCATGTTTGTTACAATATGTTTAAAAGAAGGAATTCAGTTTTTTAAATATAAAACTAACCAGACACGAGTACCATAATAAAAAGTATCGCACGCGCCGCATCGCGCGGGCATGTTACTAGTATATATATATATATGTATATATATATATATGTATATATATATATATATTAACTGAATTAAGAATATGTCTTTCTACTTATTATTTTCTCAATACTTATTACATACTTAGGATTTTTTTTTTCATATTTATTCTTAAAAACTTTCTTATTCATGAGCTCTGTATGAAATCAAAATTTCATTGAAGAATATTAAATTAATTCATCTTTAAAATTCTTAAATTTCTTAAATAAAATTTTAATTATAATATTTAAGAAAACTTAGTAAAATTTCAACATAAAACACGATAATTAAGTATAAAAATAAGTACTTTTATAGTAATATATTCATTATGATTATTAACTAGCTTATTGGTTTCTAATATAGCTTTTCCTATATTTGAAAAGAATAATATTTACTAAAAATATTTGGATTTTTTATCGGAACGGTTTACAAATAAAAAATAAAAATTAATAAATATAGTAGTAGTATTATTAATAGTTAATAATAACATAAAATAGTAAATTGGATTTTTGATGTACTCGTAAATATAAAAGGTTGAATCGTTATTGTTAATCTTTAATCAAATAAATTAATATTAGCATTAAAAATGAAATACTTTAATTATTAAAAAAGAATATATATATGATATTTTGATTTTAATTTGGATATATATGATATTAGTAAGATTCTAATGGTATTTATATATTTTAAATTTGATTTGGGCATATATGATATTATATATGATATTTGAGAAGTTATTTAGGGTATCTATGATATTTAAAATGTTTTTTGGGGGTATATATGATATTAAATTATTGGTTTGAGCATATATGATATTTGAAATTTTATTGGGGATGTATATGATATTATACTAATACTAATCCTAATAATAATATTAAAATAAATAATAATTAACTTGATATAATTTAAACAAAAACATACCTTAGAACTATCTATAGCAGTACAACACTTTGATGTAGAGTCTCCCTACTCGCATTCCTGCTCGAGCTTCAAAATTAACTAATAACAACACCCAGAGGGATATCGAGTACTCGAAATTTTTTTTATAATAGAGCGTTCTCAAGAAAAATTATATTTTAAATTTAACCTTAAGGTTTCTATTTATAAGTAAGCAGACAGACACTTGAAATTATATTGCATGCGATGTGGGATGAAGTGAGCAGCCTAGCTGCTTGCTTACTTATTAACCAACCCGTTTGCTTGCTTACTTATTGACCAGCCCGTTTGTTTGCTTACTTATAATTAATTTAGTTGTTTCATTCGTTTTTCTCTCATAACTTTTAAAATATAACGTTTTATAAAATTCCGAATACATCGTTGGGACGGGCTCATTTTTCTCTACGAATCGAGCTAAGTTTCGTTAAAAACGAAGTAAGGTCGAATATAGTATATTTTATTATTATTAGACAATTTTTTAAAACTTTAAACGTTTGTCGTCATATCTTATCCCTTAAAAACCATCTTACTCGTTACTTACTCATTCAATTATATATGATAGAAAAACTTCATATTTCATAAATTTGTAACTATTACATTAAAATTTGGGGTGTTACAAATTTAGTACCACATTGGTCGATTGTTCAACTCGACCCATGTTATGAAATAACAGTATCTAGTTTTAGTCGATGACTTTTTTATAACTCCGATTACCACAGGTGTTGAGTGTCAAAACTGCCTCAGACCTACTATCGTGTTTGCCGACAAATTTCCAGTGATAGTGCACTACATCGTTGACAAATTTTTACAAGGTGTTAATACAAATTTCTTTTTTGTGGCTTGCCGATCTTTAGATTTCATAAACTGAAAGTCAACTGTTAACAAAAAGATGTTTTAGATCAAGTGAAAAAAACGAAACGAAAGAAATGATAAATTATACCGTACAAAGAATGAATGTACTCTATTGATTTTTTGTTTGCTTCTAAACTCTATAGTTAAAATTTTCTTTTATTTTATTTCTCTTTTTTTAAGTGTTTTTGTGATTGTGTTGGATTTTTGCTCTAAATGTGCTGAATTTTTGTAATATAAGGGTGGTGATTTACGTTAAATTTATCATAAAACGAGTTATATTTCTTTTATGTGATGGATTCGCTACATATTATTTAGCATAGTATGTGTTGTTTTTAATTTAGTCCAGCACAAAACGTGTTATTATACCCTAATTCAACAGAACGTGTACATGTTATTACATTAAACAATTAAACATTAGAAATTATGTTTTTTAATCCATATTTAACACAAAAACATGTTTTATCATAAGTAAGCACATAGTGTGTTGAATCACTCTAATTCAGTATAAAACATGTTTTTTTACCATAATTTAGAACATAACGTGTTGTTTTAACGTAAAACAACCCAAAACTTGTTGTTTTACACTAATTCAGCACAAACATTTTCTTTTATTTGAATTGAATAGAAAACGTATTGCTTTAACCTAGCTTAACACAAAACGTGATATTATAATCTAATTTTACACGTAACATGTTGTTTTACTCTAATTTAACACAAAATGTGTTATCTTTACTTTACTATTTTATAAAACATATCTTTGGGTTATAAGAGAAAATTCATACGTTTTGTAAGACGCGTGTCTTAGGTTCCTATATGTTACACTAGCCGGCCATTCATGTGTACAGCGGCTGTTCAACTGTACATTCGTCTTCCGCCTCCTATGTTAGCCTCCCCGGCCACAGCCCTTGGCGAATTGAGGGCCCGATGGTCCCTCTGTGCCTCTGAAGACGGTTTGTATGTTATGAGTTAGATGGGATGACAACATTTTAAGGTACAATAAATATGTAATTGTGAAGAAATCGGGACCTGTTTCTTAATGATCCAAATCATTAAAATAACTTTATAAATTTGCATATCACAAAAACTCGTGAAGAACTATGTGATCTAGTAGTTGAGCTCGTATGCTCGGGTTGGCGTGCTTAAGTTGAATATACAATTCAACATATATTAGAATCATAATCTAGTGATAAGTTTGATTATTTAATAACTTTTTCTTATTGACCATTGAGGAAATAAAAGAATACAGAGAGAAAACGTTCAACAGTCCAAGGAGAGGTAGACCGATTTTAGAATCATAAGCTTATCTTCATGTAGACCAATAAATTTGCAAAGTTGTATATCATGTATTGTTGTGATTCTTATCTTCATCATCACTGTAACTTACGACTGCTAGGTTGATTGGAAATGGGATTACGTTGTAGGTGATATTTCTTCAATTGAAATCATAAGCTATGATTCTGATTTCAATTTTGAAAACATAGACTATTAAAGTTAGGGAATTACTATTTACAAGTATCGTGTTCTTTGATATATTGTTTTGTTTTAAGGTGTGGAATGTTATGAAAATCACAAGAAGCCAAGAAGGGGGACTATACTTCAATTATTTATGGTAAATATTCTTACGAGGAAACACTAACCTCAGTTTCTTTTAAAGGAAAGTATATAAGTATGAATGACATGGATGAGGTAAGCTTAATATGTTTTGTTCTTTTGAAGTGCATAACACGTATTCACAACCATTTGCCTAAATCAGATGGTTTCTTACTTTATAAAGGCACCAAAGAAGATTTATAGTCTTATTGGAAAATATATGTATGTGATTATCTTTTTAATGAGTTGGAAAACATGTGTTTTATCATTCTTTGTTGATAACCTGGCAATAACTTATTCCTCTCCTCCTACACATCCAGCAGGAGCTCCTCCAAGTGGGCCAAATGCAATTCGATTGATCCTTCATCCTCAGGTATGTGAATGAGCTGTTCATTAACTTTATTTTTTATAATTTCTAATATTTTAGAGGATAAAGTTGTTAATTTGGGATAAGGGGTTTCTAACATCAGTGAGAATGCACTTGCAGCCTGCGGGTGCTTGAGGCAACCTGAAAATTGTTAGAATATAAGTTTAGCAAGTATTATTTGAAACTTATGTTAGTAATTATTATGTATATTGTACATAATCTAGATAATAAGTAGATGGGTTGGTTTGGGTAAGAATGATATACCCGCATAATTAACTGTCAAATGATAGTTGATATTGTTAGAAATAACCGACACAACTCAGGTATAAATAGGGATGATGTATGTTATTGTAATCTAATCGACATTTATATTGTTCCCTCCAATTTCTCTCATTTGTTCTTAAGTGTGTTTCAAGAAACATAGTGCAGATTTGTCGATTATCAACAAAAATCCTAATTAACAGCCAACATCTTAAGCTTTTACTGCAATGGTTCAAGCTGATCCACAAATCTTGTAGAAATTTATACTGTATTATTTATTTTTTGTTTTATTATTATCAAGTTTGTGTGTGTATACTTATAATTGGTTATGTGCATACCATTGCTCCAAGAGTTAGGGAAGCAAAATCCTCAGCTGGTGAGACTAATCCGAGAGCATCAAGCTGACTTCTCTTGCTTACTTAATGCCTATTGAAGGAGAAGAGTATCTGTTTTACCACATGTGGGTCGATTTGCTCAATTACTGGGTGATTCAGGTTATGTTTGATGTCTAACGAATCAAATGGGCAAATCAAAAGAAATTAACCAAAATATAAATAGGTTAAATGTGCTATAAAGTATATCAAAACTGTTTATGACATGTATCTAAGTTAAAATTTTCAAAGAGGCTATTATAGTAGTTATAAGAAAGTGAGGTGGGTCGGGCGGTGGGTAAAAAATGGGTTTGGGTGAAGACAAATCGAAATGGATTTATCCAAAACAAATTGCCAAGCATTTTGTTTTTACAAATAATAAGCATGCCAAATATGACTGTTAAAGTGTTAGATTTTCAAAATCAAAAGCAAACTTTTAATTAAGAATGGATATAGATTAGTGGTTGCACATAAGAACACTCGAGATCACCTATTTGGGTTAAATCTTTGTGTTGTTATTGTTGCAGTTATTCTAGACACGAGAATTCTAAACCATTTGTGGCCTGTGTTAAGTGGCACGCCATCAAAAGCTGATATACCTAAACGCAATTCATGTGGCACAAGCTTTTGAATTTAAGGTGTTGTACTTGGATATCTTTTCTTCACATATGGGTTTCTGTAGATGTACAAAATTTGACTTGTTTAATTTTGAAATGGGCCAATTTGGGTTGTGATCTACGAGGTTAATTAAAATTGACCCAAAAGTGTACGGGTTAAAAGGGATATCAAAACTGTTGGTGAAAATGGTTTGATGGCATTGTATGACAATTTATTCAGTCATTAGTTTTAAGAAGCTCTTATTGTTTTTAGGAGGGGTATGCTCACTGACCCATTGTATAATGAACTACATTTTGTTTTTATATAGGTTAAAAGATAAATAAATACATGTTTCATATGATTAGATCATCTAAATACTATAATTCAATCTAATCTAAAAAGCTATTAAACCATTTCAACAGGTCATAAATATTATCTAATGTTTGATGTTATAGCCCAGGGTTGTAGTGTTTTGCATACTTCTATTTTATTTTGGAACAATATCTAACTACACCTTGTGGATGATATAGGTTAAATTTATAAAGATTTAATTGGTTCTAAAGATTATTTGATTTAGATTCTAAATAGAAAAGGAGATGCAATATAAACAGCTGGGAAACCAACATACTGTTACATTGATTTATTGACTTGTGTGTATATATATATAATATTTAGTTTATCGACATTGCCAAACCAATGCTTCACTTCATTTCTTTATAAGTTGACTTTACAGTGAAATTCTTTACCTGACTTTGGTTGATTGTTACCGTGATGTTTGATTTATTGAATGTGCTGAAGTCTTGATGTTTGATGTTCAGTTTATAAATAATCAGGCATTCTTGCTTCTGATGCTTGTATAATTGTATTCCTTGTGTTACAAAGCTTTATCATCATAACTGTATTAATAGATAGATGTCAATAGCTAAATTATACCATAGACAACTGTAACCCGCAAAGAAACCATTTTTGTGCTGATAATTGTAATAACCTTGCATAAACATTGATTCATCGTCAAACAAAAGATAAGTTATTTGAGGCTTTCATCAAATATTCTAAACTCAAGGGACAGGGATCAATTTAAACCCACATCTGATCTAAACACCCCATCCAAAATGAACTTTCTATAGTATATAAATAATGAATTTCTCCTTTATCATTGAAATGCACTAAGTTGTTTTATATATAAGATTATACTATACCCTTGTTTGATGAACCTAAAGGCTAAGCATTATAGCAGAAAACATTTTATTGCATACAATTGGGTGGTGCAAAATTGTAACAGTGATGTGCATTACTTGATAACACATTCACATCCATCAAATTAAACCACAACGGAAAATCAAAATGCAATAGCTTTACCTTTTGAATTTGTTTGCTCAAATTGTCAAAAATCTACATTAAAAGGTTTGCTTTGCATTCTTTATTTTGTTATGATATGATAATGAACTTTTTCACAGGGTATTACTCCAGATGGAAGAGAGATTGCTGTACAGTGAGTATTCTTCAACCACGAACATTATAAGAGTATAAGGTAAGTATCACTTGGTTTAATGCAATTATTCATGGATCTAATGTTAGGAAATTGAGTGGGTTTGTTCAGGTGACTTGATATTCTACTAGAAATAGCAAAATGGGCAGGTTGGGTTGCTTAATAATGATGCATCATTGCCGCTGATTAGTTTCATCAGTTGCTAAAGTAAACAAGTATGGTTTTCAATTTAAGTACACTAAGCCAGTTTGCCATAATGATTGAGTCATTACTTTTCGTCAATTGTATTAGGTATGAAGTGATACCTGATGTTTATATGCAGAGAGGAAGCTATATGCTATCAATCTGTTATTATAAATCTGAAACAATAAACCTATGGAACATGTATCAGGTAGCATCATCTCATCGTCTCAAATGTGTTGAATTAGGACAGATGCCATCAATCCAGGTATTTGATCAAAAGGAAATATCATAATTATACACCAGTATCTCTTATTTGTTACCCTGAATATCTATTTCACAATCTTTCTGTCTAGAGAATGAAATATGCATTCCTACCAGTTATGTTCATTTCATTTGGTGACAGATTCATGGTGGAATTTGATATTAAGCTATACTTTTGGTAGCGATGAAGGTTTTATTATTTTTTTTTTCTCTTTTTACTAATGATCGATAGTTATTTACATTCTATGTTTTTAATTACTTTTTGGGACTGCTGTATTTTCTATATAAAATGAATAGAAATCTTATGTAAGGATTTAATACATGTAAATTAAGTCCTACATAGACATGACCATCTGATTTTTTATTACATGTTGATTATCCATTTATCCTATATCTTGGATTTAACTTTAATTGTGTGTCTGATTTATAGTTGGCTGCCATAATATTGGTAGGTATTGAATATCCATTGTGTTTTAGGTTATGGGATGTTGTGATCTGTGGAGGTTGAATGGTATTAGTCTTGGATTCGATGTTCTTCCTTTTATTTTTATAAAGTTGAACCTTCTTTAGATGCTAAGTCAATATATAATGTTTCCTTGAGCCAAGTAGTTACACTGCATATTTCAGAAGTTTTGATTGCTGTTCAGCTTCATAAGATCAACATGGACTACGTCTGTCAGTTATATGTTCCTCATTAGATCTTGAAGTATATATTCGTTTCTAGAAGAAATATTCAAGGTTCTTTAATGCATCCATCTTTACCTTCTACATCACCACCAACACCACCTAAGATGAAAACCAGTACATTTTTTAACGATTAGGTCGTATATTTTCTGATAAAGACACGATTAAACTATAGGATATGTGAAGAGTGTTGGATCAGGACCCAAATACATACACAAAACACACACTAACGCTTCCAAACTCACGTACAACACTCATGTTTACTGCTTTGAAACACACACCTTCCAATTGATTTCATTGAAACCTATAAATACTACTACATGCATGAACGTGAACATGGTACCACTACCCCATGTTTAGGATACTAAAAACAAACACATGACTTAAACTGCACATAACTACAATCGTGACCCATTGACCCGTTACATTAACCGGCTCCGACCCGTACCCGTTAATGCGACTTTAACCCGATCAAGATTAATCCAACATTCACCCATTTAACTCGAAACAGCCATGCATGCTTGTACACGCAATCACAAAGATCAGCCACGCTTCTCGGTTCACCTAGAACCCTTTTCTGCCTTCGACGTCGTCTCCTTTTTGCTGCCCAGTTCTTCTTCGCTGCACTGTTTCTTTCTCCTCTTCTGCCCTACAGCTAAGGGCTGCTTTTCTCTCGAAAGAAGACTCTCAAACTGGCGGACACCAAGCTCTAATACCAAATGTTGGATCAGGCCCCAAATACACACACAAAACACACACTAATGCTTCAAAACTCACGTACAACAAAGAGATTTTAAAATTGTTTAAGCCTTACTATGAATCGATCAAAAACTAATAGGCGGGGGGTTATTGTGAATGCAACTAAGCCTAAGCAGCAGCCAGAAAATAAAACAAGAGGTGTTAGCATCAATGGTCAGCCCACTCGTGTTGTGCATGTTCAGAACATGGTAAATGTTCCGACTGCCCTAGTTGGATATTGTGGTCGAATCGAAAATAACAATGCATTTTTAACACGCGATGACATCTATAATTTCATTCGGAGAGCATCAACAAACTGCTTTTGGCTCATTTTCTCCAAACTATGACCCATTAAGATTAATGGAGCAACATATGTTATCCGATGTGTTTTTTGGGAGATAATGCTAATGATAGTAAGATGTCTAAGATTACAAAGGAGTCATATAATGTTGTTGCAAGCTCAAATGTATGTTCTTTTTTAGATGCTCCCTTCTCTTGTGCCCATGTTGGTAAGCCTGCCTTTCGGATTCAACTAGAATGATGCAAAATGGCAGGTTAGGCAGCTTGGTTAACAGGTCAGGTTGGATCGACCTGGAATAGATTTTGGTCATAATGTTTTAACAGACGATATGCGTGGCAGTTATGATTGCGAAAAACATATATTATTTCAACACTAGTCTCCCTTTCGAGAAAAACGAAGCTAGGCTTTATTTTATGTTCTAAAGTGACATGAAACTCGTTTGACATAATCCTTTTTAGCTATTTCTAATTTTACTTGTTTAACCCATTAGAGATGAAATGCAACCGGATCGACCCATGCATCAAAATAAGGTGAAAATTACTACATCTAGAATCAACTGAAACATGCTTTATATTCAGACGAGCAATGCACCTAGGTCAAGTTGACTCAGGTCGAGTTGACTTTCAATAAAGACAAGCTATTAGAAGATGTACAGGTACACTAAATTATCTTTTCATACTTTTTTTTGTCATTTTGTTTGTAAATTACAAGATCTTATTATAATCATAAAGAGCGTGCTTATATTAGTTTCCATTTTTGAGAATTTTTCATAATCTTCAACTTCATCAAGACTATCCCTTTCGCCATTGAGTCCGCATTTAAATATTATGGAATGCAAGGGCCATTTTTCGGAATTATTGCTACATTTGACTATGAATTCAACAATCATAATTGATAGCATTATTTAAGGACTATTTCTTTTGTCTACGGTAGGTGCCATGGGAAAAAGATGCATTTAATTGGAGGGCGAACCACCATACTCTTATAAATTAGAATCTTTAGTCTTTAATGGTTTGGAGATTTATAAATATATTCTCAAAAGATAAAAGATATAAAGTCTTAGCAAATTTGGATTTGACAGTTTGAACATCTGTTGTAGAAACAATGTTGGTCACTTATGAAAGCAAAAGAGATATCCTGGTATATTCTTAGTCAGATTTGCAATGGTTGGTAAAATGAGAGGATTAGGTAAAATTTCAAAACTAGGGCTGCAAACAAACTGAACGTTCAGTGAACAGTTCGTGAACCGTTCGGCGGGAAGTTCGTTTATTTTCGTTCGTTTAGTAAATGAACGAACACGAACAAAAAAATTTCGTTAACGAACATGAACACAAGCCCATTTGTTCATTTATGTTCGTGAAGGTTCGATAATGTGTTCGTTTATGTTCGTTAATGGCCGTTCGTGAACGTTCGATAATGTGTTCGTTTATGTTTGTTAATGTGTTTATTTATATTCTTAATTTTTGTGTCAGTTATTTTTATGACTATTATATCAAGTATTTTTTGATATTTATGTTAAGTACTTATTTATTTTTGATTGATGTTGTGTAATGTTTGTAATAAAAATATAAATTTTATTCTAAAATAAATCTATAATTATTTGTAGTCTTTTGTGTTCATGAGCTTCTTTGTGTTCGTCTTATTCATGAATAGTTGTTTGTGTTCGTTTGCTTTTGTTTGTGTTCATTTGCATTCGGTAAGTGTTCGTGAACAATTCATGAACATGTTCATTTTCTTAATGAACGAACACGAACAAAGAATCTCGTTTGGTAAGTGTTAACAATTCATAAACACGTTTATTTCTTAACGAATGAACATGAACAAGGCCTTGTCCGTGTTCGTTCGGTTCGTTTACAGCCCTAGTCAAAACAACTTGCAAACACATCCTTATTCCATCCTTATTCCTTTATTGAATTTTATAATTAATAGACTTATTGGATATTGTCACACCCTCTATTTCTGTGAACGGGGTTTTAGCCTCATGTGTGTGACAAATCAGGACCAAAGTCATTAATCACATCAAATGACATAATTTGAACAAAAGTCTTTAAACATAATTTAATCCATTATCAAACCATTGTCAACCAAATATCATAGTTTGTAAATGCGAAAGCAAAATTATAAAATAGTTTCCAAAATATAATGTGCAAGAACAAGCACTATAAATCAGAATTTAAGTATTAAAAGCAAAATTCATTGTTTTAAGAACGTTAAATGCATGCAACCCGATGATATGCTCCTAGTCTATGCAAATACTTTTATTGACCTGAGAAAAACATGTTAAAGTGTCAACACAGGGTTGGTGAGTTCATAGGTTTGTAAAATAGACAAAAATCATTTTAATAACCGGATAAAGTAAACAAAGCATATCTGTGCAGATAGCTAGTCTACAATTCATGTCACTAAGTGTATGAAGTTTGCAATCGAAGCTGACAATGTATATTTAAGAATGCCTCAGTCGTTTTTACAAAACCACGACAACGGTATTTAGGTCAATTTAACACCCGTTCGACCTCCAGTCGGGCTAACTAGGCTAGGTGGGGTTTGTCAAGCCCAGTAGTATTACTCAGAAATTACCTCGCTTGTAATCTAAAAATTAACAGTCTGAAAGTGAGGAGTTAATTGTTAACATCACTAGTTCACATGTGATCATACGGTTTTACTGGATCTAAGAAAAGTACGTTTAAAGCATGTTCTCTTCCCCAAAAAGAGTATAATAAAAAATGGGGCTGTAAAACTCACTTTGGGTCCACAACTACTATCACAACAAATCGGGTCATCATTACTGTAAGGACTACACTTAGAGACTGATTCAACCAAAGAGCTCTCAGCATACACATGTGAAGTACAAGGAAGTTACTTCGGAAGATTTGATATAACTCAGTGAATTATGCTAAGTATCAAATCTTTCGAAACCAAAAGACCAATTCTTCCGAAGCCAAAGATGAAGTCTTCTGAAGCTTTAAAGACAAAGTCTTTCGAAGCTAAGACTGATTTCTTCTGAAGACAGAGAAGGCATGTCTTCTTTGACATACTTTTGACAAAAGCTGAAACACCTTTCCGCTGCCATCTCTGAAAACTCACCTACTTGCATGAGTTGGTGAAAAGTCCATGCTTTTGTCAACTGTAGATTAAGGTGTTGAGTCTATAACTTTCTAACTATGTACTTTTATCCTTTTTGTAATAGATAAGGATGTGAGCTATGGCATGTCATAGTCACTAGTCAAAAGACAATCTGCCTTTTGACTCTACATTGATCTTGTTGTCTAGATTAGTGTTTCCAGCTGGCCTTCAAAGTATGGTCGGTTGTAGGATTTAGTATAAAGTATCTCAAGTACTTTTATTCTAAAAGTAAGCTTCGTAATACTTGTTAGAACTTGAGAGCAATATACATCATTCTTTAAAACCGTTTTTGAGTGTTCTTGTTCTTGTTATTGTTTTGTTCTTTGTTTCATCATAAACCAGTTCCCTATTTGATCTGCTAAGTGTTATAAGTCTCCTAACACTGTGAAACTGTTGCATTAACCCCTTCACCGGTCCTGCAATTGGTATTAGAGCATTTTAGGCTTGTGATTGTAAGATCTCACCATCATAGATCTCTTCTGTTTCATAAAACACTTATCATCTCAAGTGGCAGCTATCTCAAAGGCTGATATGGAAACCGAAACCATGACAAAGTCTCCACTGATCACTCCTGATGACTTTCATACTTGGTGCCAACGTATGGAAGGGTTCATCAAGTCTCAAGACAGTAGGATGTGGAGATCTATTATTGAAGGACCTAACATCCCAAGCACCTCTTCAGCCATTGCTGGAGGTGGGATGATTCCAAAGGAAATGGCTGACTACTCTGAGGAAGATTAGAAGAAAATTGATGTAGATCAGAAAGCCATGACCGCCCTTCAAACTGCATTTCCAAACTCTATATACAGAGGTTTTAAGAAGTGAAAAATTACTAAGCAGCTTTGGTATGCACTAAAGCTTATGTATGAGGGGCCAGAGGAAGTCAAAGAAAACAAAAAAGACCTCATGAAGCAGCAGTTTGAGAACTTTGCTTGCAAGTCAGGTGAAAGTATGACTCAACAATACTTTAGGTATGTTGAGATTGTAGATACTCTCATGGATGTTGGAGTAAAACTTGAGAATAGGGACACTGTGAGGAAGTTCATGTTGTCTCTCCCAAACAATGGACTCACTATTGTGTGGCTATTAAGAGAAATGAAAACCTCTCTACCCTTACTCTCACAGAGCTATATAGTATCCTTAGTGGCTACCAGATGGAGATGAATATACAAAATCCATCAAACAGCTCTTCCAGCAATCAACGGAGTTCAAACCTTCATGTGGTTAAAAGGTATAGTAGAGAACCACAGCATCATCTTATCTGCTACCCTGACAACTCATAAAAGGGTCTTTTCATCACCTTCCCTGAGACACCAAGGGAGAGCTACATCCAAGGAAGCCTATTCTAAGAGACAAGCTCTGCTCAAGCCTCTGTGTCTGCTGTTGAAAGTTATGACAACTTTCTCTTCACTTTTGAAGACTTGGATTGTATCCATCTAGATGATCTGGAGTATATGGAGATAGTCCAGCAAATGGCTCTTCTCACTCATAGAACCAAAAAGTTCTACAGGAGAACCAGAAGGAAGTTTCTCAGCAATGTATCCAATAGAAAGTTTGGGATGGATAAAGGCAAGGTGAAGTGTTACAACTGTAACCAAATGGGACACTTTGCTAGGGAGTGCAAGGCACCAAGAACTAATGGTGGCCAAGCACAATCCAGGCCAAACTACACTGAGGGTGCTCCCAGACCTGAGAAGCCAAGCCAACCAAAACAACAAGCTGCTATTGCTGTTGAAGAAGGAGGCTTTGACTGGAGCTTCCAGGTAGAAGATGTTTCTCCCAACTAAGCATTGATGGCTGACCATGAAGAAACCAAGGTATTAGAACATCTTTGCACTCCTGAATGCATTGCTAAAGTAAATATGTATAGGTCCTCTAATTTGGAAGTGAGATCTGATCTTGAGTCCTTGAACATTTTAAAAGCTGATTTTAAAAGAGATTAAAATGATTATAAACTTAAAATAGAAGATTTAGAGAAAATAGTTTCAACTCTTAAGCATGAGCACACAAATTACAGGACACAAATCAAAGATCTTATTACCAAGTTAACTGAATGCCAGGCTGAGCTTGTGATCAACAAAGCTAAGGCAGAAAAGTGTGTTCTTGAAGAGGAAACCTTCAAGAACATAATATCTTCATCCTTGCATGCAAAGATTTTTTTTATCAGAACAGGAAGGAATTGACTTCAAGTAAGATAGCTCCTCCACACACATTATTGTCTATAAAACCTCCAAAGTATGGAACCATCCAAGAAGAAGAAGATGAAGATAAAGAGAAGATAGTGAAGGATGAATCTGAAGTGAGTGAAGAGATCATCCTAAGAAGGGTCACTATTCTCTTAGAGAGAAGAAAGAACCAAGGATGACCAAGTCTGCTAGGAACAACTTGATTAGGACAACCAAAAGAAAATCAAAGAAAGCCCAAGAGATCAAGACCACCTTCAACTCCAAGCAAAAGCAAGTTTTTATCTCTACTGGATTTAAAATGTTGAAGACTGAAGACTCAACCATGGACTCTAGTACCAGGAGTCCTAGTTCATGTCCAAATCATCCTGGTCAAGAGAAGAAGGATGATCAAATATGCACCACTACTGCATAGCCTGAACCATCTAATTCAAAGAGCAAGCCTCGTCCTAATAAGCCTACTGCATCATCTGGGAAGATGAAGAAGGAAGTGGAAAGAGGTCAAGCTCAGCCTCCTACTCAGAAGAAGAATCTCAGAAGTACGCAAACTGAATGCATCATGTGTGGTAGTATTTCTCACTTTGCTAAGGATTGCATCTACAATCCTAAAAGCA
Organism: Flaveria sonorensis; assembly: GCA_025506505.1. Lineage (NCBI taxonomy): Eukaryota > Viridiplantae > Streptophyta > Magnoliopsida > Asterales > Asteraceae > Flaveria > Flaveria sonorensis. Next base: position 35,978,774 of record CM046425.1, on the reverse strand, counting down.
CTGTCCACATGACCAAGAAGAAAACTTTTGAGAAGAAGAAGAAGAAGATAGATTCGGAAGGAAAATCTCTTCCTTTCGGAAGCTCCAAAGTGAAGAAGAAGATAAGTGAAAACTTACATTCGGAAGAAAATTTGGTCTCGGAAGAAATGAATGCTTCTGAAGTACTGAAGTCTTCTGCAATGGATGCAAAAACTTCTGAAGGTCCAGTCTCTAAAACTTCCAAAGTCATCAAAACTTCTGAAGTATTGAAGGCCAAGTCTAGTCTTCCAAAGTGGTGTGGAAGATGAAGGAAGGCCATGTGACTGAAAGTTCTTCATCAACAACAACAAATGATCCTTTGAGCTTGAATATAGGATCAATCACTGTTGAATTATCTTTAGTTCACTCTGACAAGCCCAAGACCAGCAAGGCTTGGGTTTTCAAATGTAACTAACCATCTTTTTTTTTGTGCAGGAACAGCTAAAGACCAAAGGAAATGTATGGATCATTGATAGTGGCTGTTCCAGGCATATGACAGGCAATGGCTCTTTGCTTTAGAACTTTGAAAGAATTGATGGAGGGTTAGTTTCTTTTGGAGGAGAATAGGTGGTTACATCACTGGAAGGGGAAGAGTCACAAATGATAGGCTCAGCATTGGGAAGGTAAACTATGTTAAGGAGCTTGGGTACAATATTTTGAGTGTATCCTAATTTTAAGACCAGAGACATAACATGTTCTTTACTGAGCATGTGTGCATTGTTCTCAAGCATGGGGTGGTCATTCCTCAGGAGCATATCGTGCTCAGAGCACCCACGAAAGGAAACATGTACAAGATGGACTTGTAGGAAACATCCCCATCAGGAAAAGTTTCTTGCTTCCTATCTAAAGCCAATAATGATAAGTCTTTCCTCTGGCATAAAAGAATATGCCATGTAAACTTTAAGAACATAAATAAATTAATTAAGAATGACTTGGTAACTGGAATGCCAAAGAAAGAGTTTACAAGTGATGGCTATTGTGTTGCATGTCTGAAATAGAAGCAACATAAAGTGTCTTACAAGCCAAAGGAAAGAAAATCCATCACTACTCCCCTATAATTATTACATATGGATCTCTTTGGCCCCACCTATGTAATGAGTCTAGGAAGGACCTCATATTGTTTGGTGATCACAGATGACTTCATAAGATACACTTGGGCCTTCTTCCTTAGAACTAAGGATGAGACCCCAGAGTTGAAGAGCTTTATTTTGAAAATTGAGAATCAATGTGATCACAAGGTCAAAATCATAAGATGCGATCAAGGAAATGAATTTAAAAACCAAACCCTTAATGCATTATGTGATGATAAAGGTATTACAAGACAATACAGTGCTCCCAGGACTCCTCAGCAAAATGGTGTTGCTGAGAGGAGAAACGGAACACTTATTGAAACTGCAAGAACCATGTTATCTGACTCTAAACTGCCCATCACCTTCTGGGCAGAGGCAGTCAACACTGCCTGCTATGTGTAGAACAGAGTTTTAGTATTCAAGACTCATAGTAAGACTCCTTAAGAGCTGTGGTACCAAAGGAGACCTTTCATTGGTTTCCTCAGATCATTTGGATGTCCTTGCACCATCTTGAATACCAAAGATCGGATAGCCGAGTTTGCTGTGAAATTAGATGATGGACATTTTATTGGATACTCTTCCTAAGCTAAGGCTTATAGAGTATACAATCTCCGAGCTAGAGTAGTGGAGGAGTCAGCCAATGTGACCTTCAATGAGCACACACCCAGTGTGAAAGGTTCTGGTCTAGATTGGCTATTTGATCTTGATTTAATTACTAATTGTTTAACAAATCTTATGAAGATGTTTCAGGATCTACATGTAGCTTATTAACAAGAGATTCTAATCCAAGATTTGAGCAAAGAAGACTAAGTCAGACAACTACTTTAGCTCTAGTGGTAACAAACCCTACAGTTGGAAATCCTATCAGCACAACAATGACAAACTTTTCAGCTGATACATTTGAGGTGCCTACAAATTCTAGCACAAAGGCACAAAACTCAAATGAAAGAGTTTTCAATGTAGGAGGAGATGGAGGTGATGATAATGATCAAGATTTCCTTGATGCTGATAACCACTCCATAGAAGACAACATCAATGATGTCACACACTCATTGGGTTCTCTTGATAAGTGTGCTGAAGTGGTGGGTGATACTCAATCACCAGATCTGAATTTCATAACTTTAGATCTCTCCAACCAACTTGCTGTGATTTCTCAACTAAGAATCGACAAGTCACAACCCACCACAAATATCATTGGAGATGTTGAGGCAGGGGTGAGAACAAGAGGACAAACTCATGACAAAAATGTTTGTCTTCACTCTTTTTTCTTGTACCTGATTGAGCCTAAGACGATTGATGAGGATCTGAAGGATGAAAGTTGGGTTGAAGCAATACAGGAGGAGTTGCTTCAATTCAAAAGGCAAAAGGTTTAGAACCTATGTCCTCTTCCTTAAAGGAAGACCATAATAGGAACCAAGTGGGTTTTTAGGAATAAGAAAGATGATAGAGGACTTGTCATCAAGAATAAGGCAAGACTAGTTGTTCAAAGATACATACTAGAAGAGGGGATTGATTACACAAATGTTTTCGCTCCTGTAGCAAGACTTGAAGTTGTTAGGATATTCCTTGCTTTTGCTGTATCCAAGGATTTCAAGGTCTATCAACTTGATGTCAAGTGTGCTTTCTTATATGGGGTGATTGATGAGGAAGTGTATGTCAAACAACCACCTGGCTTTGCAGATCTTGATCATCCTGATTATGTCTGCAAGCTTGACAAAGCTCTCTATAGGCTGCATCAAGCTCCAAAGAAGTGGTATGAGACACTATCATAGTACCTTTGTCAACATGGCTACAAGAGGGGTACTACTGATGGAACACTCTTCATTAAAACAATAGGAAATGACTTGATGCAGTTCAAGTTTATATAGATGATATCATCTTTGGGTCAACTAATCAAAAGCTCTATAAAGACTTTGAGAAGTTGATGAAGAATAAATTTGAAACGAGTGCCATGGGGGAACTAAATTTCTTTCTAGGAATTCAAGTGAAGCAGGTTGACAATGACATCTTTATAAACCAGTCAAAGTATGTGCAAGACATACTTACTAGATTTCATCTGACTGAGTGTAAGGTTGTTAAGACACCCATAGCTAGAAACCACTCCCTAGGACCTGATCTTGAGGGGGAGTGTGTTGATGAACATCTCTACAGAGCTATGATTGGGTCACTTTTGTACCTCACAGCCAGCAGGCCTGATATCATGTTTACTACGTGTATTTGTCTAAGATATCAAGCCAACCCTAAGATGCCACATCTAGTTACTGTCAAGAGGATTCTTAGATATCTCAAAAGTGCTCCCAAACTAGGCCTTTGGTATCTAAAGAATTATGACTTCAATCTGTATGCCTATACAGATAGTGACTATGGTGGCTGTAACATGACTGTAAAGTCTACATCTAAGGGATGTCAATTTCTTGGTGGAAGGGTAGTCTCATGGCAATGCAAGAAATAATCCTGTGTGTTTGCATCAACTGCTAAAGCTGAATACATTGCTGCTGCAAGCTGCTGTGCTCAAGCTGCTGTGCTCAAGTGCTATGGATTCAGCATTAGATGCTGGACTATGAATTTAACTTCAAAAAGACTTCCATCCACATAGACACCAATAGTGTTATCTCTATTACAAAGAATCCTGTGCAACACTCCAAGACAGAGCACATCAACATCAGGTATCATCTGATTAGAGATAATTTTGAAAAGGGATTGATAAAACTAGTCAAAGTTAATACAAATGAACAATATGCTGATTCGTTCACAAAAGCTTTTGATGAGTAGAGATTAAAGTAACTTGTATCAGCTATTCGGATGAAACTTGAGTAGATTTTTCTTAAACTAAACTCAAGATTATTTTTAAATATGTGTGTCTTAAGTTTTTTATATCATTATCTATATAAGCCCAGTTTACTTTGGAAGAAATTTTTTAAAATGATATTCCTTAGAATTTTGAAAATTTAAGATATATTTCTTTCGGAAGACATTAAGTTGACTTCGAAAGAAAATTATGTCTTCAAAACTAATAACTACTTAATAAGAAATTTACCTTCGGAAGAAATTTTGATATATCTTTCTAAGCTTAAATGTGCTTCTAAGTACTTATATGTTTTGAAGGACAATTTCCTTTCGAAAGCAATTAAGTCTCTAAAACTTTATTCATCCTTTGAATAAATCTTCTAAGGTTTAATATCTTCCGAAAACAAATATATCTCGGATGCAAAAATACTCTAACCATTTTTCTTTCGAAGCAAATTTTTATCAAACTAAGGAATATCTTCCGAAGTCAAATTGGCTTCGGAAGTTTTTATCAAAACTTCTGAGATAAAAACTTCCGAGGACAAATTACCTTCGGAAGATTTTAAACTTCCAAGAAAACTACCTTTTTGGGCTCTTTTTCAGAGGTTAGACCGACATCCGGATTTTAAAGTTTATCCTTTTGCATTAACTTTATCTCAAATCCAACCATATAAATATACCTTCAACGGTTCCCCCTCTTTTTCCTTCCTCTTCATCTGCAAAAGTTCAAACCCTAAATTCACCCTTAAACTGACTTTGTTCTTACCTTCCTTCACTTCCAAGCTACTCAAAATGGCCAACGCTGATCCCCGAAACCTACCAGATTTTTCCATGCAACTACATAGGCAACACAACCAAGTTATTCTGTTATCATCTGAGAAAGATCTAGGTTTCTCAGATGTTTGCCCCTTCTTGTCTCACTCCAACTACTTCATTGCACTTACAATAGACCCTCCTTTGTATAAAGATCAACTACTTGAGTTCTGGAGGACCTGCCAAGAGGTCATCTTGGACGGTGAGAAGGCACTATTTTCCATAGTGCAGGGGAAGACAATTTTTGTCACTCCAGCCACTATAAATTCTCATTTGATGTTGGATGATGAAGAAGGAGAATTCTCCTTCCCCAAGTCTGCTGTAAACAAATCATTCCGGCAGATGGGCTATGAAGGGGACTACTCAGTAAGAACCTTCAAAAAGGGTAAGGTTTCCTCATAATAGAAGTACCTCCTCCATCTGGTCATCCATTCTATGTCTAACAAACATGGAGGTTGAGATCAAATTCCTGAGGACTTATCCTACATAGTCCATGGATGGTTCAAGGGGTCAAGTTCAGGTACTCTCAGTTTGTTTATACAAACCTGTTTGCTAACTTGGACTCCTTGGAGTACTACATGTTCCCTAGATATGTTCAACATATTTTTAACTGTGAACTGGGCTCACAGTTAAGGGGAACAGGTAATACTCTTAAATTGGGACAAGACTGACATCTTTAAGACAATGAGAAAGTCCACTGTTGACTTCTTGGGGGTAGAAACAACCCTGTCCTAAAAATGTTAGAGCTCATTGCTCATGATGACAACTTGGCAGCACAAGCCAATATTGAACCCACACCTTCTACATCTGCACCACCCACACAGCCACAAATCACCCTCACATACTCAAGAAAATTCAAATGAACCCCTGTATAAACTACTTAGGATGTGCAGGCCCCCATACACTCACCCATGCAGGAGGAAGTGGAACCTAGAGCTCCTATTTCTCCTAAGGAGCAGACCACTCCTAACATTTCTTTGATCAGTGCTAAGGTTCCTCATGCTCAGTCTGATGAGCTCATTACCCTAGCCTTAAGCCTTCACTCTGAGTCTCAAAACTCTAGTGATCAACCTTCAGGACAAAACTACCATCCCCAGCCTTTAGACCTCAACCAACCAATCCCTAACCTTGAATTCTATGATGATTAGGATATGGGCTTCAGTTAGTACCATGAGTCTCTCTTGTCCACCCCTACTCAAGGAGAGATGAGTGCTCCTGAATCACCCATATCCAGCCCACATCATCCAACCCTAACTGAGGTGGACCTCCCTAAACCTGTTCAGGAAGTCCATATGGAAGAGGCTCTCACTTCTGCAAGTGATTACATCATTAAGACCTCAACCATGGCAACCCAACCCATTGACATTTCTCTTGAAGCTGTCATGATGCAGGGAAAATCTAGTAACCAAGAACTTCAAGCTGGTGATAAGGAAGAAGACTCTGGTCCTATTCTCTCATCCCACCATGATTCTTCTGATAAAGATGAGGGGAGTCGGCAACTAAAGGTGCAAAAACTGTCAAAAACATGCACCTATTTAGTTTCAAAGATTAGTCAACTAGAATTTCAGGTGGTTACCTTACAAAGACAGGTTAGTGACCAGCAACTTGAGATCACCGATCTCAAGGGCAAGTTAGTTGAGAGACCTGTCAGGAGAACTCAACCAGGTCCATAAGAACCTGTGGATATGGTGAGTCTAACCCTTAGCTCCCCTATGTAATAGGGTGATGCTACCAAAAAGGGGGACAAAGTCCTACCTATATCACAGAACCTGGGAGTTCTGCCCAGAGTATGGACTTGGAGGACTCACCACCCTCACTTGTAGTTGGTCATACTCAACAACCTCCTCAGGTCCACATTGATGTGGATTCACTCATTCAAAGCCTGTTTGAGGAAGGCATACCAAGGGCAATGTGTACCCCATCTCACCCTACTGAAAATCCAATAGTAGGATGGAGGTATGATGCTAATAGGAGAGACCTGATAATCTTTAGGTTTTAGGGACAACAAGAAGTCCTTAACTTTTACAACCTGAGATACTTTGAGAGAATCTATTTAGTTGACCTACCTCTTGCCAATCCAAGTGAAAGCAGGAAAGCTATAAGGTTAGCTGATAGGATTCAAGACAAGGTGCTTGAAGAGTTCAAGAAGAGAACCAAGCTATATAGACAGAGGCAAGAAGGTAAGACTATTGATCAACTGATTACTGAGGCGGACCCTAAGATTAGTTTCGAAGGGGAAACCTTGGCTGAAGGCCCAGTACTTGAGCCAGTGAACCTTGAGACAGGAACTGCTTCAACACCTATTACTGTCAGTGAGGCACCAACTGGTGAAGGTGTCTTACAGCCTCTCTCTGGCCAGAGCTCAAGTGCAACATCAAGCTATGAAGGCCAAAGCTCTCCCCACCCTAAGTCACACAGGCCTATGAGTGACAAAGGGAAGAGGAAGATGACCTTTGAGGAGATTATGGAGGAGGAAAGAGAGAGGAAGAGGAAGACAAGGGGAAAGAGTTCAAGTGAGACCCCTGGCTTCATGAAAGCTGCAATCAGGGCTGTCCCAAGGCTAAGTACTCAAGAAGATGAGTTGAGGGAAGCCAGATTGAACTATCTGGGGTCTAGGAACTACAATGTTGATGAACTCATCTCTCTCCCCTTGGAGGAATTAAATGAACTGGCTGACATGGAAGTGTCAAAGGAGAGAAAGGAAACCGAGGATGTAGAATTTCTCCTCAAAATCAAAGAAGAAAGGAGAATAAAAAGATTCTACAAAGCTCCTACTCACTCCCCAATTCAAAAAAGCCCTGAGGCAGAGGTTATGGCTGCTGAGCAACAAACTCAGGTTGGAAGGGAACAAGACAGGCAAACCATGATAACCTATCTGAGTGCCATAGGTCTCTATCAGGTAGTAGACCTCCTTCCCTTATCCTATGAATACATTGAGTTTGAATCCCTCAAGCAACTTGAGCAACAACTGCTAAAAGAGCAAAAAGCTGCTAAGAGGAAGATGAGAGAAGAGGCTGTAAAGTCAAGAGCCACCATCAGAGCCAATCAAAAGAAGTCTGCTAACAGAAAAAAGATGGTGAGCTTCTTGAAGCTGTATGGATTCTCCGAAAGGAGACTTGGTCCAATGTCTCTATCCACTATGGATGAGCATATTAGAGTGATCAAGCAGAAGTTCAAAAGGGGTGAGCTGGTTGACTTGCATTCTCCATCAAGTTAGGCTGCACCTAAAGCTGAGGTCAAGGTTGAAACCCAAGAGATAGTACAACCTAGACCTAGTGCTGCATCATAGCCAGCTTCATCTTCTGATCCACAGCAGGGTCCTGATCCTTCTCCTTCTGAACCTGTGAAGGAAAAAGACCCAACTGAGAAGGATAAACAAGAACAATCTGGTACTGCAGGCAAGCCTTCTCAGTTAAAGTACAAAAAGAGGAAAAGGATAGCCATAAGAAGGGAAAAAAAGAAAAAGAAGAAGTCCAAGGCATCCACCTCTGCACCTCAGGATGGGTCCAAAAATCCTGAGGGTGCTCAAGAGGAGGCTGCTCAGCAAAGTCCACTCATAGTATAGCCTCTTGTTGGTGAGAGACCCATCTTCTCTTGGGTATTTTCTACTAACCCAGATAGATGGTATGTCACTAGAGATCAAGGGGGTCAAGACATCTACTTCTGTCAAAACATTCTTGACCTCCCTCTATATGAACTCTGTGACATGAGGAGATAGTTTGAAAGTCTGAGGAATCCTGACCAGCTGATGATGAAGGGAATGGTCTTGATTCTGATGAGGACTGTCAATAGATGAAGATCAAGCTTCAAAGTTCTCCTTCAGTTTTGGTAGCATCAACCTAGGGGGAGTATGTAAGGACTACACTTAGAGATTGATGCAACCAAAGAGCTCTCAGCATGCACATGTGAAGTATCGGGAAGTTACATCGGAAGATTTGATATAACTGTTGGATCATATGAGGCTGGTGCAACCAAAACAACACTTAGAACAGTTTTGTGTACAAGTTGAAGAAGTCTTTCAAAGATAAAACTACTCTTCCGCAGCTATGTCAAAGATCTTCCAAAGCATTATGTCTTAAGAGCTTCCGGAGGAAAACTATGTCTTCCGAGACTAAGTAGTTTTCCTTCCGAAGTATATGAAGAACGTCCGAAGGATAGAACAAATCTTCCGAAGACCAAGCAGTTCTCCTTCAGAAGTATTCATACTTAGAAGATCCAAGATAAAATCTTCCGAAGAATAAAGTCATAAAGACCTGTAGAAGATTCGAAAGAAGTTGTTTCTTCCGAAGTATAAATGGCCTCGGAAGAACTTATTCTTTCGAATCCATTTAGCTTTGGAAGAATCAACTATGTACCAGTGAACAAAAGTATGGTCTGTCTGACAGACTCTGATACACTGCATGGTGCTTTTCCTAACCCATATAGTTGACCATACTTTAATCCACTGTTCACCTTTTCAACTTAGTATAGATACCATTCTTAGTTAGTGCCAAAAGGTAAGTCATGGACCTGTCATGACTACCTTATCTAAGATATTATTTTATCTTAGATACTTTACTTCTAGCAATGTAGTATTTGTCTAGTAGTAGATTCCATTTGGTTTTCCTAGTGTAACCGGATGTAGATAGTAGTATATATAGTTTCTCATTGTAACTTATGTAGTATGAGCTTAAGAGTCTTGTAACACTGAGTTTAGAAGTAATATATACAAGTATCTTGAAAACCATTCTCTTGTTCATTAACTTCGTATATTATTATCAACTTTAGTTTGAGATTCTGTGTTTCATCGATCAAGTGAGACTTAGTGAGTTCTGTGTTTAGAGTGAAAACCGATCTTGCAATTGGTATTAGAGCCTCAGGCTCTTGATTGTGAGATCTAACCATCCCAAATCAGCCTGTTTTGATGGGGAAGGAAGAAGAAGGAAGAAGCAATGGAAAGGGAGAGGATGGAGAGAATAACCTTTCTCTGTAATAGAGGCTATTCTCAAGAGGAGCTGGCACATCATCAAAATGACATGATCTTGTTTCTTTTTCACAAAGAACAAGATCTAATCAACAAAGAGAGGAAGAAGGCTGCTAGGGAGAAGTTGAGAGAAAAAAGAAAGAAAGAAATACAGGGAGAACTTGCGACTGCCAAAAAGGAGGGAGACAAAGATTGGATGAAATCCTATCTCCAAGTTCACGGCTTCTCCGGCAGGAAAGTGGGTCCCATGTCAATCAAGACCCCACAACGACATATCAGTGGCATCAAAGCTGACATTCACTTAAGAAGAAGGCAGGAGGTTGCTCAAACTCCTAGTATTCAGAGGATGGCACCCAAACCAACACCCAAACCACTACCCAAAACACAACCTACACTGTCTCCCTTCCCCATCAAAACAGAACCTTTCAACCCTAAACCTTCTCCATCAACCTTACCTATACCATCACCCACTACGTCCCACCAACCACCACCACCACCTATCCTATGACCCAAAACACAACCAAGAACCCACTCAAAAACCAAACCATCCTCTGATCCATCAAAACCCCTAACCTTGGAAGAATTCAAGGAGATAAAGAAAAAGCTCACAAACTGCACAACACTGAGCGAGATCTCTTATGACGAAGAGTCCATCCAGCTAACTTTCATTGATGGGTCTTCCAGTTCCCTCACAAGAGATGCATTCCTTGATCTTCCTAGAGGAACACTGGACCAAGCTCTTCAACTTCTTGAAACAAATTCAGATACTCTCAATGAAGTAGAGAAGAAGTTAAGAAGAATGCTGGTGACTCTGCTGGACACTAGGAAAGGGGACAAACTACCAACAAAACCCCTCTATCCTAGAAAGCAAATTGTCCAGTGGTGGTTCAATGAAGATTCCCACAGCTTTGCTGTGGAAAGGGAGAATGGTGAAGTTACCAGGACTGACACTTCATCTCTGCTACATTCCAGCAGATTTGACATTGCTGAGTTAGCAGAGAAGCCATTCTCTAATCCCTCCAACTCTGAGATAGCTGCTCACATCAAAAATCATTTAAGCAGCCTTCATCTAGCCGAGCTCACAAAGAAGGCCAAGATTGAAGAAGAGTTGAAAAGGAGAGCACAGGATGCTGAAGAAGGCACAACCACAAAAGGGAAGACCTTTCTATAGATGGTTGAGGGCTACACTTTAGATCCTATAGTTAGATGGAAATATGACTACCTTTCCCATTAACTAACTCTCTTTAGAGGGATGCAGCAAAGAGTACATCTCATTCAGAGCAATCGACTAGATTTATTATCTAAAAATGTCTTGTACAAACTACTCACCACCACATCAGGGAAAAACAAATAGACAGATAGATATCTACTTTCCCTGCTGTTGAAGGCCTTGAAGAGAAAAAGGAAGTGATGTTTTGGTAGCATCAGCCTAGGGGGAGTTTGTTGGATCATATGAGGCTGGTGCAACCAAAACAACACTTAGAACAATTTTGTGTACAAGTTGAAGAGGTCTTCCGAAGACAAAACTACTCTTTCACAGCTATGTCAAAGATTTTCCGAAGCATTATGCTAAAGAGCTTCCGAAGAAAAACTAAGTCTTCCGAGACTAAGTAGTTTTCCTTCCGAAGTATATGAAGAACATCCGAAGAATAGAACAAAGTCTTCCGAAGACCAAGCAGTTCTCCTTCCTAAGTATTCACACTTAGAAGATCCAAGATAAAGTCTTCCGAAGAATAAAGTCATAAAGACCTGTAGAAGATTCGGAAGAAGTTGTTTCTTCCGAAGTATAAATGGCCTCGGAAGAACTTATTCTTCCGAAGCCATTTAGCTTTGGAAGAATCAACTATGAACCAGTGGACAAAAGTATGGTCTGTCTGACAGACTCTGATACACTACATGGTGCTTTTCCTAACCCATGTAGTTGACCATACTTTAATCCACTGTTCACCTTTTCAACTTAGTACAGATACCATTCTTAGTTGGTGACAAAATGTAAGTCATGGACCTGTCATGACTACCTTATCTAGGATAATATTTTATCTTAAATACTTTACTTCTAACAATGTAGTATTTGTCTAGTAGTAGATTCCAGTTGGTTTTCCTAGTATAACCGGCTGTAGATAGTAGTATATATAGTTTCTCATTGTAACTTATGTAGTATGAGCTTAAGAGTCTTGTAATACTGAGTTGAGAAGTAATATATACAAGTATCTTAAAAACCATTCTTTTGTTCGTTAACTTTGGATATTATTATCAACTTTAGTTTGAGATTCTCTGTTTCATCGATCAAGTGAGACTTAGTGAGTTCTGTGTTTAGAGTCAAAACCGATCCTGCAATTGGTATAAGAGCCTCAGGCTCTTGATTGTGAGATCTAACCATCCCAAATCACCCTTGTTTCTTCACACTCATTCACCCACCTCACTTTAATGGATCTTAACCAGAAATTTTTTGAGTCCGAAATGGGAACCATGACCAAGGCTCTTATCATCACTCCTGATGATTTTGGAACTTGGTGTAAACGTATTGAAGGGTTCATCAAATACCAAGATAGCCGCATGTGGAAATCTGTCACCCATGGTCCTTACGTTCCTAAGGTAGCAGCCCTAGCGGGTAATGGTTCCATGATAGAGAAGGCCATTGAAGACTACTCTGATGAAGACTTCAAGAAAATAGACATTGACTGCAAAGCATTGATTGTTTTTCTAACAGCCATACCAAACTCCATAATGGTTGGCTTTCAGCAATGCGAGTCAGCCAAAGAACTCTTTGATGCTTTAAAGCTGATGTACTCTGGTTCCACTGAATCCAAGGAGTCCAAGAAGGATGTACTAAAGCATAAGTTTGAAAACTTCATATATATCGTTGGTGAGACCTTAAACCAACAATACTTCAGGTACATGAACTTGATCACCTCTCTTCAGTCTATGGGAGTGGATCTTCAGAAGAGAGACATTGTAAGGAAATTCATGATTGCACTTCCTCATGAATGGACTTTCTATTGTGTTTCTATCAAGAGAACTGAGAATCTTAACACTCACACCATGACTGAACTGTACTGAATCCTTGATGCCGTATGGAAATAGAGACTCAGAAAAGCCAACAGATGAATCGACCCTCAAATCCTGCTGTCATCAATGCTTTACATGTTGCTAAAGGATCAAGACAACCTTAGTTGTACCTGACCTATTCCCAACAACCATCATCTTCCTCTGGGCCATACATCATTTTCCCTAAGACACCCAGCTCTCAACAGGCTCAACACACTCCTTTTCAGGATAATTATGCCTTTGTCTCAGGAAGTGAACACTCTGGAGATTTTCAATTCTGCTTTGATGATCTAGAGTGCTTTAGCATAGATGACATTGAGTACATGGACATTGTCCAACAGATGGCTTTCCTGACCTATAGAGCAAAGAAGTTCTTCAAAAGAACAGGAAGGCATTTCCCTCAGAATCCAACCAACAGCAAATTTGGATTTGATAAAAGCAAAGCCAAGTGTTACAACTGTAACTTGCTTGGTCACTTTGCTAGGGAATGCAAAGCTTGAAGATCCAATCCTGGAGCAACTCAAGCCTCCTAACATCCTACCACCTCAAGGGCTGCACCAAAACCTATTGAGCAGCAAACTGCGGCTGTTGCTCAAGAAGTTGACTGGAGTTTCATGGTGCAAGATGTCACTCCTGCTCAAGAACTCATGGCTGGAACTGAAGACAGTAAGGTTATTAAAACCTCTGTACTCCAGCTTATATTGCTAAGGTTAAACTTTATCAGGATTACAACAGGGAAATTAAATCCGATATTAAATCTTTGAACATCCTAAAATCTAATTTTAAGAAAGCAAAATCTGACTATAAACTCAAAATTAAAGAGTTAGAGAAAAGTGTTTCCTCTTTAAAAAATGAACACACAAACTACAGGACTCAAATAAAGGATTTAATTTCTAAGTTAATTAAGGCTCAAGCCCAGGTAGTAATAGCTGAGGCTAAAGTAAAGAAGTATGCCATTGAAGAGCATAACTTCAACACCATCATTACATCATCCTCCCACTTAAAGGTGTGTTATTAAAACAAAAGTGGGCTAGGAACCAATGAAATTGCTCCACCACACTCTTATGTGTCTGTTAGACAGCCAAGATATGGCACTCACTACCCACTACCCAATGAGCCAAGTGACCAAGGTAGAAAACCTCATTCCTACCGCTGATGTCCTACCCCTTACCACCAAAGAGAGAAAGAACAAAATCAAGGCAGCAAAGAAAACTACCAAGAAGGTGACTGAGTCTAGGATGAAGATAAATCCCATACAAAAGGGTGTATTCATTTCAGCCGGATTCCAAGTGGTTGGAAACTCTGACCCAGGAAAGGAATGTAGTACCAGCATTCCTGTCCAACTGAAGGATCAGAAGTTAAAAGGGAAAGCTGTTGAAGAAAAGGAGTGCAAGAACCAACAGCCATCACTCCCCATCAAGAGTAACATTGAGTGCATTATCTGTGGCCTGCATAACCACATGGCTAAAGATTGTTACTACAATCCTGCCAGCACACATTATGCAACCAATGTTAAAAGAGAAGGAGTCAAGGAAGGTTTCACATTTGGACCTTATCACATGGTCCAAGTGAAAAGGAAAGGAAAGCTCGTTTCCTAAGCTAAGTTGGTTTCGGAAGAAAATCATTCTTCAAAAGAAAAAATAGCTTCGGAAGAAAAGCCAAAGAACAAACGAAGGAACAAAAAGAATCCTTTGAATTCTTCTAAAAAGAAAGCAGTCTCGAAATAAGGTCCTGCTGCTCAATCCTCTTCAGGATCATCTACACTGGTCAACCATAGGATGGTATGAAAGAACAAAACAGATGCTGCAGCCAGCACCTCTTCCTTACAAACACAAATTGAACCCACTTGCCTATACTTTGGTTCAATTAAATCATCTACATTAGAAGAACCCAAGACCAACAAGGCTTGGGTTTCCAATAGTAACTAATCATCTCACTTTATATGCAGGGACATCCACATGACAAGAATGGAAATATATGGATTATGGACAGCGGATGCTCCAGGCACACGACAGGGAACAGATCTCTTCTTCAACAATTTGAACATTTTGATGGATGTCCTGTTCAGTTTGGAGGTGAAGCCAGAGGATACATTTCTGGTAGAGGTAGTGTATCCAATGGTAAGTTAAAAGTTGACAAAGTAAACTTTGTCAGACAGCTTGAACACAATCTGTTAAGTGCTTCTTAATTCTGTGACCAAAGCACCAAATGCTTTTCACAAAACATGAGTGCATTATCCTCAAACCCGGGATGACAATTCATCAGGAATTGGTGCTTTTTAGATCTCCCAGGAGAGGGGATATGTACAAGCTGGACATGAATAATACTTCCCCACTGGGTGAAGTATCATGCTTTCTTTCCAAAGCCAATGGTGATGAGTCAACTCTTTGGCATAAAAGAATGTGCCATGTTAATTTTAAAACCATGAACAATTTAGTTAAAACTAATTTGGTACATGGTGTGCCTAAAAAGGAGTTTTTCTGTAAAGACAACTGTATTGCTTGCCTAAAAGGAAAACAACACAAGGTCACTCACAAATCCAAAGAAGTTAACTCTATCACCACTCCATTACACTTATTGCACATGGATCTTTTAGGCTCCACAAGTATAATGAGCATTGGAAGGAAATCATACTGCCTTGTGATTGTTGATGATTTTACAAGATTCACTTAGGTATTCTTTTTAAGAACTAAAGATGAAACAGCTGAAACTTTAAAATCTTTTATTCTTAAAATTAAAAATCAAAAGGATCACAAGGTGAAAATCATTAGAAGTGATCAGGGACTGAGTTTAAGAATCAAGTTCTTGACTCATTCTATAACTCAAGAGGGATTGCCAGACAATATAGTGCTCCAAGAACTCCTTAACAGAATGATGTTGCTGAGAGGAGGAACAAGACACTTATTGAGGTTGCAAGAACAATGTTTGCTGATTCAAAGTTGCCACTAACTTTCTGGGCAAAGGCAGTCAACACTGCATGTTATGTGCAAAATAGAGTTCTCATTGTTAAGCCTCATGGGAAGACCCCTTATGAGCTATGGAACAAGAGGCCACCGTTCATTGGCTTTCTTAGGTCCTTTGGCAGCAGGTGTACCATACTCAACACAAAGGACAATTTAGCAAAATTTGCTGAAAAGTCGGATGATGCTATCTTTGTTGGATATTCCTCCACCTCTATTGCTTATAGAGTGTATAATATCAAAACTCAACAGTTTAAGGAATCATCCAATATTGTTGTTAATGAGCACACTCCTTGTGTTTGAGGGAATGGACCTGAATACATTTTTGAGTTAGAACTATTTCCAAACTATTCTAAACCATCTTGTGAGAATGTTTCAGTTGGAACAGGAACTCAAAATGACCCATACGAAGATCAACTGTTTGAGCTACCCAGACCTATTTCTAGTTCTCCAAGAAATAATAAAGAACAAGCTCCTACTGCTAAAAGTCCTGAAAGCATGAGTATCTCAGGAAACAAAGGAGCTTCAATAATTTGTCAACTCACTGAGCCTCATAACCCAAAAGTTGATAATTCAAGCACTCAACACCAAACTGAGGAAGACAATGACATGGAGGAACAAGCAACTGTTGATGTTGCTTCACAGCATACTGACATTGATGATGTCACTCAGTCATTCAATCAGTCCTCATTGAATGAATGTGAACATCAGCTGGAGAAGGTATTCAAAGTTCTAAGAAAAACTTCTTAAACCTAGACCTATCTATGCAATTAGATGTGATTCCCAGGCTCAGTATACACAACACTCATCCAGCTAAAAACATCATTGGGGATGTATCAGAAGGTGTGAGAACAAGAAGTCAGACCCACAATGGGAATGTATGCTTGTACTCATCCTTTTTCTCTCAAATGGAACCAAAGAAGGTGGAAGAATCCCTCAAAAACAACAATTGGATTGAAGCTATGCAAGAGGAATTGCTTCAATTCAAGAGGCAAAAGGTGTGGAATCTATGTCCTTTGCCACCTGGTCAAGTCCCTATTGGCACCAAGTTGGTGTTCAGAAACAAAAAAGATGATAGAGGTTTGATCATCAATAACAAAGTAAGACTTGTTGTTCAAGGATACACACAGGAAGAAGGCATAGATTACACTGATGTAATTGCACCTGTTGCAAGACTTGAAGCTGTGCTAATCTTCCTTGCTTTTGCGGCCTCCAAGAAATTCACAGTCTATCAACTTGATGTCAAATGTGCATTTTTGTATGGGAATTTAGATAGAGAAGTCTATGTGTGTCAGCCACCTGGATTTAAAGACCCACAGCATCCCAACTATGTGTGCAAACTGGATAAAGCTCTTTATGGGCTCGATCAAGCACCTAGGCTGTGGTATGAGAATTTTTCTTAGTTTCTCCTAAAAACGGCTACTCCAGAGGCACCATAGACAAGACATTGTTCATAAAGAAATCTGGGAAGGACATGCTGCTTGTTCAAGTCTATGTCGATGACATCATATTTGGTTCCTCAAATGACCAATGTGCAAAGACTTTGAAAGCATCATGAGAAAGAAATTTGAGATGAGCTCCATGGGAAAGATGATTTCTTTCTTGGGATTCAAGTGAAGCAGATGGAAGAAGGATTCTTTATCAATCGGTCTAAGTATATCAAGGACATCTGAGAAAGATTTCAGATGAAAGATTGTAAGACAGCCAAGACACCTATACCCAGAAATCATAATTTCTATCTTGATTCTGAGGGGGAGGATATTGATCAGCATCAGTACAAGACAATTATTGGATCTCTGATGTATCTCATAGCTAGTAGACCTGATATCATGTTTGCAACTTGCAATTATGCAAGATATCAGGCTGCTCCCAAGGTGCTCACCTAATTACTATCAAAAGGATTCTTAGATACCTCAATGGAGCTCCCAAACTGGGTCTTTGGTATCCTAAGAATAAGGATTTCAATCTCTATAGGTACTTTGATAGTGATTATGGTGGCTGTAACATTAACAAGAAATCCACATCAGGAGGATGTAAATTTCTTGGTGGAAGGATTATTTCCTGGCAATGCAAGAAGCAGTCATGT
Organism: Flaveria sonorensis; assembly: GCA_025506505.1. Taxonomy (NCBI): domain Eukaryota; kingdom Viridiplantae; phylum Streptophyta; class Magnoliopsida; order Asterales; family Asteraceae; genus Flaveria; species Flaveria sonorensis. The sequence goes on along the minus strand of CM046425.1, from coordinate 35,961,029 downwards.
GTCTCTACATCAACTGCTGAAGCTGAATACATTGCTGCTGCGAGCTGCTGTGCTCAACTGCTATGGATTCAAAATCAGATGTTAGACTATGGATTCAACTTCATGAATACTCCTATCCACATAGACAACACGAGTGCTATTTCCATTACAGAAAATCCAGTCAAGCACTCCAAGACAAAGCACATTGACATCATGTATCATTTCATTTGAGATATTCATGAGAAACACTTGATTAAACTAGTAAAAGTTAATTCAAATGAACAATATGCTGACTTGTTCGCCAAAGCCTTTGATGAACAAAGGTTTAAATACTTATTCACAGCTATTGGGATGATTAACCTTGACTAGTTTATTTTTTGAAAACCTTTTAAAATGTGTCTTGTTTATGGTGTCTAATTACAATCTAAGCCCTGTTACTAAAGTTTCTCTTCTAAGTGGAAATTCTTCCGAAAAGAAACTTACTCTCGGTAGAGATCTTTATATCTTCCGAAGGTAAATTCCTTCACTTTAGTATTCTCTTCCGAAGAATTTTTACCCTCGGAAGCAAATTTGATCATAGATCAAATTTACTTCCAAAGGCTATTAACTTACTCTAGGAAGAAGTCTTTTCTCTCGGAAGCAACTTTTCCTTCGGAAGAAAACTTTTACTGTGTAACGGGAACCTTTTGGCCCTAATGTGTAAACATTAAAATCTTTTTGGAATATTTTAAATTATCTACCTTGCCGCCGTACTCAAGTACACTCCCAAACTATCTTTTCACCTTATCGGCATGGTCTTTCACCCCCTATTTAAACTTCCGACTCTCTTTCTTTACCCTTTTACCACCATTGAAACCTAATACTCCCATTATCGTCTTCACTCTCTCTCAAAATTCCTTCAATCCAACCATACTTTCTTACAATGGCTGTCAATCCTCAACATAACCAAGTCACCATCCTTGACTCTATTAAGGATGCTGACTTTGCCCCCATCATCAGTTTTCTGTTTCACTCCACATACTTTACCGCCCTCACCGTAAACCCCACCGTACACTCTAATTACATGACCGAGTTTTGGGCAAACGGTCGTTGTGAAACTCTGAACGATGAGAGGGTCATCAGGTCGAGAATCAACAGACAAGAGATCATCATTTCTGAATCTACCATCAGGGAGCTTCATGACGAAGGTGCCCTGACTGAATTCCCCAAATCTGAGCTAGCAAACACATATACTCAGATAGGATATGGTGGTGATGTGCACAAGTCCACTGTCTACAAGTTCAATTTCTCTTACAACTAGAAATTCTTGTTGCACATCGTTCTACACTGCCTATCCAACAAATCAGAGGGTTGGGATCAAATACCGTATGATCTGGGATGCCTAGTCCATGGAATGGTAAAAGGCCTCCACTTCAACTATTTAAGGTTTGTGCTGAACAATTTGCGAGGAAATCTTACCCGGGATTCATTTTTCATGTATCTCCGATTCATTCAGCATATCATAAACTGTGAGCTGGACCAGAGTAGACTACAACATAAAGACACTCTCATGGTCCCACACATGAGGCCGGGCATCTTCAAGACCTTAAAGAAGGTGTCCACCAATTTCACAGGGAGATTCACTGATCTTCTCCCAGGTATGCTTGAGCCAACGGCTCCTGGTGACATCCCTGCAAGCCCAGCAGGCGATGAACCCACCAGACCTTCCCACTCAAATACCAACTACTTCTTCCCACCCAATTAAATTTATATACACCAGACGCCCCAAGCGAACCCCTGATCAATCTACTCTGATTGATCAGGTCCCCACTGTTCACACCAAAAAGGATCGAGTGGAACTCAGGGCTCCTACTCAGCCAGAGGTCATACCTTCCTCCACCATTGACCTCAATATCAGTGTTGAGTCTCCTCAGTCTCAACCTAATGAGCCCAAAACCTAATCTATTAGCTCTCAGGGTGAGTCACAACACTCCCCTGAGCAACCAAAAAGGGACAGCCAAATCATTGGCACATCTGCTATTGCAGAAGAGCCATTGGGATCTGAACAAAGTCCCGGGTCATTAGAATTAACCTCTCTATCCTTCACTGACCTTTTAATCCAACCTGATGAGGATATTATGTTCTATCAGGGCCATGATATTGATCTACAATACCTCTCTCAAGATCAACTGAGCCCCATGGAACCTCTAATATCTAGCCAACATCAGTTCAGCCAAACTGAGGTAGTCCAACTAGTGTAGAGGTGACTTATGTAGGTTCAGCTGCCACTACTGAGAGTGTCTCACTGGCCTCTCAGGAAAGTGGTGACATCAGTGAGACTGAGTCTATGGCAACCTTGCCAATTGATGTTTCTGAAAAGGACATCAGTAGGGAAAGGTATCCAGGGTGTTGAGAAACCATAACTGGTGGTGATGATGAACATGCCAGGCATGTTATCTGATCTCCCTATGATTCTTCAAAAGAAGATGAGGGTAGACTGCAACTCATTATCAAAAAGAACTGATTTCTAAAGTCTCAAACCTTGAATCAAAGGTTAAGACTTTAGAGGACAGGTCTGCCACTTAGCAACTTAAGATTGAATATCTCAAGGCTAAAGTAGCTGAGACACAGATTGATAAGTCTGTCGGGCACGTACCTATTCAGGTTTCTTTAAGTTCTTCCTCCAGCTCATCTACTTCTCAAGATAATGCTACTAAAAAGGGGGAGAATGTACAAAAACAACATCATGAGGAACCCACTTATCCCATAGCAACAACCTCTCCTGATGCCTTATCTATCTTTTACCCCCAATAGCATCACCCTAAAATAGTCTTCCCTCAACCAGCTCCCATTACCTTCCAAGTGGACCAAAGGATGCTCATAGATCTCAATAGGTTTCTAACCAAATTTCTGTTAAGCTTATCGATTGAACAGCCCTCCCCTGATCTAGCTATTGCCTACTTTAGAGCTGAAGAGCTTCAAAGGCTGAATGCACCACCTACCTCTAAAGAGGAAGTTGGTCAACCTAAAGTCTCTACTGAACCCAAGATTAACTTCGAAGGGGATGTACAGACTGATGGCCCAGCAACCAATTTGGATGGGATAGGTGATGCAGTTCCAGTTACTTCTGAGGCAGAAATCCAAGCTGCCAAAGGAATAATTGGGCTGTCTTCATTATCCAGTGATCTGTTCATCACAGAGGCAATCCTTGAACTAGCCTCTGAGATTAACAGTGAGGACTTCCTTACAACCCCTCTCTTACAAGAATAACCACTTCAAACACCCTCATTCCAACCTGAATCTTTTGAACCTGAGTTCCCAAAGGCTGAATCTTCCTCTGATCCTAAGGGGAAGAGAAAGCTTACTGCTAAGGAGCTACTAGAAGAGGAAAGAATGGAGAATCTAAAGAAGAAAGGCAGACTTGACACTGGAAAGTTGTTGGTTGCAAGTAGCAAAGCAGTAACAGCCGCCCAAGCAAGTCTCAACAATAGAAGGAGGGTGGAAATCATTGACAGGCTCATCAGCCTGGGAATAGCCAATGAAGAAACTCTTCTAATCCCAACTGATGAGCTTGTGAAACTAGAAAAGGCAACCTTGCTGGACAAAGAAAAGGAAGAAGCAGCAAGGTTGGCCAAAGAGAGGAAAGAAGGAAGAAGAAGGAAGAAGCCATGGAAAGGGAGAGGATGGATAGAATAGCCTTTATCTGTAATAGAGCTATTCTCAAGAGGAGCTGGCACCTCACCAAAATGACATGATCTTGTTTCTTTTTCACAAAGAACAAGATCTAATAACAAGGAGAGGAAGAAGGCTGCTAGGGAGAAGTTGAGAGAAAAGAGAAAGAAAGAGGTAAAGGGAGAACTTGCGGCTTCCAAAAAGGAGGGAGACAAGGATTGGATGAAATCCTATCTCTGAGCTCACGACTTCTCAGGCAGGCAAGTGGGTCCCATGTCGATCAAGACCCTACAACGACATATCAGCGACATCAAAGCTGACATTCGCTTAGGAAGAAGGCAGGAGGTTGGTCAAACTCCTAGTGTTTAGAGGATAGCACCCAAACCAACACCCAAACCACTACCCAAAACACAACCTACACCGTCTCCCTTCCCCATCAAAACAGAACCTTTCACCCCTGAACCTTCTCCATCAACCTTACCTATACCATTACCCATTGCATCCTACCAATCACCACCACCACCTATCCTACGACCCAAAACACAACCAAGAACCCACTCAAAAACCAAACCATCCTCTTATCCATCAAAACCCCTGACCTTGGAAGAATTCAAGAATATAAAGAAGAAGCTCACAAGTTGCACAACACTGAGCGAGATCTCTTATGAGGAAGAGTCCATCCAGCTAACTTTCATTGATGGCTCTTCCAGTTCCCTCACAAGAGATGCATTCCTTGATCTTCCTAGAGGAACACTGGACCAAGCTCTTCAACTTCTTGCAACAAATTCAGATACTCTCAATGAAGTAGAAAAGAAGTTAAAAAGAATACTGGTGACTCTGCGGGACATTAGGAAAGGGGACAAACTACCAACAAAACCCCTCTATCCTAGAAAGCAAATTATCCAATGGAGGTTCAATGAAGATTCTGACAGCTTTGCTGTGGAAAGGGAGAATAGTGAAGTTACTAGGGCTGACACTTCATTTCTGCTACATTCCAGTAGATTTGACATTACTGAGTTAGCAGAGAAGCCATTCTCCAATCCCTCCAACTCTGAGATAGCTGCTTACATCAGAAATCATTTAAGCAGCCTTCATCTAGCCGAGCGTCCAAGATTAAAGAAGAGTGGAAAAGGAGAGCACAGGATGCTGAAGAAGGCACAACCACAAAAGGGAAGACCTTTTTACAGATGGTTGAGGGATCCACTTCAGATCATATAGTTAAATATGACTTCCTTTCCTATCAACTAACTCTCTTCAGAGGGATGCATCAAAGAGTACAAGTCATTAAGAGCAATCGACTGGATTTATTATGTATAAATGACCTGTTCAAACTCCTCACCACCACATCAGGGAAAAACAAAGAGACAGATAGATATCTGCTTTCCCTAGTGTTGAAGGCCTTGAAGAGCAAGAGGAAGTGAATTTTTGGTAGCATCAGCCTAGGGGGAGTTTGTTGGATCATATGAGGCTGGTGCAACCAAAACTACACTTAGAAGAATTTTGTGTACAAGTTGAAGAAGTCTTCCGAAGACAAAACTACTCTTCTGTAGCTATGTCAAAGATCTTCCGATGCATTATGTTTGAAGAGCTTCTGGATGAAAACTAAGTCTTCCGAGACTAAGTAGTTTTCCTTCCAAAGTATATGAAGAACTTCCAAAGGATAGAAGTAGTTTTCCTTCCGAAGTATATGAAGAACTTTCGAAGGATAGAAAAAAGTCTTTCGAAGACCAAGCAGTTCTCCTTCCGAAGTATTCACACTTAGAAGATCCGAGATAAAGTCTTTCAAAGAATAAAGTCATAAAGACCTGTAGAAGATTCGAAAGAAGTTGTTTCTTCCAAAGTATAAATGGCGTCGGAAGAACTTATTCTTCCGAAGCCATTTAGCTTTGAAAGAATCAACTATGAACCAGTGGACAAAAGTATGGTCTGTCTGACAGACTCTGATACACTGCATGGTGCTTTTCCTAAACCCATGTAGTTGACCATACTTTAATCCACTGTTCACCTTTTCAACTTAGTATAGATACCATTCTTAGTTGGTGCCAAAAGGTAAGTCATGGACCTGTCATTGACTACCTTATCTAGGATATTATTTTATCTTAGATACTTTACTTATAGCAATGTAGTATTTGTCTAGTAGTAGATTCCAGCTGGTTTTCCTAGTATAACCGGCTGCAGATAGTAGTATAGATAGTTTCTCATTGTAACTTATGTAGTATGAGCTTAAGAGTCTTGTAATACTGAGTTGAGAAGTAATATATAAAAGTAGCTTGAAAACCATTCTCTTGTTCATTAACTTCGTATATTATTATCAACTTTAGTTTGAAATTTTGTGTTTCATCGATTAAATGAGACTTAGTGAGTTCTGTGTTTAGAGTCAAAACCGATCCTGCAATAACTCATTGAATTATGCTAAGTATCAAATCTGCCGAAGCCAAAAGAGTAATTCTTTTGAAGCCAAAGATGAAGTCTTCTGAAGCTTCAAAGACAAAGTCTTCCAAAGCCAAAGATTGATTTCTTCCTAAGACAGAGAAAGTATGTATTCTCTGACATACTTTTGACCAAAGCTAAAACACCTTTCCGCTACCATCTCTGAAGACTCACCTACTTGCATGAGTCAGTGAAAAGTTCATGCTTTTATCAACTGTAGATTAAGGTGTTGAATCTGTAACTTTCCAACTATGTACTTTTATCTTTTTTGTAATAGATAAGGATGTGAGCTATGGAATGTCATAGTCATTAGTCAAAAGAGAATCTGCCTTTTGACTCTACATTGATCTTGTTGTCTAGATTAGTGTTTCCAGCTTGCCTTCAAAGTATGGTCGGCTGTAGGATGTAGTATAAAGTGTCTTAAGTACTTGTATTCTTAAAGTAAGCTTTGTAACACTTGTAAGATCTTGAGAGCAATAGACATCATTCTTGAAAACCATATATGAGTGTTCTTGTTCTTGTTATTGTTATGTTCTTTTACTTGTGTTCTTTGTTTCATCATAAACCGATTCCCTATTTGATCTGCTAAGTGTTATAACTCTCCTAACATTGTGAAATTATTGCATTGACCCCCTTCGCTGGTCCTGCAATTACACATAGCACGCACTCAATACTTGCACCCACGTAAGTCACACACACAAACAACTCTAACACCTCTCGGCCAACACGTCGCTCGACTACACACCCTAGAATACACCCCATACCAACATTACCCGCAACACCCACATACGAAACCATAACAAATACAAATGAATAATAACAAACGCATACTGAGTGGGGCTGCTCCAAGGAATTGATCGATGTCGTAAGAGAGATAAGGTTGTCCGCAGTCGTTGAAGGGAGCAGAGGGATTACAAAGGTGGGAGTTGCCAAGAGAGGAAAGGAACCCAGAGGGGGGGGGAGATGGTGTTTAAGGGTTAGGGTTATGGTTGGGTTAAGAATTTAAAGAGGGGGAGAGTACTGAGAGATGGAGAGAGGGGGGAGAGGGCTAAGATATAGAGAGAGATGGATGGGTGGGGGTATTAGGGTTTTATTTAGGTTTAGTTTTTAGTTAGTTAACAATTTGGCCCCTCATAATTTAATATCTATAATCCGACAACTTAGGTTATAATAATTCCTCTTAACTATATAACCAAAATCAGATAAATCTTGTAGAACATTTAAAATAACCAGAACTAAGTTAATACTGTTAACCTAAAAGTACGGGGTGTCACATCATCCTCTTGTTGAAAGAATTTTAATCTTGAAAATATGAACATGAGTGTTAGAAATATGAAACACGCACAAAGAAAATTTCTATGGATATCATGAATAGCCTTAACAGAAGGATTCTAAGAATTTTGAGAATGGTTGCGGCATCATCCTCTTGTTGAAAGAAATTTCACCACAAAATTTAAAAGTACCTTAAGAGGTTGATGTCTGATCTTTAAATAGGTGCAAATACTTTTTCTCATTTGATCATCACGTTCCTAGGTAAATTCTTGTCCACGCTTTGAGTTCCATCTAACACGCACAATGGGGATTTTGCCCCGTTTAAGACTTTTAACTAACTGATCCATTATTTCTTCTAGTTCCTCAATGAAACGAAGTCGCTCATCAATCTCTAACTCTTTCGGTGGAATGATAAGTGATTCATTGGCTAAATACCTTTTTAGATTGGAAACATGAAATACGTTGTGTACCCCATTAAGTCCATCTGGTAAATCTAGCTAATAAGCTACTGGATCGATTCGTGGTATACTGCTGGTGCATCATCGTTCCCATCTCCAACTGCAGGAACTTTCTCTCAACTTTGTCAAGCTCCCTATGAGGGAAAAACTCCTCAATTACCAACCTCTTCAGCTCATTCCACCTCATCCTCCCGATTGCCCTGGTACCCTCGGCTTGGACAATGTTGTCCCACCAGCACAAAGCCGAGTCCACAAATGAGTGGGTAGCGAACTTCACCTTTTGATCCTCTTGGCACTTGCTAATATCGAGTACCGCCTCCATCTCCCTCACCCAACGGTGAGCAGCCGCAACACTCCCGTTCCCATCGAACGTAGGGGGCCTGCACCTTTGGAATGCCCCATAGCTGCATCCCTTCATATTTTCTTGCACAGCTTCCTCCTCCTCCTCATTATCGCCAGAGACAATCATATCAGTCTCTGGTTGCTTCCTTCCCCTTAAACCTCCTTCCTTGCCTCACCGTCTAGCGGTCTTCCTCTTCTCACCCTCCTTCTTCTCATCCTCCTTCACAGCTCTAATAACCTCGATCACTACAGTTGGCAGAATCGTCTGCATAACCAAATGAACTTCCTCTGCTACTGCCTCCCTCATTGAGGCCTTAGGATTAGCACTTTCATCCTCACCTCCCTGGTGACGAAGCTCGGGCTCTTCAGGAGCCGTTTCAGCAGTCTTAGCTCTGCTCCTCGTGACACGCGGTTTAACACCACGTCCACCCCGACCTCCACCTCTTGAAGCCTCAGAAGATCTACCACCAGCCATCACTAAACACTACAAGATTCAGACACCAACACGGTCATTCAAGGTAATAGCTCAGATTATGTCAAGTATAGTAAGTCCCTAACTACAGTGGCCAGTTATGATTAGCCACTTACTTTACCCTTCATTCCTCGAGCATTTCTTATCCTGACTACATCAGTATCTAAATCTACACAAAAGCACATAAACCACATAACACACACACATAATTCCCCTTCTCATTAACTTACATAAAACGTTTATGTAAAACCTTTACCTGCAGGCATGTAGCTACTAGGACTGGCATCCCTTTCCTTTGGTCCCATTCTCAGTTTAAGTTTAGGTTCTTTTGAAAATATTTACTCAATTCTCTTAAACTTTGGCTCTGATACCAACTAGTAAGGCCCCGTTTCCGGAAACCCCACAGTTGGTCAATCATTGCATAAAAACATTTAAAAGATACATCATTATTGCAACGGAATTTAAAAACTTCTCATTTATAAGTTAAAACATATCATTTCATTACATCATTCATGTAAATTTCAAAATACAACATCATATCAAAATGTGAATGCCAGCCTCAAAACACTCCCAGTAGCTTTATGCATCCATGCCTGCACCTCCTCAGCATCAACACAAAAACCTGCCAACTATTATGCATACAAAAAAGTCAACGACGCTAAGTGAGTTCTAGTTTTATAAATAAAATAATTTACTTTCGTTAAAACATAACCTTTACATTCGTTCGTGATCACATATCGTACGTACACATTGATAATATTTATTATTATCTTCATCATTGTTCAACATTATCATTCATTACATCTCTCACCATCATCCAGATCCTGTCTCATGCAATACCCTCGACTCATGCTCGAAAGCTGATACTGTGCTGGGGCCTGTAAACAAACCCCCGACTCATGCTCGAAAGCTAACACAGTACCGGGGTACGTGACAAGGATCCCATCTCGTATGCAACACCCCCAACTCATGCTCGAAAGCTGATACTATACCGGGACCTGTAAACAAACCCCCGACTCATGCTCGAAGGCTGACACAGTACCGGGGTGAGCAACAAAGATCTCATCACTCTCACACGCCACACCCCCAACTCATGCTCGAAAGATGATACTGTGTCGGGGCCTGTAATCCTGTCTCATGCAATACCACTGACTCATGCTCAAAAGTTGATACTGTGTCGGGGCCTGTAAACAAACCCTCGACTCATGCACGAAAGCTGACACAGTACCGGGTACGCGACAAAGGTCTCATCGTTCATTACCTCCATTCTCGTTATCTTTCACTTTCGTTACATAATACTTTACTTATGCACTCATACATAATAGGTAAAGCCACATCATACACAACACGAACATCATCAACAACACATAAACATGCATAACACAAATGGCATAACCAACACAACAGAACTTAGCACAACCATCTACCTCCCAAATCTCTCAGAAATACCTAAGTCTACAAAGAAATGCGGATGAACATCCTAGGCGCAAGAGCATCTAAATTCGGATGAAAAACAGTCTAGGAGCATGAGCACTATATGGGCGCTTGAACCCTATGTAGGCGCATGAACACTGCTTGGGCGCATGAGCAGTGGGCGCATGGGATACTTGGGCGCATGGGAACTGCTGGGACGCATGAGCCCTGCTTGGGCGCATGAGGTACTTGGGCGCCTGGGCAACTCTGGGTGCATGGGCACTAGTTGGTCGCATGTCCAACACTTAGGCGCATGAGCAACTTTGGGCGCATGGGAACAATCTGGGCGCATGAACACTTAGGCGCATGAGGTCAGTTAGGCGTATGGAAAACAATCTGAAATATAACCTATGCTACAAACAACACCCAAACATCGTTCTAACACATCCTAGCATAAATCTACCATGCTACAAACACTAGAACATGCTAAAAATCAAACATAACCCAAGAACCACTTCTAAAACAAGCATCAACGGGCACAGTCGAACATCATGCTGAAAACTCACGATTTGCTGTAGGAACTTCTGATCAGTATGCATAACAGCCCCAAAGACTTAGAAAACTAGTAAAAGAGGGGATCTAGAAACTCACCTTGAACAGCCTTCGAGTAGGGTATTGCAAACCTGAGACCTACCTGCAATTCAACACCTAAAATCCACGAAAACGAGCGCTAAACACCAAAAATCTCGGTCCAGAACTTGAAAATCCAGCTAAAACCAAACAATTACCTAAGAAAACTAACCTTCTGCAGATTCTTCTTCTTCTCTCTCTCTAAAACCGGTGAAACTCTTCTTCTTTCTTCTTTGCAGCCAAAAACAGAAAGTAAGTGGGGGAATGGGCGGCCATGCCCTCCTTTTTAAACACAATTATAATATAGTTTGCCACTTGCATAACTTTAGCCCCTCAACTTGAGTTATTTCACCTTTCTTTCTTTATACTTTTCTTTTCTTTTCCTTTTAGTAAATTTCTAAGGTGTTACACTAAACCTAGGCACGGACGATATACCTGTATATATATGCACACCAAACATACACATGAATCAAAGTTAACCTTCACACACACGGCACACACATACATTCATGCGTACACATACCCTCGGTCCTAATTGAGGCCACCAGAGGTCAACTATTGTTAATCAAGTTATCATTACAAACAACACACACGCAATACTCACACCCATGCAAGTCACGCACTCACACATAAACATCCCTAACACCTCTCCGCCGAGCATACCACACCACCATGGCCTCTCGGCTAACCCTAGTTCCCCAACACCCATACTCGGCCGACTCTAAAACCCGAACATACCCTTCCATAACACACACACACCATGCATGCACAAACCCTAGTACGCTCCTCAGCTACAGACCCAAGAATACACACCATACCAATACCACCCGCAACCCCTTATACGAAATCGTAACATATACAAATGAATTGTAATAAAGCATACCAAGTGCCTGCTGTTCCGAGGGTTTGATCATGGTCGCCGAAGAGAGAGAAGGTTGTCGCAGTTGCTGGAGGGAGGGGAGGGGCTACGAAGTTGGGAGTCGCCAAGAGGGGAAAAGAACTGAGAGTGAGGGAGAGGGTGTTTTAAGGTTAGGGTTGCGGTTGGGATGAGGGTATTTAGAGAGTGGGGAGTGTTGAGGGATGGGGCAAGAGAAGGGAGAGGCTCGAGATATATAAAGAGAGGGGCAGGTGGGGTGGGGGTATTAGGGTTTTTATTTAGCTTTAGTTTTTAGTTAGTTAACAATTTAGTCCCTCACAATTTAATATCTTCAATCCGACTACTAGGGTTATCATAATGCTCTTAACTATATAACCAAAATCTATTTAAATGTTGTAGTACATTTAAAATAACTGGAACTAAGTTAATGTTATTAACCTGAAAGTACGGGGTGTCACAGATATGATTATAAAACTATATTACTTTACAATCAGAATTTTCTTTTTCTGAATAAAGAAACTTAGAAGATTTTACGTATTTAAGCACATTTGAGATTGCTTTCAACCTAAACAATTTGACCAATTTTTTTGTTTTTTGGTTAAATTTTTGGCTTTTGTAGTAGAAGCAACAAATTATACATAAGAAAAATACAAAACATGTGATATTTTTACAAATGCTATAGATGGTTTGGTTTCGTAGCTAAGAGAATTTGCAAAAAAGGTGATAGGTTTAAGTAACGAAAAACATATATGATGAAGCAACAGGAATCATCTTATCAAGAGGCGTGTTGAAATGGAGAAAAATAATATTTTACCATCTTCCCTAAAAGGTTTGTTTAGTTAATTCAACCACATCTCTACACGCTGCTTAAATGTTCGAAACGGTTATGTGTCAAAACAAATATTTTTCTATGTGGGTTTGGTTTGGTTGAACCTGAATGCATTGTATAAACTTTCTACAAACAATTTGTTTTCCAAATATTGTCACAAGAAAAGAGCAGTCTAGGTTTTATATAAGTTACATATATTCCCAAGCTATATTTTTTTTTATTTTACTCATTTGACCTATTCATCAACAAATTGATTAAAACTACAACCTTTACACTACCCTCAAGTTTGTTGCTTGTAAAGATCAACACTTTACGAGTCAGATCGATCTAGTGATAAGAACGCGAAATATAATCACCACGGTAATAAGATTGAAAAAGAATTAGATGAACAAGAATGTAAATAACTTTGATGTGTATTGCTCTCTGATTTGAATGTTTTCAATTACAAGCAAAATCATAAAAATGATAAAAACTCACTAAATTACATCTACTAACTATTATTTATATTAAACTATGAACTTTTCGCATAGTTCTCGCGCGATATGTTCTTCTCGCGCGGCAACTTTAAGTTTAAGACTTAGGAGCCATTAGAAAACAAATTAATATGAGGTTTGTGTGGCGGTCATCCTGTAAGAATAGGTCAATCATGTATTGTTGTTCATGTTTTCCTTATCTCAGTGCATACTCCATTCCATTTTCTTTCTTTAAATGCAGTATTGTTACTCTATTACCAACCAAACCGCTTGGTTCTTGCTTATGATGTCAAGTTTCTTTCGGTTGGTAACAATAACCTAACAAGTCACATAATCGTAGTCAGATTGCATGCCTCACAATATAATTAGTGTTTTGTAATGTATAACTTCAGTTTTCTAACACGTAAGATATAGTTAAGTTTGTACGAGAACAAGTAAAATTAGAACATTATGCTTTGTTAGCAACAAGTCATATTGGAAAAAGGTCATCACCAGATTGATTTTGGTTGATAACAAGTTCAATTGTACGCCATAGGATAACATGAAATGTTGTATTGCAAATGTACACGAACAGAAACCCCATCGCATCAGGCGGGTTGACTTACTAGCGCGTGTGTGTATAGGAGGTGATCAAATAAAAACTATATATATATTTAATACCATGAAAACAATGGGTTACATATGTAACCATATATTACCATGTGTAGAACTATGAGTTACGTATATGTAACTCAAACAACTTACATATATGTAAGTCGTTTCTTTATCATTTCCGTTCCATCATGTTTAAATTTGAGAACTATATAATTTCTTAAATTAATGAGGTTGAATCTTACTCAAATACCCTTTAAAAAATTGAAAAAATAAATAGTTTGTAAATTATGTGATTGGCTAGAGGTCGTTTTAACATTTTCAATTATAAATATTGTTTTCATTTGATGGCTATCTCGTATGTATGTATGTATATATGTATGTATGTACGTACGTATGCACGTATGTACGTTTGTACATACGTATTACGTATGTACGTACATACGTATCATAGGAACCAAATTTAAAAATGACATGTGTAATAACTGATGGCAACTCACCAAAAGTAATTTAGAAAAATCTATATAGTAGTTTATTATGTTAGTTCGTATTTATATGCTATAAGTTAATATTGATTTTACTTTTTTTTCAATTGATTGATTAAGTTGATAAAAAATTACATTATGTTCCCATTTTCTACATTTCAATATAAAAAAATGTATGGATTAATTAATTACAACGTCTAATTATCTTCACATTCTTACATTGATCAATATAACTTACATGATAACATGATACAAGGTATTTTTATTTTGATTTTTTTTTCATTAATAAACATCATCCTTACAAATGTTATCTTATTATTATAGTATATAAGACTCATAAATACTTAATATTGTAAAATAAAATTTTTAGATTAACCAATAAAATAGATGAAAGAAAAAAATAAGATTATGTTATATGTAGCATTATATATAAGTAGCACTTGATAAGTATGTAAACTAACATCGTTTAATTAGCACCATGTAAAATTCCATAATATAGTGTAGAGTATGTAACTAGCATTGTGTAAACATAGCAGTTTGTAAAGTGGCATTGTGTAAACATTAGTATGTAAACTTTTCTTAGAAAATGTAAATATGTAAAAATAAAATAATAATATTATACTCATATTAAAGATATAAACATGTTAGTTTTATGGTATAATTTTAAAAAATAATAATTATAAACTAAGTAAAAGTTACTTTATTTTTAGTTGGTGGAATTAATATTTAATGAAAAATGCCAAAAATATTAATCTTAATTTGTTTCTCTCACTAGCATAATTACTTACATACCCTTTTATATATTAATTGATGAATAATGAGGTGGCAATAATCATAACCCTTCATCTAGTTAATCTATGTACCAATTAGTTCTTATGATTTTTAGATAAAACATGGTTTGTATTATAATAATCCTTTACATATACATACATATATAAATACACACACATATATATATATATATATATATATATATATATATATATATATTATGGATGGATTAGATGAAAATCATTTTTATAATTAAAAACTATAAAACTATTTTCAACCCATAAAGTAAGTAAAGTTTTGATCCTTGTTAAATCTCGAATCGCTGTTGATAAACATAAGACAGATGTGTGTTTGATCGAAAACAAGTAACAGCTCAATTGAATTGAATATTGAAGTCAAATGATTATAAAATCAAAGAAGTTTGAATCATTCTAAACTCGATCCACTTGATTTGATGTTAGTCAGCAACATTATCATTTTACAAGATTTGATATTAGGCTTGTATTTTGATCCGAAAAAATATATACAAGTATTAAAGAAAAAATAATTACATTTTTAGAGAGTAAGTTTATAAATTGTACCTCACAAATCCTAATCATGATGGTAATATTCTTAGTTTAAAGACGAATTTTGATATTTACTATAAACATAAACAACTAAAAAGTGTAATTTAAACTTATTGTTTTCGTTTATATCTGTAAAATTCTTTCAATTCATACATTTTCTTTGCTTTATAATTGAATCTTTTACCGTCAACATTAATATCATTTTATAAGATTTGATGTTAGTCATTTATTTTGATCTGCAAAAAAATATATAAAAAATATATGATCTATGTATTAAGTATTAAAGAAAAATTTATATTTTGTTAAGAGTGATTTTGTAAACTGTACCTCACAAATCGCAATTAGTAATGTTTACTAGTAATTTTCTTAGTTTAAGCATGAAATTAAAATTCGCTGTCAACCTAAAGAACTAAAAAAGTGTAATTTACTCTAATTTTTTTCGTTTTTATCTATAAAATACTTTAACTTCTCACATTTACTTTGCTTTCTTATTGAATTGTTTTCCGTCAACATCAATATCTTTCTACAAGCTTTGATGTTAGTCATGTATTTTAATAGGAATACATATATATGTATGTATTATCTATGGATTACGTATTAAAGAAAAAAAAATGATTATATTTTTTCAAAGAGTGAGTTTATAAACTATACCTTATAAATCATACATGAGTAATGTTTACTATAATTTCTTTAGTTTTGAGAACGAACTTTAAATTTACTATAAACCTAAAGAATTCAAAGTGTAATTTACTCTTATTTTTCGTATATGTAAAACACTTTCGATTCACACATTTACTTTGCTTACTATTGAATCATTTTCCTTCAACATCAGATATTTCTACAAGATTTGATCTTAGTCATGTGTTTTGATCCCGAAAAAATGTATATGAAACTATTATATATGGCTTAAGTATTAATGAAATTTTTTTTACATTTTTTAAAGAGTGATTTTATAAACAATTCCTCACAAATTGTAAATTAGTAACGTCTACTGTAATTTCCTTAGTTTAAAAATAAATTTTGAAATTTGCTATAAACCAAAAGAACTAAAAATGTAATGTATTATTTTTTCATTTTTCTCCGCAAAACACTTTTAGTTCACACATTTATTTTGCTTTCTAATTGAATCAATTTCCGTCAACATCAATATAGTTCTACAAGATTTGATGTTCGTCACGTATTTTAATCCAGAAAAAATGTATAAAAAATATTATCTACGACTTAAGTATTAAATAAAAAATAATTAGACTTTTTTAAGAAAAAATTTATAAACTATATCGCAAATCAGTAACATTTATTGTAATTTTATTAGTTTAAGGACAAAATTTAAAATTTGTTATAAACATGAAGAACTCAAAGGATAATTCACTATTAATTTTTTTCGTTTTAATCCGTAAAATTCACACATTTACTTTGCTTTCTAATTGAATCATTTTCCGTCAACAACAAGATTTGATGTTAGTCATGTATTTTAATATGGAAAAAAATGAATATAAAAATACTATCTATGGCTTAAGTATTAAAGAAAAGTTGGTTACATTTTTCTAAAGAGTGTGTAATAAACTGTACCTCACAAATCGTAAATCTATACCTCACAAATTGTAAATCAATAACGTTTACTGTATATTTCTTAATTTAATGATTAATTTTAAAATTTACTATAAATCTAAAGAAATCAAACTATAATTTACTCTACTTTTTACCGTTATTATCTGTGACACACTTTCAATTCACACATTTACTTTGCTTTCAAATTAAATCATTTTCCGTCAACATCAATATCTTTTTACAAGATTTGATGTTGGTCTTGTATTTTGATCCCGAAAAAATATATATGAATAATATTATATTATCCATTGCTCAAGTATTAATAAAAATTATTACATATCTTTAAATAGTGAGTTTATAAGCTATGCCTCCCAAATCGTAATGAGTAACGTTTACTGTAATTGTCTTAGTTTAAAAATGAATTTTGAAATTTGCTATAAACATAAACAACTAAAAGTGTAATTTACTCTTATTTTATTTGATTTTATCTGTAAAACACTTTCAATTCATACATTTTCTTTGCTTTATAATTGAATCTTTTTCCGTCAACATCAATATATTTTTACAAGATTTGATTTTAGTCATCATTTTTTATCTGCAAAAAATATATAAAAAATAGGATATATGACTTAAGTATTAAAGAAGAAATAGTTATTTTTTGTTAAGAGTGAGTTTGTAAACTATACCTCACAAATCACAATGAGTAACGCTTACTGTAAATTTTTTAATTTCTTAGTTTAAGGATGAAGTTTAAAATTTCTATAAACCTAAATAACTCAAAGTTTAATTTACTCTTATATTTTTGTTTTCATCTATAAAACATTTTCCGTTCACACATTTACTTCAGTTTCTATTACAAGATTTTATGTTAGTCATCTATTTTGATCCAGAAAAAATATATAAAAAATATTATCTATGGCTTAGTTATAATGAAAAAATAATTATATTTTTTTGAAGAGTGAGTTTATAAACTATGCCTTTACAAATCGTAATTAGTTATGTTTACGGTAATTTACTTTGTTTAATGATGAAATTTAAAATTTGCTATAAACATAAATAACTAAAAGTGTTTATTTACTCTTATTTCTTTAATTCTTATCTCTAAAACACTTTCAATTCTCACATTTACTTCACTTTTTAATTGAATCTTTTTCTGTTAACATCAATATCTTTTTATTTATTTGCTTTTAGTCAATTTATTTTTATTTGCAAAGTATATATATAAAAACAAAATTTATGGCTTAAGTATTAAATATATTTTTTTAAGAGTGAGTTTATAAACTGTACCTCACAAATCACGATTTAAAACTTGTTAAAGCCCTTTCAGTACGTAGTTGATCATACGTATGATTAATCTTCTTTTCTTGTCTATGTTCTATTAATGCTTACCTGAATATGTCTTAGCATGATAGTTGGTATATTTTAAAGCAATATGTAACTAATATTCATATAAAAATTAAATAATTAGTCGTAAAAGCGCTTCATACTTTTTATAGTCTATTAGTTTTCTATTTTTGTATAATATTTTGTGTTTAATCGTAAAATACATTAACACGTACTAGATATTTTTAGCTCACACTTCTGCTTATCGTTTTTGATATTTATTGTTGTATTAAATATTTTCAGGATTTAATGTTAGGTCGAGAGTGTGGAATTGTGATGAGAAGAGGAAAGGAGGAGGCAAAGATGTGAGTCATGTGACACAATGGTACTCACACGAAAATCACCCCATCCACACAACATGGCCAAAATGTGGACTCTCGGGGAATAATATTGGTGCTGATCAATTTTGAAAACATAAAAAGAAAAATGAGATGCAAAATGGAAAAGCGACTAATACCCAAGAAAATAGAATTGAGAAGATGATTTAAGAAAATGACAACAAAGGATTGCAAGATATGTGATTTTCCATGACATCTAGGTGTACATACATGTTTGCTCGCATGATCAAGGGACATCGGTTTGTATATACCGATTCACAACGTTACAACATTAACCCTTCCTAATTAAATAATTAACAAAATAAACTAAACATACTTTGATATATAATGTAGATAACCCTAAGGTTTGTTTTTGAGGTATTAATACTAACATTTAAACCCTTAATCCGAATAAGTGATATTGAACACCTAGCAATTCTCGCATTGTGCAAGCTTGATTATTGCCAATGCTTTCATAAGTATGTCTTCTCATTGAAGTTCTTCATTAATTTTTCAACAATTATATGCTCATTTTCAAAACATTCCATAATGAAATGATAACATATATTAACATGCTTGCTTCTTCCATCTTGCATCTCCTTGATTGCATCTATTTCTACGTTTATGGCTTCAATCCACATTTTATATCTTTGGCCGTCACCTTGTAATTTTGAGGTTCCTCTTCGGTCGATAATAATTCTTCCAAAATAAGTTTGACCTTTCAGGCTTTTTCATACACATTTTCAAGAGTTTGTACTCTTGAGGTGGTAGGACGAAATTCTAGTTGTTGGTCCATATTTAACAACTTCTCCCAATTTAGCTTATAATTTAATGTTGGAGGTATGACCGGTGAACCTGTGACTAGTGAAAAGCGTGAACTAGGAGATGACATTATTTCGTATTCTAGATTACTATCTCCTTTCTGTTCATCTTCCATTGTATGTGGATATTCTTCATTGTTTTCTTGAGGGATTTCAGATCAATTATCCTTAACAATGAAATCTATCCATTCAGGTTCTATACTTCTATCTTCATTCAAATACTCTTTCTAATTCCATGAATTTTTTCCTAAGAATTTGACATCCATACGGATCAAACAATTTTGTTAGACGATTAGTTGGTACATTGGCATATGCTACACACCCAAAAACCCTTAAATATTTTAGATGAGGTTTTCTACCTTTTAGTGCTTCAATAGGTATGGAGTTCCTTAGTGCTTTAGTTGGAATTTTTTTTAGCATATACATGTATGCCTTATAACTTCTCCTTAGAAGTTTTGAGGAACTAACTTAGCCTTTATTATACTTCATGTTGTAGACAACATTGTTCTATTTCTATGCTCAGCCACTGTTTGTGGTAAATAGGGCGTTGTAAGTTGTCTAGCAATACTATTTTCTTTACAAAATCGAGTACATTCATTAGATATGAATTCTTCACCTTTAGTTTATTAGTTCTCATCATCTTCAATTAAGTTCTAGCCTCATTATGGCACCATTTGCTTAAATTCCATAAGGGTTTTAAAAGCTTAATCTTTTGAGTTCAAGAAATACACCCCACATGTAGCGTGTAGAATCATCTAAAAGTAAAAAGATATATATATTTCTTTCCATAATGTGTAGGTGGAGAAATAGGACCACACAGATCTCCATAAACTAAGTTTAAAGGTTCAGGTGATCTGAACTTTGGTTGGTTTGGGAATGGAGCTCTAGCATGTTTTCCGAATAGACATACGTCACAAATTTGACTAATATGACTTATATAACGAATATCTTGAACCAAATTCTTATGGTTCATTGATTTTATAGCATCAAAATTTATATCATCCAAACGAGCATGCCACAGCCATGATTCATCTTCTACTTTAGAGACAAAAACACACTAGTACATCAAATTTTAAATTTTGGTTGTAAAGCCTATTACTTGAATGTGTAATATCTAAAAGTAAGTCTACTTATGATCATATAGTTATAAGAAGTCACATTTTAACAGGACTTTATATTCGTTTTTAATCAATTGTCCTAAGCTAAGAATATTACTTTTCAAACTTGGAATGTAATAGACATTAGAAATATTTTTTTGCTCTTTATTCTTACATTCCAATAAGATTGAGCCTTTCGCTTTAATCTTTACATACAAACCATCACCAAAACAAACCCGTCCAGAGACCTTTTCATCCGGTTCTTTGAAATCTCCTTTATTGCTAGTCATATGGTTACTTGCATA
Source organism: Flaveria sonorensis (assembly GCA_025506505.1). Taxonomy (NCBI): domain Eukaryota; kingdom Viridiplantae; phylum Streptophyta; class Magnoliopsida; order Asterales; family Asteraceae; genus Flaveria; species Flaveria sonorensis. The sequence continues at coordinate 35,940,319 of CM046425.1, read as the reverse complement.
ATTGTCTAATTACTATAGACTTTCATTAGTAGTTGTATATTAGTTTGGTTTAATTTCCTATTTGTTCAAGAAAATTTCTTAATGGTCTTTTTATTTCTTGAGAACTGTCATTAGTAGAGTTGGGTCATCATTTTCTTCCACTAGCTTAGATTGTTCGTGTTTTCGCTCATTTTAAAGACATGAATTTCAATAATGCTCATGCTACTTACACTTGTAACATCTAACTCTACTCATATCCTTCTGATTTTTATTAGGATCATTGTAATGTTTATTGAGAAGATCCTTCAACTTTATCTTCTTGTTTTCCCTTAGCATCTGGATAATTCATTCGTGAAGAATTAAATCACTTTGGTCCATTGTTTTCATATCGTTTTTCATGATTATATTTTTGTCATAACACGTGAACAAGAGTTTTATGATTCATCTTTTAGACTAAATCCTTTCTCCGAATGTTTATACTCTTGTGATAGTATCCTTAAGAGTTACATTGTTTAGATCAATCAATTGCTTAATTGAAGTAATTATTTGTATGAATCTACGAGGCATAAAGGTCAAGACTTTTCTAACTAATGTGGGCTGATCAATTTTTGCACTACAACTAGTTGCCTTATTAACAATATTGGTTAGTCTTGATATGAAAGCATAGATTGTCTCATCATCACTTATTTTCAATTTTTCAAACTAAGACCTAATACTTGGCAACCATGGTTGTTGCACTTATGTTGCACAAAGATGTCTTGTTTAAAAGCAAATCCCATACTTCTTTTGCCATTTTACAATCTTATACATGCATGATCAAATCTTCAGGCAGAGTTTAGGTTATGTAAGAGATTGCAAACTTATCTTTCTTAATGGTGTGGTTGTTTAAGCGGTGGGCTCTATCGATTCCCACAGACTATTTGCATCTAACATGATCTTAATCGAATTGCCCAAGTTGTACAATTTGTAGTTTCCAACATGGGGCATTGAAAATTCAATGATGTGCCCTACTCTTTATAAGTCATAATGGTATTTGTTTCTTTTGGTGTTTCTAAGACAATTACAACTCAAAGACAAAACTTATATACAAAGTATAACAACGCTTTAAGTTATTAAAATAACTCAATTAATACTTAAGGACCAAACGATACCACGATAAGAGGTGTGATTTTCATATATAGTATACATGTGTAAAATTTTACATCACCATCAGATCAATAATAAAGACTTATTATGATTAATCTTTTGATCTTACACTTAGATTTTATTAGTATTATAAGTCCAAATCACCCATGAAGCATTGTCGAAGTGATTGAGGGAAATTCAATCAAGGAAAATGATACCTACCGGAATTTGTTTTAGCATATGAAAGCTAATAAACAATAAAACAAAATAGAAGCAACAATCTTATTATATTTCACACTATTATACAACCAGCTAGTAATTAAATAAAAATTTGACAACCACTAATAAAAGCAATGCAAATTTTATTCTACTAGTTTATTTTTTTCATCAAACTTCATTTAATCAACTAATACGAACTAGACAAAAATAGAGGTGGTATGCTTTGTTCATTACAGAAGAAATTATTTGGATCAATCACACCTTTCACCATCGCCAACCTCTTAAAATTGCCTTTAAAATACCTTCTTCCCCATCTCATTGCTTCACCGTAACTTGTACAACATGCATTACCAATCGTACCTAGATCCAAATCCCTAAAGTTCACATAAGCTTCCCTAGGGTTGTTGGACACATAGGGTGCCATCTTCTCATATATCCATCTTATGGAAGCAACATGCTTTTCAGATGCATGGTGATCATCCCATGCCATTATGTATTGTATGATGTACAGATTCCCTCCCCTATGCGGGTAGGGGGTCGCGGTTTCATGTATCTCGTTCATCTTTCCACCGTGAGGCTCCATAATTAAATTCAAGTTTTCGTGCAAAGACCACTTTAAGATCTCTTCAAGTGCCTCCAGTGGTATTGGTTTCTTAACGTAGTCTGATTTAGCTTTGAAGTAATTCTTAAACGACGGTCTTCTTTCCATTAGCGCGTCAACGCTTTCACCTTTTAAATTAGTCGAATGATAAACTACTGATTCAATCCAACTCATCTCGATGCAATCCTTTTCCTGCAATCCCAGTTCAGGAAAATCATCGCGTACTGTGTCCATAAGCTCCTCGGCAGTCCCCAAGAACAAAGCATTGATTATCACTTGCATGGTGCGATTTTCTTCTTGGTTCACTGGAGTTATGACAAGATTAATGAACAAATCCTCAGTTATATTGTAAGCAATATGCTGCCACTTGTTAACAAGTCTAGTAGCACCTTCATCTAGAGGTTTAGAAATACTAAAAACACTAACAATAGGTGGAACATAAACTAGATTGATCTTCCAAGATAGTACAACACCGAAACTAGCTCCACCACCTCCTCTAATTGCCCAAAACAAATCTTCACCCATTGAATCTCTATCCAGATTCTGCCCATTGACATCGACCACAAGTGCATCGATTACATTATCTGCTGATAAACCGTATTTCCTTGCCATCATCCCAAAACCTCCACCACTTATCTGCCCACCAACGCCCACTGATGTGCACTCTCCACATGGGAATCCAAGGAGATTGCTTTACCCAATAAGCCAGTTCACCAAGAGTTGCACCGGATTCGACCCATGCAGTTTTAGCCTCTGGATCAACTGTTACTGATCGGAGTTGGTTCAGATCAAGAAGGATGAAAGGAGTGTGATCAAAGGAGGTGTAGGAAAGTCCTTCATAGTCATGACCACCACTTCGAATTCGGATATTGAGTTCAAATTGAACACTACAGATGACTGTGGATTGTACGTGGAAATATGAAAAGGGTGTGATTATTGCTAATGGTTTTGGGGTTATAGGGGTATCAAATCTGAGATTTGGGATTGAGGATTCAAGAAGGCTGGAGTATAAAGTGTCATTAGGAGTGAAAACAATGTCTGATATGTTTTGTGAAGTTGTGTTAGAGATGCAATCAAAAACTTCATCAAAGCTTGTTGATAGGAAAAATGGAAATGAAAGACTTAGAAAAACTAATGCAAGTTCACACCTAAGGAAAACGAACTCCATCATTCGTGTTTCTTTTTCTGCTTTTTTTTCACATCCTAGCTTCTTTTATTTAAAGGTGATATATTTTAATGTGTTTGTTCATCTGTATCCATCAATGCTATATGGTGATATTGATTTGGGTGTATATTATATTTATATCCACCCAACACGTCAAACCGGATTCGATCTGTCCATCTCAAACGTGAATTTAATTAATGAAATTCACCCAACTTTGTTGATTTTATTTTATTGTTACTTTGCTGGAAATCAGCAGCAAAACAGAACAAGGTGGGACAAATTTTCTCTATTAATTGACTTGAAACAAACAATTACAACTAGAGTTTGAAAATGAAAATATGAAAGGTGCTCAAACAAAAACAACCTACTACTATGCTTTAAATAACAAATCAAAACAAAGTTGCATGACAAACCACGTAAAACAACTAATCCATGATCTCCACGTATTCTGCTTAATTTAACCAACCACTTTCTCCACTATTCTTGGACCCTTGACGACCAAGTCACCATTAGCTCACAATCTCCCCTCTAATGTTGACTTGGTTCTTCGATTTTCATGACTCCTAACATGGACCTCATTTCAATGAACTTGATCCTGCCCAAAGCCTTGGTTAGGATGTCAGCCTTTTGATACTCCCCTTTCACATGCACTACTTGGATCTGACCTCGTTCTACACACTCCCGGATGAAGTGGTACTTTATGTCGATATGCTTGCTACGCCCGTGAAACATTGGATTTTTCATAAGTGCTAGCGCCAATTCATTGTCTACCAACAACTTCACTGGTTGAGCTTTCACGCCTACTAATTCACTTGCCAAGTTCATCAACCACAAAGCTTGGCAGGCTGTTGAAGCTGCAGCCATGAATTCGGCTTCACAGGAGGAGAGGGCCATAGTTCGTTGCTTCTTTGATGACCATGATATCAGATTACCCGAAAAATAAAACACTGTACCTGTTGTACTTCTTCTGTCATCCAAATCCATTCCGTGACTGCTGTCACTATACCCAACCAGCTTTCCATCTCCTCCCTTTGAATACTTCAGCCCAAAATCAACGATCCCTTTTAGGTACCTAAGAATGTGTTTCACCGCTGCAAAGTGGCTTTCTTTTGGTTTCTCCATGTACCTACTTACCATTCCAACAGAGAAACCCAGGTCCGCCCTTGTGTGAATTAAGTACCGGAGGCTTCCAATGATCCTTCGGTAATCAGTGGGGTTTACATTACTTCCACCTTCATCCTTCGACAGGTTTAATTTATGATCCATGGGCTGCTGTGATGAATTACAATCCCACATTCCAACTGATTGTAGGATCTTCTTTACATAGCCTGATTGCTTCAATGTGATCCCGTCATCCATTTGCTTTACCTCTATGCCAAGATAGTAAGAAAACCTACCAAGATCACTCATTTCAAAAATGGATTGCATTTTATTCTTGAACTTTAGTACCTATGTCTCATCTGTCCCGGTAACAATGAGGTCATCCATATACACCCCAACTATTAAGGTGTACATGGGGCCTTTTAGAGTGTATACAGCAGGTTCCGATGCACACCAAACAAAACCCAAACCTTTCATGGACTTGTCAAAACGAGCATTCCAGGCCCTTGGTGCTTGCTTCAATCCATACAATGCCCTGTGGAGTTTATATACCATATCTTCCTTTCCTTTTACAGCGAAACCATCCGGCTGTTCTACAAAGACATCTTCTTTGAGTATCCCGTTCAGGAAGGCTGATTTGACATCAAGATGATGCACAATCCATCCCTCCTTTGCTGCCAATGATAGCAACAAACGAATTGTTTCCAACCGGGCTACCAGAGCATAAACCTCATCGAAATCAACTCCCTTTTTCTGCACATAGCCGTTTGTGACCAACCGAGCTTTATGCTTAACTACGTTACCTTCAGCGTCTTTCTTCAATTTAAAGACCCACTTTAATCCAATTACCTTTTGATCTTTTGGAGGATCGACTAGTGACCAAGTCCTGTTCTTCTCGATCGACTCTAGTTCCTTCTCCATAGCTTGCTACCAATCTTCACTGATTACAGCTTCTTTGAACGTCGTGGGCTCATCTCCGACGAATAACAATTCCTCAACTTCAATTGGTTCTGTCTCTTCATATAAATCTGATAAATCATGAAACCCTTTAGGAGGAGTGTGATCATAGGAAGAATTACTCACTTCTTGATTGTCATTTGAAGCTTGTGATACTGATTTGATGCTTTTAGGGGTCACATGGCTTCCTGAGTAGTCAGAGCTTGAGATGATAGAGAGTGGGGTGAACTAGTTTCGCTAGAATTACCATCAACGGACTGTTCTTGATGGTGGGCTCCATTTGAAGACATATTGTCAAAATGGATAACAATCCATAATGGTCTTTCATTTGGCTCACTTTTTTGGATATTTTCCCAAGCCCATTTTCTGTTTTCTTCAAAAACTACATCTCTGGCCACACAGATTTTTGACTGTTTAGGGTCAAATAGTCTGTATGCCTTGCTTCCCTCTTCAACACCCAAATACATCATCATAATACTTTGATCACTCAGCTTCGTCATCTGAGTTTGCAATTTCTTCACGTGTGCTACGCACCCAAATACCTTCAAATGGCCCAATTTTGGTGCTCGACCTGTCCAGCCTTCATACGGTGTCTTCCCTTTGAACCCTTTTGTTATCACTCGATTAAGAATGTAGACAGCATGCCTGATCGCCTCTCCCCATAGTGTCTCCGGTACCCCCATAGTCTTTAGTAGTGACCTGGTTACTTCAAGGATAGTACGGTTGCGACGCTCTACCACACCATTTTGTTGTGGGGAGTACGGTGCTGTTTTTTTTCTTTTAATTCCTTCCTTTTCACAAAAATGGACAAAGTTGTGAGAATTAAACTCACCTCCCCTATCCGTCCGCAACTTCTTAATTTTGTATTTACTATCGGCTTCTGCTTGGTTCTTGAATTTCTTGAACATATCAAGTGCCTCATCTTTTGTTTTTATAACATAAATCCACATGTATCTGCAAAAGTCATCGACAATTAGTAAAAAATACCGGTTACCTCCCTTGGTTTCAGGTGAGATTGGGCCATAAAGGTCTGCATGAACGAGCTCGAGAGGCTTAGTAGCTCTCCACTGTGATTCCCCAGGGAATGGCTCCCTGGTTTGTTTTGCGATCATGCATCCATCACAAATCTGAGTCGGGTATGTGATGTCTGGCATTCTTTTGACCAGCCCCTTCTTAACCATCGAATCGAGCACCCCAAAATTCACATGTCCGACTCTTGCATGCCATATCCAAGCCTCATCATCCATCTTCATGGCTAAGCAAACAGGCTGAATTGTTTTTAGAACAACTTTGTACAACCGGTTCTTAGCCCGTTGCACATTAGCCACTAATTTACCATCCTCTTTCGATACCCACAAGTGTTCATGCTTCATTCTCACCTCATACCCATCTTCGGTCATCTGTCCCAAAATAATGATGTTGTTTTGAAGTGCGGGTATGTAGTAAACATCCGGTATCACCAATTGGTTACCATCCTCACATTCGAACATTACCATACCTTTGCCTTTAATTTGTACCTTTGACCCGTCTCCAAAACCTACTTGACCTGTTATCTTGTCATCTAATTCTGCAAAGTATTTTCTAACTCCAGACATATGATTACTAGCCCCATTATCAAGGTACCAAGAATCACATGTTACTGTGTTTGATTCTTCGGGTGCATCAGGGAGCAGTTTTTCTTCATTCAGCATGACCATGGTAGTTGACTGTTCTTCATGAATAACCAGCCAAAGTGCTGGGTCTTCATCTTGCTTTTCAGTTAAGTTTGCTTTGACTTTCTTCTCTTTCTTGCATTCCGATGAGAAATGGCCTTGTTCATTGCAATTGAAACACGTTATGTGTTTCTTGTCACGTGACTTCCGACTCGAGTCACCTAGGTCACGACTAGAACCACCACTCCAGTGGCCCCCCTTGCCACGATTTGATCCTCTACCCCGTAAGCCGCTTCGACCGCCTCCTTCTTGGTACGTGCCCCGACCACGACCACTGCTTAACAGCCCTCTCCCAGTCCCCTTTTGGGTCTGATTTGATTCATTACGAGTGAACAACAAACCATTATCACCCATTGTATTTCCCTTTTGCTGATTCAACCGATCTTCATACGCTTTCAACCGACCGATCGCTTCCTCGAACAACATCGAATCAATGTCAAAACATTGTTCTATGGAAGCAACTAGTTGTAGATATTTGTCTGGGGCTGAATCTAGTAGTTTCCTCACGAGCACCCGCTCTTCCAAAGTCTCCCCAAGGCTGCTAAACTTGGAGATCATACCGCTTAGCTTTCCGGTGAACTCATCAATGCTTTCACCTTCTTTCATCTTCATCGCATCAACTCTTGTTTTAGAGTATGTAGACGTGCCTTCTGCACTCTTTCGGCATCCAAATACCGAGTCTTCAACGATTCCCATATTTCACTCGCCGTCTTCTTCTTCGCAACTTGCAACAAGACATCTTCGGGAATCGCCTGAAAGATGAATGCTCGTGCTGTTTTGTTCTTCTTCTCGTCAATGACCGCTCCGGCCTGAGGTTCGACTGAGTCCCACAACCCGTGGGCATCCATCACGGCTTCCATCTTAATTGACCAGGTGGTATAATTTGTAGCGGTTAGGATAGGGAATTGAAGGGAAATTGAACTGGCTTCTTTCGGGGCTGCGGTGTTTGTAACAATTGACATGGTGTTGAATTTCGGGAACTTTGGCATAAACCTTGCAAGCTCTGATACCAAATTGTTGGAAATCAGCAGCAAAACAGAACAAGGTGGGACAAATTTTCTCTATTAGTTGACTTGAAACAAACAATTACAACTAGAGTTTGAAAATGGAAATATGAAAGGTGCTCAAACAAAAACAACCTACTACTATGCTTTAAATAACAAATCAAAACAAAGTTGCATGACAAACCACGTAAAACAACTAATCCATGATCTCCACATATTCTGCTTGATTTAACCAACCACTTTCTCCACTATTCTTGGACCCTTGACGACCAAGTCACCATTATGTCATGACCCGCCAAAATGCAGATCGCAACCCCTTACTTTTAAGCGATTAGGGGCCCTTTCGAAGCATACAAGGCTGCCCGGAAGACTCCGGAACAGCCCACACAATTCTGCAGCAACATGGCAGCATTGGCAGGCTCTAGAATATCCGGCAAAAGACTAGAAAACGTGGCTCAAAGGGATGTCATGAAGAACTAACAAGTGCAGCCCTAAAGGACCTCGGAAATCTCTAGAAAACACTACCATGTTCAAGCCATGGAAAGATCATGAAAGGAGCTAGATAGTTCTATGGAAATATCTAGTGCTAGATATTTCTAGTACACATATAAAATATTGTATACATGCATCTAGATATAGAACAATCTAGAATCCATGTAACTAGTATAAATAGGTTGGTGGTGCCTCATTTGCACACACCTAAGTTCCTTGTAACTCAAAACCTTGTACTCATAATACAAGCTTAATACTTGTGTTACACATCACGAGCATTCTACTTGCATACTACAAATCTAACGTTCCCCTACAAAGACTTCCGCTGCATAAACCGTTCATTTGAGATCAAGAAGGCTGACTTAGAACGAATCTAAGTGCCGCACGTGAACTGAAAAAATCAGTCCGTGACAAGTGGTATCAGAGCCAGGTTGATTTATTGGGATGGCATCTAATCCAGAAAAAGTTATAGTTGCAAGCGTTGCCGGAGACGAGACCCGTGGGCGGGAGGATACTCGTAAAGGTGACAAGAGGACTCGAAGCATGTCTAAAGACTTGGTTGCAAGCATGGACAAAAGAGTTGAAGATGTCGAGACAGCATTGTCCGAATTCAAAAATGAAATTGATGAATTCAAGGCTGAAGTCGATATCTTCAAAACACACACCTACGACTCTTTGCAACATGTTGAGTCATTAGGCAATGACTTCAATGAAATGAGAAGCGATCTCAAACTCGCCCCCTCTTTGATAAAGAAGGAGATGGAAGAGGCATTCATAAGGGAGTTGGGTCAACTAAAAGCCAACTTTGAGAGAGAAATCAAAGACTTGCAAACTGAACTAAGTGTTTGCAAGCGTGCACTAGCAACTGGAGGTGACAACATAATCCATGCCTCTACAAAGGTAGACATCCCCAAACCATCACCATTCGTTGGCAAACAAGAGGCGAGGGCTGTGGATGACTTTCTTTGGGAGATGGAGCAATACTTTGAGGCCATCGATATTGTCGATGACTCCAAAAAGATAAAGACGGTGACTCTTTACTTGAAGGAGACCGCAGCTTTATGGTGGCGACGAAAGCATATGGAAATGGATAAAGGTACGTGCACCATACAAACCTGGACTGATTTCATAAAAGAAATCAAGAAACAATTTTATTCAGAAAACGCTGAACACGAAGCAAAGATCCGGCTTCGCAATCTACAGCAAAAGGGTAGCATCAAGGACTACGTCAAAGATTTCACTACCCTTGTGCTAGAAATTCCGGACTTGTCACCAAAGGACTCTCTCATATACTTCATTGATGGCTTACAAACATGGGCAAGAACCGAGCTTGAACGAAGAAATGTTCAAGACCTGTCCTCAGCCATCATTGTTGCTGAAAGCTTGATCGACCATAATGAAAGGAGATCACGAAAACCCACCATTATGGAGGATAACGAAGGAAAAGGTGGGGGAGCAAGACCCCACAATTATAACCAAAATCAAAATCGAAGAGAAGATAATCAACGACCACCAAAATATGGAAAGGAGGGGCAAATAATCAAAGGCTGTTTCCTTTGCGATGGACCGCACAATGCGCGGGATTGTCCGAAAAAGGCTAGACTAACAGCCTTGATCAGATCTGATGACGAACCATCAGAACCAGAGGAGGTTCGCCTAGGAGCAATGCAACTTCAACTACTTAATACTTTAAGTATAGTTGAAGGCAAGCCCTTGGTGATGGCAAACCAATCAAACCCAACCACAATCAAAGACAACTCGAAGACAAGATCAAAGGGTCTTCGGCTCGTAAACATGGAAATAAAGGGGCAACTTGTGAAAGCGTTGGTTGACACCGAGCAAGCCACAATTTCATCTCACCTGAAGAGGCTTGAAGACTTGGCTTAAGGATCACCACGCAAGAAGGATGGATCAAGGACGCCTCCGGGAACGCCAAACCAATAGAAGGAGCAGCATGGGGCGTAAAGACAAAGATCGGTACGTGGGCAGGGAAGTTGCACTTCTCAGTAGTTCCACTAGACAACTATGTAACATTGCTAAACACCATGTACATCATCAAAGGAGATCAGGTGCACACAATTATCTTGGAGCCGGATACAAGGCGTCAAGGCAAAACCATCTCTATTTTGCAACTCATGAAGACAACTCATGGGGCATCAAGGCAACACGACGAGGACGTCGTGGCATTAGGTGGCGGAGAATGTCACGACCCGCCAAAATGCAGATCGCAACCCCTTACTTTTAAGCGATTAGGGGCTCTTTCGAAGCATACAAGGCTGCCCGGAAGACTCCGGAACAGCCTACACAATTCTGCAGCAACATGGCAACATTGGAAGGCTCTAGAATATCCGGCAAAAGACTAGAAAACGTGGCTCAAAGGGATGTCATGAAGAACTAACAGTGCAGCCCTAAAGGACCCCGAAAATCTCTAGAAAACACTATCATGTTCAAGCCATGGAAAGATCATGAAAGGAGCTAGATAGTTCTATGAAAATATCTAGTGCTAGATATTTCTAGTACACATATAAAATATTGTATACATGCATCTAGATATAGAACAATCTAGAATCCATGTAACTAGTATAAATAGGTTGGTGGTGCCTCATTTGCACACACCTAAGTTCCTTGTAACTCAAAACCTTGTACTCGTAATACAAGCTTAATACTTGTGTTACACATCACGAGCATTCTACTTGAAAACTACAAATCTAACGTTCCCCTACAAAGACTTCCGCTGCATAAACCGTTCATTTGAGATCAAGAAGGCTGACTTAGAACGAATCTAAGTGCCGCACGTGAACTGAACAAATCAGTCCGTGACAATTAGCTCACATACTTTACTTGTTATTTTATTGTTACATTATTACCGACATTATGTATCATTATATATATCTCGTATTCAATATGGAGTCGGTTTCATGTTGTGGAGTGTATATATATATATGATGTACAAGATTGTATTGAAACATAGAATAAAACAATTTCCTCTTCACGTTCTTGTATTTTATAATATGTTTTTAGCACGTTGCTCTTCAAAACTCTTGCATCCCGTCTCTCTCTCTCTCTATATTCAGTATCCTCTTTGTTTTTCCTGAGAGTTTAGAGTGTACTCATGACTCTTCCATGAGAATTCTACCACAGAGAACCACAATCATCTTTATTAAAGAGAAAAGGAAAAAAACAAAAAACATCCAGGAGACCACTGAAATCTTCCACTAAACTCACATGGATGGCATTCATCAGCCATATAGGATCTCATGTGTGATTTACATCCAATGCGTGCTACCACTCACGTTTGACACTGACAGTAATTTCTGTTTCGAGACTTTATATCTCTAGCGGACTCTCGGGCGATCATCAACGTTCTTGCCAGGATTCTTTTTTCTCCTCATGAAGTTCGTTTTAAAGGAAAAGATAGACCATGGTCGTGGCGGTCTCAAGTTGTTAACGTTTCGGTAAAAGAATTATTACCGGTGAAGATTAAAAACGCAACGATTTTTTGTTGGAGTTCATGGTACGGTTACAACGAGAAAAAAAAAAAAGTCGATCGCAAAAACATGCTCAAAGAATATTTTCCACATTGATTTTGGGGAAACGAAACAAAATACAAAAGCAGGTATTATTTTTTTTCTAAAAACTATCTTATATTTTCATTAGTTACCTTCATAATAACAGTAATATACCTTCTAAATTCTTGTAGTCCAATTTGAAGATTCTCAGTTTAGAATTAACAATAGTCGTATATATTGATGCTCAATTAATTGATATACTTCAAAATCATACAACACATTCTTAATGCATACGTACAAATTCAAACTAGTTTCTTTAACCTGTCGGGTGTTGCGGCGGCGCCGTACGCGACGTGATAAAGTATAGACTACAAGTCTACAATCGATCCGACTTGTTTCCAAATTAAATGCAATGCAGAACGTAGATTAATTCGAATTTTACGGTCGAATGAAAAGTATTATACTTGACTGTATTTGTTTTCACGCAAAATTTACGTTGAAACATAGATAAATTCAAACGTACATAAAAATAAGCATGTGTGCCTGATACTCGCTCCGACTTATTTCCGAACTAAATTTACATCAAAACGTAGAGTAACTTCAATTTATACGGTCAAATAAAAACAAATTTTATTTGACCCGATTCAAAATTTACCTCGGAACGTAGACCAACTGAAAAGATACATAAATATAAGCACGTAAACGTTTATATTTGATCTAGCTTGTTTCCGAGCAAAATTTACTTCCAAGCATAGACGAACTTGGATTTATACTGACAAGTATATAAAAATAAATACGTAAAAAATTAGGATTTTTAAATAAAAACATATAAAGGGTAAACTTGAAAACTCAGAATCTCGATGGGTTAAATGACAATTTACAAAGAGGTGAAATTTTAATATATTTTAGCATGTCAGGAAGTATTTAACAAAACTTATAAATTTAATATTTCAATAAATTCTAACACCAGGTAGTACCTTGTGTATTACAGGGGTTGAATAAATAAATATTAAATAATAAAATTTATTAATTTTAATATGATATTTTGATATAGGATACGATTGAAATTACTTACAAGTAATAATTATAAGTACTAAAATAATTTCTTTGGTTTTTTTTAGAAAAAAATTCAAACATTTTGTTCCAAAACAAATCATTTTAAAAAGTGTCATTTCTTAAAAAACCTCATTATAACTCTGAATTTTAATTATTTTAGTTTATAAAAAAATTATTATTTAAAAACATTAAAAGAATATATTTTATATTTTTTTAAAAAGTTTGATGTCTTAGAAAAATTTCTTATCTTAACAAATGTTTCCTTATAAATTACATTTTCTAAAAAGGATTCTTTCTTAAATTATTAGAAAACTATATTTAACCATAAAAAAAATTAAATAATATAATTTATAATTAATATAATTATTTAATAGGATAGATAGACGAGAAAATTAGAATTAGAAGCTCTAGAATTTTGTTAAGTGTACAACTAAAACCTCCTTTTATTATAATAGATAGATTTAAGAATAATTTACTTAGAAAACTATAAAGCAAATAGCATCACGCGTTGTTATAATGTAAAGGTGAAAATGCATGCCACTAAATTACTAAATTGACAATTTTTTCTAAACATTAAATATATCGTATATTTTTTATTTAAAACAACAATTATTACCCGAAAATTAATCAAACCTGTACATCGCATGATTTGAACCCACACCCATTTAATTGGGAACACATATATTTACCACCAAATTATAAACTATTTTTTTTTATGTTTAGATTTAAGATTATTGTAAACTTCTATGCTCAGCTTGTGCTCGGCTTTAAGGCTATAATCTCTACTAAATAGGTTGTTCTTACATGATCATTAAAATAATGTATTTAACCATTAGAGTAAATTACTATTTTAGTCATTGTGGTTTGGTCATTTTAACCATTTGAGTTTTAAAAATGAATTTTCTAACAAATCAAGCCCTATGGTTTGTATTCTATAATTTTTTCAGTCCAATATATTAACATAGTTAAACTTTTCAGTTAGTTTCTAATAAAATAACCAAAATGCCCTTTGACTGAAATGGTTATTTTTAATAACCTTAGGGACCAAAAACGTAATTTACTCTCTCACACAAACATATATATTATATATATAATATATACATAGGTTAAGGATGGATATTTTCTTAATAAAGACGGAGTATCCTGGCTGCCTGGATAGGATATCCTTGGTCTCGGAAGGGTTAAGGTTCCTAAGTGTACATTTATATAACTAATAATTGTTCTCTTTATTATTTTTTGTTAATTAATTGCAGGTAATGTCTAGAGGAATATTTCAACTTTATTTTGAACGTGGACTACCATAGTCAGCTGATTACTCGGTCAAGTGGATGTTAAGAGAGAATCCCTTAGAAATAGGAATTTTAGTTATTCTTGTTTAACATAAAATGAGGCTATGGCAATCACATACACACATTCATACGCACTCGTTCATCTCTCTTACTCTCATTCTCTACAATCATACACGATTATTGTAAACATTGCCATGGTTCTCGAGTTGTAATCTTCTTTTTCATTAATATAGCTAGTGGTGAACATTTGTCACCACTCGGGGTTTTTATGCCGGCGATCTTCTAGAGATCAAGGGCTTTTTCCTTTGTGACCAATCCTTGTATTCTTGTGATTTTTCAATCATTATCTTCATTAATCTTAAAGCATCTAACCTCACATTAGCTACTTTGGTTATTGTCAATTTTTGACCAAAACAATTTGGCGCCCACCTTGGGGCAAACGATGCTTTATCCATAATTCGTTTCCTCCTATATTCATCACCTTTCATTCCCTATTTGCTTTCTCAATGGCTTCTGAAGCAAAATCTGTTTCATCGGCCATGCCAACATCTTCATCAATGCCAATTCCTCCTCCACCTGTTGGATTGGGGAAAGCCATGGATCTAACTCAAAAGAAGCAGACTGCTGTTTATCAAGGATCCAAGAATTCCACTGCTACTACATTTAAGGTAACAAATACTAACAATGATATTTCTGTTTTGAGTTCGCAGATGAAGAGCTATATGGATCAGCAAAATAAGACCAACCAGAGGATCCTTCATGAGATCGAGGAGATCAAGAAAGAAAAAAGGCCAGCAGAGGAACCAAGTCCTCTTATGAAAAAGCTGCTTGATTTCTCTGCTCCAATATCTGAATCTCAACAGGTCTCAGGATCCTCAAGTCGTCCTCCAACCTCGGTGTTTCAGCAAGGATCAGTCGGGATGTCTCAACATGGATCCTCAACCCAGCCTCTGCCAGTCTCATCTTACTTTCCTCAAGGATCCTTCGCTCATGCAGGACCCTTGATGCAGAATCTAGGATCCTCATCCTAGAATCCAGGATCCTCTATGAATAATCCTATTGGATCATCTTTATATAAGGATCGAGAATCCTCAGGAATCCCATGGCCTAAGATGTCTGAAGCACATGATGATGGCTTCATTCCTATGAAGACTGATACTACGACTAGACCGACTATAACTGCTAAAATTCCAACTTCTGGCTACCATTCTGGGATGGAGTCCTTCCATCAAAGAGGTAATAATTTCAATAACATATCTATGGGTACTAATTAATACTCGGTGCAGGATGCAGGTATTACTCCGGCTATGGCCAGAGAATTACAGAAGCTCAAGGATATGATATCCAGTGTCCCTGGTGTAGTCAGACCTATACCTGAGATACCAGTTGGTAGTCATAAGGTGTCAAGGTTTACTCCTCCCATATGTGATGTGGAGATCCCAAAGCGTTTTCAGACTCCCAACATGAAACTGTATGATGGTTCTACTGATCCAGAAGAGTATGTGGCTCAATATAAAAAAAGGATGGAGACTAACCCTATCTCGGATAGGCTCAAAGAGGCCTGCTTATGCAAAGCTTTTGGATCCACGCTTACAGGATCTGCACTCAAATGGCTACTGAGTTTGCCTCCTTACTCTATTACTTCTTTCTCATATTTGGTTAATCTATTTAACAATCAGTTTTCTTGTAGTAGAACATTTGAATGACTAACCAGTGATTTATATAGAGTCATACAAGTTCATGGTGAATCCCTCAGGGATTATGTAACCATGTTTGGAAGAGAAGCTTTGGAAATTCCAAACCTAGATGTGGCAACAGCCGTGGAAGCCTTCAAAATGGGTTTGCAAAAAGATTCACCATTTTATGATGACCTTGTTATGACCCCATGCAGGAACCTTGATGAAGTCAGGATAAGGGCTTTAAGATTCATCAGGCTTGAAGATGACAAAAGGATCCAGGATCGACTCGGTGGTTCTTCTAAACAGGATTACTATGAGAAGGGACAAGGATCCACATTCAAAATATCAAAGCCATATTCAAGGCCTGACAATCAAAATGTCCATGCAGTCGAATACGATGAGGGCGAGGAAGAATATCCTAAGATATCTAAATACTGTTTTTTTGTTGATGTTGGTGGTTTGTTACTTGCAATTCAGGATCTAGGTGAAAGAGCAAGATGGCCTAAAAAGAATGAAAAAGCAACCGGATACAAGGATAAATCAAAATGGTGTGCTTACCGTGAAGATTTTGTCCACGTGACCGATGAATGCATTGCATTGAGAAAAGAGATAGGTTATCTCCTCAGCAAGGGACACTTCAAATATCTATTGGGTAGAAAAAAGTCAAGGACCCATGATCCTAAGAAGGTTCCAGAAAGGGCTGCTCCACCTCCTCCCGATGCTCAAATAATCAACTTTATTTCAGGAGGGTCAGATATCTGTGGCACTTCTTATTCAGAAGCTAAGATAAATACTAAAGAGAGTAAGCTGGAGAATGGAGAAAGACCTATAAAGACTTCCACCATGATGAACCAGAAGATCATTGCTTTCAATGAAAATGATAGGAGCTGCATCTAGGATCCTCATCATGATAGTCTGGTTATTACATTATTTATCACTAACCATTATGTTCGCAGGATCCTTGTAGATGGAAGAAGCTCAGTGAACATAATTCAACATGATGTCCTCAAAAAGATGAACATTCCTGAATCTGTAATCATCCTAAGATCCTCAGTCTTAGTAGGATTTAGTAGAGAGACAAAGAATACATTAGAGGACATCAAGCTACCCATATATATATGTTAAAGGAGTAAATTCTATCCAAAAGTTTTATGTTATTCATAACCTTTCTTGTTGCAATATGATTCTTGCCAGGCCCTGGATCCATGAAATGAAAGCTATTCCTTCCACCTACCACCAGTGTAGTAAAGATCGACAGTGATCAACAAGATGCTAAGTATTGTTACAGTTCCTCAATAAAATCCGCCTCAAAGCCAAGATCTTTATAGCAATTAACAAAACCTCCAAGGGATCCTATGGAATCCACAGAGCAAGATATGAAGGAAGTATCCTTGGAACCCAAGGATCCTGAAACTAAAGCCTTCATAGGATCCGGGATCCTGGATAATATCAAGCAGGATTTGGTATCATTCCTAAAAAGAAGAAGATCAACCTTCGCACGGAAGCATGAAGATATGACAGGTATATCTAAAGATATTATAACTCACAAATTAGGTATTGATCCTGCAGTTAAGCCAATTCATCAAAAAAGAAGGAAGTTTGCTCCGGAGAGGAATGCAATGATCCAAGAAGAGGTTGACAAACTCCTTAAGGCAGGTATGATTAGAGAGGTAAAATATCCTAAATGGTTAACCAATATTATGGTAGTCCAAAAGAAAAATGGAAAGTGGAGGGTATACATTGATTTTATTGATTTAAATAAAGCATGTCCCAAGGATCCTTTCCTATTACCACATATTGATTCCATGGTGGATGCCACTACGGGACATGAGTTTGTTACCTTTATGGATGCTTCGTCTGGATTTCAACAAACTCAGATGGAGCCATCTGATCAAGAGGATACAACATTCATGACTCCTACTGGCATATATTGCTATATTGCTATGCCTTTTGGATTAAGAAATACAGGTGCTACCTATCAAAGACTGGTCAATATGATGTTCAAAGAACATCTCGGTGATACAATGGAGGTATACATAGATGATATAGTGGTCAAGTTAGTGAAGAGTGAATATCACCTCAAGGATTTAGAAGTAGCATTTGATATCCTTAATCGCTATAACATGAAGTTGAATCCTTCAAAGTGTCACTTTGGTGTTAAAGCTAGAAATTCTTAGGATACGTCGTAACCAAAAGGGGAATAGAAGCAAGTCCAGAACAAATCAAGGCCATCATCAACTTGAAATCCCCTGTCAATGTAAAGGTTGTTCAAAGACTAACAGGAAGGATTGCTGCCTTAAATAGATTCATCTCTAGATCATCAGAAAAGTGTAAAGACTTCTACGACATCTTGAGAAAGAATAATAAATTTGAATGGACTTAAAAGCATGAAGCTGCTTTAAAAGCTCTTAAGGATTATCTATCCTCAGCGCCGGCACTGATGAAGCCAACCAAAGGAGAATCCTTGATCCTTTATCTTGTTGTATCAGGCAATGCTGTCAGTGCGGTCTGGGTCAAGGATCATGAAGGTCAACAACATCCGGTGTACTATTTAAGTAAAAGTCTTATAGATGCTGAGGTCAGGTATTCTCATTTAGAAAAGTTAATACTTGCTTTAATTATGGCATCTACTACGTTAATACATTATTTTGAAACCTATCCTATTATTGTGAAAACTAACTATCCAATCAAGAATGTCCTTAGAAAACCAGAAATGTCAGGTAGGATGGCAAAGTGGGCTGTAAAGCTCAGCACATATGACATAAGATATGAACCAAGAAATGCTATCAAGTCACAGGCATTGGCAGACTTTATTGCGGATTTCAGTAGTGATCTACAAGAGGAAGCTGACTTGGAGGTTCAACAGCTTGAAGAGACCAAGGATCCTTGGATACTTTTCATTGATGGGGCATCGAATATCAGTGGTACAGGCCTAGGGATACTACTAAAATCACCATAGGGGGACATAATACCATAGTCCATAGCTTGTGAGTTTCAAGCAACCAACAATAAGGCTGAATATGAAGCACTTATAGCAGGTTTGCAGTTAGTTAAAGGTATGAAGATCAAGTATCTTCAAGTATATGTAGACTCTTTACTAATAACTAATCACTTTAATGGTTCTTATATTGTTAAAAGTGAAAGACTAATTAAATACTTAGAAATAGTAAAAGATCTTGCAGGGTATTTTGATTCTTTTAGCATATCACAGGTACCTAGAGAAGAAAATGCAGGGGCAGATGCTTTAGCCAATCTAGCATCATCCTTGAAAATTCCAAAAGACTTGAAAATTCCCATCATTCACATCCCTTTCCCAGCAATTGACAAGCAGAGGATAATGGCATTAGATAATAAAACTTTGAGTGACCCCAAGGATCCTACATCCTTTGGATTTTCTAAAGGATCCTGGATCTATCTGATCAAAAAATTTATCAAAGATGGAGAGATTCTAGAAGGAGAAAATCCTAGGGCTTTTAGGACAAAGGTATCTTAATTTACCATAATTGATAATATGCTATATAGAAAATCTCTTGCAGGTCCATATTTAAGGTGCATAGAAGAACCTGAAATTGAAGAAGTGCAGATTTCCATGGAGGAGACTGTGGAAACCATATAAGGGGCAGAGCCTTGTTCTCAAAGATACTTAGAACAGGTTATGTCTGGCCCACAATGAGTAAAGATGCTGTTAACTACTCAAGAAAATGTGATTCTTGTCAAAGGCACAACAACATTCTACATCAACCAGCCGAACCATTATACCCCATTGTTTCTTCATGGCCATTTATGAAATAGGGCATGAATATAGTGGGTAAGCTACCAAAGGAACCAGGTGGAAAAGTCTTCATGCTTGCTATGATGGACTACTTCTCCAAATGGATTGAAGCTGAAGCCTTTGCACAGGTTAAAGAAACGAAAGTTATATCTTTCATTAAAAGAAATATTATTACTAGATTTGGTATCCCTTCTGAAATAGTATATGATAATGGATCCCAGTTTACTGGGAAAAGAACCATAAATTTTTATGACAGTTGGGGCATTAAGATGATAACATCTACTCCAGTTCACCCTCAAGCTAATAGCCAAGCAGAATCTAGCAACAAGATCATCATCAACAATCTCAAAAGGAAATTAGGAGCCAAAAGGGCTAATAGGCTGAAGAGCTGCCTTATGTCTTATAGACTGATAGAAGAACTCTAAAGAATTCCACGGGTCAAACTCCTTTCTCATTGGTGTTTGGAGCTAAAGCAGTTGTTCCTATAGAGATGGTGGTTCCCACAGCCAGAACAAGTAACCGTGATCCTCAAGCGAACAATGAATCCTTGATCCAGGACTTTGATACTATTGATGAACTTAGAGATTCTGCTAAAATCAGGATGGCTGCTTATCAACAGAGAGTGGCTGGGGCATATAACAAGAATATTAGGATCAGAAGATTTCAAGAAGGTGACTTGGTTTTGAGGAAAGCCTTTCAGAATACAACCAATCCGGCTGATGGAAAGTTGGCCCCCAAATGGGAAGGGCCCTATTTGATTGAATCTGAAGCTGGAAAGGGGGCATATAAATTGTTCACTATGGAAGGATTTCCACTACCAAGGGCTTGGAATGCGATTCACCTCAAAAAATATGTTATGTAATCATGATCTAGGATCCTTAAAGGATCTAGGATCCTATTTTGGTAACATTTTCCTTTATTGTTTGCTTATGTTATTTATTTTGTTAAGACAAGGATGTTAATACACTTAACATCTGCTTTAACTTAGTTTTGAGTTTTTACAGTTAATAATGCAATGTTTGTGGTTAAAGAGGTTGGCCACCTCTCTCCTTAGCTAAGGTATTTTATATACCTTCTAAGGTTTAAAAGGTTTTCACCTTTTCTCCGATCACTAATTGCGCACGTTATCCAAGTATGGTTCAAGGCAATGGGACCAGTGCATGCTTAGTGGCTGACAATTTCATTGCTGTTGGCCATATGTAGGATCCTAAGTTTATGGTAGACGTACCATACCTCCGTTTCTAAGGTTTTTATCATTTTCATGCTAACTAAGGTTTTGGCATTTTTCAATGTCACTAATGTTTGGGTCGACCCGGGACGGGCATAGATCCCAGTTTTCATTCGAACTTTATTTGAGCTTGTCCCCAGTTGTTATTTAGGCTTGTTCTCGGTTTCTATTTGGGCTTGACCCCAGTATTGTTTGGGCATGACCACAGTTTAATTGGCTAAGTCCCAAGTTGTGTTTGCAGGATTGTTTTAACGTACTAAGTATAGATGTGACTAAGGATAAAGGATCCTGGAATCCCTAACATTATCTACAGCCTAAATTATTTGATCTTTATTAAGGATCCTCTGGTATGATTTCTGTTCGCTTAAATTCCATTTCTTTATGTTATGGGTATTATAAAAGATCCTAAACCCTTCACTATTTGATATTAGAAACAATTTATTCTTTCAAGTAATACAACATTTAAATGAGTAACTACATAAATAAAATTTTGAACAAAACATGTAAGTCAAAAGATTAGATTTATATTTATAATAACCGCCAAAAGATCTTAGCCTGGGCTTCACCAGCAAAACTGTGGACCATCCACCCAAGCTAAGTGTAGTTCTAATGTTTGATATAAGCATGCAGGAAATTAAAAATAAGGACAACAAAGGCTTCATCCCCACAAACAGAGGATCCCTCCACCTTTTCCATCCTTCCTAGTGTTCTAAGGATCATAGATCATGAATCCTAAAACTATTGTTTAGATGACAACCCCATCAAAATTAAAATTAAATAAAAGCTTCATAAAAAAAGTGGGCTCAGGTTTACAGCACCTTCATCGCCCACAGGAACCGACCTAACATCACCACCTTACTCTCCACCAGCTGCCTCCTTGCCCTTGCTTGATCCAGCCACCTCAGCCTGCTCTTCGCCATCATCCTCCCCAATGTCAGCTAAAGTCTTCTCCCATTTCTCCATGTCCCAAGAAGACTTGTCGAAGTCAGGGTCATTCGCCTCCTTCGCCATTTTGAGCCTAGCCTGCAGAACAAACTTAGCAGCCCAAATCTTTGCTTGTTCCATAGCAGCGTGGACCTTATCTTCAGTCTTCTTCTGGGCAGCTTCAAGCTCGGCTTGCAACGCCCTTTCCCTCTTCCTAGCCTTGGAGGATGCCTTAGCATGAGCAACAACAGAGGCCTTCAAGCTGGCCAGATCATCTTGAAGCTCCTTCGGACTTGCATGATAGGAGTTCTTCAGATTTGCAATGCTCTACAAAGCAAAGGGTAAAATTATTAAAATTGATTATCCTTAATAAAGTTTATTAGTGCATGAGAAAGGATCCTTACCCCGGTTACAACCTCTTGAATGTGCTTCTCTGTGCTTGCAAATTCATCCTTTGGCTCCGAGGTTTTCTTGCGTTTGTGAGCAATGCTTTGGAGTGAGTAGTGGCAGGTTTTGGGACTTCAGCAGCAGGAGATGGTTCCTTGTTGTAGGAAGACATGACGCAGTCCATATCATCTAGCATGAACTTGGTAGCAGGGCGAGGAGTAGACTTATAAGCACCTGCAAGGAATTATAAATAGATAAGTATCCTTTATTATCATGAATATTTTTTAAACTAATAGATTCCTTACTTGACATGGTGAAGGAAGACGAGTGGCAAACTTCTTATGAGTGATCCTGAATCCTGGATTTGCATGTCCGAGTGATTGGGTCCAAAGCTAGGAAAGCTTTAGCTCTGCTTTCTACCTTATCGAGCCCAGCAAGTCTTGTGAAATTGTCTCCTGTAAAATAGAAACAATAAACAGGGGTTAGTAATCTGAACAAGAACAAAGAAACTACAAGATCTAGGATCCTGCATCATACCAGTCAAAATCCATTTGTAGGGTAGGAGTTCCCCCTTAGGGATCGAGGATCTTTTCATAAAAAAGAACTGGTTCTTCCAGCCATGGTCATTCTGGGTGGTTCTAAAAACAATGAACAGGATGATGACGCTTGGATTTAAGGGTGAATCGGTTGGATCTGTGTTTGGTAAGAATGTACATGTAAGCAAGCTCAGCAACGCTAAGGGTCACTTTCTCTCGAGCCAGGATTTACTCGATGGTGAACAGAGTTCTCCAAATCATCGGCATAGCCTGAATCTAGCTGATGCCAGATAATCCAAAGAAATCCTTGGTAAAGGCTGGAAAGGGGTAAGAATAACCAAACTGAAATAGGAAGGCAGGAAAGCAAACCAACTCGGTGGAAACCCAATCACTTCTCACCATGGGATCGAAAGGTCGAAATATAGCCTCAGGAGGAAAGCAAGGTTTTAGGCTGTTGATTTCTATGTTCGTGAACTTGTAGATTTCCTTTGTAGGTTCTGCAAGCAGGTTTTGGGACCTAAGGGTTCTATCAACGATTTCGGGTTCGGAGCTGGAGGTCGCCGGAGTCATCTTTTCCCTATTATCGCCGGAGATGATAAAGAAAGAAGAAGAAAGGGGGAGAGAAAATTACCTTGAATTTTGCTTGATGTTTGGAATGGGGATCAATTATCTCCAATTTAAAAGAAATAGTGGGAAGTTATTGAGAAAACCTAGGTTATAAGATAATGAGTAGTTTTCAACCCATCACGTCTCTCACGTCTTCTGCAACGACTACTTTCAGGAAATAATGATCATTATGACAGCTATTATGCATATCACAACCATCATATTGGGGGCAATTGTTAAGGGTGGATATTTTCTTAATAAAGACGGAGTATCCTGGCTGCCTGGATAGGATATCCTTGGTCTCAGAAGGGTTAAGGATCCTGAGTGTACATTTATATAACTAATAGTTGTTCTCTTTATTATTTTTTGTTAATTAATTGCAAGTAACGTCTAGAGGAATATTTCAACTTTATTTTGAACGTGGACTACCATAGTCGGCTGATTACTCGGTCAAGTGGATGTTGAGAGAGAATCCCTTAGAAATAGGAATTTTAGTTATTCTTGTTTAACATAAAATAAGGCTATGGCAATCACATACACACACTCGTTCATCTCTCTTACTCTCATTCTCTGCAATCACACACGATTATTGTAAACATTACCATCATTCTCGAGTTGTAATCTTCTTTTTCATTAATATAGCTAGTGGTGAACATTTGTCACCACTCGGGGTTTTATGCCGGCGATCTTCTAGAGATCAAGGGCTTTTTCCCTCGTGACCAATCCTTGTGTTCTTGTGATTTTTTATTCATTATCTTCATTAATCTTAAAACATCTAACCTCACATTAACTACTTTGGTTATTGTCAATTTTTACCAAAACAACATATATATATATATATATATATATATATATATATATATATATATATATATATATATATATATATTGGACCAAAAGAACCAATGAGCCTGATCAGAAAAACCTTTAAGTCCCACGGACATTACAACAACTGAAGTAGTCTGCAACAGCTGAAGACATCAGCTGATAACAAGGTCTGAAGACAAAGTCTGAAGTGAAAGAGCTGAAGACAAAGTCTGAAGTGAAAGAGCTGAAGACAAAGTCTGAAGTGAAAGAGCTGAAGACAAAGTCTGAAGTGAAAGAGCTGAAGACAAAGTCTGAAGTGAAAGAGCTGAAGACAAAGTCTGAAGACAAAAGCTGAAGACAAAGACTGAAGACCAAGTTTCAGATGATTGTCACAACAGCTGAAGAAGACCTCTTCAGTAGTTGTGATGGTTTCCTTTCAGTAGTTGTGGTTTCTTTTCTGTACTTATAGTTTCAGTAGTTTTATGTTTCTTCGTGTACTTAGAATAATCTGAGATGTTCTCAGTTGTTGT
Source organism: Flaveria sonorensis (assembly GCA_025506505.1). Classification (NCBI taxonomy): domain Eukaryota; kingdom Viridiplantae; phylum Streptophyta; class Magnoliopsida; order Asterales; family Asteraceae; genus Flaveria; species Flaveria sonorensis. Next base: position 35,915,641 of record CM046425.1, on the reverse strand, counting down.
GAACATTCTCAGTAGTTTGCTTACTTTCAGTAGTTTGTAATAATTCTGTTAGATGTCACTATCAAGTGACATCAGCAGACGTCACATTCCTATATATAAGGAATGCTGACCTAATTGTAATCGGTGCAGCTTAGGAAAACCTAGCAGCCGCCACACCGAAGCATGTGTGCATGAATGTTATTATCTCTTTGCAGAAAACCCTATATCTATATAACCGTGTACTGTTCCATTGAATATTTATTGTGTTCTTGCTATATTTGCTTAATTCTTGCTCTAATTCCGCTGTGATTCAACTCTAATTGATCAAACTTAGATCACTGATCCTAACAAATGGTATCAGAGCGGGTTAATCATTGATCGGTTTAACAATTGATCATTGAAACTGCTATTTTGATATCTATAGTTTGATCGAATTAGCATATGTGCAAGAACTGGTTATAAAGATTGATTTTCTGCTGCTTCTGGTTATTTAATTTGAGTTTCTTCTTGGTTCTTATTGAGTTTGTTGTGTTTTTGTGCAAAATCTTTTGAAACTTGATTGATTTGGTTTGAATCTGAGAATGACTACTCCATCTAATGATCCTCACAATACTGGCTCCTCAACCAAGCCTCCGATGCTGGTTAGGAGTGAGTATAACATATGGCAACGAAGAATGCTCCATCACCTGTCTGTTAACAGTTCAGGTTGTTGGACATCTGTGGTTCATGGTCCACACAAGCCTATGGTGAACAATCCGGAGACCAATCAAATGGTTCCGAAGAAGAAGGAGCAATACTCAGATGAAGATCGTAAACTGTTTGAGATTGATGCTAAAGCCCATGGAATTCTGGCCATGGCACTGCCGAATGAAATCTATTCTGGGCTTATGCATCATGAAACTGCTCATGACCTCTGGAATGCTTTGAAGGAACAATTCGGAGGAACTGATGAGGTCTTAGCAAACAACAGAGAAATCCTCGCCCAACAATATGAGACATTCTCTCATAGGAAGGGTGAGACACTGACTCAACAGTTTGAGCGTTTCTCCTGCTTGATCTCTGAACTGAAAATGGTCAAGCAAGAGTATACTAACAGCCAGATGAACAACAGATTCCTCAGATCACTGCCTGAGAGATGGGACACATACACCATTGTCCTACGCTCCAGTGCAAATCTGGATAGCCTATCTCTCACCCAACTCCATGGGAAACTGCTTACATTTGAAAGAGAGATAGAGCAGAAAAGGAAACTGGCATCATCAGGAAAGCTCTCTGATGACTTTGTACCAGGTAACACTGCCTTGGTCGGTCATGAGTCAGAATATGCTGGATCAGAAAGTCATTATGATGAGCATATAGATTTCTCTTCAAACAGTTCTGATCATGCATTTGTTGGTGTTGACAGTCATTCTGGGTGTAATAGTGATAATTTATGTTTTATCATGGATGATTTGCAAGGTATTGCTGATGATGATTTAGAAGAGATGGATATTTTGAGCCAAATGGCCCTGATCAATATCAGATCTCAAAAGTTCTACAAGAGAACTGGTAGGAAATTTCCAGGACTCTCTGGCAAAACCAAAGTTGGTTTTGACAAGAGTAAGTTGAGGTGTCACAAATGCCACAGGCTTGGGCACTTTGCAAGAGAGTGTAGATCAACTGGATCTAACTCCTCTGCACCCTTTGTGACCTTTCCAAGCAATAGTTCACAAAACAAAGGGCAACATCCTGCTAGTTCTGGTCATCACTCACAACCTCAATCTCCTGCATACTTTGTCCCTCAGGGTTCAATGCCATATCCTTATCCCTGCTATTATATGCCACAGCCAAATCCAGTTCATGTCCCTATAGCACAACAACCTCAAGCCCTACCTGAGCCTCAACCATCTCCATCACAATCTCAACCTCATCACAGCTTCTTCACACCAGGAGTTGTTGACTGGAGCAGCTTACCAGATGATCTTTCTGGTTTCAATGAGCAACTATCTGCTGGTGCTGGTCAACATGGTGGTGAACATCCTTTTGGGAATCTTGCTCTCATGGCCCTGGAGTCTACTGAGGGTTCCTGCTCAGATGCTTCATCTTCACAGGTAACCCAGATATCTTCTGAGGCTAAAGCCAAGTTATGTTCTGAATCATGCATAGCTGCCTTTGTCTCTATTAGAGAGGCAAATGTAGCTTTAATCAGTCAAAATCTTGAGCTTGAGAAAACTATTTCCAAAAGAAAAGATGAGTATGTGTCTGCACTTAATGACAAAGATGATGAGATTTACAAGCTTAAATGCCAACTTAATGATGAAAAGGCTAAGGTAGAGGTCATACTCGAGAACCACAGAAGTCTCAAAGAGACACTTGCAGCTACCCAAGTTGAGTGTGACCGATGGGTAACATCCTGCAAGGGATTTGAAATGCTTCTCAGCAAGCAAACAGCTTCAAATGTGAAGTTTGGAATAGGTTACAATCATACTGCACCACCTACTGATTTTACTTCAAAATCAATAGTAAAATCTGAAGGTGAAAGTAATTTCCAAACCACATCATCATGTGATTCATCCTCAAATGATAATACAAAATTAGAGGATGAAGTCAGTGTTAAGATCTCAGCAAATCAATTGCCTGATGGTTTAAATGCTGATAAACACATGAAGCTGAGAAATTCAGATGTTGTTCCTCAAAGTACTCCAAGTACTGAAGGGCAAGTCACAACATCTGAAAAGCATTTCAAATCTGATGAAATAAAAGGATTAACAACTGCTGAGGAATCTATCATACGGTCTTTCAGGACGGATAGAGAACAGCTGAAGAACAAGTCTTCAGTTGTTACCGATCCTTCAGTACTTAACACAAGTACTGAAAGGAGGAAAGTACTGAAGATCACACCTTCAGTAGTTTCCACTTCAGCAGTTGATCAATCCAAGATGAAGAATAAGCCATGTGAAATATGTGGTAAATTCAATCATCTATCTGATGAATGCTGGTACAAAAAGGGTTCCAAACTCAACAGAGATAAGCTCATTAAAGAAGAAATAAATAAAATGAAAAATGAGTTTGAAACCAAGTTTGTACCACAGTCATCTAAAACTGATAAACCCAAGGCCTCACCAAAATCCAAAAAGAAGGATGGGGTTTATCAGAAAACAGCTGATAGTGTTCCTCATGATAAACATCAGACGAAGTCTGTGAATTTCAAGGAGGAAATGGTGGGTCACAGGAACTCATCAAAAACAAGTACTGATGTGTCAAATGAGTTGAAGGCCTTAGCAACAAATCAGACACAACTTGTTATGATGGTTCAGCATTTGTTGGGGAGAGTTAACCAACTAGATGCACCTGTGATCAAACCACTGAAAAGGAAATCCAAGCCCAAATCTAAGAATTCCATTTCAGCACCATCTCCACCTTCATCAGCTGTTAATCATGAGAAACAAGTTATGGTTAAATCTGTTGATGAAAACATACCCAAAACCAAAAAGGTTTGGGTCTCTAAAGCTAACTAGTTTCTTATGATAAATGCAGGGTTCTTCAGCATGCCAAAGAAGCATCTGGTATGTAGACAGTGGAGGATCTATGCATATGACTGGGAGCAGTTCTCTTCTTAATGACTACTCTCAAGGAAAGAAGGGATTTGTCTCATTTGGAAATGATGCTAAGGGTTACATCATCGGGAAAGGATTTGTGTCAAATGGAGAAATCAGATTTGATGATGTTAACCATGTGGAGAATCTCAAGTATAATCTACTGAGTGTTAGTCAGATGTGTGATAAAGGGCATGTTGCACTTTTCACAAGCCAGAACTGCCGGATTCTGTCTTCCAAAGTTCTGAGGCTGATTGACAAGGTATTGGATGAACATACTCTCCTGAAGGCCAACAGGATAGGAAGAGTATATGCCTTGGATTTGTCAAAGAAGATTGCGTTAAAAGGTCATCCTTGCCTGTTCTCCAAGGCCTCTCCTCAGGAATCTAAACTGTGGCATAGAAGGCTGAGTCATGTTAATCTCAAAAACATGAATCAGCTGATCCACAATAGTTTAGTGAGAGGTCTACCAATAAGTGACAACTACTGATGATCTCAGTCAACAAGTACTGATGAGCATTCGTATACTACTGTCACAAATAAGTACTGAAGTTCTTTTATCCTCAGTAGTTTTCATAACTACTGAAGACTAAATTACTTAAAAGTACTGAAGTACTCATCTGTTGAACAGAACTAATGTGGTTACAACTACTGCTGTAGTTACAACTGCTGATGTCAGAATAACAGATAAGTACTGATGACCTATGAAACATCTGAAACTCAGACAAAGTCTGATGAAGTGTTGAGGTCAGAATGAAACAGCTGATGAGCTAAGAATTGACGACAACAGCTGATGAGAAAATTTTCTCTTCAGTTGTTTCTACAACAGCTGCTTCACTTACAACTGAAGCCAAAACCATGTCTTCAGTAGTTTCACAACTACTGATGACTAACACCAAGTCTTCAGTTGTTACAACACCTGAAGCCAAAACCATGTCTTCAGTAGTTTCACAACTACTGATGACTAATACCAAGTCTTCAGTTGTTACTTCTGAAAGTTAAAACCAGGTCTTCAGTTGTTTTCAAACAACTGATTACAACACCCACACTTTCAGTCGTTTTATATCAGCCTTTGTCTTACCCTATAAATACCTAACCTACTTTCAGACGTTTCATTAGCCGTTTTCCGTCCTTTCACTCTCTCACCAATGGCGACCATGAAACTCAAACCCAGACATAACTGTGTTGCCTACCTCTCAAAATCGGCCTTCTGGAACAAATTTGATAACGCCATCGATCTTATGGTAGATTCCCAGTACCGAACCGCGTTTCTTCTGAATCCTACCATATACCCCGATTCCCTAAGCCAGTTCTGGACCAACGTCTCCGTGCAAACTAGTGAGAATGATAGCCAAATCACTCTCCAGTCGTTGGTCAACCAGAAACAGGTGGTCATCACTACGGACATCATTCGACAAACCCTAGATCTACATGATGCCACCTGTGTCACAGAATACCCGAAAGGCACAACCGATATGTCTTTCATCAACAACGGGTATGAAGGAGACTTAAGTGCTACCACCATTATGAAGAAGCACTTCCATGATGCTGAACGTCTTATCTTCCACATGGTGAATGTCTGCCTTGCACCAAAAACCTCTTCATGGGATCAAATGTCTTCCCGATGGCAACAGGTATTATACTCTATCTTTGAACGTCAAACTTTAAATTTTTCTGAGATAGTGTTTATGGAACTAAAGGATCTGGCCTTGAAACCTGTGGCAAACAGATGGATATTATATCCCAGGTTTCTCATGGCCATAATTTTAACACAGCTAAAATCAGACGGCCTTGTTGGCCTTGGAGTCCCTGCTCCGGCTGTATTGCCTGAAGTATACTCCAGGCACAACTCTGACCCTACAATGAAAGGGGCTGCCCGGCTGCTCAAACCCAAGCAGCGGGAACCCACAGCCTCCACTTCCAGATCCAAAGTCCCCACCAAACCCAAAACCAAAAAGCCCAAAAAGGCTACTCAGGGAGATGAGTCCCCTGAGGATGCCCCTGTAACACCAATACAGGAAACACTTACTGGTTCTAACCCCCCAGTAGTGTCCAAGACTCCACCAACCGTAGCCGCTCAGGCATCCTCTCAACAGGATCCTGATGCAACCAAAATTGGGGATACCACAATGCTGGAACCTATCTCAATTGAGAAGGTTACCATTGAAGAGCACCAGTCACCCCGGGTGCAATCTGCTTCAACCCTATCTCCAAATGCAACCGCCCCTCAAAGCCCAACATTTATTGTTGCACAAGTGTTGAGTCAGCTGCATTCCTCTCCTCCTCCCCAGACACCAATTACAATGGGGAGAACCTCAACAGCTGAGGAAGAGGACCAAAATGCTGCTGATAGCCCACAGCACAGGGGTTATAATGTTCAATCTCCCCGTGTAGAGGAGGAGGTTAGAACATCTGGTGAGGCTGCCACTTCTACTGATTCAGCAAATGAACAGGATGAAGTTGGTAACATCTCTAAGACCTCACCAGAGGCAACTGCCGATGAAGGACTCAGTCCTGAGGCAGGAAGTCCCCAGAACCAAGAACAAGGGGCACATGCTACAACTGATCTACACTCAGGGCATGTACATCCTGATTCAATCAGGAGGTCAGGTGATTCAGCAAAAACTGATGATGACCTGGGCTTTTTCTATGATGTCTTAGCCCATAACACAATCCTTGAGGCTGAGGTGAGTAGACTCAAAGAACTGCTTGCCAAAATGTCTCAGGATCAAAGTCCATCTGCCCCAATAAACCCACAGATGGCACCTTCATCTGAAGGTTTCCCAAACACTCCGCCACTTCACTCAACTGAGCCACCAGCCACTGTTGTTGGCACCACCTCTCAGGGACAGAACCCCTCTGAGCAGATGGTTGCTACATTTCAAACTTCCTTACCTCTCATCACTCCCATCATCAATGAGATTGTACATAAAGCCATTGATGAGAGGATCTCCTCGACTCTAAAAACACTTGTTGATGATGCTGTGCACAAGAAGCTTTCTGCCATTCAAACCCCTGAACCCAATGCACCCAAAAAGGGGGAGTCTAAGGTAGTGAAAGAAAGAAAGAGAAAGAGAGTGGAAGAGGATAAACAACAAGAAAAAGAACAGGAAAAACAGCTGATCACATACAAGAGAAAGAAAAGTGCTGGAACTCAAAAGCCTGATGAAGAGAAATCATTGGAAGATCTGATTAAAGAAGCTGATGAAGCTCACAGCAGATCAATGGACAAAATAATAGATCAACTCTTCAGACAGGGCTTTGATACAGCCACATTAGACACTGAGATCAGAAGGCTGGAGATTAATGAGATACAAGAAAGATGGGCCAGTTATAGTGTAATGGAAAGGGAGAGGTTGGAGATAATGATCCGGTTTATTGCAAAATACTTGGGAAGATCATTAATTGAGATTAAATCTTGGACCAGAGACAGTATTCTGGCAATAACCACCAGAATCTGTGCTTCTGAAGAATTCAACAAGGGGTTGATTATAGAAGCCTTAGACGAAGCAGGTGCTGGGAAGAGAACTGATATGGCCAAGCTTTCCAAAGCCAAACTCACCATAAAAATGCTAGATCAGCCTTCCCAAACTCCCTCTCAAAAACAACCAACCCCACAACTCTCCAAATCAACTCAACCCTCAAAACCAACTCCCTTACCCCAAAAACCACCTCAAACCACATCCAGTGATGCACCCAGAAGGAGGAGAAGGGTGTTGAGGATGGTAGAAGAAGAAGAAGAAGATGATGAAGAAGATAGTCTGCCAATCTCTGCTGTTCTAAAATTACCTGAGCCCAGAAGTCAACAAATGATAACACCAGACTTTCAGAGGCAAATGGTGAAAGTTAAGATTGAAGAAGAAGAACAACAGAAACAGCACGATGAGCAACTTTTGAAGATGATTGACAAAGAGTTTCCTCAGTCATCATCTATACAAGCCATGAAGAAACATGCTCAAAGGCTGTATGCTCTCAGGTATACCTTTCAATATCAAAAGGAGAGAGTAAGGATTTGGCCAGACCCCAGGGTTAGTTCTAGAATTCATAAGAAATCCATACCAAGTAGATACAATGGCCAAGTGAGAAAGACCATAGATGCTGCTATTATGTTGGCCATTGTAGTCTCACCCTGGGAAATACTTGAAGACTTCAAGAGAGCCTACAAGTCAAAGATGACCCCTCAAACTCTAATGGAGAACAAAATGGTCAAGAAGGGGTTGTTATACAAGAGGCTTGAAGAGATCAAGAAGAATGAACTCCAGTTGTTATTAGAAGGGACTCACCCAGATGAGTTTGCTTACAGAGAGATAACAACTGTTGAGTTGAAAAATGGAAAGACGATAAAGTACTTATCAGAGTACTATGGCCCAGAGTTCTTCTTCGAAGGAGAAGCAGAAGAACTCACTAAGGAGGAACAAGTTGTTCTCCTTGAGGCCTACGTCAGAGAGTCTTATAGACTCATCAATGGGAAGTAGGTTTCATGGTTGGGATAACGGCTCTGTGTCCAGTTCCCCAAGACAGAGTTCCCTTCCATCCTTTGACATTCACATCTACTGAAACCTGTTCCCTGGCCTGTGCTTATCCGATATCTCTAAAGCTGATCAAGAGAGTATTTCTGCCAAGAATAAGTGGGACCTCAATAAGCTTAAAGGTTTTGGCTGCATTGGTTCAGGGGGAGTTTGTTGGACCAAAAGAACCAATGAGCCTGATCAGAAAAACCTTTAAGTCCCACGGACATTACAACAACTGAAGTAGTCTGCAACAGCTGAAGACATCAGCTGATAACAAGGTCTGAAGACAAAGTCTGAAGTGAAAGAGCTGAAGACAAAGTCTGAAGTGAAAGAGCTGAAGACAAAGTCTGAAGTGAAAGAGCTGAAGACAAAGTCTGAAGTGAAAGAGCTGAAGACAAAGTCTGAAGTGAAAGAGCTGAAGACAAAGTCTGAAGTGAAAGAGCTGAAGACAAAGTCTGAAGACAAAAGCTGAAGACAAAGACTGAAGACCAAGTTTCAGATGATTGTCACAACAGCTGAAGAAGACCTCTTCAGTAGTTGTGATGGTTTCCTTTCAGTAGTTGTGGTTTCTTTTCTGTACTTATAGTTTCAGTAGTTTTATGTTTCTTCGTGTACTTAGAATAATCTGAGATGTTCTCAGTTGTTGTGAACATTCTCAGTAGTTTGCTTACTTTCAGTAGTTTGTAATAATTCTGTTAGATGTCACTATCAAGTGACATCAGCAGACGTCACATTCCTATATATAAGGAATGCTGACCTAATTGTAATCGGTGCAGCTTAGGAAAACCTAGCAGCCGCCACACCGAAGCATGTGTGCATGAATGTTATTATCTCTTTGCAGAAAACCCTATATCTATATAACCGTGTACTGTTCCATTGAATATTTATTGTGTTCTTGCTATATTTGCTTAATTCTTGCTCTAATTCCGCTGTGATTCAACTCTAATTGATCAAACTTAGATCACTGATCCTAACATATATATACACACGAAATGTTTTTGTTTTTATTTTTCAAAGTTTATTAAAATTTAATTTTAAATTGCTATGTTTTAAACGTCATATTTAAACCATTCATCTTATCTAATGGAAAATTTAAAACCGTTTGGCTTATTTAGTTCTTATTTAAATTGTTAAGTTTACTTAAACATCCTTTTTATCCTTCTGTTTTATATAAACCACAAAGTCTTTTTAACTGTTATTTAATTTAAACATCTTTTTTAATCGTTCAATTCTATTAAGCTTCTTTTTTAAATTTTTTGTATTTATACATATTTTTTATTATTCGGCTCGTTTAAAGGTAATTTTATCATGTTCTTTTATTTGAACATCTTTTTACTATTCGTTTATTAAAAAGCTTCATTTGAAAATCAACCTTTTAAGATTATTTAACTTTTTAACTAATATGTGTGTGTTTGTATACGTACAAAAGATTTTGATTTTTATTTTTTAAAGTTTTAAAAATATTTTTTTAAACTGTTTGGATTTTAAACCGATAATTTAATTACTAAAAATTGTTTTTAAGTGTTCTTAAACCATTTGGTTTTCTAAACATTGATTTTTAAAATTAATTTTTAAAATTTGGTTTTTTAAACAATTTTTAAAATCATTCATCTTCAAATCGTTCGGCTTTAAAATCTTTCGGCTTTTTAAACGTACTTTTTATAATCATTTGGATTTTTAAATTTATTTTTTAATCATTCGTCTTACTTAAATATCTTTTAAAATCTTTTCGTTTTTTAAATGTTTTATTTAAATGGTTTTTTAAACCGTTCAACTAATTAAATTTTTTTCTAAATTTGTTTGCCTTATGTAAACGTCTTTTTCAAATCGATTGGTTATTCAAACGCAACGATTGACTTAAAAACTTTAAATAAACTAAATACGGGTAATTTTAATATCGTAAAAGCCCTAATTATAATAATAAAAACTCAAGTTTTCTAAACATTGATTTTTAAAATTAATTTTTAAAATTTGGTTTTTTAAACAATTTTTAAAATCATTCATCTTCAAATCGTTCGGCTTTAAAATCTTTCGGCTTTTTAAACGTACTTTTTATAATCGTTTGGATTTTTAAATTTATTTTTTAATCATTCATCTTACTTAAATATCTTTTAAAATCTTTTCGTTTTTTAAATGTTTTATTTAAATGGCTTTTTAAACCGTTCAACTAATTAAATTTTTTTCTAAATTTGTTTGCCTTATGTAAACGTCTTTTTCAAATCGATTGGTTATTCAAACGCAACGATTGACTTAAAAACTTTAAATAAACTAAATACGGGTAATTTTAATATCGTAAAAGCCCTAAAACTCAAGTTAATCCTTAAAATAATACAAATGACATAAATTTAAAAATCACTTTCAAGTCAACTTGAAGATGACAAAAAATCAAAAAGAGAAAAAAAGATGTTTTAATAAAATGAATTGTTTCAAAAGAAAGCTTTTTAATAAACGAATAGTAAAAAGACGTTCAAATAAAAGAACGAGATAAAATTACATTTAAACGAGCCGAATAATTAAAAATATGTATAAACACAAAAATTTAAAAAAGAAGCTTAATATAATTGAACGATTAACAAAAGACGTTTAAATAAAATAACAGTTACGAAGACTTAGCTGTTTAAATAAAACAAATAGATTAAAAGGACGTTTAAGTAAGCTTATCAGTTTAAATAAGAAGTATAATAAGCCAAACGGTTTTAAATTTTCTGTTAAATAAGATGAATGGTTTAAATACGACGTTTAAAACCGAATGATTTAAAATTAAAATTTGAAAAACTTTGAAAAATAAAAGTAAAAACATTTCGTGTGTGTGTATATATATATATATATGTATAATATGTTTGTGTGAGAGAGTAAATTACATTTTTGGTCCCTGAGGTTATTAAAAATAAAGATTTCAGTCGAAGGGTATTTTGGTTATTTTATTAGAAACTAACTGAAAAATCTAACTCTGTTAGTGTATTAGACTGAAAGAGTTATAGAATACAAACTATAGGGTTTGATTTGTTAGAATATTCGTTTTTGAACTCGAATGGTTAAAATGACTAAACCACAGGGACCATAATAATAATAATTTATTCTAACCATTATAATATTCTATGAATGTTTTGTCTTTTCTAAGATAGAACAAATCAAATAAACTACAAAAATAAAACACCGGATAACCCATGTATAATGGCATATTTTATACAAAAATACTAGAAAGAAAACCAATCAAACTTGATTTTGATATATAAAAAAAAAAGTTGTATTATACATGTTGTGACTATATATATGCAGGCTCTGCAAGTCTTGATTACATAAAATAATGATGGATTTTTCTCTTGCTTCCAAGACTTATCAAAATCTTTTATATTTATTTTTATTTTCTAGTCACAAATTGATTTTATTGAGATTCTGAGTTCAACCACTTCTTCGTGTCATTCTTCTTGTCGTTTGAACTTTGTCTTCCACTCTCAAAGAAGTTGTTGTTGAGTAGTTGAGTCAATCTCATTATCAATATGTGAAGTACAGGGGCTGTTCTTGTCAACTTGTAATAGTCTTGTAATAGTTTGTATTACTTCGTGAGTCTAGAGTGAATCCTTATAAACTCTGAAGGTGTAAAGTGTAGAATTGTTGTTATGTTTTGGTTAGTGGTTGTTACCAACTGATTAGGGGATATAACCCTTCCTTAGGGTTCTTCCTTAGTTCAGAGTAAAACAACCTTTTTGTTCATTCTTAGTGATATTCAAGGAGAATCAAATCTTGTTCTCAATTGCTTTTCAATTTTATGCTTCTTTTGGTGTATAGTTTAACAACTGGTATCGGAGCCAAGGTTGAGGCTCATGATTGAAAAGAAGCACAAGTGATCTGAGTAATCAGAGGTGAAATTGAAGATCGGTAATGGTGACTACAAAGTTTGATCTTGAGAAATTCGATAGGAAGAATGACTTCAGTCTGTGGTGAGTCAAAATGTGCGCACTGCTGGTCCATCAGGGGTTAGTTGGGGCTCTAGCCGGAGAATCAAATCTACCGGCGGACCTTACAGCGAAAGAGAAACGAGAAGTGATGAGAAGGCCCACAGTGTGATAATTCTATCACTTGGTGATCGTGTGCTGCGGGAAGTGACAAAAGAAGACTCTGCAGCAGGAATCTAGTCGAAGCTTGAAAGTCTATACATGACAAAGTCTTTGGCTAATCGACTGTACCAGAAGAAGCGCTTGTATACGTTCCACATCATGGCAAACAAGACCCTGGAGGACCATATAGATGAGTTTAATAAACTCATTCCGGATCTTGAAAACATTGACACGAAATTGGAAGATGATGATCATGCTATCATCTTCTTAACTTCGTTGCTAAAGTCATACGAACACTTCATTGACACATTGATGTATGGCCAAGAAACACTCTCAATGGAAGAGGTCCTTGCAGCCATAAACTCAAAGGAGTTAAAGAAACGAAGTGATGTTCAAGATGATTCGAGTGATGGTCTTATGTTTGAGGGAGACCAAAACAAAGATCAGGTAAAAGAAAGAGTTAGGCGCGTTCCAAATCCAAATTTAGAAGGCGATGCAATGTGTGCAATTCAGAGAAACACTTGAAGAAAGACTGCCCGGAAAGGAAGAAAACGGGGTTTGAATCAAGTTCATCAAAGGGACACATCAACCATGTGTCTGAAGAATTTTCAGATGGGTATGATAGCGCTGATGTAATGAATGTATCTAGGGAAAAAATGGAGTGTTGATGGATACTAGACTTGGGTTGTTCATTCAACATGACACCTAGTAAGGAATTCTTTAAAGAATTAAAGATACAAGATCTGGGTGAAGTCAAACTTGGAGATGACTGGCCGTGTAAGATTCTTTGGTCTGGCACAATCACATTTAAGCTTGACAATGGGTCTGAGGTGGACATAGGTGATATCAGGTACATTCCAAGCTTGAAAAGAAGTTTGTTGTCTCTAGGTACATTTAAAAGATTAGGTCACTGTGTTGGACCGAAGGATGTACATTCCAAGCTTGAAAAGAAGTTTGTTGTCTCTAGGAACATTTAAAAGATCAGGTCACTGTGTTGGACTGAAGGATAGCAAAGCCAAAGTAGTGAAGGGTGCTCTAGTTGTGTTAACAGGAACTAGGAAGGGTAATAACACCTATATATTAGATGGGGCAGCCATTCAAGATGTGGCTTGCACTGTTGTGTCAAAGCATGATAGTTCTTTATTATGGCACAAGCGGCTTGGTCACTTAAGTGAACAAGGTCTCATAGAATTAAGGAAACAAGGCATCATTAAGGAGTTTAGACTTAATGATGTATGATTCTGTGAGACATGTGTTCTAGGAAAGCAAAAGAGGGTACAGCTCAAGAAGGGGAAACATGTGTCTAAGGGGATATTAGACTATGTACATTCTGATCTGTGGGGACCTGCAAGGGTTGAAACTCTAGGGGGTGCCAGCTATTTTCTATCCATTATTCATGACTTCTCAATGAGAGTTTGGGTCTATGTTATCAAACATAAGAATGATGCCTTTTAAAAGTTTGTAGAGTGGAAGTCATTGGTAGAAACTCAAACTGAGAAGAAAATAAAAAAGTTAAGAACTGATAATGGGTTAGAATTTTACAACAATGAGTTCAATTAGTTTTGCAGGACACATGGTGTGGCTAGACACTTGACTATACCTGGAACCCCTTAGCAGAATAGACTTGCTGAAAGGATGAATCGAACTATTCTTGAAAGGGTAAGATGTATGAGGCTCAGTGCTATATTACCCAAGGGTTTTTGGGGTGAGTTGGTAACCACTGCAGCTTATTTAATAAATAGATCTCCCTCAAAAGCATTGAATATGATAACTCCAATGGAAAAATAGACTGGTGTTAAGCCTGACATTAGTCACCTGAGGGTTGTTAGGTCAGTAGTATACTCTCATATTAGTAAGGATAAGCTGGATGCCAAGGCTCAGAAATGTATCTTCTGGGATATCCAGAGGGTGTCAAGGGGTACAGGCTATGGAGGTTGTCTGATGGTAGTCCTCGGATCATTGTGAGTAGAAATGTGGAGTTCGAGGAAGGTGTGTTCTATAAGGATGTAGTGGGCCATGGATATAGTAATGATCCTAGTCAAGATCATAGTCAAGAGAAAGTTGAGATTAAGGTGGAGTGTAATGAAGGTGAGAAGGTTAACCCACTTGCTAGTACCCAGTTAGGACCGGATCGTGGTGAGGGTTCTTCTACTCCTAGTATTGTAAAAGATAGACCACGAAGGAAAGTGATTGCTCCTATACGTTATAGGAGCAACTGTGATGTGTCAGCTATGGCTTTTGTAGCTATTGAAGAGGAAAGCATTTATGAACCAATGTCATACAATGATGCTATGTACTCTGATAAAAAAGATAAGTGGTATGGTGCAATGGTGGAAGAGATGGTGTCTTTGGAGAAGAATGAAACATGGATTCTTGTTGATAAACCCAAGGATCAGAAGCTTGTTTCATGCAAGTGGCTATACAAAGTGAAGGATGGAGTTCCGGGGAGTAAAGGACCCAAGTTTAAGGCAAGATTAGTGGCCAAGGGGTTCACTCAAAAGGTTGGGGTAGATTTTAATGAAATTTTCTCACCAGTTGTGAAGCACACATCCATTAGAGTCCTTTTATCAATTACAGCTGCATACGATCTAGAATTAGAACAACTAGATGTCAAAACAGATTTCCTACATGGGTTTCTTAATGAGAAGATCTATATGCAGCAGCCTTTGGGGTTTGAGGTCAAGGGCAGTGAGGATAAGGTATGCTTAGTAAAGAAATCCTTATATGGACTTAAACAGTCCCCTAGACAATGGTATAAAAGATTTGATGAGTATGTGATGTCTCATGGATTTTCAAGGAGTGCATATGATAGTTGTGTGTACCTTAGAAAGTGCATCAATGGGTGCTTCATCTACTTACTCTTATATGTGGATGACATGTTATTAGCATGTTGTGATATAAATGACATTATTACCATAAAGAAGTTACTTATGATGGAATTTGAGATGAAAGAGTTGGGAAAGGCTAGTAAGATTCTTGGCATGAAGATAACTAGAAACAGAAGTCTTAGACAGTTAAAGCTCACATAAACATCCTATATGAATAAGGTGTTAAAGAATTTTGCCATGAGTGAATGCAAGCCAGTGAAGACTCCTATTGAAATGCATTTTAAATTGTCTTTAAAGGACTGTCCTAGTACAGATGAAGAGGTTGAGTACATGAAAGGTGTTCCATATGCTAATGTGGTAGGTAGCCTTATGTACCTAATGGTTTGCACTAGACCTGATCTTGCTTATGCTGTGAGTCTAGTGAGCAGATATTTGGCAGATCCGGGGAAAGTTCATTGGTTAGCAGCTAAATGGATTTTAAGATACCTTCAAGGTACTAACAGTTGGGGGTTAAATTTTGGCCAACTGGCTGTTGATAGTCAGGATATTATCTCAGGATATGTTGATGTAGACTATGCAAAGGACCTAGATAAGGGGAGGTCTATTACTGGCTATATTTTTAAAGTCATTGGTAATGTGGTGAGTTGGAAGGCTCAACTGCAACATGTGGTTGCTCTCTCAACCACTGAGGCTGAGTATATTGCATTGACAGAGGCTGTTAAAGAGTCTTTGTAGCTTAAGAGGCTTGTTTCTGAGTTGGGAATAGAACTAGTAAACCTTGTAATATACTGTGATAATAAGGGGGTTGTGCAGCTTACAAGAATAGTGTTTTTCATGAAAGAACAAAACATATACATGTCAAGCTGCATTTTATTAGGGAGGTTGTTAGCAACAAGGAGGTGGTTGTTCAACAAATTGATACAGCAGAGAAGTTGGCTGATATGCTAACTAAAGGGCATTTTATTAGGGAGGTTGTTAGCAACAAGGAGGTGGTTGTTCAACAAATTGATACAGCAGAGAACTTGATATGCTAACTAAAGGCTTGTCTGGATCAAAGTTTGAATTTTGTGTTGGTGGGCTTGGAATTGGTTAGTTTTATGAGATTCAAACTCTATGGTGGAGATTGTTGAGTAGTAGAGTCAATCTTATTATCAATATATGAAGTATAGGGACTGTTCTTGTCAACTTGTAATAGTTTGTATTACTTTGTGAGTCTAGAGTGAATCCTTATAAACTGTGTAAAGTGTAGAATTGTTGTTATGTTTCGGTTAGTGGTTGTTACCAACTCATTAGGGGATATAACCCTTTCTTCCTTAGTTCAGAGTAAAAAAACCTTTTGTTTATTCTTAGTGATATTCAAGGAGAATCAAATCTTGTTCTCAATTGCTTTTCAATTTCGTGCTTCTTTTGATGTATAGTCTAAGAGTTACGAAGGACCTTCCATGGAGAGTCTGGATCTATGATTAAAGGGTGTGGCTGAAATAAAATAGCAAGATCGTCACATAACACGGTCAGACTTGGTGACACGGGTAATGGGTTCAATCCACCCACTCTCTTACTCATTTACATCACTACCACAACAACAACAACGAAAAAAGCAAGCAGAAATTAAAGATGGTTGAACCGAATCCCAGGCAGATGCTCGGCTACACCCCACCATTGGGATGACATTTACATTGATGTTGATTCTATTGACATCATCTTCTTGTCTCTCTACCTTCTCTAAAATTTCCACTGCAGCTTGTTTTTCCGGCCACTTATAAGATCTAAAATCTCGTTGAGATGACAAGGGATATAATTAGCTAGGAAGAGAGAAAAGAGATTCAGCGGAAGATAAAGAACATGACTCTTTGGTTTTGAGGTACAAACCTACATTAAGAAGACTGTATAGGACGCGTGGCTCACATTAGGCATGCATGTAGCAAGCGAAACATAACAAATTAACAATGTCATGGTGCTGCCACGCAGGTGTTAGCCAGGTGGCACATGCCAATGTTCATTTCTTTCCATTATTAACATATCTTAATCTTCTTAACTACTATATAATACATAAACAATGACTAGATTTGTAATTTTACATTATTTTTAAGATGGCATATGAAGAGTTACAAGTTTTAATATGTAATGTCATAAAACTTATTCCTAATATACCCTTTTAAGCTTTAAATACTTGTACTCCATTATTTTTTAATTAAATTTAAATTATGACTATTATATTTAAGGTTATCTTAATATCTATACCTATACTACTATATAATACAACTTTTTGAATAATATTGTAATTTTAATCCATTTTAAGTTACTTAAGAATAATTTTATTACATTTGATACAAGTGATTATGCATAAACAACTTGTTATTTATAGTTCAATAAATATTATGTTATATCACCCCGCCGCAACTCGCGGGTTTCACCTAGTAGTAGGATAATACATAACAAATTAACAATGTCATTGACGTGACATCACTTAAGGTTCCTTTGGTTTCAAAATTCAATTAGAATTATTATTTAATTATTATAATCAAATTGTATTGTAGTTTGCTTTTTTATAATTGTAAAACTACAGTTATTAAATTTAATTTTAATCATACATCGTTACGACGTGCATTTTATTTACGTTTAAGCGTAAGTTTCACTCGAAACTTATCAGAGTCAAATAAAAAAATGTATTATTAATTTTTTTACAAAATATTTTTTCTAAAAATTCCAAATATATTGTTGTGACGTAATATTCCTTGCATACATTTCAAAATAAATTACATACGAAACCTAGTCCCACGACAAATGATCAAAACCTGTGTACTATATTTTGTTCACTTCAAATCACAAGGTCGTAGTTATTTAAATTGAGGGAGCATGATGTTGTAGTAGGCATGTTTTACAATATAAAATTTTGCTTTAATTGCATTCTTATGTCACTTTTATTGATAGACAATTTGTAATTCAAAACTTGTGCTTTAATTGATTGTGCATGAAATTTTAAAAAATGCTTAGTGGCACTACCAATCAGCTAGGTCATCCGGTAGCATTGTTAAAACTGCAAAACGACCAACCTTGTAGCCTAGTTAAGCTCTATTCAAAATAAATAACAGAAAAATAAAATTTGCTTATGACAAACCCAATAGAGGATATAGAGCACATCGTTACATCCTTGTTATCAACACTTTGTTTAGAGACTGCTGATTTTAACTGTAAGTAATTAATGTCACGTATATGCTAGCACTACCACAAATAACATACATTACTCATATAGTAGTTGTCTCTAATAGAGATACTTATTCGTATTATTTTAGATGTTGATAACCTTATTGAAGGGCCTTGAAAGCATGTGTTGCATTTTCCTTCGTGTATCAAAATCATTCTTTCTAGTGATTCCTGAACAAATTTAATAAGTTACAAGTTATATTCGACAGTATGGTTGTCACATTAAAACCATGATCATAACAACACTAAATATCTCAAAATTTAATAAAGTTTATTGACATAAAACCATATTAAAAAAAAATTACCAGCGAGAACTTATTACACTAAATTACACCACATTAAACAAATATAACAATTCACGGAAGTTAATAGGTAAATATAGCGTTAATTGCACAAATAATCCTTTTGGTTTAACCATATTGCATGTTTGGTCCTCAAAATCGAAAAGTTACATAGATAGTCCAAAGGTTTCACATAAGGTGTTGTTTGTCCCTATGTGGATAAAAGTTAATTTTCCGGTTAAGTGAGTGTGAAATAACTATCATACCCCTCAATATAAATAATGATAAAATGTTTTAATAAACTAAAATCACAAAAGATTTAACTGTCATTTTCATCCAAAAAAATTTCTTTTTTCCTTTTCTGGGTCTTTAACTTTTTAAAAAGTTGTCTTGAAGTATGTTGCTAATTAATTAAAATACCCACTACACTCTATTCCTTAGCTATGATTTTATCTTATTAGGTTTTTCTAGCAAAGTTTCCAACATGCCTATAAAGACCAAGATTTCCTCACAACACTCAATAACCAATCGGATAGAGAACAACAAACATGGAATGAATGACGATCTCCATGATAACACACTACAACAAGTCAATCTCAAAGATAACAACAATATAAATAAAGGTCTCTTTGATTAACATAATTGCATATGCTTTACAAAAGATGAAATGACAAGTCCTTACAAGTTACAACTCAAGAAAAGTTATCTATACAAAAAAAATTAAATTTTCGCTTAAGCCCCCATGTTTTCACTCCAAGAAGTTTTCGCCCAGCTCCATAGTTTTATTTGCAATATTTGAAATTATAGTGATATTTGCAAATATTTTACTTGGACCAAATATAAAGGAAAGTATCACGGTGTGACATCCAGTAAATTTTCCGTTACCAAACTCCGTTAATTTCGTTAGGTCTTGCATACACGTGTCTTGAGCACACATTGTTGAGTTAATAATAATTAACAATGGTTACTAGATAATAACTTGATTAATAATGTTGATTATTAATTTATAGTTATGTGATTTGTGAATTTTAGGTATTATTTTTGATTTTTACCTTGGAACGTGCCAACGTATTATATTTATTTTATGTGTTTGTTTATTAGTGGAAATATATAATTATTATTGTTGAATAATAATATATGAGTTTTGGTAATTAGAAGTATTTAAAAAGTGTTTAAAAAGATTATTTTTATAAAAGTATTAACAAAGGAGGGTTAATTGTGAAAATTGTAATTACCAAATATAATCAAAATCAAACCCTAATCCCCTCCCCACCCCTTGTTATGGCCGAAACACCCACACACACATACCTTGCGATTTTGATCTTGCAACAACAAGTTTCCATGGATTTTTAGTGTGGTTCAAGCATTGGAAGTGATTAGCAATTGTTAAACATCGTCATTACACGTTTAAAGGTAAGTTCTAACGAGATTTTCATGGTTTTTGTTACTTGATGAACTCTAACTCGAAATTGATGAAGAAAAGTCGAATTCCTTGATTGTTTGGTGATTCTATAATGTTATGATGTTGTATTGGTGTTAATCTATGTATATCATGCAAGAAATCCATGATTTTATTATCTAGTTAATACATTACCAAAAGTGGAAACTTTTCTTCATGAGAATTTGTGTTTTGATGAACTGTTGATGTTAGATGGATGATTAGGGTTGCTATGAACTAGATAGGGCATGTTATTGGTGAATTTGGGTTGAAATTGATGAAAGGATAGATTTTGGGATATCACTTTCCAGAAAGGGAAACTTTATTTATGTAGATCATTAGATATTGTTAATTGAGCATGTTTATGATGTTAGGATCATGTTAGAATGTTTTTTGATGATGTCTAAGGTGGTAGATTGTGTTGTTTGGGTTGTATGAATACTTGATGCACAACTTTGGAAATTTAGGCTCTTATGGAATATACATGATAATGGATGTTGTTAGGTGATTATGGAGCTATGTTGGGATTATGATAGATTCATGATGATGCATGATGTGTTAGTTAAAATTATAATTGTGGACTTCTTGGGATTTATATGTGTTGTTTGATAAACCATGGTGTATGATGAGCTTTATAGCACTTAAGGGTTTGTAATGTGGTATACATGAATAACTTGTGTGATAACCATGTATGATGGATTGCTATACTTTATCAAACAAAAACTTAACTTGACATGTCACCAACGGGTCAAACGGGTCAACTAGGTCATATGAGTCTTGTTTTCCAAAACCATGGGTCAATGTGTTTGTTGAGCACTTAGGGTTGTTAAGCTTCTATGTACACGTACTTATGTACTTGTGTGTTCTAGGTAACCTTTGAAGGGTTGTCTTTCCACTCATCATTAGCTTTTAAAATCATTCGTTTACGCACCAGGTGAGTTCAATGCCCCACTTTTACTTACTTCTCTTTTTGGGGGAGAAAGCATACTTGGTTTTAAAACACTTTACTATTATAACATGTGTGTGGTAAGACATAATGGGTTATATCATAGAAAGCCCTCACACTTTTGGATCGTTAATTAAGGAATCTAGCAGGAAATTTTGGGTAGTAGTACTGGGTCTGACAAGCCCCACCCGTGTGACCGTAAGTCAATAGGTGCAATATTGTCCTAAACTACTAATAGCGTCACGACCCGGTATGTAGTGGCGGGAGGCAAAAAGACAAACATAGTTAGCTTCAATCGCAAAATCACTATTGCTCTTTACTAATGAAATTAGACTAGCTATCTATTTCAATGCACTTGTTTATATTTTATTAACGCTACTATTTACGATGATTACAAACTCTTGAACTCACCAACCATCGTGTTGACACTTTTAGTATGCTTTTCTCAGGTTGTCTCTAGCAGCTGCCCATAGGAGCACGCACGTGTCAAACATGCTTTGTCCCGTACCTCGCATACACGTCATTGGCATACACGTCACATACCTCACAGCATGGCATCGTCTTCACGAGCTCTGGGTAAGAGGCCTACACGTTCTGAGTCACCTACTCTTCCTCCCGTACCTGATATAGGATCTAACTGGCCTTGACATCCCTATCCTTCTGAACAGATAGCATGGGATCAACCTTTTGCATTACCCGAGCGTGATGCTCCACGCCGGAACTGGAGTTACTATCCCACCTATGTTGATAGCATGGTCTACAGGGAGCGTGTTCCAGCTATAGCTACTATAGGACCTAGGACTAGGTCGGTGACTGCCTCTACAGAACCTACCCTTCCTTCTCTACTTATTCCTCTCGAGTAGGCGGTTGCAGCTTTGGTTGCTACACTGGACATTGAGCGACAGCGCATCAGAGCACTTACTGATGAGAACTCCATTTTACGACACGAGATGCGTCAGCTGCGTTTACCGGTAGAGACACTTCAGGAGCGACTCTCGATGTCAATTGGTGGGCATCATACCTTGGCTGGTAATTTTTTGCACTTATTGAGTGCATGTCCGTGTAAGAGCTTCAGAATGTAGGGACAGATGATAGATTGACTGAGCACTTCAGATTGCGGATGCCCCTGCACCTGGGGAAGACCCTAATGAGGAAGACCCTGAAGAGGAACATGAAGAAGGGACTGAGGAAGCCCAGGAAGAAGAAGAACCAGAAGAGATGGAAGAGGACAGTGATGGATCCGATGTGTTGGATTGATTTTCACATTCATTTGGCTTGGACTACATAGTGTTTCTTTTCTTTTTAAAACCTATGTGGGAAGGGTTGTTTCCCACCCAACTGAAAAAACTAAAAATTTTGACATTGATGGAATATTTTGTGAACCATTTACAATTTATTTGTCTTTGGTTATAAATATTGTGGTTGTGACGAATTCATTATTTCTTATTATTTACCATACTTTGATGAGATTAATATGTTTATAAAATAGGTTGTGTCTAGTGAGGCACAACCTGTGTCCAACCTCTAGTCAGGGTTTGTGGACCAAACCTGCATAGTTTTGTTTGTAAACCTTTAATTAACCATGATTTTTGTCAATGCTTTGTTGTTTTGTCCAATATTTTTCGGTTTAGTTTCAAAAACCTTGTTAGAAATTCATGAAGATTAAGTATAAGGTTTTTAACTGTAAGGTTTGGCCATGGAATTTTTGAAAAAGAAATGTAATTAACGTAAGCTTTCATCTGGGTTCTTGGAGGTAAACATCATAACAATCATCAACATGCATAAATACGTAAGATTAAACTAATATTAAACACTTAATTATCCTATATGTAAGAAATATCAAGAATTCACACACACACACACACACACACACACATTTAGGGTTTCGCTTATTAAGTGACCTAATCACCTGATAAACATAAAACATCAAAAAAGTAAGAAGTAGGGATAACAAAAACTTACCTTTAATGAAGAGGAAGATGAAATCTTGAAAGAAACATAGAAAATGGAAAAATAGTGATGAATTCAGGATTTTTGGGGATAAAACCGAGTAATGGAGATGATAGATGAGTGAGTTGTGACCAAAGACTGAAAAACTTGCAAAATGCATTAGGTTTTCTCAGGCATTGGGGTGTGCCTCCCTAGGCACGTGGGCATGCCTCTCAACGCAGTCCTACTTTTCAATTTTTTGCTTAATGGTTTTCTGCATTACGTATTGTTACGTATCCCAGTTAATTTTCATCAGTTTCGATTCATTAGTCTAGGTACAGATAATGTCCTAAAAATAATTAAATAAGACAAAGGACCACTTAGTTCCATTATGGTCCTACAGTTACATCATACGTTAAAGTGGAGTGTGTAAAGATGCAAAACAAGACTCTAAATCATACGGCATCACACATTTTACATTACGCTATGTTCATGAATGAAACCTCTATCGAAAGGTCAAAATGAGATAGTGCGAATTGTGGTTGCTTAATTCCATAAGGTGACGGTTGATGAAAACAAGTTCCTCTCTCATTTGTTAAGCTCTTAGAATTACTTCAACAATGTGTTGGGTAGCTTGCAAGTTAATCTCTATCAACTCGTTGATGAGTTCTTCAAGCTTGAAGAAATACTTTTTTTTGGTTCCCTCATTCCAGAACATGGTTTCTGAACTGGGTTCCAGTTTGTCCTACCGTTGCTAGAATCTTTTTATTTTTAGAGTAGTTTTGATGGATCTTGAGTGATTAGAGACTGGAACAAGTAAGTTTCTTAATTACTTGTCGAAATTAAGAATACAAGGGTGTGTTTACCTAGGCACGACGTTGTGCTTCATAAATTTCATCATAAAGTCGACTCGTAACATTTAAAAGTCATGTGTAGAGATTGCAGGAATAATTTGGTTCAAACATGAGGGCATGCTTGGTAAGAATGACCTCATGTTGGTTGTTTGATCCTACGAAATACTAAAATCTAAAGACAATCGATATACAGATGCCACGTTTTGGTTTCAGGTCCTTTGTATGAGTCCTCCCCATACTTGGTTGTCATTATGGTGCAGGTTTAGTTCTTCCAAGAAGTTTTGGTCGGTTTGTCTGTATAAGGTATTAACCGATGCTTGTTGACTTTGAAACTTAGCAATTTGTTTTTTTTCAATCATTTGGATAAACATCTTTAATCATATATGGTCAAGACCATCGGGACTTCAACTTTCTAGGATGCAAGCTTAAATGAGACTTATACAGTAAGACATGTTCTTCCATATGGAATCATCTGTTGCCTTTGAGGTGGGAATAATGGGATCTCCTTGTCTTTACTTTGTAAACTCTTAATTTTTCATATACTTTTTTTCTAAGTTCCTCGAATTTGTGGATTTTCATAAACCTATTATGACTTATGGCGTTTAGGTCAAGGTTTGTTTCCTTGAGTACCCAATAGGCTTTGTGCACAAGTTCGCAAGTAGTGGCACAACTTCCCATACACCAATTTAAATGGCGTAGTGCCTATAGGAGTCTTATAGGCTGTTCGGAAAGCCCATAACACATCATTTAACTTAATAGACTAAACTTTGCGATTATGACCTATAGTTTTCTCGACGAGTTGTTTGATGACTTTGTTAGGGACTTTAACTTGCCTATTTCATTGCGAATGGTAGGCTATTGTAATATGGTGGTGAAAGCCATAATGGATCATTGCTTTATGTAGTTGGATGTTACAAAAAAGCATTCCACAATCACCAATGAGAGCTTTCAGAGCAGCAAAACAAGAGTTTCTTCAGAAATTTGATAACGTTTCTTGCATCGTCGGTAGGTAAAGGCTTGAGCTTTGGCCCATTTTAAGACATAATCAACTACTATGTAAAATTGCCAAAAGTTACTGGGAATGACCCCCATGAAATCAATTTCCCATATGTTAAACACCTCGTATACTTGAATGGGTTTTTTAGGCATTTCATCATATGCTGAGATATTGGGTGCTATTGGAGGGGTATCATAGGTATGTACGAATGAGTTGGTCCGCATCTACTCTGATCAAGTACAAGTCTTCCTAATAGTAATGTTTGATATTATCAAAGAATTTCTTCTTTTGCTTATAAGTTATACCTTTGAAGAGAGTAGTTTGCAAAATTGACAAACCAAAGATGTTTTCCGATTATGGATTAATTGTGCATGAGGAATTCATGAGGAATGTTGCCATTTATTTTGACTTTTACAGATTTTGAAGGTATTAAATACTCAAGAAGGGAGAGATGATCGTCTGGTAGATTCTTTATTTCTTTCTTATCCCAGATTTCAATGTCAAATCCTTAAAGGAAAAGTATCTAGCATATCAATCTCGGCTTTCCATCTTGCTTGTTGAATAAGTATCGAAGAACTACATGATTGGTATACCTGATTGTTTTAGAAAGGATGAGATATGAATGAAACCTGTTAAACGTGAAAACTACTACGAGAAGTATTTTTTTTAAAGTTGTGCTGTAGTTTTCTTGTGCATCGTTTAGGGTTTTGCTCGCATAGTAAATTGGGTAGAAATTCTTTTCTTTCTGGTGGCCTAACATAGCTCCTACCATAAAGTTGCTTGCATCACACAATAGCTTAAATGGTAAAGTCTAATAAGGGGAAACCTTGACCGAAGTGGTTACCAGTTTTCTTTCAACAAATTGAGTGCATTCATACATTCCTCAGAGAATATTAATGGTGCTTCTTTCTCAAGGAATTAAGTCATTGGTCATGCGATTTTAGAGAAATCTATGATGAATTGTCAATAGTAACCAGCACCACCAAGGAAAATTCTAATTGCTTTCATGGATGTGGGAGGTAGAAGTTTGGAGATAGTGTCATGTCGTGAAATATTGCTACCAACATCTTTGAAACATAGTAGGAGCATTACATAATCCAAAGGGCATACATCGATAAGAAAATGTGCCATATGGATATATGAATGTTGTTTTCTATTGATCACAAGGAGCAATTGGAATTTAGAAGTAACTTGAGAAACCATAAAGTAAACAATAATACATTTTATTTGATGATCTTTGAAGCAGTTGATCAATGAACTACAAAGGGAAATGATCCTTCCTTGTGGCATCATTGAATTTATGAGAGTTGATGTGAACTCTCCATCCTGTTACCGTACATCTAGGAATCAATTCGTTCTCCTTATTAGTTATGATCGTCATTCCTTCTTTCTTTGGAATAACTTGTACGGGACTCACCTAAGGTGAATCAGAGATAGGTTAAATCAGATTGGCATTAAGAAATTTGATTTCCTATTTATTTAAAACATCTTGTGTACTAAGATTTAGACATCTTTAAGGTTGATTGATGGATTTGAAATTTTCTTCCATTAGAATTTTGTGATTACAAAAGGGAGGGTTGATTCCCTTGATGTCCATGATTTTCCAAGCAATTTCTTGATTATGTGCCTTGAGGACATTGAGCAGCTTGCTCTATTAATTATTTGATAAGGCGGATGAGATAAAGTTGAGATGTGTTTCAAGAAAAACGTATGCGAGATGTGACAAAAGTTCTTTAAGTTATAAAACCGGTGGATCTTAGATAAACGATTTTACTTTAGGTTTTAATTCTTGTTCAACGATCTCGTATACTCCTTGATGATATAAGATTTCTTCAAATTTTGGTTTTGGAGTGGCCTGATGTCACGTATGGGCTGGTCTACTTTAAGTTCTATCAATTTAGTGTTGTAAGCTTTATTTTCGAGAGTTTCTCTCAAATTCCTCTTAAGTAACAGCTTATGACTGAGCCGCATACATCAATATAATAGAGTGAATCATCATGATGCTAAGGGTGTTTCATTGATTGTCTTATGCCAAAAGTCACTTTTTACTTTTACACTTGAAGTGTATGTATGTTGGTGTAAACATCAATGAGAGCTCAAGCGGTTGCTAAGAATGGTCAATCTAGGATAAGAGGAACATTTTTTTCCTCCTCCATGTCAAAGATCATGAAATTTACATGAAGTATAATAAGAGTCAAGCGATAGCACCCCTTTTGAGAAATTTGCATAGTTTGGCATTTATGTTAGAGCTTCAACCTTTGGCAGGTGAATGTGGAGCTTCTTTGTAAACCCTAGGAACTTGCCACACTGCTCCTCCATTTGTTGTTGCCTTAAATGATAAGGATATGTAGGTGGAGATACATACAAAGGTAGGGGTATGTATTTCTTCACAGGTTCTTCTATAAAATGTTGCATTTGCCTTTTTCTTACATTACTTGGAGTCCCAATTTCATTTTCTTCTATGATTGGTTGTAATGCATGTGCATCACCCTTAGTGGTTCAACCACTTCTTGTGGTGATGGCCTTCACTTGTGCATTCTGGTTTGTAATAAGGTTTCTAGGCGATGTATTGTATGATCTTTTAGAGAGTGGTTGTGCTATCTAACCCACTTAGTTTTCAATAGTTTTGCAATGATGCTTTGATACTTTTGATGTCAGCTTTGTTCTTTTAAAATCTTTCTTTGTTCCTTCGGTCAGTTTTTTTGGTGTACTCATTTGTGCCTTGTGTGGTTATCAGCAATTATTGCAATATGTATTCCATGGTTGACCCTACATGGTCTTGGCCACTATTGTTTGTTCCTTAATATGTTGGTTTTTTGTTGGTAGGGTGGTCTTCTATTGAACCTAGATGATTGTTGGTTGCTGTAACCTTCCATGTATGTCAAGTTATTTTTCCAATTAGAGTTCTTGTACGAATTGCTTGGTTCTCTTATGTAGTCAACATCTTTTACCATAGTTATGTCTTTTAGACATTCACTGGTTTTGTGAGAATCGTAGCACGTGTTGCAATGAGTTTGAGCCTTCTTAAGTTTGGCTTGCAATTGCTCGATTCATTTAGTAAGTTCTTTTAGTTATGCTGCAACTAAGGTTTTAGAGCCTATTTGATGAATGACTTTAGGATTTGTCTTTATGCAAAGCTCTTATTAGCTGTGTTTGCTAAGGCTTGATATGCTTCTATCGACATCACACTTCCGAAGTCTCCTCCCGCACTTTGATCGACAACTTGTTTGTGGGCTCTGCTGATTGTATTGTAAAATGTTTGATACTACAACTACATATCAAGCCCGTGATGTAGGCATCTCTAAAGGAGACCTTGGTATCTCTCACATTCTATGTGTAGTGATTCATTATTGTCTTGGCAGAGGCTAGTGACACTACTTGTCAGTTTGATAGTGCGATCAGGTGGAAAGTATTTTAACATGAATTGCTCAACCATTTTCGCCATGTTGTGATAGAACTAGGTGGAAAGGAATCAAACTTTTCTATGGTTTAGCCTTGATGTCAGAATGGAAAAAGCTATAGCCCAATTGCATCATGTGAAGAGTTTAAAGGTTTCACATATTCGAAGGAACCAAGAAGTATGAGTGTTTGGATCTTCATTTTGCAATCCGAGAAACAAAATAGAGTTTTCTTCTAATTAAATAATGCTAGAATTAATTCCAAAATTATTGGCTGCTATTGTTGGTTGGACAATGCTAGACTCATAACCATTGATTTACGGTGTGGAGTGGTAAGTCATATTCATTTCCTCGTCTTGGTTTGCCATGTCTCCTTTAGATGGTGTACCTTCCAAAATGTCTCCACTGGTTACTGATGCTACTACTTCTTATGGTCTTTCTTATAACCTTTGACGAAAAATTCGTTTGGGTTCGAAAAGTGGTGAAACAGTTTTAAGACTAGCGCGTCAGACATATACTTATGGAAACATAAACTACTTAAGACTTAAAAATGAACAAGGAAAATGTAAAATTAGCTATAACTAAATAAAGGAAACATAACCTAAACTAAAATAACAATGATAGAATAGAACAAAGTTAAACTAAAAATATATTTACGAATTATAAACAATATAGTCAAAATTTTGGTTCGTTTTTGGATTTACCATGTGTCCCCGACAACGGCGCCAAAAACTTGATGTATGCAAATGGTATGTATATATTTATATAGAAGATATCACACAGATTTAATTTTAGAAGGTTCTCACTAATACTAAACTATACAAAAAAGGCAAGTGTACCTATCATGAAGTAATATCGTAACGGTAAGAACCGGTATCAATATGTGGATACAAATAGGGTTTTACTCAAAAATCTTTATAAGTGAGTATCAGATTGGTTTAAAGCAAATGATAAGTTTGCTTTAACAGACCAACTTCTAATTTTTTATACAACAATCAAAATAAATAGTGAATAAACGATAGAGACTTATGGTGATTCTTTTAGTGAAGTAAGACTATCAACGTAATTTACGTTCCACCTTTAGTAACTGTGATGAATTGCATAGTGTGGTTAAAGATATTGACTAATGTGATTGTGTTAATTCTTATAATCGTGAGTCAGTGTGGAGATCGTATAATGATTCTGTAATGACAAGGAAAGCTATAATGAGTAACTTACAAGACAACCATCGAGCCACTAATAAAGTAGGTAAAAGTTATACAGCCTCTTAATTTATAGTTTGTGATAATATAACCTAATTTTAAAGAGCAAGTTGATAAAGTTTTTTTTAAGATACCATTAATTTTAGAATATTATACAATTATTATAGATTTCTCAAACAAAGTAAAAAGAAACCCACAAATGATTAGAAAGTGAGGGTGATATGATTTCAAATAAGCATTTTTAGTTTATTAACCATGAGTTCACTATGAAGATCGGTTTCATGAAAAAATATTAATTCATATGTTTTCTAACATTATGACATTCATAATTACAAATCATATGTTTAGAACTTTCCATCACTAGTAGAAAATATACCTTTAATGACACGCGAATTATAACACACGCTGATTTTATGACGTGTAAAAATGTATGTCATAAAAATATGTCATCTTTTCTAAAATCTCAGTGAATAATGATATGCATTTTTGCTTGTCATGATTTTGCTGTCATATAAGAGATAAAAAAGGTGGAGTATACTTTAAAAAATTACGTGTCATCTTTAGGTGTCATTTTATGTTTTCTGAAGCCTCCTGCGCTACTTATTGTACTCATGCCATAATTATACATCCCCAAACCCCGCCACTCTCTTCGAAGCCACCACCACACATCAGTAGAAAAACGAAGGCGCTCACCGCCACCACCACCACCCTAACCCTTATCAATCAAATCGCCCACCACCACACCCCGACCAAGACCATACATCGGTAGAAAAACAAAGTCACACACCGCCACCACCACCACCCGCCAAACCCTAACCCCCACCAACAAATTGGCATTTGCAGGTCCTGAACTCTTAAATTTCTTTGGATTGCACCAGAACTCTTAAATCTCTTTCAATTTTATGTTTCTACTTTGGAATTAGGTTTGCCCCTTAGATTTAAGATACATCAGACTAAGTTTTTTTGACCTAATTTGACCATACATGGTTATTTGATTGATGATGCTATCTTCACATAAGTAGAATTGTTTCAAATCTGGTGCTATTCCTTTGTTTTGTTTAAGCTGATTAAAATCAGGAACTAGAAAAGTATGTATGTGTTCTTTCCTTTATCATTTTTCTTAATACTCACATTGGCTTTTTTTAGGTTGAGATCTATGCTTTAAAAGAAGAATATGCTTGATGATGTTATTTTTCTGAGAATGTATTCGTTCATTATGTTGACACAAAAGGTTGACACAAAATTACCATAACATTGGCTTTTCCATATGTATGTATGATGTTTTTTAAACATAGATGCTAACCATCAAAAGGTTGACACAAAATTACCATAACATTAACATAATAAATACCACACCATTAGTTCATTATACATTACATGAAGTTTTACCATATTACGATGATGATAGATGTTTGGCTCGTAATGATTTTGAACATTACAACAGAGGTAAAAGATAGTAAAGAAATCATTGGAAAATTTGAACAATCAAACCAGTGAACCAATATGGATTATGTTACTTGATCTCGAGCTTCTCTAAGTATTAGGTGCACCTCTAAGTTTTCCAAGGACCTCCAAAATAATGGATTCCCAAGGGCAAAACACAAGGACTGGACCTCTTAGTAGCCCTATCAAATATTGCAAATGGGCCACTACTTATAGGTTTATTGGAGTGCCTTGCACTGCCCCGTGCCTATAAGGCATGGTCCCATGTCAGGTACAATGTAAGTAAAGGTTGGTTGGCTGGTAGAGGGATAGTGTCTGACCACGGTCTCGTGCTTGATGGGGCACGACCCTACGTTGGTGTGGAGCACGCCCCCATGCCTTATGGGGCACACCCTTGTGCCTCATGAGGCACGCCCCATGCCCGACCTCCTTAACAGGGAATTGTACGATGTCCTTTCTAAACCGACGAACATAAGCCTCCCTAGGCACATCCCGTTCTTGGCTTCTAGAGTTTTGGTTTTCTTCTTTTTTTAGCTCATTTGGTCCATCTTGGTTTAAAGCTTGAAAACACAATTTAAAGGAATTATGCAAAGCTTGGTCATTTGGTCCATTTTTTGTAAGTGTTTTGGAAGTATTTGATGTGCAAATGATATGTTGAAGAACATTAATAGCTTAAGTATATCCTCCTTCCTAAACACAAAAAATCACCAAGATCCACAATCCTGTACTCTTTGTCTATACAACAGATCACTGCATGCAAAGTGTCGTTACCACATGGCCATCTTATCAGCATAGCTAAACAATTCATCGGCACAGTTGAATGCATAGGAACTTTTCTTGCAGTCTTTAGATGTTTAAAAACCCTTTTCAACATCATAACAATCATTTGTAGATTCATCTTTCACAACATTTGGTTTAGCAGTCTTGAAATTCTTGAATGCATACTTTGTTTCTCTCAAAATTCAGTTCTTATCCAATCAGCCTTACTATGAATACTTGGATTGAGAAAAGGAACTCTGCCCATTACATAAAGATCAGCTGCAACAATATATGAAAATCATGCTTACTTTTGAAATATTTAATTGCGCCAGATCATCTCTTAATCATTTACAACTTCTTTTCTCCATCATACATTCAACTGATAATCGGCTCTGAATTCCATATCTGGTGTGAGGTTTCAAATATCGCAGAAAATTTTCTCCTATAGTGGCGGTGTAGCCTAGTACAACCCTTTCATTTAAAGAAGGCTTTCCCGTTAAGTAATTAGGATTAACACTCTCAGTAGGAATATATGAATGTCCAATAGGAATTTCTTTGAATGTTGATGGATATTCACATTCTTCCAAATCAATATCATCATATAAATTTTAATACAATTACTAAAACAATCTGTATACTCCATCTCATTAGTCAAATCACAAATATATCCAAACACTTTATCTAAAATTTCTTGCATAGTCTGTTGTTGATGAAAATTGTAAAACTCTTTCTTGTATTATGCCTCCAACTCTGGATCTATCGGTTCATATGCTTTTAATTCATCTGGACTTGGTCCAGTAGCTTTGTCAGTACCATTATCACCAAAGATCCAGCTACGTTTCCTAGATCCCCTCCTTGACCATCATCCCCACCACCACCACCACTATCATCATCATCATCATCATTTTCATCATCATCATTATCATCCTCATCATAATCATCATCATCACCATAGTTAACTATTTCAAGATATTCAGCCTTTTCAGTTTCACCAGCCGCTTTAGACAAACTTGCTTCTACAATCTTAACACATATAGAACAAATTCCTTCACCAACTACCATATTAACCCTCTCAATTTCTATCTAAATCACTTGCTTAGTCTCTATGTCTTTCTTAGTCTCCGTCTTTTCCTCCTTCTCTTTCTCAGTCACGATCTATTTAGAAACCTTTTCTTGTTTAACAATTCTAGATGTTGTAGCTCTTATATGATTTTCTAGATTCTGAACATAGTTGAATATGCATAAATTTTGATCTGCTAAGGTCATGATCCTTACTTCTTTCAGTTGGCTATCGGGCTGTAGTATCTTCACTTACTTAGCCTTCTCAAAACTTTCTTTCTCAAGATATTAAACTCAATTCTGTAATGCTTGAAAATCCATAGGAATCTCTAATAAATTACTCTCTCAGCTAGAGCCTTCTAGCAGAGTATTCAAGAAATCATTAAGATTAAAAAGTTGTAGCGTCACCCATATCCCTGGGTGGAGTAGAAAACCCTAGGGCTGAAATAGGTATAGATGGTGGCTCAATGAAAAAAAGTGACACTAGAATATCAGTAGCTGGGACTGAACTAAAAGTAACTTATATTCTACCACAAGATCCTCTTACATATGAGTTTTAACAACTATTGAAGTAGGCTTCCTAACCAATCTTCCCCTACCTTTGCCTCTTCCTTTTCCACAAATAACTTTCTTTCCAGCCATTATCTTCAATCTCTTTGTCTATTGGGATACTTCAAGAGTATAATCGTTATCGGCTTCCACTGCAATTTGTTTTTGCAAAGCTAATGGATGAGGATTCACAAGTCTCTCTTTTAAGACTAAAAGAACCATCCCATATTATCATTATCTGTCTCTAAATTAGAAGCAAATTCTACAATTCTATCTACACTTTCTATCACTATCACTAATAGTAGCTTTTTGGTCTCGAGTTTTTTCTTTATTTCCTCATCAAACAAGCCAACAAGTTCAGTAATGGCGCCTAGAGTAAAGGGTTTTTTGGTGAGCTTGTGAACCATCTCATTATCTTTGGTCTACTTGTATTATTCTATAATTTTACTGTAGATTTGACGTTTTTCAACTTAATAACTAATTCGGTGTCTAGTCTGGGAGAGATGATAAGGGTCTCAGGACTAAGTTTATCCACATCAATACCTTCATAGGTTAACCAAGATGAAAAGAACTTAAAAGGTTTTGGTCCAAATTCCACACCTAACCCGGTAAGGAGATCGACGATAGAGGAATCAGAAGAAGATCCAAGCATTTGAACACCAGATTGGTCGTTTCCCTTATTAGGAATTCCATGGTTAGTATTAATATCTACGTATGGGATGTCGAAAGCATGGATGGGAGCAGGAGGGGGAGGGGATTCGTTATGAGATTGATTAGCTGAGGTTAGGTTACCTTTCTTATAACTCTCCTTCTAGAGTCTTTTTCACCTTAGAAGCCTTAGTTTTAGAAGAAGGAGAGCAGTGTTTTGCTTTCCCTTTCTTAATACTAGAACCGCCCAAGTTAAAGATAATTTCATTGAGCCTGATGTTTATCTCTTCCCCATGGTATTATCACTATGATGGTTTGAAAAATCCAATGGATCAAAGAAACGAATGTTCAGATAGATACCTCATCAGCTTGAGAACCATTCAGAGGACAAGTATTTTTGGTTACAACATGCATCATTAAGATTAGCCAACATGTCAACAGAATTGCTTTTTCGAAGAATATAAGGAGATGAAAAGTTATTCACCGTTTGGTGCAATGGAGCCCCCGATGACAACATCTCACCATCGTCACTATACAAGGTCGTTGGAGAGTCGAAGAAAGAATAGTTGTTCATAAAATCAAGACCCAACTACAATCGATTTCAATAATTGGAACCAAGAAATTAGCATCTGGTGAAACAAGATTTACTTGTTTCGAGATGGGGTTTGGATCTTTAACAAGAATCCTCGATTTGATCAAAGGATAGGTTCCCATCTTTAGACGTTGCTTCGGACAAAATGACCACCGAACCAATTCAATTACCAATCATATCAAAAGTCTTGGAGTTCTAGAACTGAATGGAGACACCATGGATTTTAACCCAGGCCAACCTATCATATTAACTTGTTGACCATTCCATGATGCAAGGGAGCAAAACATTAATTTCTAGGTATTCTCCATGTATTATAGGAAATTCTTTGCTTCAACAAATGACTAAAAGGTGATGAGAACACGTATCCCCAAAAGATATCAAAACACAAAGTTGGCCGCATTGCATTGTTGAGAAGTTCCATCAGGTTTCAGTATATTCATGTCCATTGTTTCCCCACCAATGAGTAACTTTTCCAATATTTTGAAGTGGCTAAAACATTTTGTGTCCTTACTCTCGAAGAGTCACCCATCCCACTCCTCTTTAGAGTGAGTACCTGTCCCTTCTAGTATTTGTCATTTCAAAATATAGAGTGAAATTAAATGGTCTACTTTTTTATGAGTGACATAAAATAGAGTAGAGTGGATTCTAGTTTGATGTGTCATTATGATGTGACTTAGTAAACGGAGTAAAGGCGATACTTTTCTTGATTTCCAAATACACCGCAACGTTGTACTCTTTTATATTAATGTTTCGATATCCATAACCGATTCATCACTTTTTATGTTTCTATTACGTGTCCAAAATGTTAATATCACCATCAAAACACGAAAACGGATCAACTATTATTATACATTTAACGAAGTACGTAAACGCGCCACACACGTGAGGTTAATTACTAATTTCAAACTATATATAACTAATAATGAAATAATAATTTCGTATATTGTAACTAATGATTAAATAATAACCAGTTGGCGTTGTCGCACGTTGTAGCGAAGACTAAATTGATTTAGTAATGAATTTAAGAGTCAATAAATGTAGTATTATAAAACAAAATATCTAAAATCTAAAGTAATGGTTTAAGAGGATTTAAAAAGTTTAATATGCTTGCTATCAGGGCGGACTTACATGAAGTGGAGGGGTAGCCTCCGCCACCCCTCAACTTTTTACGTTTAGTGTAAAAGTTATAAAAAATTACGTTTTTATGTAAAAAATTTTTTTACGGGTTTACGTTACTCCTGAGAAAATATTACGTGACCCCTAAATTTTATTTAATCTCAAAACTTTATAGAATGTTTTAAATTTTATAGAATTAGTCTAATATTTTATAAAAAATATTACCTTTTATAAAAACATTAATATCTAATTAATCCAATTACCCAAAATACCCAAAAACATGCCCAAAATTTAATTAAGCCCAATTAAAATTTAAAAACCCAAATTTAACAACCCAAAGAACTTAAAATAACATAACCGCCCCCCCCCCCCAATTCCCAACTTTCGATCGATGCATCCGACATCCCACTTTCCGCCATTTGCTCTGCTGCGATCGAGCTGCTATTGCTGTCACCGGCCTTGCGGCCACCGCCCTCCGTCCCTTTGACATGCGCTGCTTGCTGCTGCGCGTTTGATCTTTCTGATTTCACTAATCAAGAGTTCAAGGTAAACTTTCTAGGTTTTTTTTTTCTCTTTTACACTATAAATTTAAAGATTTAGGGTTTATATTGTTTAATTCTAATGTTTAAGTGTTATTCGTAAGATTTCAAGAGGATGCTATTGATTAATGGTTATTAGATTCAATTTTTAATATTTAGGGTTTATTGGCAATTAGGGATTTGATATTGAAATTAGTGATTTGAATTGTCTTATGAATTAAAGATTTGATATTGAAATTAGGGATTTATTGTAATTAGATTTATGAAGTAAGGATTTGAAATATGAATTAAAGATTTGGTATTGAAATTAGGGATTTGATATTGAAATTAGGGATATGAATTGTGTTATTTCTAATTGTAATTTGTAATCTTATTGTGTTATTTGTTATAAAATTAGAGATTTGAAATATGAAAAAAAAATTTCTTATTGGCAATTTTTAAAAAAAAAAAAATTCAAAAGGAGGATATTGGTTCTAATAATGATTTTATAAGTTGCAACCGTAACCGTTGAAAGATGTTTTTCTAAACTGAAGTTTATCTAGACGGATTTACGAAACCGAATGAGAGAGGAATATTTGAACAATGCTCTAATATGTGCGGTTGAAAGGAAAACGTTTTACGAGGTAACAAATGATGATGCAATGCGTCGTTTTCAAGCTATGAAAAACCGAAGAGTAGAATTTTGAGATCAACTAGGTATTTGTTTAGCTTTCTTTATTATCATATTTTTTTTCTTTTATTTGTATTAATGAATGGTAAAACATTTTTGAATTACGTTACACTTGAAATGTTTTTCTAGATCCGCCACTGCTTGTTATGATAGTTTTAGATGCATCATATAGAGTTGGTATTTGTTCCCTTCTAAATTAAAACCATCTAAATATAGCAGTTGGCTTCAATTCGATATGGTGTGTTGACACGTGGATTATATTTTGGCAACGTCGAAGTGCCAATAGAAGTGTTTATGGCTTTGAGTATCCATCCATAGTGGTAATGAGAATTAATATAACTTTTAAAAGGAATATTCTTCAAACTATCATGAATAAGATATGTAAGTTGATTTTGTTGGAAACAAAATAGAAGGATTTAGCGCAGGTAAAAAGACGAATGAAGACGGAAAGGAAGAAGACATCAACGGTGTAAGGAAGAATTGATCAATTCGATATGTTGTGTTCTGTATTTTTATGTTTATAATTACATTAAAAATAATTATTATTTTTTTATTTTTCTCAATTAAATAATACTTCTTAATACTTTTATCATTACCTTTTTTCTCTATTCACTCACAACCATTTTTAAAAATATTAATAAATTTATAGAGATTTAACAGTGATTCCTCAAATATACAAATAAACAATAATTTTTTTTCTATACTCTACTCACAACCATTCTTTAAAATATAAAAAACAAACTCACATAAATATAAAAAACCTACTGTGAATGCTCTTAGACATAAAAAATATGAAAACAACCATTTAACTTTTTGAAAGTTATTATACCTAGATGTTGATTGACAATCAGTATCTGTCTTTTAATACTTACATAGCTAAAACAAAAAGTTAATCTATACTAATAAATTAAAATTTATATAAATCACAAGTTATGTTTCTACACTATCCACCTAGACTTTATCCAGAATTTGTACATGTGTCACTATTAAAATAAAAGTTAATCGTTTAATAACACATTTAATGTCAATGATTCTGTATATACTTTTTAAAATATAAAACAGATTTTTTGTTGTATTAAAACATATTTCTATTTATTTGAAGAACATAATTTTTTAAAACCAAAAGCTATTTAAAAAAAAAAATGTTAACAAAATAAAATTGTTAAATAAAAAAGTATTTAAAAAAAAAATTAGAGTATTAAAAAGCTATTTTTAGAAGTAAATATTTTTTTAGAGATGAAAGTTGGGAAAAATATTGTTATTGTTTTATTACCTAAAGTAGTTAATTATAAGTAATTTCAATCATATTTTATCTCAAATTTTTTTTTATAATTTCTAAATATTAATAAATAACTATTAATTTAATATTTTAATTCAACTCGTGTAATATACACGGGTTTTTAAAATAGTCTACTTTAATAAATCAAAATAACTATTAGCCATATGTATATTTTTTAACATATTCACATCATCTCCACCTAAGCTCCACCTAAGATTGTTCATGTGTTACCATCAAAATAACTATTAGCCATATGTATATTTGTAGCTAATCATTGTTACAACCAAACTACTTTAAAAAGATATATAATAAAGTTTATGTATATTTATGAATAATAAAATATTTTTTATATTATTGTTTGGGTGAGGTTATTCTACAAAATGTAGTTTTGCTATAAAGTGTGAGAAGACACAATGAGGCTAAAAAAATCACAAAAAAATTATATCTCACAATCTAAATTGAATTTCAAAAAAGTACTACGGAGTCTCTGTTCCTCTCGTCGTCCTCTTTCA
This sequence comes from Flaveria sonorensis, assembly GCA_025506505.1. Classification (NCBI taxonomy): domain Eukaryota; kingdom Viridiplantae; phylum Streptophyta; class Magnoliopsida; order Asterales; family Asteraceae; genus Flaveria; species Flaveria sonorensis. Next base: position 35,877,275 of record CM046425.1, on the reverse strand, counting down.
GAAAAAAAAAATTAATTGTGTCTTTCATAATGACACAATTAGAAAACCTTAATTTTTTTATTTTTTTATTTTTCGTTTATTTTTTTCTTAGTGAGGACGGCTAGGGGAACGAAAGCTCAGAATTACTTTTTTGAAATTCGATTTAGATTGTAAGATATAATTTTTTTTGTGACTTTTTTGACTCATTGTGTCTTCTCACACTATGTAGCAAAAATACACTTTATATTTGAACCTCTTTCTTATTATTTATACCTTAAATATGTTTGCTATATATTATATTTATATTGATATGTTATTTACAAATATATTAGATTATACATATATAGGAAAATTTTACGGTACAAAATGATTAATTCGTACGAAATGCACGAAGTGATAACAACTATTGATCTAAAAGATGAATGGTTCAGATTTAAAATTAAATAATCAAGCAAAGAGTGTGCTTGGGGCATATTTGGAACTAGTGTAAGGCCCCGTTCCCAGGACACTTACAGCTGGTCAATCATTGCACATAAAACATAAAACATATATTTTTGCGTACTAAACAGCACAGCGAAATAATTTAAAATCATTTCATTCATTGCTTTTGCAAAATAATACAACATTCATAATCGTTACAAAATCTAGTTTGTTCGCATTACAATGCAAAAACATCATAATTTAACAATAGATGCCATCCCAAAAACGCCAAGTAGCTGCCCCGTGCCATCCTCAGCAACATTACCTGCCAACTGGAAACACATAAAAGTCAGCGTTGCTGAGTGAGTTCTAGTTTAAAACCGTACTTTACTTTCGTAAGCGATCAACATCATACGTACACATAGATAATAATTTGTTAATATCTTTCATCTTCATTCGTTATCATTCATTCCGTACATTTCATTCATTAACCTTCCTTCATTCATTCCTTCCGGATCAATGTCATCAGCTATACCCCAAACGTAAGCACAAAGCGGGTACTGGGCCGAAGTTTATCAGACTTCCATTCATTGCGCACAAAGCCTGGCACCAGCACCGGGGTAAGCGACAAAGATCCGCGTCAATCTCATGGATTGAATCCCTTACGAGTCTTTTGTGACAACACGGTCGCTCACCTCAACTTTGGCATACAAGTCTGCTGTGACATCACGGTCACTCACCTCAAACTTTGGCATACAAGTCTGTTGTGACATCACGGTCACTCACCTCAACCTTTGCTTGCAAGACTTTTCCATTCATTCATTACATCATTACATCGTTAATGCATGCATTCTCTCATCGTTAATACTTTCCATTTACTTCATAATCATACCACGTAAAGCCACGGAAAATAAGCATACATAATAAGGAACATAACATAAACATAACCATACCATACATAACATCATCACATAAGACATCATAAGGTCAACATACATTACCCCCGGAAACATCCCAAGCCAAAGCCTACACTAAAGCTCTATATCTCCAAAAACCTCCGAAAATTCTGTCCCCTTAAAGAAATGCGGATGAGTAAACAAATGCGGATGAACAAACAAATGCGGATGAACACCTCAGGAAATATTCTAAGTGCCCCAAAGAAATGCGCATGAACACTGTAGCGAATGCGCATGCATAAAGCACATGTAAGTTTCCAGAAAATAGTCCAACGAAGTGCGCATGAACCAAATGCTGATGACTGAAGCAAATGCGCATGGATAAACAAATGCGGATGAACACTTAACTAATGCGGATGAACACTTAACTAATGCGGATGAACAAAATAGTCGATGTGTTCATCAAATGCGGATGAGTACTTAACTAATGCGGATGAACAACACTTATGCAAATATTCAAACTTAATGCGGATGATCAACTAACCTGAAACCGCATCTTATACTAAAATTAGTTCCCAATCCTCATTCTTATACATTCATCGCATCGATCTAGCATGCTAATCTCTCAGAACAAGCATACAACCACATAAACCGAGCAAAACATGCAGGCCCAAACACACCCACTAAAGAACAGGGCCAAACTTACGGTACAACATACTGGACATATTAAAAAGTTTGTTACATGTATTTCCAGCCCCAAAACAGGTTTAAAACATAGAAATCGAGGATCTAGAACTCACCTTATGCAATACTCGAGTATGACTTCCTTCAAACCTGAATGCAATGAGTTCAACCACCTAGAAACCCACCAAAAACACACACCCGAACACAACAAAACACACATAAGCACACAACCGAGGCATAGGCCGGCCAAGAACAACTTAAAATGATGAATTCTTACCTTGAATTCGAATTCCTTGTTCTTCTTTCTTCAAAAACCCGAGAGCTCTGCTCTGCTTCTTTCTCTCTCTACAATCAGCAGAAAAGGTGAAAAGTAACATGGAATGGGCGGCCATGTTGCTTTTGTACAAAATTATATTACATTTTGTACCTTGCATACTTTTAACCCCTCTATTTGGGTTTAATTGCATTTCCTTCTTTCTTGTCTTTTAAAATATTCCGTGTGTTACAAGTCCACCCCCTTATATAGGTTTCGTCTCCGAAACCTGTTATTCCTCAAACAGATGTGGGTAATACTGCCTCATCTCTTCTTCAGTCTCCCACGTAGACTCGGATCCCTTCCTGTGCTTCCACTATACACGCACCAGGGGAACCACTTTATTCCTTAACCTCTTCTCCTTGCTATCAATGATTTCCACTGGTTGCTCCACATAATTGAGCCTTTCATCAACTTCAATGTCTTCCAGTGGTATAACCATATCTTCGTCAGCTAAACACTTCCGCAGATGAGATACATGGAATGTAGGGTGAATTCCACTTAACTCATCGGGTAACTCTAACCTGTAGGCCACCTCTCCTACTCGAGCAATGATTCGGAAAGGCCCTATATATCTCGGGCTCAACTTTCCCCGCTTCCTAAACCGAATTATTCCTTTCCACGGCGAGACTTTCAACATAACTCTATCTCCCACCTTGAACTCAATTGGTCTACGTCTCTTGTCAGCATACGATTTCTGCCTATCTTTGGCTGCCTTCATAAAGGCTTTGATCCTTTCAAGCTTCTCAGTCATAGCCTCGATCACCTCAATAGTTCCCAACACTCTCTAACCAATATCACTCCAACAAACGGGTGTTCTACATCTCCTACCGTATAGCATCTCATAAGGGGGCATACCAATGCTGGCATGATAACTGTTATTGTATGAGAACTCCGCTAACGGTAAGTGGTCATCCCAACTACCTCCAAAATCAATGACGCATGCCCGAAGCATATCCTCAAGCTTCTAAATGGTTCTCTCCGACTGACCATCTGTCTGTGGATGATAAGCCGTACTGATGTGTAACCTCGTCCCCATTGCATCATGAAATCTCTTCCAGAACTTAGATGTAAACCGAGTGTCACGATAAGAAACAATAGACACCGGCACACCATGACGAGTTACAATCTCCCTGATGAATAGATCCGCTAACTTCTCAGATGAATACGTCTCTCGGATCGGTAGGAAGTGAGCACTCTTCGTCAGACGGTCGACTATCACCAATATGGCATCATACCCCTTCACAGTATGCGGTAGCTTCATGATAAAGTCCATGGTGATATGCTCCCACTTCCACTCGGGTATATCCAAAGGTTGAATCTTCCCGTACGGATTCTGATGCTCGGCCTTCACTTGCAAGCAAGTAAGACACTTACTCACATACTCCGCTACATCGCGCTTCATTCCCGGCCACCAATAATCTTTCTTCATATTTTGATACATCTTTGTAGTACCGGGATGAATAGAGTATCGAGTCTTATGGGCTTCGTCCATGATCTTCCCACGTAGATCCCCACAACGAGGAATCCACATTCGTCCGAATCGGGTTCCAACACCGAGAGTGTTTTCACCCAATTCCGCGACTAGACCTCTCATCCTTTCAGAGTTAAGATGATCTTCCTTTAACGCCTCATCTTGAAACTCCTTGACCTGCTTCATCACATCAGTGGTCATAACCAACTGATAAGCCTTCACCCGAATCGGCTCGGGTCTCTCTTTTCGGCTGAGGGCATCCGCCACTACGTTGGCTTTGCCCGGATGGTAATGGATTTCACAATCATAATCCTTTATCAGTTCCAACCATCTCCTTTGCCTCATGTTCAAGTCCTTCTGCTCGAAGAAGTACTTCAAGCTCTTGTGGTCAGTGAATATGGTGCACCTCATCCCGTACAGGTAGTGCCTCCAAATTTTTAATGCAAAGACCACAGCTGCTAGCTCCAAATCATGAGTAGGGTAATTAACCTCATGAACCTTCAATTTTTGGGATGCGTAAGCTATAACCTTTCCTCGCTGCATCAGCATGCAACCCAGTCCAGAGTAAGAAGCATCTGAATAAACCACTAAGTCCTCGCTTCCTTCGGGTAACGATAAAACTGGAGCTTGAGTCAACCTTGCCTTTAACTCCTCAAAAGCACTCTCTTGAGCTTGACCCCATACAAACTTCACATCCTTACGGGTCAACTTAGTCAACGAAGAAGCTATCTTAGAGAAGTCTTGAATGAATCTCCTATAATATCCCGCCAACCCCAAGAAACTACGAATCTCGGATGGCGTCTTTGGAGACTTCCATTGCATCAAATCTTCCACTTTTTCCGGGTCTACCATAATCCCCTCGGGATTCACCACGTGACCCAAAAACTGAACCTCGCGCAACCAGAATGCGCACTTGGAGAACTTAGCATACAACTTCTCCCTTCTTAACGTCTCCAATACCTCTCGAATGTGACCGGCATGTTCCACCTCGCTCTTCGAATAAATAAAGATATCATCGATGAACACAATCACTGATTTATCAAACATCGGCCAACACACTCGATTCATCAGATCCATAAAAGCAGCTGGCGCGTTGGTTAAACCTAAAGACATAACGAGAAACTCATAGTGTCCATAACGCGTACGAAAAGCTGTTTTAGGAATATCCTGCTCCTTCACCTTCAGCTGATGGTAACCAGATCGGAGATCTATTCTCGAAAACCAACTGGCACCTTGGAGCTGATCAAACAGGTCATCAATCCTCGGCAATGGATACCGATTCTTCACCGTCAACTTGTTCAGCTCGTGGTAGTCAATACACATCCTCATACTACCGTCCTTCTTCTTTACAAACAAAACCGGGGCACCCCATGGAGAGATACTCGGTCTAATGAACCCCTTATCAAGCAACTCCTACAGTTGCTCCATCAATTCCTTCATCTCGGTCGGAGCCAACCGATACGGTGCTTTAGCAACAGGTTGAGCACCGGGTATCAAGTCAATCTGGAACTCGATCTCGCGGTCCGGTGGCACACCTGGTAAGTCTTCGGGAAACACATCTGGGAACTCACACACAACCGGTACATCTGACAGTTGTGGTGTTGGCGTATCTACATCCTTCACGTAGGCCAAGTAGGCACTACATCCACGCCTCATGCACTTTCCCGCCACCGCCATCGAAATCACCTTGAGAATCGTAGTAACTCGATCACCGTAAATCGTCACCGAACTCCCGTCAGGCACTGTCAGTCCAATCATCTTCTTGCGACATACGATATTCGCCTCGTAGGCCGCTAACCAGTCCATTCCAAGGACTACATCAAAATCGCCTAAGGGCATCACGAACGGTCTAACAGGAAACTTATGACCTTCTACTTCTATGACACAACCTTCCATCATCTCAGAAATCCTGGTAGACTTACCTATGGCAGTTTCTACATCGAAGGGCTCCTCAATACTCCTACTCCTTAAATGCAACTTAGCATAAAAGGCAGCAGAAATAAAGCTCTTACTAGCATCGGAATCAAATAACACGGAGGCAAGAGTTTGGTTTACTAGGAACGTACCTGACACAACATCGGGGTCCGTCATAGCCTCCTCTTGAGTCATCGTGAATGCTCTGGCGCTTGCTTTCTTCCCTTCGGTTCCGGTCGTCTTCTTCGCCCTGGGACTCTCAGCCCTCGGCTTCTTGCATTCCCTGATCATGTGGCCCTCCTCGCCATATTTATAACACCTCCTTACCCTGCAGTCCTTCGCCACGTGTCATGTCCTCCCACTCCAGAAACAGACATTGGATCTCAACCTACACTCTCCGGTGTGCGCTTTCTCACATTTGCCACACCTCTTCGACCCCGCACCGGGTGCGTCCACGCGTCGGTCATCCACCATCAAACTTGTGTTTGGAGCGGCCCCGCCACGTCCAAACCTCTTCCCATTCCAGTTCGGCCACCACCACCTTTCTTACTCACCTCAGCCACCTCACTTCCCGTTCATCATACAGCCTCCCTGCCAGATCAACCACTGACCTAAACGTGCTCGGTCGGGCGGCGATCATGGGCCTGCGGATGTCCGCTGGCTAGCCCTGAATGTATCTCTTAGTCTTTCGTGATAAGGGTGTCACTGATCCGGCACCAGCCGTGCCATCTTATTGAATTTGGTGGTATATTGCTGATGTGTCATGGTTCCCGCCTCCAGCTGTAGGAACTCCCTCTCAACCTTGTCGAGCTCTCGGTGAGGACAAAAACTCCTCGATCACAAGTTTCTTCAACTCATTCCACCTCATCCTGCCAATGCTCGCTCTACTACCCTCTGGCTGGACAATATTGTCCCACCAACATAGGGCCGAGTCCACAAATGAGTAGGTGGCAAATCACCTTCTGATCTTCCCGACACTCATGATATCTAGAACAGCTTCCATCTCTCTCACCCACGGTGAGCAGCAGCAGCAGTGCCATTCCTGTCAAAAGTCGGGGGCTTGCATCTTTGAAATGCCCCATAGTTATAGCCTCGTGCTGCCTCCGGCACAGGATCTTCTTCTTCTTCCTCATCAGCTGAGACAACCGTCTCAGTCTCCGTTGCTCCCTATTCTCGAGGACCTATTCCTCTCTTTCCTTTCTCCTTCTCGCACAGCTTGATCATTCAGTCACACAGACGGTAAGATTTTCTGCATGACCTGGTGAACCTCTCCACCACCGCCTCCTCACTGAGGCCCTTAAGTTAGCACTCTCATCACCACCCTCCGGATGTGGGGTCTCGGGCTCCTCATGAGCCACCTCTTCAGCTCTAGGCTTCCTCTCGTGACCCGTGGTCCAGCACCACGTCCACACGACCTCTACCTCGAGAAGCCTTGAAGTCTCTACCACCGGCATATCGCAAACATGCTATAAGATTCAAAACACAACACGGTCATTCAAGGTAACAACTCAGTTATGTCAAGTATAGTAAGTCCCTAATTACAGGGGCTAGTTGTGATTAGCCACTTACTTTATATTCATACCCCAAGCAATTCCTATCCTGACTTCATCAGTATCTAAATCTACTAAGAAGCACATAAATCACATAACATGCGCACAGAATACCGGTTAACATTAAGAAAATACCTGATGGCACGCAGCTACTCGGACTGGCATCCCTCCCTTTGTCCTATTTTCAGTTTAAGCTTAGGTTTCTTTTGAAAAATTTAACCGTTCACTTAAACTTGGCTCTGATACCAACTTGTAAGGCCCCGTTCCGGGACACTTACAGCTAGTCAATCATTGCACATAAAAATAAAACATATATTTTTGCGTACTAAATAGCGCAGCGAAATAATTTAAAATCATTTCATTCATTGCATTTGCAAAATAATACAACATTCATAATCGTTACAAAATCTAGTTTGTTCGCATTACAATGCAAAAAGTCATAATTTAACAATAGATGCCATCCCAAAAACGCCAAGTAGCTGCCCCGTGCCATCCTCAGCAACATTACCTGCCAACTGGAAACACATAAAAGTCAGCGTTGCTGAGTGAATTCTAGTTTTATAAATAAAATACTATTCTTTCGTTTAAAACCGTACTTTACTTTCGTAAGCGATCAAACATCATACGTACACATAGATAATATTTGTTAATATTTTCATCGTCATTCGTTATCATTCATTCCGTACATTTCATTCATTAACTTCCTTCGTTCATTCCTTCCGGATCAATGTCATCGCTATACCCAAATGTAAGCACAAAGCGGGTACTGGGCCGAAGTTTATCAGACTTCCATTCATTGCGCACAAAGCCTGGCACCAGCACCGGGGTAAGCGACAAAGATCAGTGTAATCTCATGGATTGATCCCTTACGAGTCTTTTGTGACAACACGGTCACTCACCTCAACTTGGCATACAAGTCTGTTGTGACATCACAGTAACTCAACCAACCTTTGCTTGCAAAGACTTTTCCATTCATTCATTCATTATTACATTGTTAATGCATGCATTCTCTCAATCCTTACATTCCATTTTCATTATCTTCGCTTTACGTTACATAATACTTTCATTTACTTCATAATCAACCACGTAAAGCCACGGAAAATAAGCATACATAAAAGGAACATAACTACAAACAAAACCATACCATACATAGCATCATCACATAAGACATCATAAGGTCAACATACATTACCCCCGGAAACATCCCAAGCAAAGCCTACACTAAATCTTACATCTCCAAAACCTCCAAAAATTCTGTCCCTTAAAGAAATGCGGATGAGCAAACAAATGCGGATGAACAAACAAATGCGGATGAAACAACTAACTGAAACCGCATCTTTACTAAAATAGTCCCAATCCTCATTCTTATACATTCATCGCACCAATCTGCATGCTAATCTCTCAGAACAACACACAACCCACATAAACCGAGCAAAAAATGCAGGCCCAAAACACACCACTAAAGAACAGGGCCAAAACTACGGTACAACATACTGGACATATTAAAAAGTTTGTTACATGTATTTCCAGCCCCAAAGCAGGTTTAAACATAGAAACGGAGATCTAGAACTCACCTTATCAATACTCGAGTATGACTTCCTTCAAACCCGAATGCAATGAGTTCAACCACCTAGAAACCACCAAAAACACACACCCGAACACACAAAACACACATAAGCACACAACCGAGGCATAGGCCGGCCAAGAACAACTTAAAATGATGAATTCTTACCTTGAATTCGAATTTCTTGTTCTTCTTTCTTCAAAAACCCGAGAGTTCTGCTTCTTCTTTTCTCTCTACAATCAGCAAAAAGGTGAAAAGTAACATGGCATGGGCGGCCATGTTGTTTTGTACAAAATTATATTACATTTTGTACCTTGCACCTTTAACCCCTCTATTTGGGTTTAATGCATTTCCTTCTTTCTCGCTTTTAAAATTTTCGGGTGTTACAACTAGCCTACAATTATGACTTTTTTCAATGCCCCATTTTTTTAAACGTATATAACTTTTTATATAAAATTATTTCTTTATAAAAAATAGTATTAAAATCGAGCATTTTATCCTCTTTAATACTTTTTAAAATCAATATTTTTTTAAAACGTCTAAGTGTTATGCATTTAACTTGTGTGATTATTAACTGCGTAATTATAAACATAACTTGCGTGATTATCATATAACTTGCATAATTATAAATATAACTTGCGTGATTATTTTTTATAACGTGAGTAATTTTTCTTTGCGTAATAATAAATATTACTTGCGTAATAATAGATAGAACTTGCGTAATTGTGAATTTAACTTGTGTAGATATGTAACTTTATGCATAATTATGTCGCGGATGAAACTACCCGTCCACCAAAAAACACGTGTCACACTCTGATGATGTCATACGCTTCGCACGAAAATTACACTTGTATAATAACCGGCCCCTAATATATATATATATATATATATATATATATATATATATATTATATATATAATCTATTAGATATTATTTATTTCAAACGTATAATATACACATGTATCTAACCTAGTATATAATAAGTGCTCCGATAAACAAACAATAGGAGGAAGTTGAAATCAAACTAAACGTACTAGTGAGTATGCTAGAAGCGAGGGGTATATTGTACATAATCTCGAGCGACAGTTGAAGAGAGTGGAAGAGAAAGTGAATATGTGATAAGCAAGAGATAAGTTCAATAACCGTTAACGACGGTTTACAAAATTAGAAGAAAATAAAGGAAATATGGGGATTTACCAGGCGGGAGGAAGAGTACACGTGAGAGGACGGGAAAACATAGACGTCGTTAAAGTGGACACTGTTAATTTGGTTTTTGTAGTATAGATAATCTGATAATCACTCATAACAACACTTATTATTTTATATTATATAAGTTTAGTATTTTCATACAACTTAATCTATTCGACTGGAGGACATGGTATGCTTTGTTCATTACTGAAGAAATATAGATCAACCACATCTTTCACCATTTCTAACCTCTTAAACTTGACTTTGAACTACTTTCTTCCCCCATCATATAACTTCACCATAACTTGCATCACATGCATTACATTTATACCGAGACCAAATCCCTAAAGTTCACATAAGCCTCCCTAGGGTTGTTGGACGCATAAGGTGTCATCTTTTCATATATCCTTCTTATGGAAGCAACATGTTGTTCAAATGCATCATCATCTCATCCCATAATGTATTGTATCCCATCCCCTATATGGGTACGAAGTCGTGATTTCATGTTTCTCATTCATCTGTCCGCCATAAGGGTCTATTGCTACAATCACGTTTTCATGCAAACTACAGTTCAAAAAATAGTCAAGTGCCTCAACTGTTATTCATTTCTTAACATAGTCTGATTTAGCTTTGAAGTAACACTTCGGCCATGGTCGTCTCTCTATCAGTGTCTTACTGATTATGCCTCTAACTAAATCGATTGATAAATAATTGATTCAATCCAACTAATCTCAATGCAATCGGTTTCTTGTAATCTTAGTTTAGAATAACCATCGCTCATTGTTTTCATAAGCTCTTTAGCATTCCCAAGAAAATCAAGCTGATCAACATTTGAATCTTGTGATTTTCTACATGATTCACTCGAGTTATAACAAGTTAATGAACAAATCATCGGTTATATTGTTCGCAATATTTGGTCACTTGTTAACATCTTGAGTAGCGCTTTCATATAGATGTTTAGAAAGACTGAAAAGAGTATGAATATATAGACTGTAGACAAGATTGATCTTCCATGATAAAACAACACCAAAACTAGCTCCACCACCACCTCTAATTACCTAAAACAGATCTTCACCCATTAAATGTCTATCCAAAACATCACCCAAGTGCATCAATTACATTATTTGCTTACAACCATATTTCTTAGCCATCATCCGAAAACCTCCACCCTTATCTTCCACCAACACCCCTTTATGCGCATTCTCCAGATGGGAATTCAAGGAGATTGTTTTTTTTGGACACCCAATAAGCCATTTCACCAATAGTGGCACTAGATTCAACCCATGTAGTATTAGTCTCTAGATCAACTAATATTGATCGAAGTTGGTTGAGATCAAGAAGGATGAAAGGAGGGGTGATCAAAGGTTGCGTAGGAAAGGCCTTCATAGTCATGACCACCACTTCATATTTAAATGTTGAATAAAATTACACTAACTAAATTTAAAATAATAAAACCTAAAGTTACAGGTGTTACCCTTGAATGTGCCTTCCCCTTGAATGACTGGGCAACAAACTTCACTCTGTCTTCTTCCTTACAATTACTAACATCCAGAGTGGTTTCAATATCATCAATCAATTGAAGCGCATTGGTGGTGGTCTCATCACATAGAAGTACTTTGAGTTTGCATTCCATGTATATTTGGTATATGCACCACTTTGAATTGGAATTTTTTGCTTTGGCGACTTCGCCTGCTTGTCAGAACTTGGGTTGTTGTTCTCATACTCACTGTCATATGATGGTTTGAGTGAAGATTATGATATGCTTCGGCCTTTGAGTTCCCCCTTTTCTTGCTGTCAGATGGGTTATCCTTGCCTTGCACTACCTTGGTGACTCTTACAATGATGAAAGCTATGGTTATGCCTATCCCAGTAGTGATCATTTGCTGAAGCATATTTGCGAGTTCAACATTTCTTTTTCCTAATACAGAGGAGGCGAACCATTTCAAATCTCAACAGAAGGGGGGCTTGCTTTGGATAGCATTGGTCTTTCCATAGGCCTCCTTGATGGATGCACTTTTGTAACTTTAACAACTTTGTTGCTCTAATTTTTTGCCATTCTAGATAAACACAAATTATTGGATGTCACATACCAAAAATTTATTTGGGGTTTGAACAAGTTATCAGAGTCATTTTATCCATATAAAATGAAAAACACAACGGAATAATGATTGAAAAACTTGTTACAGTTAATATATATATAAACCATTTTATATATGTGTTAAAAACCCATAATGGATCGTTAAATGAAAAACATGCGTACAAACAACCATAGGGTGTTTAGAAAACTACCTCTCGAATGGGTCAGAGGAAAATAATCTTTGAACGACAGCTTCCAATGAAGGAGGCCTCAAGCTTGTCTACCCCAAGCTTCCAACAAACACCTGGCTGCTAGGATTTTCACTTGAACGAGTTTCTGTTTAATGTTTTCTTCGACCGATCAAGAGAAAACCAACAAGAACACGGACGTGCACCTTTTTTGTGTGTTGTAAGTTATCAGAGAGAGTGGTTGATTGTAATCATATATTGCATGTCCTGTGAAACTGAATATCAGACAAGGAGAGAGAGAAAAGTGGGCGGGCCTAGCCCCTTAACCCATCCGCATTTCTCAAACATTCATCCGTATTAGTAAATGCGGATGAACAACCTCCTACCGCATTTGTAAATGTGGATGAAGAAATTTAATCCGCATTTCCCAAACGTACATCCGTATTTGTAAATGCGGATGAGTAGTTCCATCAGCATTTCCACAAATGCACATTCGCATTTGTTAATGCGGATGAACAGTTTCATCAGCATTTCCCAAATGCACATCTGTATTAGTAAATGCGGACGATCAGTTTCGTCAGCATTTCCTTAAATGCTCATCCGCTTTAGTAAATGCGGATGAAGAAATTCCTTCGGTATTTCAAAAAATGCACATCCACATTAGTAAATGCGGATGAGGAACATTCATCCACATTTCCTCAAAAGCACATCTGCATTAGTAAATGCGGATTAGTAATAAAGAAATGCAGACAAGAGACATTGTTGTTCAACCATTTGAATAACAGTATAGAATACTCTCTCTCTAGAATAAATTATCCATATAATTTATTCACAACACTAGTGCAAATATTTAGAAACCCAGTTTCTAAATACTTTAAGTGTTAATATTTATTTACATGATCATATCATAAAATAAATATTGTAGGTGTTTGTCTAGCTTGTTATTGGGTATGACCCGACTTGGATCATAACGTACTAGCCACATCAATTCAATATGTGTCTTGGGCAGACTGTTCCCAATAATCTCCCACTTGCACAAGATACATAGAGGATTAATGCAAGTAGTAAATACCGCCTAACAACGGTTTACTACCCCTAATACGCATGATGAAGTGCCATTCAATAACATCATCTTCTTCAATAACATCATCTCCTACTTGAAAATGGTTTAGGTGAATCTATCATTTATCCTTTTATTACAAATGTCATGTTAAATCCAAAGAAACATAATGATCGCTCCCTGTTGATTTAACTTTATCAAGCGTTAAACATCTTTCTCTCAATGAATAAGAGGAACAAATCCCATCTTGACTACATACGTTTCTCACAATCACCTTGTATCACACCTGAAACTAGCCTTTTATACTGTCCATATTTCAGAACAGCGAAGAACTAGATCAAAGTATAATATTTGGTGAATATCGAAACCCAATATGTATCTCAGGTCGAAAGATACTATGATATTTGCCTTTACTCAAATTTACTTATGATCAATTACATAATTCCATGCAGTAACATTTGAGAGCGAGTCAATACAATATTTGTATCCCACAAATATCTATGAACTTTGGCAGCAATCTCTTGCTCCATATTCATACCTTATGAATATCCACCAATCCAAGTTCATAATAGTCTTACCTTCATATTTGTTCCCACAAATATGACCGACTACGAACATTTACAATAATAAACATATTCATGGATCTAAACATGCTAAAATGGAACATAACTCATAGTATTATAATTATATATATGAGTCAAAATATCAATTGTTCTGTTGTTTAAATACTAAATAGATCAAATCTAATCATTAGAATATTGAAGTCCTAAGGCACAAGTATGACTCTCATGCTTTGGCCTTTCAAGGAGCTTCGTGAGTGGATCCATAATATTTTGGTTGGTGTGAACTTTGCGAATACATATCTTTCCTTTTTCAATTTCATCCCTTATGTAGTTGAATCTCCACTCAATGTGCCTTGTCTTTTGATGTGCACAAGGTTCCTTGATTTGAGCAATCATACCCTCGTTGTCATAAAAGATCTCTAGGGGATCTTGAATGGTAGAGACAACCCCTAGATCAGTAATGAATTTCTTTAACCATGCAGCTTCTTGTGCTGCCAATGAAGCGGCGACGTATTCCGATTCTATAGTGGACAATGCTACCACATCCTACTTTGAACTATTCCAGGACACTGCCCCTCCATTCATAATGAAGACATACCCCAATTATGATCGAGAATCATCTCGGTCAGTTTGGAAACTCGCATCCGTGTAACCCTTTACAACGAGTTCATCTTCACCAGATCCGTATATTAGAAACATATCCTTAGTCCTCCTAAGGTATTTCAATATACTCTTAACAACCATCCAATGGTTATTTCCTGGATTTTGCTGATATCTACTTGTCATGCTTAAAGCGCATGACACGTCCAGTCTAGTGCATATCATTGCATACATGATGGATCCTATAGCAGATTCATATGGGATTTCCTTCATCCTTTCTTTCTTATCCTTTGAGCATGGACATTAAGATGCATTTAATATTGTCCCTCTTTGAATAGGTACCAAACCTTTCTTAGAGTTCTCTATCTTCAACCTTTTCAAGATTTTATCAATGTATGCACTTTGGTTTAAACCTATCAACCGCCTTGATCTATCCCTATAGATCTTTATTCCTAAAATACAGGCAACTTCACCATTATCTTTAATGGAAACACAACTTCCAAGCCAGGTTTTAACACCTTCCATGGTTGGAATATCATTTTCAAACATTAGTATATCATCAACATACAATACTAAGAATATGATGATGCTTCCACTAGCTTTCTTATACACACAAGCTTCATTAGCGTTCTTGATGAATCCAAGTTTCTTGATCTCTTCGTCAAAACGTTGATTCCAACTTCTCGATGCTTGTTTCAATCCATAGATTGATTATCTTTAACTTGCATGCTTTATTAGGATATTGTGGATCAACAAAACCTTCGGGTTGAACCATATAGACATTCTCTTCGAGATGTCCATTAAATAAAGTTATTTTGACATCAATTTGCTAAATCTCATAGTCATAATATACAACTATGGCAAATAATATCCTAATTGACTTTAGCATTGCCATAGGCGAGAAGGTCTCATCATAATCAACCCTTGAGTCTGAGTGAAACCTTTTGCTACAAGTCTTGCTTTATAAGTATGCAAGTTTCCATGCATATCGGTTCTCTTCTTGAAAACCCACTTACATCCAACCGGTTTGGAGTTAAGCGGTGGCAAAACCAATTCCCACACTTGGTTGTCATACATGGATTGCATCTCTACGTTCATGGCTTCAAGCCACTTGTCACAATCTGAATTGGACACTGCATCATGGTACGTAGTTGGTTCATCCGAGTCAACTACATAGCATCCATTCATGAAAAATCCATATCTTTCGGATGGATAGCTAGTTCTACTAGATCTGCGAACGTTTTGTGTGTATTGATCAATCACTTGATCATTATCAACAACCTCTTGTTGATTACTAGTATCAACCAAACGTGTATCGGCTTGTGGTTCTCGATCCTCATCAAGTTCCACTATTCTATCGGTAGTTCCTTCCATAAGGAACTTAGTTTCCAAGAACTCAGCCTTTCGAGCAATAAATATCTTTTGCTCTGTTGGATTGTAGAAGTAATATCCCATCGAGTCTTTGGGATATCCTACAAATATACACTTAGTGGATCGGCTTTCTAACTTGTTTAGGGTGTTCTGCTTAACATAAGCTTCACAACCCCACATTTTTAAATATGATAACGATAGAACCTATCCATTCCATATTTCAAAAGGTGTCTTATCCACTTTCTTGGTTGGGGCCATATTCAGAATACGGGTCACTGAGAGCAATGTGAAACCCCAAAATGACAGAGGTAGTGTGCTTCTAGCCCTCATAGATCGAACCATATCCAATAGGGTTTAGTTTCTCCTTTCAGACACACCATTATGTTATGGTGTTCCAGGTGGAGCAAGCTGTGAGACAATCCCATAACTCCTAAGATGATCTTGAAAGGCATATCTAATGTATGCACCTCCTCTATCTGAACAAAGAACTTTGATTGTTTTGTTGAGTTGATTTTCTACTTCATTCTTGAAGATTTGAATGTTTCAAAAGCTTCATCTTTATGTCTTAACAAGTACACATAACCATAACGACTATAATCGTCGATAAAGGTAGTGAAGTATCTTTCACCATTCCTTGTCATTTCTTTAAAAGGACCACATACATTCGAATGTATGATTCCTAATAAATCTTTTGCCCTTTGGTTAGTCCCACTAAAGGGTTCCTTGGTCATCTTTCCTTGTAAACAAGATTCACACTTATCAAATAATCCCTCTTCATTTGCTTCCAAAACCATTTTTTTGAAGTAGTTGAATGCGATTCTTGTTTATGTGACCAAGATGACAATGCCAAAGATATAATTCACTTAAACCCATTTTAAGTTTCTTGGTGCTTGACTGGTATAACGAGTTATTAAAGGATGAGTCATCATGAACCAATTCATAAATACCATTAAAAGGCATAGCCTTAAAATAAAGTATATCATCCATAAAAACAGAAATACCATCGTTTACAAACTTTAATACATAACCATATTGTTTCAGAAGGGAAACAAAAATTGTATTCCTAGAAAACTAAGAGCATACAAAATATTCTTCAAAATGACTTCCAAACCACTTGGAAGCTTCAAGATATAGTCTCCTTGACCTTCGACATCAACGTTTGCTCCATTGCCCATGTAGAGACTAGTATCTCCCTTCTTAAAATGCTTATTTCTTTTGAACCCTTGCAACAGATGCAAACATGAGTTCCACATCCGGTATCCAATACCCATGTGTTTGAAGAAATAACATTAAGTTCAATATGGATCATGAAAGTTGTACCCGAGGTCTGCCTAACATCCCTCTTGTTTTTCAACTCTTTGAGATAGATTGGACAATTCCTCTTCCAATGTAGATGCTTTGGCTTCTTTGTAGATGCTTCTTAAAGATTAACATTTAGTCTTTATGTGTCTTGTAAAGTTTTTGTCATAGTATAGGGACTACTTTTGTAAATATGTTCCTTTTGTTTTCTTGATAGTATAAATAGCATAGATAAGGTATTGTGTAGGTAGAGTTTAGAGACTGATAGAGACTAGATCAGTGAACGACTTGTAACTGTTTTTACTTACACTTGTACTTTGTATGCTTACTAATCAATGAAAACCTATGAGCTTTTGTGATTTGTTTGCATTGAATTGATTGCATGTGTTTGTTTGATTGAATTGTATCACAATATCATCACAGATCGATCCATTTTGATCCTATCAAATGGTATCAGAGCTGTTGGTTTAGTGATTTGAGTTCTTCAAACTGTCGAACTTGAATCACTTGAATCTGTAATTGGTAAGCAATTCAATCTAACAATTGTTGATTTCATTTGCGTTTCATCATTAGAAACATGAATTGAATCACAATTTGTAGTTCAATTTGTTCAAAATTAGTGAATTTGTTCAAATTAGTGTTCGAACCTGTTCTTCATTTTCAAACTGAAATTCAATCAGAAAACTGAATTGTTGTTGTTGTTTGGTGAAATTGAAGATGAAGGACTGTTAATCAATCAAACTACAGTCTAATTGGAAGTTTTCCGAGCAATTCAAGAAGTTTTGAAGATTTTCAGCAGATCAGAGTCGTTTGAATATGTTGAATTTGGCGCAGTAGGTCAAAACATTACTGAAAATTGACTAAGTGTTCGGGCGCTTGACAACTATTCAGGCGTTTCATAACTGTTAAGGCGTTTTTGGTCTAGGCATTTTAACACTGTGGGGGCACATTAAAACTATTTGGACACTTTGAAACTTCCTAGAAACTAACTATTTTCAAGCGCATTACCACTGTTGAGGCGCATCTAAACTGTTTGGGCGTTTTTACACCCAGGGTCTAACAACTGTTTAGGCGTTTCACAACTGTTCAGGCGCATTTCAACTTGGGCGTTTGAGAATTCTAAGGTAATCCCTTAGACGTTTCAGTCAAAGTCAAAGGAGTTCCACCACTGGTTGGGCGCTTCATCTGTATTCAGGCACATCACCTCAACACTTAGAAATTTTTCAAAATTTAAAATCCAAAAACATTTTCAATTCATTTTTTTATTCAAAAATTAAAAACAACAAAAAAAATCTTTTTCTAAAATCAAAAATATAAAATGGTGAAATCAGAAGACTCAGAGAACAGAGTTCCTAAACTAAAGAACAGAGCTGATTTTAAGAATTGGTCACTTAGATTGAAACATCACCTAAATTCTATTGACACTGACTTATGGAAGTCAATAGAAAGAGGACCTCACATTCCTATCACTTCAGATGGCCCTGATAGAGGGTTTGTCTATACTAAAGACTCTCCAGAACCATATCCTAAAGATGGGTTACAAGGTGATGATCTAAGAAAAGTAAAGAATGACATTAAAGCCTATTCCTTGATGTGTAAAGGACTACCACTTGAAGTCTTAACTAGACTAGATGGATATCAAATGGGATATACCATGTATAAAGCTTTGAAGATAATTTGTGAAAGTGGTAAGGAGATTCAAGATCTCAAGAAGCAGAAATTGAAGAGACAGTTAGAGCTATTTGAGCATTTATCTGGTGAAACCATAAACCAAATGATGAATAGATTTGTGCAACTGATAACTGAGATGTCAACTGCTGGCATAAAAAATGATCTAAAAGATCTAAACTTTAGGCTTCTCAATGCTCTTCCATCTTCATGGAAACAAACAGTTACACTGTTAAAGCATACTGAGAAATTTCCTATGGATCTTGATCTGTTGATAGCCAAAATTGAGTCTGTTGAAATTGATGAAAGCTCAAGGAATAATGACAGAGCTGCTTCAATGTCTCAGTACAAATATGTTGCATCTCCAGCTAGTATCGTGGAGAATGCCTTTATGGCTAAAAATGAGAGTTTACCAGAAGAAGAGGGTGATCTGTTTGTTGGACCAGGGTTCTTTACAGATTCTTCATATACAAGTGTTCCTGCTTATGCAACACAACCACAACCTCGGTCTCCTCCTAAGCCTCAAAGTTTGAAACCTCAAACTAAAACTCCATCTATTAACTCTGCTAAATCTATTACAGGATGAAGAGTCCATATCTGCTTTTACTGCTTTTATGGCTAGTTTTCAAGCTTATCAAGGTAGTCATTTAACTTAATTAGATTTTGTTTTGAAGGACTTATTCTAGATGGACCCAGATGACATGGAGGAAATGGATCTGAACTGACAGATGGTAATGATTGCTTATAGGACTCAGAAACAGTCATATGTCAACAGGAATTACAAGCCAAGTGCTAACAAGACTGTTGGATTTGACAAGTTTAAGACAAGGTGTTTCATCTTCAATAGTTATGGCCACTTTTCAAGAGAATGGAAAGCTCCTAGAAACAAAGGAGGGAATGGCCAATCGAGTTCAAGCAATCAGAGGTTTCAACAATCATCTCAGAAGACATTCCAAAAACCATACCAAAGCTTAACAATTCCTGAACTGAAAGATGAATATAAGTCATCTGAAGAGCCTAAGAAAGCTCTAGTTGTCAATATTAAAGATGGATATGATTGGAGTGCTTATGCTGAGCAATTTACAGCTGACTTAACCTCTAGTTTATCTCTTATTACAAAAGTTCAAGGAGAAGATTGGTCAGAAGATAGTGATCCAAAGGCTAAATATGATTCTGAGAATGAAGAAGAAGAATATGACTGGAGTGACAAGTCTGATCCTAAAGAGGATTCAGAAGAAGTTGCTTTAATGGCACAGTCAAATCAACCAAAGGTTGAAAATTCATCTTCTAACTCTGAGACCTCTCCTCCTAGATATCCTGAAATACCATCAGAAGTAAGAGAAAAACTATGAACAAAATCTTGCTTTGAACATGTTGAATACTACAGAAATTACTCATACAAAATATGTGAAAAACTTAAGCAAGAGGAATTAATGCATAATAAACTCAAAAATGATCACAAAGTGTCAAATGAAAAGATTATTTCTTTACAAACTTTATGGAACAAAACTTTGAAAGAACTAGAAATAGTTTCAAAACAACTTGAAGAAATGACCAAGAATTTAAAACAGGAGAAAATAGCACATGCTGCTACTCAAGTTGATCTTGCTAAAGTCAAAAGTTCCAAAACAATCATGGAATAACTAGTAAGTGAAAGAAAGGATAAACAAAAAGCAGGATTAGGTTTCACTCACGAACCAATGTTTGAATCTATAACTAATACTTTGCCAGAAAATTTTAATACGCATGATCACTCTCCTGAAAATAAGGCAAAACTCAAAGCTTTCCAAAACAAGAATAAGATTTCTGATAATGAAGAAGAGAAAGCTAATGTGAAAATCTTCGAAGAGAAAGATACTGAAAAAATCAAAACCGATCATCCGGTTAAAGTCAAATCTTATGAACCAAGACCGAAAAGCAAGAAAATGTTTGTTCCAAAAGAATCTATCTTGGAGGAAGTAATCACTAAAAATAATAACCAAAACTCCAAAACCAAAGATAAAGCTAAACAAGAAGAAGTAACATCAGAAGATTCTAACTCATATGGTCTAAATAATCCTGAATTTATTAAATGGCAAAAGGACCAAAAAAAGAAAGAAAATGAAAAAGAATCTTCAACTGAAGATGTTCAATCTCAAGTAAAATCAAGTTCCACAAAATCAAGAAACCAGAGAAGAAGAAGAAAAATGAATAAAGCTAAAAATGATCAAATTAAAGAAAATCAGACATAATTTACTATTGTTGACAAGTTTATTTTAAACAATTTTATTTTAAACAATTTATTTTAAACAATTTACTATTGTTGACAAGTTTGGCAAGCCCAAGACCATTTCGGCTTGGGTTGATAATTCAACTTAATTGTTCTTGAAATGCAGGTGCGCCCGAGAAGACCAATTAACACATGGTATGTGGATAGCGGGTGCAGCCGGCATATGACAGGCAATCATGCCTTACTTCAAGATTTTAAGTTAAAAGATGGTACACACGTCGCCTTCGGTGGTGATGCAGGAGGAAAAATCACAGGCGAGGGAACAGTATCCAACGGGATAATAAGCTTCGATAAAGTCAACTTCTGCTCACAGTTGAACTTTAATCTGTTAAGCGTTTCCCAAATTTGTGATAAATCATATTCTGTACTTTTTGATGATTCTTTTTGCTATATTTTGAAGCCAGGTTTTTAGATTAGCAAAGACTGGGTGGTTGTTAAAGCTGTTAGGGATCGAGATGTGTACAAGCTGGATATGTCTCAAGTTGATCCATCTACAGAAACAACATGCCTTATTGCTCAAGCATCAAATGATGAAAGTCAGCTTTGGCATAGACGTCTCGGACATTCCAACTTCAAGAATATGAAAAAGCTTGTAGCGGGAAATCATGTTATCGGCCTTCCATCTAAGAAGTTTGCCACTACTGATCTCTGCTCAGCATGTTTAAGGGGGAAGCAACATAGAGCGTCTTATAAGCCCAAGCAAATAAACTCAAATTCCAAACCTCTCCAAATGTTAACTATGGACCTTTTTGGACCAACCAACGTGAAGAGTATTGGAAGAAAATCTTATTGTTTAGTTATCATTGATGACTTTACAAGATTTTCATGGGTTTTCTTTTTGAATGCTAAATCTAAAACGACTGAATTATTAAAAAAATTCATTACAAAAGTTGAAAACCAATTAGAACAAAAAGTAAAAATAATAAGAAGTGATAATGGTACGGAATTTAAAAATGCTAATATTAACATGTTCTGTGCAGAAAAAGGAATTGCTCATCAGTTTAGTGCTCCCAGAACTCCACAACAAAATGGAGTTGCTGAAAGGAAGAACAGAACTTTGATTGAGGCTGCACGATCCATGTTAGCAGATGCAAAAATTCCTATCACTTTCTGGGATGGAGCCATATCTACTGCGTGTTTCATACAGAATTGTACTTTAATTGTGAAACACAATCTGAAAACTCCTTATGAGTTGATGTTTGGCAGGAAACCAAACATAGATTTTCTTAAATCTTTTGGTTGTCTAGTTATGATTTTAAATTCAAGTGATCAGCTAGCAAAATTTGATTCAAAATCTGATGAAAGATTTTTCATTGGATATTCATCTGTTTCAAAAGCCTATCGAGTTTATAACTTTAGGACAAATGTTATACTTGAAACATCAACGTTAAATTTCTTGAAAATTCTATTCCATCAGTTTCAAATGGTCTAGCTTGGTTATTTCATTTAGATTCATTGTCAAACTCTTTTCAATCTAACTTGTTTGATCAATCTAACTTGCTTAATTCTACAGGTAAGAAGAAACCTCAAGGAGATCTTAGTTCTTTCAGTGATTATTCAGATTCTGATGATATGGATGATTCAAGCCTAGATTATCCTTTTTTCTCTTTTGTCAAATATTCAATAATTCGATTTGATGAAAATGATGATCTCTCTCAACAAGATGAAGATCATTCCGTTTCAGAAAATCAAGATGTTTCACAACCTATTCCTAATGATGGTATAGAAATTGTACAACCTGAGTCTGGAACTTCATCCATTTCTTGTGATGTAGTTGACTCCGGTAATCTTGATTACTTCATCAACTCACCGACTCAAGTTCCCAATTTCAATCCACATTCTTCAAACCTATTGCATCAGCTTTCTAACTTGAACCAAACCAATCTGGATATTCATGTTCAACGAAATGAGATTCCAACATCTCGTATTCACAAGAACCATCCAACATATCAGATTATCGGTCCATTGAATGAGAGAACTACGAGGAGTAAATCTGAACAAGCAAATGTTTGTTTATACTCGTGTTTTTTTTTCTCATATTGTCCCTAAAAACGTTACCGAAGCGTTAAAGGAAAATAGTTGGATTGAGGCTATGCAAGAAGAATTACTTCAAGTCCGCAAACAAGAAGTGTGGAATCTTATGGATTTACCTGAAGGAGAAAATGCCATAGGCACATGATGGTTATTGAGAAACAAAACAGATGATCGAGGAATTATTATTCGAAATAAAGCGAGACTCGTTGCACAAGGATACACCCAAGAGGAAGGAATAGATTATGATGAAGTATTTGCTCCAGTTGCAAGACTTAAATCAATTTGTGTCTTCTTGGCTTATGCATCATTCATGAAATTCAAAGTGTATCATGGACGTAAAAGGTGCATTCTTGTATGGACTGATCACCGGTGATGTGTATGTAAAGCAACCTCTGGGTTTTGAAGATTCACAATATCCACATCGTGTGTACAAGCTCAGCAAAGCTTTATATGGTCTACATCAAGCCCCGAGAATCTGGTATGAAACGTTATCACAGCACTTAATCCAACATGGATACACGTGAGGGAAAATCGATCCGACTCTGTTTATCAAGAAGGATGTTGATGATCTTTTATGTGTAAAAGTGTATGTTGATGATATCATATTTGGTTCTACTAGTCCAAAATTGTGCAATGAATTCGAAGAAATCATGAAGTCTCGATTTCAAATGAGTTCTATAGGAGAAATAAATTTCTTTCTTGGACTTCAATTCAAGCAATCTGCAGATGGAATCTTCATTAATCAAGAGAAGTTCGTTGACAAACTCTTGAAGAAATTTAAACTGCAAGATTGTCAATCTATAAGAACTCCAGCTGACGTAAATACCAAGATTGAGCCTGATCCAAAAGGAAAATTTGTAGACCAAACTTTATACAGATCTATGATTGGTTCATTGATGTATCTTACTGCATCTAGACCTGACATAATATATGCTGTTTGTGTCTGTGCCAGGTATCAATCAGACCCAAAGGAATCTCACTTAATTGCTGTCAAATGCATATTCAGATATCTCAAAGGAAAACCGGCCTTAGGGTTTTGGTATCCTTATGAAGGAATGTAGATGCTTCTTAAAAGATTAACATTAGTCTTTATGTGTCTTTTATATTTTTATCATAGTATAGGGACTTTTTTGTAAATATGTTCCTTTGTTTTCTTGATTAGTATATATAGCATAGATATGTTTTGTGTAGAAATAGTTTAAGTTTTAGAGTGAGATTTAGACGTCTTGTAACTGTTTCCTACACTTTGTATTCTTCTATATGCTAATCAATGAAAACTCTATGAATTTTTGTTGATTTGCTTGTGTTAAATTGAATACTTATGTGTTTTAGATTGAATTGTGTTCATAAATCATCACAGATCGATCCATTTTGAGCTCATCAAATGGTATCAGAGCTCTCGGTTCAATGATTGAAGTTCTTCAACTGTCAAACTCTCAAAATCACTTGAATCTATGATTGATAAACAATTCAGTTGTATAATTATTGAATTCAGTTGTGTTTCATCATCAGGAACATGATTTGATTCACAATTAGCAGTACAATTCATTCAAATCAGTGAATTTGAGCAAAAAGCTCTTTGAACCTGTTCTTCATTTGTGGAACCTGTTCTTGAATCAAAAGATCAATTTTGGTTGTTAATTGAAGAAATTGAAGTTGAAGGATTGATTATTGATCAATTTCCTACATAATTTGAGGATTTCAGATCAATTAATCAAGTTTTGAAGGAATTCAGAAAATTTAAGTTTGTATGAAACTGATGAATGTGGCGCACTAGGTCAAAAACACTGCTGAAAATTGCCTAAGTGTTAGGCGCATAACAACTGTTTAGGCGCTTTTGCATTGTTTGGACGTTTTTCAGTTAGGCGTTTTTTCTACTGTGTAGGCGTTTTTCAACTGTGTGGACACTGAAGATTTGCTGAAACTAAGGAATTCCATGCGTTTTACAACTGTTGAGGCGTTTTTGAACTATTTGGGCGTTTTACCAACCAGGCGTCTGACAACTGTTCAGGCTTTTTGATACTGTTCAGACGCTTTTCAACTTGGGCGTTTTGGAATTTTTCTAAGGCAATCCCTTAGATGTTTCAAAGTCAGAGTCAAAGGAAGTACCACAACTGTTTAGGCGTTTTACCACTATTTGGACGCATCAACTTTAACACTTAGAAAATTTTTGAAATTTTTCAGAAACTTAAAAAAAAAATCCAAAAATATTTTCAATTCATTGTTTTAATTCAAAACTATAAAAACAACAAAAACAAATTTCTTTTAAAAATCAAGAACTAAAAATGGTAAAATCAGAAGACTCAGAGAACAGAGTTCCCAAGCTGAAGAATAGAGCAGATTTCAAGAATTGGTCACTGAGATTAAAAAATCACTTGAATTCTATTGATACCGATCTATGGAAATCAATAGAAAAAGGACCTCATATTCCTATAACTTCAGATGGTCCTGATAGAGGTTTTATTTACACCAAAGAATCTCAGGAACCATATCTTGAAGATGGATTACAGGGTGATGATCTCAAGAAAGTTAAAAATGATATAAAATCTTATTCTTTGATGTGCAAACGACTGCCACTTGAAGTCCTTACAAGGCTTGATGGTTATCAGACGGGATACACCATGTATAAGGCCTTGAAAATAATATGTGAAGGTGGAAAGGAGATCCAGGATCTGAAAAAGCAAAAGTTAAAGAGACAATTAGAACTTATTGAACATTTATCTGGTGAAACAATAAATCAGATGATGAACAGATTTGTTCAACTAACTACTGAGATGTCGACTGCAGGCATCAAGAATGATTTAAAAGTTCTTAACTTCAGGCTTCTCAATGCTCTTCCATCTTCATGGATGCAAACAATCACTCTGTTAAAGCATACTGAGAAATTCCCAATGGATCTTGATCTCTCGATTGCTAAAATAGAATCTATTGAAATTGATGAAAGTTCTAGAAACAATGACAGAGCAGCTTCTATGTCATAATATAAATATGTTGCTTCTCCAGCAAGTACTATGGAGAATGCATTCATGGCTAAGAATGAAACTTCACCAGAAGATGAGGGTGATCTATTTGTTGGCGCAGGGTTCTTCACTGATTCTACTTACACAAGTGCTCCTGCCTATACAACTCAGAATCAACCTCAATCTCCTCCTATGCCTAAAAGTTCTAAATCTCAAGTAGAGACTCCATCTGCTAACTCTGCTAAAACTAGCAAAGTTAACGATGTAATAAACATCCTATTACAGGATGAAGAGTCTAAAACTGCTTTCACTGCATTTATGGCAAGCTTTCAAGCTTATCAAGGTAGTCATCTAACTCAACTTGATCTTGTTTTGCAAGATTTGTTTGAAATGGATCCAGATGATGTTGAAGAAATGGATCTCAACTGGCAAATGGTTATGATAGCTTACATGCTCAGAAACACTCGTATGTTAACAAAAACTATAAGCCGAGTGCAAACAAGTCTGTTGGATTTGATAAGTCCAAATCTAGGTGTTTTAACTGTAATAGCTATGGTCACTTCTCTAGAGAGTACAAAGCTCCAAGGAATAAAGGAGGAAATGGCCAATCAAGCTCAAGTAATCAAAGGTTTCCGCAATCTTCACAGAAGACATTTCAGAAACCTTATCAAAGCCTACCAATGCCAATATTGAAAGATGATTCTAAATCATCAGAGGAGCCCAAGAAAGCTCTTGTTGTTAATATTAAAGATTGTTATGATTGGAGTGCATACGCTGAGCAATTTACTGCTGATTTAACCTCCAATTTATCTCTTGTTGCAGAAATACAAAAAGAAGATTGGTTTGAATTTAATGATCCAAAAGATGATGGAAACTCTTAGAACAAGGAAGAGGATTATGACTGGAGTGACAAGTCTGATCCTAAGGAAGATTCAGAGGAAGTTGCATTGATGGAAAAATCTGATCAACCAAAGGTTGAAAGCTCTAACTCTGAAACTTCTTCTCCAAAATATTCTGAAATTCCATCAGAAGTCAGAGAAAAATTATGCACAAAGTCTTGCTTTGAACATGTCGAATACTACAGAAATTATTCTTATAAGATTTGTGAAAAACTCAAGAAAGAAGAATTAATGCATAACAAACTCAAAAACGATCATAAAGTATATGATGAAAAGATTATCTCTATTCAAAATGGAACAAAACTTTAAGAGAACTTGAAATTGAATCAAAACAACTTGAAAGATGACAAAAAATCTTGAACTGGAGAAGATAGCACATGCTGCTACACAAGTGGGTCTTGCAAAAGTTAAAAGTTCTAAAAGTATTGTGGAAAAACTGGTAAACGAAAGAAAAGACAAACAAAAGGCAGGATTGGGTTTCACTCATAAACCGATGCCTGAATCAATAACAAATACTTTACCAGAAAACTTTAACACTCATGATCACTCGCCTGAAAACAAGGCAAAATTAAAAGCTTTTCAAAACAGGACCAAGATGTCTGATTCTGAAGAAGAGAAAACAAACGTGGAAATTTTTGAAGAGAAAGATAACGAAAAGATAAAAAATGGTCATCCTGTTAAAGTAAAAACTTATGAACCAAAGCCTAAAACAAAGAAAGTTTTTGTTCCTAAAGAGTCAGTTTTGGAGGAATTGAATATTATAACTGAAAATCAAAACTCAAAACAATCAAAACAAAGTTCAAAATGATGAAGAAACATCAAAATATTCAAATTCATTTGGTCTAAATAACCAAGAATTCATTAAATGGAAAAAAGACCAGAAAAAGAAAGAATGTGAAAAAGAATCTTCAACTGAGGATGTTCAATCTAAACCGAAAACTGGTTCTACAAAATCAAGGAACCAGAGAAGAAGAAGAAAAATGAATAAAGCTAAAAATGAATAAATAAAAATTCAGGAAAATCAGACAAAAGAAACAAATCAAGCAACAAAATTAAAGCCAATTAAATTTATATCTGCTGGTTTGTTGAATGTGAACTCCATTCAAGATGTTAAAGAAAATCCTAAGAACAAATCAACCTCTGATCTGAAAATGGGTTCAGATTCTAAGACTTTCGCTGTAGCTAAAAGATTTGTATCTAAGGAAAACAAGAATGAAATTCATGTTCAAAAACAAAAACAAATTGTGCAAAAGAAAAGTGGTTCAAATCAAAAGCATAATTCTTCAAATCAAAAACAACAAATTAACTCTTTGACACCTAAAACTAAACAAGTTTCTAATGTTGCGTCAACGTCAAAGGTTAATAAGCAATTATTCAAGACTCCACAGAGGTATTGTAACATATGTGATATGTATAATCACAAAACGTCTGAATGTTTTTTTAACAAATACTGTCACATTTGTGATATGAGAAATCACTCAACTTCAGAATGTTATTTTAACAAATACTGTACCTATTGTGATGAGCAAACTCACAACACTAAAGATTGTTACTTTAGAAAGAATTCACAGAGGAGAGGATTGGCCACTTCAACAGTAAGGAAAGGTTATGTTAAGCCGCAATATAAAAGAAACCAAAATGTTGTTTTTCAAAGATTAACACTTTCGAAAGAAATAATTCAGTATGACCTAAACAATACTTCAATGATAATTTCATTCCAAGGTCAGTGAGAAGTAATAACAAAATTTTTGAAAATAAAAGCTTTTCAAACAATGCTCAGTCAAAAAGCATGAATTTTCCAAACAAACATAATTTTGTTACAAATAATAGAATTGGTAAATTCATAAAGAATAAACCTGATGTCAACAAACTTCACTTTAAACAATTTACTATTGTTGACAAGTTTGGAAAACCTAAGACCATTTCGGCTTGGGTAGATAATTCAACTTAAATTGTTTTGTTTTGCAGGTACGCCCGAGAAGACCAATCAATAGTTGGTATGTGGATAGCGGGTGTAGCCGGCTTATGACAGGCAATCAGGCCTTATTACAAGATTTTAAGTTAAAAGATGGAACGCATGTCGCCTTTGGTGGTGATGCGGGAGGAAAAATAACCGGAGAAGAAACAGTATCCAACGGGATTATAAGCTTTGATAAAGTCAACTTCTGTTCATAGTTGAACTTTAATTTGTTAAGCGTATCCCAAATTTTTTATAAATCCTACTCTATACTTTTTGATGATTCTTTCTATTATATCTTGAAGTCAGGATTTTAGATAAGCAAGGATTGCATGGTTGTTATGTAAGGCCCCGTTCCCGGGACACTTACAGCTGGTCAATCATTGCACATAAAACATAAAACATATATTTATGTGTACTAAACAACGCAGCGGAATAATATAAAATCATTTCATTCATTGCTTTCGCAAAATAATATAACAATCATAATCGTTACAAAATCTTGTTTGTCCACATTACAATGAAAAAACGTCATAATTTAAACAATAGATGCCATCCCAAAAACGCCAAGTAGCTGCCCCGTGCCATCCTCAGCAACATTACCTGCCAACTGGAAACACATAAATGTCAGTGTTGCTGAGTGAGTTCTAGTTTTATAAATAAAATACTTTTCTTTTGTTTAAAACCGTACTTTACTTTCGTAAGCGATCATACATCATACGTACACATAGATAATAACTTATTATTATCTTTCATCGTCATTCGTTATCTTTCATTTCATACATTTCATTCATTAACCTTCCTTCGTTCATTCCTTCAGGATCAAGATCATCGGCTATACCCCAAACGGGGCACAAAGCGGGTACTGGGCCGAAGTCTATCAGACTTCCATTCATTGCGCACAAAGCCTGGCACCAGCACCGGGTTAAGCGACAAAGATCCGTGTCAATCTCATGGATTGAATCCCTTATGAGTCTTTTGTGACAACACGGTCACTCACCTCAACTTTGGCATACAAGTCTTTTGTGACAACACAGTCACTCAACTCAACTTTGGCATACAAGTCTATTGTGATAGCACAGTCACTCAACTCAACCTTTGGCATACAAGTCTGTTGTGACAGCACAGTCACTCAACTCAACATTTAGCATACAAGTCTGTTGTGACAGCACAGTCACTCAACTCAACCTTTGGCATACAAGTCTGTTATGACAGCACAGTCACTCAACTCAACCTTTGGCATACAAGTCTGTTGTGACAGCTTAGTCACTCAGCTCAACCTTTTGCATACAAGTCTGTTGTGACAGCACAGTCACTCAACTCAACCTTTGCTTGCAAGACTTTTCCATTCATTCATTCTATCATTAATGCATGCATTCTCTCAATCCTTACGTTCCCTTTTCATTTTCTTCCGCCTTACGTTACATAATACTTTCCATTTACTTTTCATAATCATTCCACGTAAAGCCACGGAAAATAAACATACATAATAAGGAACATAACATAAACATAACCATACCATGCATAGCATCATCACATAAGACATCACAAGGTCAACATACATTACCCCCGGAAACATCCCAAGTCAAAGCCTACACTTAAGCTCTACATCTCAAAAACCTCCAAAACTTCTATCCCCTTAAAGAAATGCAGATGAGCAAACAAATGCGGATGAACAAACAAATGCGGATGAACACCTCAGGAAATACTCTATGTGTCCCAAAGAAATGCGCATGAACACTGTAGCGAATGCGCATACATAAAGCACATGTAAGTTTCCAGAAAATAGTCCAACGAAGTGCGCATGAACCAAATGCGGATGACTGAAGCAAATGCGCATGGACAAAACAAATGCGGATGAGCATACAACAAATGCGGATGAATACTTAGCAAATGCGGGTGAACAAAATAGTCGATGTGTTCATCAAATGCGGATGAAGACTTAACTAATGCGGATGAACAACACTTATGCAAATATTCAAACTTAATGTGGATGATCAACTAACTGGAAACCGCGTCTTACACTATAATCAGTTCCCAATCCTCATTCTTATACATTCATCACACAGATCTAGCATGCTAATCTCTCAGAACAAGCATACAACCACATAAACCGAGCAAAACATGCAGGCCCAAACACACCCACTAAAGAACAGGGCCAAACTTACGGTACAACATACTGGACATATTAAAAAGTTAGTTACATGCAATTCCAGCACCAAAACATGTTTAAAACATAGAAACCGGGGATCTAGAAACTCACCTTATGCAATCCTCGAGTATGACTTCCTTCAAACCCGAATGCAATGAGTTCAAACACCTAAACCCAACAAAACACAATCCAAACACAAACAACACACATAAGCATGCAACCGAGGCATAGGCGGCCAAGAACAACTTAAAATGATGAATTCTTACCTTGAATTCGATCTCCTTGTTCTTCTTTCTTCAAAAACCCGAGAGCTCTACTCTGCTTCTTTCTCTCTCTACAATCAGCAGAAAAGGTGAAAAGTAACATGGCATGGGCGGCCATGTTGCTTTTGTACAAAATTATATTATATTTTGTACCTTGCACACTTTTAACCCCTCTATTTGGGTTTAATTGCATTTCCTTCTTTTATACACATTTAATCCTTCTTTCTCGTCTTTTAAAATTTTCCGGGTGTTACATGTTAAAGCTGTCAGAGACCGAGACGTATACAAACTGGATATGTCTCAAGTGGACTCTTCTACAGAAACAACTTGTCTCTTTGCTAAAGCATCAAATGATGAAAGCCAGCTTTGGCATAGATGTCTGGGGCATTCAAATTTCAAGAATATGAACAAGCTTGTAGCAGGAAATCATGTTATTGGCCTTCCATCAAAGAAGTTTGCCACAACTGATTTATGCTCAGCATGTTTAAAGGTGAAACAGCATAGAGCATCTTATAAGTCCAAGCTAATAAACTCAAATTCCAAACCCCTTCGGTTGTTGCATATGGACCTTTTTGGACCATCCAACATGAAGAGTATTGGAAGAAAATCTTACTGTTTAGTTATCATTGATGACTATACAAGATTTTCATGATTTTTTTTTCTAAATGATAAATCTGAAACGGCCTAATTAATAAAGAATTCATCATTAAAGTAGAAAATCAACTTGATCAAAAAGTAAAAATAATTAGAAGTGATAATGGGACAGAATTCAAAAATCTAACTCTTGACATGTTTTGTGCAGAGAAAGGAATATCTCATCAGTTTAGTGCTCCCAGAACTCCTCAACAAAACAGAGTTGCTGAAAGGAAGAACCGAACATTGATTGAAGCTGCACGATCCATGTTAGCCGATGCTAAAATTCCGATCACATTCTGGGATGAAGCAATATCAACTGCATGTTTTGTTTAGAACCGTTCATTAATTGTTAAAGACAAACTGAAAACTCCATATGAGTTAATGTTTGGCAGGAAACCAAACATAGATTTTCTTAAATCTTTTGGTTGTCCGGTTATGATTCTGAATTCAAGTGATCATTTAGGAAAATTTGAATCAAAATCTGATGATGGATTTTTCGTTGGATATTCATCTGTTTCAAAGACCTATCTAGTTTATAACTCTAGGACTAACGTTATAGTTGAAACATTCAATGTTAAATTTCTTGAAAAATCTTTTCCATCAGTGTCAAATGGTCCTGCATGGTTATTTAATTTAGATTCATTGTCAAACTCTTTTCAATCCAACTTGTTTAATGACAGGATCAGCGATCTAAGTTTGATCAATTAGAGTTGAATTGCAGCGGAATTAGAACAAGAATTAGACAAATATAGCAAGAACACAATAGATATTCAATGGAACAGTACACGGTTATAGAGAAAGAGGGTTTTCTGCAAAAGGGATAATATCATTCATGCACAAATGCTTCGGTATGTCAGCCGCTAAGCTTCGCACCTTACAATTAGGTCAACATTCCTTATATAAAGGAATGTGACGTCTGCTGATGTCACTTGATAGTGACATCTAACAGAATTATTACAAACAACTGAAAGTAAGCAAACTACTGAGAATGTTCACAACAACTGAGAACATCTCAGAGTATGCTAAGTACAAGATGAAACTAAAACTACTGAAACTACAAGTACTGATTACAAGAAACATAAAACTACTGATTACAAAAGAACTGAAAGGAAAATATAACTACTAAAAGGAAACCATCACAACTACTGAAGAGGTCTTCTTCAGCTGTTGTGACAACATCTGAAACTTGGTCTTCAGTCTTTGTCTTCAGCTTTTGTCTTCAGACTTTGTCTTCAGTTCTTTAGCTTTAGACTTTGTCTTCAGCTTTTTCACTTCAGACTTTGTCTTCAGCTCTTCCACTTTAGACTTTGTCTTCAGACCTTGTTATCAGTTGATGACTTCAGCTGTTGCAGACTACTTCAGTTGTTGTAATGTCTGTGGGACTTAAAGGTTTTTCTGATCAGGCTCATTGGTTCTTTTGGTCCAACAAACTCCCCCTGAACCAATGCAGCCAAAACCTTTAAGCTTATTGAGGTCCCACTTATTCTTGGCAGAAATACTCTCTTGATCAACTTCAGAGATATCAGATAAGCACAGGCCAGGGAACAGGTTTCAGTAGATGTGAATGTCAAAGGATGGAAGGGAACTCTATCTTGGGGAACTAGACACAAAGCTGTTATCCCAACCATGAAACCTACTTCCCATTGATGAGTCTATAAGACTCTCTGACGTAGGCCTCAAGGAGAACAACTTGTTCCTCCTTAGTGAGTTCTTCTGCTTCTCCTTCGAAGAAAAACTCTGGGCCATAGTACTCTGATAGGTACTTTTCTATCTTTCCATTTTTCAACTCAACAGTTGTTATCTCTCTGTAAGCAAATTCATCTGGGTGAGTCCCTTCTAATAAAAACTGGAGTTCATTTTTCTTGATCTCTTCAAGCCTCTTGTATAACAACCCCTTCTTGACCATTTTGTTCTCCATTAGAGTTTGAGGGGTCATCTTTGACTTGTAGGCTCTCTTGAAGTCTTCAAGTATCTCCCAGGGTGAGACTACAATGGCCAACATAATAACAGCATCTATGGTCTTTCTCACTTGGCCATTGTATCTACTTGGTATGGATTTCTTATGAATTCTAGAACTAACCCTGGGGTCTGGCCAAATCCTTACTCTCTCCTTTTGATATTGAAAGGTATGCCTGAGAGCATACAGCCTTTGAGTGTGTTTCTTCATGGCTTGTATAGATGATGACTGAGGAAACTTTTTGTCAACCATCTTCAAAAGTTGCTCATCGTGCTGTTTCTGCTATTCTTCTTCTTCAATCTTAACTTTCACCATTTGCCTCTGAAAGTCTGGTGTGATCATTTGTTGACTTCTGGGCTCAGGTATTTTTAGAACAGCAGAGATTGGCAGACTGTCTTCTTCATCATCTTCTTCTTCTTCTTCTTCCATCCTCAACACCCTTCTCCTCCTTCTGGGTGCATCATTGGATGTGGTTTGAGGTGGTTTTTGGGGTAAGGGAGTTGGTTTTGAGGGTTGAGTTGGTTTAAGTTTAGGTTTAGGGATTGGTTTGGAAGTTGTGGGGTTGGTTGTTTTTGAGTGGGAGTTTGGGAAGGTTGATCTAGCATTTTTGTGGTAAGTTTGGCTTTGGAAAGCTTGGCCATATCAGTTCTCTTCCCAGCACCTGCTTCATCTAAGGCTTCGATAATCAACCCTTATTGAATGCTTCAGAAGCACAGATTCTGGTGGTTATTGCCAGAATACTGTCTCTGGTCCATGATTTAATCTCAATTAATGATCTTCCCAAGTATTTTGCAATAAACCTGATCATTATCTCCAACCTCTCCCTTTCCATCACACTGTAACTGGCCCATCTCTCTTGTATCTCTTTAATCTCCAGCCTTCTGATCTCAGTGTCTAATGTAGATGTATCAAAGCCTTGTCTAAAGAGTTGGTCTATTATTCTGTCCATTGATCTGCTGTGAGCTTCATCAGCTTCTTTAACCAGATCTTTCTCTTGTATGTGATCAGCTGTTTTTCCTTTTCTAACTCCTTTTCTTTCTCTTGTTGTTTCTCATCTTCCACTCTCTTTCTCTTTCTTTCTTTCACTGCCTTAGACTCCCCCTTTTTGGGTGCATTGGGTTCAAGGGTTTGAATGGCAGAAAGCTTCTTTTGCACAGCATCATCAACAAGTGTTTGTAGATTTGAGGAGATCCTCTCATCAATGGCTTTATGCACAATCTCATTGATGATGGGAGTGATGAGAGGTAAGGAATGTTGAAAGGTAGCAACCATCTGCTCAGAGGGGTTCTATCCCTGAGAGGTGGTGCCAAAAGCAGTGGCTGGTGGCTCAGTTGAGTGTAGTGGCTGAGTGTTTGGTGAACCTTCAGATGAAGGTGCCATCTGTGGGTTTATTGGGGCGGATGGACTTTGATCCTGAGACATTTTGGCAAGCAGTTCTTTGAGTCTGCTCACCTCAGCCTCAAGGATTGTGCTATGGGCTAAGACATCGAAGAAAAAGCCCAGGTCATCATCAGTCTTTGCTGAATCACCTGACCTCCTGATTGAATCAGGATGTACATGCCCTGAGTGTAGATCAGTTGTAGCATGTGCCCCTTGTTCTTGGTTCTGGGGACTTCCTGCCTCAGGACTGAGTCCTTCATCGGCAGTTGCCTCTGGTGAGGTCTTAGAGATGTTACCAACTGCATCCTGTTCATTTGCTGAATCAGTAGAAGTGGAAGCCTCACCAGATGTTCTAAACTCCTCCTCTACACGGGGAGATTGAACATTATAACCCTGTGCTGTGGGTTATCAGCAGCATTTTGGTCCTCTTCCTCAGCTGTTGAGGTTCTCCCCATTGTAATTGTTTCTGGGGAGGAGGAAAGGAATGCAGCTGACTCAGCACTTGTGCAACTATAATGGTTGGGCTTTGAGGGGCGGTTGCATTTGGAGATAGGTTTGAAGCAGATTGCACCGGGGTGATTGGTGCTCTTCAATGGTAACCTTCTCAATTGAGATAGGTTCCAGCATTGTGGTATCCCCAATTATGGTTGCATCAGGATCCTGTTGAGAGGATGCCTGAGCGGCTAGGGCTGGTGGAGTCTTTGACACTACTGGGGGGTTAGAACTAGTAAGTGTTTCCGTATTGGTGGTACAGGGGCATTCTCAGGGGACTCATCTCCCTGAGTAGCCTTTTTGGGCTTTTTGGTGTGGGTTGGTGGGGACTTTGGATCTGGAAGTGGAGGCTGTGGGTTCCCGCTGCTTGGGTTTTAGCAGCCGGGCAGCCCCTTTCAGTGTAGGGTCAGAGTTGTGCCTGGAGTATACTTCAGGCAATACAGTCGGAGCAGGGACTCCAAGGCCAACAAGGCCGTCTGATTTTAGCTGATTTAAAATTATGGCCATGAGAAACCTGGGATATAATATCCATCTATTTGCTACAGGTTTCAAAGCCAGATCCTTTAGTTCCATGAAAACTATCTCAGAAAAATTTAGATTTTGTCGTTCAAAGATAGAGTATAATACCTGTTGCCATCGGGAGGACATCTGATCCCATGAGGAGGTTTTTGATGCAAGGCAGACATTCACCATGTGGAATATAAGACGTTCAGCATCATGGAAGTGCTTCTTCAGAATGGTGGTAGCACTTAAGTCTCCTTCATACCCGTTATTGATGAAAGACATATCAGTTGTGCCTTTCGGGTATTCTGTGACACAGGTGGCATCATGTAGATTTAGGGTTTGTCGAATGATGTCTGGAGTGATGACCACCTGTTTTTGGTTAACCAACGACTGGAGAGTGATTTGGCTATCATTCTCACTAGTTTGCACAGAGACGTTGGTCCAGAATTGGCTTAGGGAATCGGGGTATATGGTAGGATTCAGAAGAAAAGCGGTTCGGTACTGGGAATCTACCATAAGATCGATGGCATTATCAAATTTGTTCCAAAAGGCCGATTTCGAGAGGTAGGCAACACAGTTGTGTCTGGGTTTGAGTTTCATGGTCGCCATTGTTGAGAGAGTGAAGGACATAAAACGGCTAATGAAACGTTTGAAAGTAGATTTAGGTATTTATAGGGTAAGAAAAGGCTGATATAAAACGACTGAAAGTGTTGGTGCTGTCATCAGTTGTTTGAAAACAACTGAAGACCTGGTTTTAACTTTCAGAAGTTGTAACAACTAAAGACTTGGTATTAGTCATCAGTAGTTGTGAAACTACTGAAGACATGGTTTTGGCTTCAGGTGTTGTAAACAACTGAAGATTTGGTGTTAGTCATCAGTAGTTGTAAAACTACTGAAGACATGGTTTTGGCTTCAGTTGTATGAAGTGAAACAGCAGTTGTAAAAACAACTAAAGAGAAAAGTTTCTCATCAGCTGTTGTCGTCAATTCTTAGCTCATCAGCTGTTTCATTCTGACCTCAACACTTATCAGACTTTTTGTCTGATTTTCAAACGTTCATTGGTCATCAGTACTTATCTGTTATACTGACATCAGTAGTTGTAACTACATCAGTAGTTGTAACCACATCAGTTCTTTTCAACAGATAGAGTACTTCAGTACTTTTAAGTAATTAGTCTTCAGTAGTTATGAAAACTACTGAGGATAAAGAACTTATCAGTACTTATTTGTGACAATAGTATACGAATGCTCATCAGTACTTGTTGACTGAGATCATCAGTAGTTGTCACTTATTCTAGCTGCAGCATACCAAGCCTTAACACTAGGTTTTGGAAAGTTGAACTGTCCAAAGGCTTAGTAAATATGTCTGCAAGCTCATCAGCACTAGGAACAAACTTTGGATCAATCAGACCTTTTTCAAAACAATCCCTAATAAAATGGTGTCTGATCTCAATATGTTTGGTCCTAGGGTGCTGGACTGGATTCTTGACAATACAAAGAGCTGAAGCACTATCCATTAGTAATGGAGTCTTAGTCTCTGTAATGCCATAATCCAATAATTGATTCTGAAGCCAGAGTACCTGAGATGTACAACTTGCAGCAGCAATGTACTCGGCTTCAGCAGTGGATGTAGCAACAGATGTTTGTTTCTTACTCTGCCAAGAAACCAAACAGTTGCCTAGGAATTGACATCCACCAGAAGTTGATTTTCTAGTTAATTTACACCCTGCATAGTCACTATCAGAAAAAGCAACTAATTTGCAAGAGTGCCTAGTGGAATACCAAAGACCTAGAGATTGAGTACCTTGCAGATATCTAAAGATCCTCTTGACTGCAATCAAATGAGACTCTTTAGGAGCAGCCTGAAATCTAGCACAAACACAAGTTGCAAACATAATATCTGGTCTAGAAGCTGTTAAGTACATCAAGGACCCAATCATACATCTGTAAAGTGTTTCATCAACAGCTTTACCTTTCTGATCTGCATCCAGTTGTGTGGTGCTGCACATGGGAGTAGAACAGGGCTTACAGTTTTGTAAATCAAACTTTTCCAAAAGACTCTTTGGTGTATTTTGACTGATGAATGAAAGTTCCATCAGCCTTTTGTTTGATTTGCAAACCTAGAAAGAACTGTAATTCTCCCATGGCACTCATTTCAAATTTTTGTTGCATCAACTTTGTAATGCATCACACAACTATGGATCAGAGGATGCAAAAATAATATCATCAACATAAATTGAACAAGGGCTTATGCTGACCCACTTTCTTAATGAACAAAGTTTTATCTATGGAGCCTCTAGTGAAATTATTCTGAAGAAGAAAATTTGACAGTGTTTCATACCAGGCTCTAGGAGCTTCTTTCAACCCATAAAGAGCCTTATCAAGTTTATTCACCCAATCAGGATGTTTATATCCTCAAAACCTGGGGTTTACAAACAAAAACCTCTTCTTTTATTTTACCATATAAAAATGCACTTTTGACATCCATTTGAAAAACTTTAAGATTGTGGAATGCAGCATAGGCTAAAAACAATCTAATTGCCTCCAGTCTGGCTACAGGGCCAGGCAAAGGTTTCATAATAACAATACCTTCTTCTTGTGAAAACCCCTGGACAACCAGTCTGGCCTTGTTCTTGACAATTTGCCCATTTCATCTGTTTTATTCCTAAACAACCATTTAGTGCCTATTGCACACTTACCTGGGGGTAGAGGAACCAGTTCCCATACTTGCTGCTTTTTGAACTGAAGAAGCTCAAGCTGCATGGCATCAACCCATCCATTGTCTCTTAATGCAATATGATAGTTCTTTGGCTCTTGCTGACTGATGAAGAGAGCATAGAAGCAGAAGCTGGACACTTGACTTCTAGTTGAGACACCAGCATTGAATCACCATGATTTGAGGACATTGGGTGATTCTTCAGCTCTTGGTACAATATGAGACTTGAATAGGTGAGTACTGGGATCATCATCAACATCAGTACCACCAGATGGATGACTAGCTGCAGAAGGTGATGAATTCACATGATCTGCAACAGCTGGAGGCTGATAAGGAACATATTGCAGTATGTCCAGATCAAACAACTCACAGGGTTTTGTGGGATTTTGTCCTTAGGAGATTCATTGAACTTCACATGCAAGGTTTCTTCAACCATCTTTGTTCTGCAGTTGAACACTCTGTAAGCCTTGCAAGTGGATGAATACCCAACAAAATACCCTGCATCCACCTTAGAATCAAACTTTTGGAGTTGATCCTTTGTGTTGAGAATGTAACAAGGACACCCAAATGCTCTGAAGAATGAAATAGAGGAGCCAAATGATGTAGAACTTCATAAGGAGTCTTCATCAACCTCTGATTCACTAAAGCTCTATTTTGCACATAGCATGCTGTGTTGACAGCTTCAGCCCAAAAGGTCAGTGGCAAACCAGAGTCAGCCAACATGGACCTTGCAGCTTCAATTAGGGTCCTGTTCTTTCTCTCCACTACTCCATTTTGTTCTGGAGTCCTTGGGATGCTATACTGCCTCTTGATTCCTTTTGAAAGGTAGAAATATCAGTGTGGTTTCTAAATTCAGTTCCATTATCACTTCTTATACACTTGACTGATAGGGAATACTGCTTCTCAACATACAACACAAAGTTATAATTGTCTGAGCAGCCTCATCCTTTGAATGCAAGAAGAAGGTCCATACAAATCTGGAGTAATCATCCACAATTACCAGACAGTATTTCTTCTTTGCCATGCTCATTACTCTCACAGGACCAAAGAGATCCATGTGCAGTAATTGCAAGCAGGCAGTGGACTTTGGTTCTTCTATAGGAGGGAATGAACTTTGTGTTTTTCCTTTTAAACAAGCAGTGCAGGTTCATCACAGTGGAACTCCTTTATTGGTAGACCTCTCACTAAACTATTGTGGATCAGCTGATTCATGTTTTGAGATTAACATGACCCAGCCTTCTATGCCACAGTTTAGATTCCTGAGGAGAGGCCTTGGAGAACAGGCAAGGATGACCTTTTAAATCAATCTTCTTTGACAAATCCAAGGCATATACTCTTCCTATCTGTTGGCCTTCAGGAGAGTATGTTCATCCAATACCTTGTCAATCAGCCTCAGAACTTTGGAAGACAGAATCCGGCAGTTCTGGCTTGTGAAAAGTGCAACATGCCCTTTATCACACATCTGACTGACACTCAGTAGATTATACTTGAGATTCTCCACATGGTTAACATCATCAAATCTGATTTCTCCATTTGACACAAATCCTTCCCGATGATGTAACCTTAGCATCATTTCCAAATGAGACAAATCCCTTCTTCTTGAGAGTAGTCATTAAGAAGAGAACTGCTCCCAGTCATATGCATAGATCCTCCACTGTCTACATACCAGATGCTTCTTTGGCATGCTGAAGAACCCTGCATTATCATAAGAAACTAGTTAGCTTTAGAGACCCAAACCTTTTGGTTTGGGTCTGTTTCATCAACAGATTTAACCATAACTTGTTTCTCATGATTAACAGCTGATGAAGGTGGAGATGGTGCTGAAATGGATTTCTTAGATTTGGGCTTGGATTTCCTTTTCAGTGGTTTGATCACAGGTGCATCTAGTTGGTTAACTTCCCCAACAAATGCTGAACCATCATAACAAGTTGTGTTGATTTGTTGCTAAAGCCTTCAGCTCATTTGACACATCAGTACTTGTTTTTGATGAGTTCCTGTGACCCACCATTTCCTCCTTCTTGAAATTCACAGATTAGTCTGATGTTTATCATGAGGAACACTATCAGCTGTTTTGATAAACATCCTTCTTTTTGGATTTTGGTGAGGCTTGGGTTTATCAGTTTGAGATGACTGTGGTACAAACTTGGTCTCAAACATTTTCATTTTATTAATCTCTTTTAATGAGCTTATCTCTGTTGAGTTTGGAACCCTTTTGTACCAGCATTCATCAGATAGATGATTGAATTTACACATTTCACATGGCTTATTTTCATCTTGGATTGATCAACTGCTGAAGTGGAAACTACTGAAGGTGTGATCTTCAGTACTTTCCTCCTTTCAGTACTTGTGTTAAGTACTGAAGGATCGGTAACAACTGAAGACTTGTTCTTCAGCTGTTCTCTATCCGTCCTGAAGACCGTGTTGATAGATTCCTCAGCAGTTGTTAATCCTTTTATTTCAGCAGATTTGAAATGCTTTTCAGATGTTGTGACTTGCCTTCAGTACTTGGAGTACTTTGAGGGACAACATCTGAATTGCTCAGCTTCATGTGTTTATCAGCATTTAACCATCAGGCAATTGATTTGCTGAGATCTTAACACTGACTTCATCCTCTAATTTTGTATTATCATTTGAGGATGAATCACATGATGATGTGGTTTGGAAATTACTTTCACCTTCAGATTTTACTATTGATTTTGAAGTAAAATCAGTAGGTGGTGCAGTATGATTGTAACCTATTCCAAACTTCACATTTGAAGTTGTTTGCTTGCTGAGAAGCATTTCAAATCCCTTGTAGGATGTTACCCAGCGGTCACACTCAACTTGGGTAGCTGCAAGTGTCTCTTTGAGACTTCTGTGGTTCTCAAGTATGACCTCTACCTTAGCCTTTTCATCATTAAGTTGGAATTTAAGCTTGTAAATCTCATAATCTTTGTCATTAAGAGCAGACTCATACTCAGCTTTTCTTTTGGAAATAGTTTTCTCAAGCTCAAGATTTGATTGATTAAAGCTACATTTGCCTCTCTAATAGAGACAAAGGCAGCTATGCATGATTCAGAACATAACTTAGCTTTAGCCTCAGAAGATACCTGGGTTACTGTGAAGATGATGCATTGGAGCAGGAACCCTCAGTAGACTCCAGGGCCATGAGAGCAAGATTCCCAAAAGGATGTTCACCACCATGTTGACCAGCACCAGCAAATAATTGCTCATTGAAACCAGAAAGATCATCTGGTAAGCTGCTCCAGTCAATAACTCCTGGTGTGAAGAAGCTGTGATGAGGTTGAGATTGTGATGGAGATGGTTGAGGCTAGGTAGGGCTTGAGGTTGTTGTGCTATAGGAACTTGAACTGGATTTGGCTGTGGCATGTAATAGCAGGGATATGGATATGGCATTGGACCCTGAGGGACAAAATATGCAGGAGATTGAGGTTGTGAGTGATGACCAGAACTAGCAGGATGTTGCCCTTTGTTTTGTGAACTATTGCTTGGAAAGGTCACAAAGGGTGCAGAGGAGTTAGATCCAGTTGATCTACACTCTCTTGAAAAGTGCCCAAGCCTGTGGCATTTGTGACACCTCAACTTACTCTTGTCAAAACCAACTTTGGTTTTGCCAGAGAGTCCTGG
Source organism: Flaveria sonorensis (assembly GCA_025506505.1). NCBI lineage: Eukaryota > Viridiplantae > Streptophyta > Magnoliopsida > Asterales > Asteraceae > Flaveria > Flaveria sonorensis. Next base: position 35,834,621 of record CM046425.1, on the reverse strand, counting down.
AAATTTCCTACCAGTTCTCTTGTAGAACTTTTGAGATCTGATATTGATCAAGGCCATTTGGCTCAAAATATCCATCTCTTCTAAATCATCATCAGCAATAATCATCCATGATAAAGCATAAATTATCACTATTACACCCAGAATGACTATCAACACCAACAAATGCATGATCAGAACTGTTTGAAGAGAAATCTATATGCTCATCATAATGGCTTTCTGATCCAGCATATTCTGACTCATGACCGACCAAGGCAGTGTTCTTTGGTACAAAGTCATCAGTGAGCTTTCCTGATGATGCCAGTTTCCTTTTCTGCTCTATCTCTCTTTCAAATGTAAGCAGTTTCCCATGGAGTTGGGTGAGAGATAGGCTATCCAGATTTGCACTGGAGCGTAGGACAATGGTGTATGTGTCCCATCTCTCAGGCAGTGATCTGAGGAATCTGTTGTTCATCTGGCTGTTAGTATACTCATGCTTGACCATTTTCAGCTCAGAGATCAAGCAGGAGAAACGCTCAAACTGTTGAGTCAGTGTCTCACCCTTCCTATGAGAGAATGTCTCATATTGTTGGGCGAGGATTTCTCTGTTGTTTGCTAAGACCTCATCAGTTCCTCCGAATTGTTCCTTCAAAGCATTCCAGAGGTCATGAGCAGTTTCATGATGCATAAGCCCAGAATAGATTTCATTAGGCAGTGCCATGGCCAGAATTCCATGGGCTTTAGCATCAATCTCAAACAGTTTACGATCTTCATCTGAGTATTGCTCCTTCTTCTTCGGAACCATTTGGTTAGTCTCCGGATTGTTTACCATAGGCTTGTGTGGACCGTGAACCACAGATGTCCAACAACCTGAACTGTTAACAGACAGGTGATGGAGCATTCTTCGTTGCCATATGTTATACTCACTCCTAACCAGCATCGGAGGCTTGGTTGAGGAGCCAGTATTGTGAGGGTCATTAGATGGAGTAGTCATTCTCAGATTCAAACCAATTCAATCAAGTTTCAACAGATTTAGCACAAAAACACAACAAACTCAATATGAACCAAGAAGAAACTCAAATTGAATAACCAGAAGCAGTAGAAGATCAATCTCTATAACCAATTCTTGCAAATATGCTAATTCGATCAAACTTTAGATATCGAAATAGCAGTTTCAATGATCAATTGTTAAACCGATCAATGATTAACCTGCTTTGATACCATTTGACAGGATCAGCGATCTAAGTTTGATCAATTAGAGTTGAATTGCAGCGGAATTAGAACAAGAATTAGACAAATATAGCAAGAACACAATAGATATTCAATGGAACAGTACACGGTTATAGAGAAAGAGGGTTTTCTGCAAAAGGGATAATATCATTCATGCACAAATGCTTCGGTATGTCAGCCGCTAAGCTTCGCACCTTACAATTAGGTCAACATTCCTTATATAAAGAAATGTGACGTCTGCTGATGTCACTTGATAGTGACATCTAACAGAATTATTACAAACAACTAAAAGTAAGCAAACTACTGAGAATGTTCACAACAACTGAGAACATCTCAGAGTATGCTAAGTACAAGATGAAACTAAAACTACTGAAACTACAAGTACTGATTACAAGAAACATAAAACTGCTGATTACAAAAGAACTGAAAGGAAAATATAACTACTGAAAGGAAACCATCACAACTACTGAAGAGGTCTTCTTCAGCTGTTGTGACAACATCTGAAACTTGGTCTTCAGTCTTTGTCTTCAGCTTTTGTCTTCAGACTTTGTCTTCAGTTCTTTAGCTTCAGACTTTGTCTTCAGCTTTTTCACTTCAGACTTTGTCTTCAGCTCTTCCACTTCAGACTTTGTCTTCAGACCTTGTTATCAGTTGATGTCTTCAGCTGTTGCAGACTACTTCAGTTGTTGTAATGTCTGTGGGACTTAAAGGTTTTTCTGATTAGGCTCATTGGTTCTTTTGGTCCAACATTTAATCAATCTAACTTGCTTGATTCTATAGGTGAAAAGAAAATTCAAGGAGATCTCGGCTCATTCAGTGACGATTCGGATTCTGACGATGCAGATGATTCAAGACCAAACTATCACTTCTTTTCTTTTGTTAGAGATTCTATTATTCAGTCTAATAATGAAGATCATTCTTGTCAAGATAATGCTCATTCAGTTTCAGAAAACCAAGTTGTGTCATAATCAATTCCTAATGATGGTACAGAAATTGTACAACCTGAGTCTGGAATGTCATCTATTTCTGGTATTCTAGTTGATTCTGGTAATCTTGATTATTTTATCAACTCACCGACTCAAGTTCCTAATTTCAATCCACATTCTTCAAGCCTATTGCATCAGCTTTCCAACTTGAACCAAACCAATCTGGATGTTCATGTTCAAGGAAATGAGATTCCAACATCTTGTATCCATAGGAACCATCCCGCATCACAGATTATTGGTCCTTTGAGTGAGAGAACGACGAGAAGTAAATCAGAACAAGCAAACTTCTGCTTATACTGTTGCTTTCTTTCTCAAATTGTTCCTAAAAACATTTCCAAAGCGTTAAAGGTCATGGTTGGATCGAGGCTATGCAAGAAGAATTATTACAGTTCCACAAACAAGAAATGTGGAATCTGGTGGATTTACCTGAAGGAGAAAATGCTATAGGCAAAAAATGGTTGTTTAGAAATAAAACTGATGATAAAGGTGTAGTTATCCGAAATAAGGCGAGATTAGTTGCACAAGGATACACTCAAGAGGAAGGAATAGATTATGATGAAGTATTTGCTCCAGTTGCAAGACTTGAATCAATTCGTGTCTTCCTGGCTTATGCATCATTCATGAAATTCAAAGTGTATCAAATGGACGTAAAAGGTGCATTCTTGTATGGACTGATCACCGATGATGTGCATGTAAAGCAACCTCCGGGTTTTGAAGATTCACAATATCCACATCGTGTGTACAAACTCAGCAAAGCTTTATATGGTCTACATCAAGCCCTGAGAATCTAGTATGAAACATTATCACAGAACTTAATCCAACATGGATACACACGAGGGAAAATCGATCCGACTCTGATTATCAAGAAGGATGCTGATGATCTTTTATGTGTACAAGTGTATGTTGATGATATCATATTTGGTTCGGCAAGTCCAAAAATGTGCAATGAATTCGAAGAAATCATGAAATCTCGATTTCAGATGAGTTCTATGGGAGAAATAAATTTCTTTCTTGGACTACAAGTTAAGCAATATGCAGATGGTATTTTTATCAACCAAGAGAAGTTCGTCGACAAACTCTTGAAGAAATTTAAGCTGTAAGATTGTCAGTCAATTAGAACTCCAACTGATGTGAACACCAAGATTGAGCCTGATCTGAAACGAAAATCAGTAGATCAAACATTATATAGATCGATGATTGGTTCTTTGATGTATCTCACTACATCTAGACCAGACATTATGTATGTTGTTTGTGTCTGTGCAAGGTATCAATCAAACCCGAAAGAATCTTACTTAATTGCTGTCAAAAGAATATTCAGGTATCTCAAAGGTAAACCGGCTTTAGGGCTATGGTATCCTTACGAAGGAAACTTTGAGTTACATGGGTATACTGATAGTGATTATGGTGGATGTTGTCAAGATAGAAAATCAACAACGGGTGGGTGTCAATTTCTTGGACCCAGATTAGTCTCGTGGCAATGCAAGAAATAAACAAATGTCCCTGTTTCTACTGCAGAAGCTGAGTACATTGCTGCTTTAGCAGGATGTTCTCAAATCCTTTAGTTACAAAACCAACTGCTGGATTACGGGTTCAACTTTCTTAAAACACCTATTTACATTGATAACACATCTGCTATGTTCATTACAACGAACCTATCCAACATTCTACAACAAAACATATCGAAATTCGATATCACTTTCTCAGAGATAACTCTGAAAAAGGTTTAATCATATTGATTCAAATTGCTACTGAAAAATAGTTGGCCGACCTTTTTACTAAAGCCTTCTTACCAGGACGGTTTGAGTATTTGGTAGAGTCAATTGGTCTTATTAACCACATCTAAAAATTGTTTTATGAGTATTTCAGTTAATTGAGTCTAAATATGATCAGAACCCTCCCTTATATGAATAGGACACAGTCAGAGAACCTGTCAAAGTTAATTGCCTAATTGTATTTTTTGTGTGTGCATGTTTATTAGAAAAACAAAAACCAAATACAAAACTAGAAAATTGAAAAACAAAAGATAATAATATAAAACCAAAAATCACAAAAATAGTGTTTTTCCTTATTAATTATATAGGAATGAATTTTTTTTGCAATACGTGAGAAATGATAGTACATTAGTATGATCAGTGGCATACTTCGCTTACGACTACAGTCTGACGTGATCAGATATGATGTGCAGGTAAGCTCATGCAATTATACTGAACAAGTAAACTCTTATGATCAAACTAAATAACTCATGCATTAGTGTTTGTCCATTTCAGTACCTATGAGTAGTATTGACTTCTCAAATTGATTGCTTGTAAAGTCACAAACTCATACCTGATGATGATATAAATAACCATGAAATCTGTTTATATCATTAATTTAAAGCATCTAACACTTCTCTGTTATGAGTCATCATAGACCTGAAGTGACGAGATATCCTTTGTTGTAAGTCATTACAGACCTGGATATTCTCACTGATGCAACAAGATGCCAATGTGCACAAACACCAAATGAGATCTGGTTATAGTATATGTTAGGTTAACAAGTTGAGAACAGTGACTTCTTGCATATCTTTATAAGAATTAACCTCTTTAAGTCTAAGTGTGACTCACATAATGTCATATCTAATCGTACCTTAAGAAATCCAAGAGTTGAAAAAGTAAGTGTGCGGAGTACCTTGCCAAAAGCACTCATTTTCTGTCCTTAGATCTCGTGACTCCTTTGCTGCAGAAATGCTGACCTGGAACACACTTGATCATGATTTAATCACTGTCTGTGACTATCCATCAATTTTTTTTTATTTTAATGTGCTGATCACTGCTAATATGATCTCACTGCAGACATGATTCATTGTGAATATTAGGATTTTATTCTACTTTCATTTTGATTTTTGCATGTTTTCTGTGTGCAGGCAATTTAACAATGATTAGTGTGCTCTTCATGTGACAAAATTCAAGAAACTTCTAAGTTTTATCAAACTTAAAAGTTTAGGGGGAGTAAAAATAGTTAAAACTGATTGTCAAATTTCAAGATATGTAAAATCATAAAAAATCAAAATCTAATGTTTTGGATGGAACGGAGGATGCTACATATGTTCAAGCATGTGTGTGTAACAAAATGTAAAATGAACCTGAAAAACATTTTAAATGGAAAAGCTTCTTGCAAAAGTTAAATAAGATTTTTTGTTAAAAATTAGAGACTAAAATGATGGGAAATTATTTTGAAAAAATTAAAACAAAAATAAAAATAAATATTAAAAATTTCAAAATAAAAATAAAAATTTAAAAGTCAAAAGTTCAAAATTGAGGGTTAATTTAGAAAATATTGGGTGAAAGTCAAAATTTGACTAATTAAAGTCAAAATTTGATAAATTATTTTAATTTTAGTATGTGAACGGTGCTAATATTTCTAAACAGTGTACATGTGGAAGATCTGAAAATTACAAGTGTTAGACACATAGAAGTAATATCATGCGCCGGAACAGTGGTCAAAAGTCAAAGACCAGGAGCATGATGAATTTTTTAGATTTGTACAAGTGTTGGGCGTTTAGACACCCTCATGCGCCTAAACAATTGTCTTGAGTCTGAAAATGTGGTTAAGTATTGGGCGTTTCAACTTTTCCCATACGCCTAAACAGTTCCCATGCTTCCAAGTGTAAACAGCAGTGTTAAGTATTGGGCGTTTCAGCTAAGCTCTTGCGCCTGAACAGTGCAAAAGCTCCTGAATAGGGCTTATACATCTGGACAGTGCTCATGCGCCTAAGCCCATGCGCATAAACAGTGCTCATGCGCCTAAGCCCATGTGCACAAACAGTGCTCATGCGCCTGAGCCCATGCACACAAACAGTGCTCATGCGCCTAAAATTTTTCACTTGGTATATAAACAACACTTTGTGATTTCTAATTTCATTCACAAACATTTCCCTGAACACTTAAACTTACTCAAAACCCTGTGCTCTCGATAAACCCTTATTCCTCATTTAGATTGATTTCTGAGTTATACTTGTATTCAAAGGTCATCGTGCTTGATTCTAAGTGTAAGTTCGTGATCAAAAGCACTGATATCATTGCTTTACAGATTGATTTAAGTTGGGCGATTTGATGCTATTCGGGCGTTTGAAACCCAAGATTATATTCAAATCTGTAAATTGTTGATTAAAATGACTACATGAACTGAAATTGATGCTTAAACGATAACATAAACTTGATTTCGACTCTGTTTATGCATTCAAGTCATACTATACATTAACTGAGAATTTTGTGATGATCCTTCATACTCGATGATGAAGATGAACAGTCTCCAAAAAAAAAATTTAATAAAAATTAAAAAAAATAATAATGTTTTTCAAAATTAAAATGGTTAATAAAAGGTTAAACAAATCAAAAATATGAAAACAAAAATTAAATGTGCAAAGTGACTGAACAGTGTGATTGATCTCAACTTTTAGAAATTTTTGAAAATGACAAATTAATCTAGTTCAAACATACAATATATTCAACTGCAATAAAATGTTAATTGAATTTAATTGTTAAAACTTTCAAAAGTCTAAATTTCTTTGTTTCTTTGCAGATGGCTGATTTAAAATTCGAGCCAAAACACAATGTGGCTGCTCTTCTTAATGAAGAAATTAGAGAGGCTGTGGGATATGAAGATATGATCAGATTTCTATTACGGACGAAGTATGTATATCCCATGTGCTGCCAACCGGTTATCTATGCACTTCTGATTAAGAAGTTCTGGAGCACGGCATATGTTGATGTTGATGATAATGGAGCTAAAGTGGTTCGAGGCTTTATAACGAATTTTAGAATGATTGAAGTCTCTGAAGACTCAATTAGACAAGCCTTGAGGTTAGGACCTAATGATCCAGAAGATTTATCCGAGCTAACGTTTGATGAATATAGACAAACTTTCATGGAAATGGGATGCCCTGACCATTTTCCTAAGAAACAATTCTTTCGTGCTCGTGTGTATAACCATTGGAAGCTTATATGCTACATTTTCCAACATTGCATGTCAAAACGAAGTGCGGGATGGAATCCTTTCCCTGTTGACATTGCATCACCCATTGTAGCACTGACTACAAATAGACGATTTAATATGTCAAAGTGGATTTTGAATGGGTTTATTTTTAATTTGAAAAAGGGCATAAGGAACAAATACTTAATGTATCCACGTTTCCTTCAAATGATTATCAATGAAGAACATCCAGACATTCATATTGATGGTGTAAGTGGTGATACATTGATATTGGAGCATATGTCTGATGTATCTTATAAGAGACTGGCAATGGTTACTGGAGCTCAGAATGTTCCATTATTTGATTATATTCTTAATGTTGCTAATGATGTAGTGGATATCACGATTGATCATTATCATTTAACTGAGGACGAGCCTATTGATCCAGCTGATTTGATTGAAGAATTACCAGCTGATGATGATAAAGAAGATAGTTCTAGCTCTTCTGATTCTGATGATGGTGATGAAGGTGGTCAATTTGATGATATTATGGAATTTATTCCTGAAAATGTTGAAGAATCTGAGCATGTTGCTGAAGAAGCTCATGAAGAAGAGCATGATGTTACAGAAGAAGTAGATTTAGCTACTCAAGAAGTGAATGATGAAATGGATGAATATGTTCAAGATCCAGATCAAGTTACTGAAGAATTTAATGACAATGATACTGAAGTTGAAGAAAGTGAACAAGAGGTTAATGGAAATCAAACTGCTGATGATATTATGAGTATGATTGAAGAAATGGTAGAGCATAATGATCAGTTTGTATTAACTGAAGAAGAAAATTTACAAAAGAAGATTGATGAATTGAATGAAGAAAAATTGAATCAATTAGAGATAATTGAAGAGTTGAAAGCTGTCAATGAAAGATTGATTGAAGAAATGAAAGAGAAAGACAAGTTAATTGATGAGTTGAGAAAAAGTCAAGATGATAATATGAAGACATTTGAGGTAATGATGACAGATTTTGATTCAATGAAGGAAAGATTAAAGAAAGTAAACGAAGAAAATGAAGCATTGAAAGAAGAATTAGAAAAGTTGAAAGAAAAGCACAAGTCTCCATCTCTTGAAGTGATGATTATTTTTGAAGTTGCTCCTATAGATGTTGAGAAAATTCCATCGATTGATAAAGGGAAAAGAAAAATAGATGATGTAGATAGTTCAGTTTTACCTGAATCTTCATCTAAAATTCAAAAGGTAATTGAGAAATCTGCTGCTGAAAAGGAATGTGATAAAATTCAAGAAGTCATTGGTGCTCTTGATGATATTGAAGAAGAATTTGATGATTACTGGCATAACGAAGTTCTTGAAGATGAAGATATAGTAGATGCTAATGTAGACGAACATTTTTCTCCTGTTGATTTAAGTCTTGATGATATTCCTATGGATATAGAAGACAGATACAACTACTTGGTAAAGAAAAAGTATAACCGAGTGTTTCTAGATGGATTGACTGTGTCTCAAATCAATGAAGAGTTTGAGAAGTGCATAACTGCAGAATCCGTTGCTCCAATTGACCCCGATGAAATAATTCTTGAGCATGGTGAATCGAATCCGTTACAAGAAAGCATAAATGTTGATGATATTTCTACATCTGAGTTGCACCAACCAAATCCAGATGATATGAACATCAATGCACTCAGGATGTGGTTGCAATCTAGAAATTACCCAAGGAAGAAACTGAACAGATTACAAGGAGAATCATTGAGAAACTTAGTCAGAAGTTTTCAGGAAACAGAAAGGCAAACAAAGAAAATTGTGGTACTCGATATAGATAATCCTCAATATCTTGAGATTACCAAAAGAACAAAGATTTTGAAGCCTCATGAGATTAAATCTATGGCTATGAAAAGTTCAAGATATGAAAGAAGAAGAAAGCTGATTAAGATGTTTCTGGAGATTGATAAAGAAAGTTATCAAGTTTCTATTGATCAAAAGAAATTGTGGAACAAAGCCAGATCTGCTGGTGATTTAGTGAGAAATGTGTTACAAAGAGGTCAATCAATTTCTGAATTACTTAACGCGATGGTTGTACCTGATTCAACCAATGAAGTTAAAATTGTGGCCTGGAAATATGATGAAGTCTTTGATGCATTTTTAATTAAAAGAGTGAATGCTATTTGTGATGTTTATCATTTCTTTTCTAGCATCATATCACTTCTAGTGCTTAAAAGAGTTGAATAAACTTCCGTTGATAAATCATACAAAAGCTAAAAGAGGTGAAATGTTTGTAGAGTTGCTCAACAGAGGAATTAATCGAATGCCTTCTTTTTTGAAAACACGTTGTGATCAAGAAGATAAAGAGTATTTCTATGAGTTTAAGAAGAAGAATAAAGGGATTGAAAAGGAAACTGGCAGAGAAAAATTCCTTGATGATTTCAGTGACGAATATTTTGATAAAGTTACAAATCCAGGGCTAAAGGTGATAGATGGAACTCAAAAGTCAAAACTGATTCTAAGATGGTTTTATAATTCTAAATCTTATGAATTGAAGTTGGTCAGAAATTTGGATGATTGGGATAAAGATATGATTACATTGTTTGGTGTGTTTGAACTCAAGCTACTCCATCCTAGTTACATTTCTTTCTTATCGATTCAAAAGTTTGAGAAAGTGAGTCCAGAAATTGCTGAGAATGACAAAAAGTATTTTATGTCTATAATTAAGGTGATGAATGCAGCGATGGAGAGAATTTTTTTGAGAAAAGCATTAGCATACGCTAATATTGTGAAAAAGGACATAAAAGACACTGAATTCATGAGAATTTCAAGCAAAGGGGTATTGGAGATTCATTGCAAAGACAATTCAAAGCCAATAGAATACTATACAAATATGGATATAGCAGGGCTTTCAAAGCAAACATTGGAATTAATGAACTCCATGGAAATTAAAACAAATGAGGCGAAGCCAGAACAAGGAATTCTTGCTGAGAAATTCAAAGCAGCTATTATAAAGGCACTAAGGGAGCAAGAGATTTACAAGGAGAAACTAGTTTTCAAGATCAAGGAAGAGCCAGAAGACTTCTTTAAAGCATGAAGACTGAAGATCAAGCAGAAGACAAAGAGAGGAGTCTAAAGACTAAAGAAATAAGACTGAAGAAAGAAGATTAAAGATTGAAGACAAAGATTGAAGAAAGAAATTTGAAGATTAAAGATTTTTGAAGACCGAAGACCATGTGAATCTTAGGGGGAGTATTGTAGATGCTTCTTAAAAGATTAACATTAGTCTTTATGTGTCTTTTATATTTTTGTCATAGTATAGGGACTTTTATGTAAATATGTTCTTTTGTTTTCTTGATTAGTATATATAGCATAGATATGTTTTGTGTAGAAATAGTTTAAGTTTTAGAGTGAGATTTAGACGTCTTGTAACTGTTTCCTACACTTTGTATTCTTCTATATGCTAATCAATGAAAACTCTATGAATTTTTGTTGATTTGCTTGTGTTGAATTGAATACTTGTGTGTTTTAGATTGAATTGTGTTCATAAATCATCACAGATCGATCCATTTTAAGCTCATCAAGGAAACTTCGAGTTACATGGATATACTGATAGTGATTATGGAGGATGTTTCCAAGATAGAAAATCAAGTACGGGTGGGTGTCAGTTTTTAGGACCCAGATTAGTCTCATGGCAATGTAAGAAACAAACAAATGTCTCCGTTTCAACCGCAGAAGCTAAGTACATAGCTACTTCAGTAGGATTTTCTCAAATCCTTTGGTTACAAAACCAACTGCTGGATTACGGGTTCAACTTTCTTAAAACTCCAATTTACATTAATAACACTGCTACTATGTTCGTTACAGCTAATCCTGTCCAACATTCAAAAACAAAACATATCGAGATTCGATATCATTTTCTCAGAGATAACTCTGAAAACGGTTTAATCATTCTAATTCAAATTGCAACTGAAAAATAGTTGGCTGACCTTTTTACTAAAGCCTTCTTACCAGGATGGTTTGAGTATATGATAGAGTCAATTGGTCTTATTAACCACATTTAAAAACTGGTTTTTGAGTATTTCAGTTAATTGAGTCTAAATATGATTAGAACCCTCCCTTACCTGAATAGGACACAGCAAGAGAAACTGTCAAAGTTAATTACCTGATTGTAATTTATGTGTGCATGTTTCTTAGAAAAAACAAAACCAAATACAAAAATTGAAAATTGAAAAATCAAAAGATAAAAATATAAAACAAAAACTACAAAAATAGAGTTTTACTTTGTTAATTCATTATTTAGGATGAATCTGTCTTTGCAATATGTGAGAAATGATAGATACATTAGTATGATCAGTTGCATACTCCACTCGATAACAAAGTCTGACGTGATCAGATATGATGTGCAAGTAAGTTCATGCAATTAGACTGAAAAAGTAAATTCTTGTGATTAAACTAAATCACTCATGCATTCATGTATGTCTATCTTAGCACTAATGAGTAGTGTTGATTTCTCAAATTGATTGCTTATTAAGACATAATCTCACATCTGATGGTGATATGAATAACCATTGAGCTCTAATTATTTAATGCATCTAACATTTTTCTCTTATGAGTCATCATAGACCTGAAGTGATGAGATATCCTTTGTTGTAAGTGATTACAGACCTGGATATTCTCACTGATGCAACAAGATGCCAATGTGCACAAACACCAAATGAGATCTGGTTATAGTATATGTCAGGTTAACAAGTTGAGAACAGTGACTTCTTGCATATCTTTATGAGAATTAACCTCTTTAAGTCTAAGTGTGACTGCATAATGTCATATCTAATTATACCTTAATCAATCCAAGAATTGAAAAAGTAAGTGTGCTGAATATCTTACTAAATGCACTCATTTTCTGTCCTTAGATCTCGTGTCTCCTTTGCTACAGAAATGCTGACCTGGAACACACTTGATCAGGATTTATTCACTGTCTATGACTATTCGTCAATTTTTTATTTCAATGTGCTAATCATAACTGATATAATCTCACTGCAGACATTGATTCATTTGTAAATATTAGATTTTTATTCTGCTTTAATTTTGATTTTTGCATGTTTTCTGTGTGCTGGCATATTAACAATGATTAGTGTGATCTTCATGTGACAAATTAAAGAAACTTATAAGTTTTGTTAAACTTAAAAGTTTAGGGGAGTAAAAAGAGTAAAAAAATAAAGTGTCAAAGTGAAAATTATTTAATTTCTAGTTAGTGTTTTGAATCGAAAGGATGAAGCTAAAAAGTTTAAGCATGCGTGTGTTTGACATAATGTAAAAATGAACCTGAAAAACATTTTAAAGTGGAAAAGCTTCTTGCAACATTGTAATATGAGATTATTTGTTAAAATTAGAGACTAAAATGACGGGAAATTGTTTTTGAATAATTAATAACAAATATAAAAGGTCAAAACATAAAATGATCAAAAATAAAAATAAAAAGTTTGAAATGTCAAAAGTTCAAAATTGAGGGTCAATTATGAATATTTTGGGTAAAAGTCAAAATTTGACAATTGTTTAAAAAATTTAGTATGTGAACAGTACTAATGAGTTTAAACAGTGTTCAGGTGGAAGATTGAAAATTACAAGTGTTACTCATGAAAGTTATCTCATGCGCCTAAACAGTGTTCAAAAGTCCAAAAATTAGGAGCATGATGATATTTCAGAATTTGCGCAAGTATTGGGCGTTTCAGACAACCACATGCGGCTAAACAGTTGTCATGCGGCTAAACAGTTGTCATACGTCTAAACAGTTGTCACAAGTCTGAAATTTTGGCTAAGTGTTGGGCGTTTCACAAATCCTCATACGCCTACACAGTACCAAGCTTTCAAGTGGGCGTATCTAGTGAAAAATACCAAGTGTTGGGTGTTTCAGCTATACCAATGCGCCTGAACAGTGAAAAAGCGCCTAAACAGTGTTTATGCGTCTGAACAGTGCTCATGCGTCTAACCTAATGCGCACAAACAGTGCTCATGCGCCTAATACAGAAATTAAGTCTTATGCGGCACAAACAGTGCTCATGCACCTAAAAATTTCACTTAGTATAAAAGCAACACTTTGCAATTCCAGAAACTTCATTCACTTAAAAACCTCTGAACATTCATAAAACCCTGATTCTCAATAACCCTGATTCACTCATTTCTGTTTGATTTTGTTCTTATCTTGGATTCGATAGTGGTTTTATCAGATTCTAAATGTAAGTTTATGATCAAAATCATAAAAGTTTCAGTTTAATAGGTTGAATTTGATTGGGCGTATCGAACCTATTTAGGCGTATGAACCCTAGTTGATTAAATCTGTTGAACTTGTGAACAAAATGAGAATAATGAATTGAAATTGATGATTGAATGTTAATGGAAACATGATTTCTACCTCATTGATGCATCCAAATCTGTTGTTCATCGAACTTGAATCTGTGATGATTCTTCATCAGTCGACTGATGAAGATGAACAGTCATGTTCAAAATTTTTTTTAATAAAAATAAAAAAACAAAAAAAAAACAGTGTTTACAAATTCATGTTACAAATTTGCTTTTGAGATAAATTTAAGAATTAAAGTGCGTTTGAATCATTAAGACACTAACTTGGATGAAAATTTGTTATTGAACAGAATGATCAAAACACTTAGAAATTTTGTTTTAAGTGCAAGTTAGTATAAAATTTTTAAAAATATACTAATGCCTAAAATTTCAACAAATTTCAATTGATTTGAAGTGTTAAAGATCAAAGTTTCCAAATTTCTTGTTTAAATTTTGCAGATGGCTGAATTAAAATTTGAGCCTAAGCACAATTTTGCAGCATTATTGAATGATGAAGTACGAGATGCTGTAGGATATGAAGAAATGATTAGGTTCTTATTGAGAACGAAGTATGTTTATGCCATGTGTTATCAGCCAATCATCTATGCAAGACTAATCAGGAAGTTCTGGAACACTGCATATGTGGATGTTAATGATGAAGGTAGAAAAGTAGTGAGAGGATTCATTACCAACATTAGAATGGTTGAAGTATCTGAAGATTCTATAAGAGAAGCTTTGAGATTAGGACCAAATAAACCTAAGGATTTAGCTAAATTGTCATTTAATGAATGTAGAGAGACATTCATGACAATGGGCCATCCTGATCAGTTTCCCAAGAAGCAATTTTTCTGAGCATGAGTGTATAAACTTTGGAAGCTACTGTGTTATATCTTTCAGCACTGCATGTCAAAGAGAAGTGCAGGATGGAATTCTTTTCCAGTTGATATAGCATCTCCGATTGCAGCTCTTACAACAAATAGAAGGTTTAACATGTCAAAATGGATTCTTAATGGTTTTATTTTCAATCTGGAGAAAGGAATCAGGAATAAGTACTTGATGTATCCTAGATTCTTACAAATGATAATTAATGAAGAGTATCCAGACATTTATGTTCATGGTTTAAGTGGAGAGACAATGATACTAGAGCATATGTCAGAAATTTCTTATAAAAGACTTGCTATGATCACAGATGCACAGAATGTACCTTTGTTTGATTACATAAGGAATGTGGCTAATGATGAAGTTGACATTACTATTGATCACTACCACTTAACTGAAGAAGATCCTATAGATCCTAATGATCTCATTGAAGAATTGCCTCAAGAGCATTTTGATGATGATGATGATGAAAATGGTGATAATGACAATGATGATGATGAAGAGAGCTCAAGTTCTTCTGATAATGATGATAATGATGATGATGGTGGTAATGATGGTGATGAAATGGAAATAGTTCATGATGATGTAGTTAATGAAACTGAGCAAGAAACCGAAGAAGTACTTGAAGAAAGTCAAGATGTAGTTGAAGAAACTGAACAAGTTGCTGAAGATGTTAATGACAGTCAAAATGTTGAGGATATCATGAACATGATTGAAGAAATAGTAGATATTGATGAACATGTTGAATTTAATGATAATGTTCAAGATTTTGAAGTTGTTGAAGTTGAGATTCACAATGAATTTGTGAATGTACCTTAACAAGATGTTCATGTAACTGAAGAAACTAATTTTTAGCATATTATTGATGATCTGAAAGAAGAGAATTTAAAGCAGTTGAAAGTTATTGAAGAATTAAAAGAAGTAAATGAAAATTCACAAGCAGAAATGAAAAAGAAAGATGAAGTGATTGCAGAGCTGATGAAAAGCAAAGATGATAATGTTAAAACATTTGAAGTAATGATGAAAGACTATGATTTAATGGAGGAAAAGTTTAAGAAATTTGAAAAAGTTGTTCCAGAAACGGTTGAAAATGATAAGAAGTATTTTTTGTCGATTATTAAAGTAATGAATGAGGCGACGGAAAGGATATCTCTAAGGAAAGCCTTGGCGTATGCTAACATTGTGAAAAAGGATATTAAAGAGATAGAGTTCATGAGGATATCAAGCAAAGGGGTTTTAGAAATTCATTGTAAAGATAACCCAAACCCAATAGAATTTTATGCTAACGTGGATATTGCAGGTCTATCAAAGGAAACTTTGGAAGTAATGAATAGAATGGAGATAAAGACGAGTGAAGCTAAACCGGAGCAAGGTATCTTAGCTAGCAAGTTTAAGTTGGCTATTACTAAAGCTCTGAGTGAACAAGAACTTTATAAAGAGAAGCCAGAATTCAAGATTAAAGAAGAGCCTGAAGACTTCTTTGATTTATGAAGACTGAAGACAAAGAAAAAGCATGTAGACTGAAGATAAAGACAAAGAATGAAGATTGAAGAAGATCAAAGATTGAAGATAGAATATATGAAGACAGAAGATTGATTTTGAAGACCGAAGACAATGTCAATCTTAGGGGGAGTATTGTAGATGCTTCTTAAAGATTAACATTTAGTCTTTATGTGTCTTGTAAAGTTTTTATCATAGTATAGGGACTACTTTTGTAAATATGTTCCTTTTGTTTTCTTGATAGTATAAATAGCATAGATAAGGTATTGTGTAGGTAGACTTTATAGACTGATAGAGACTAGATTAGTGAACGACTTGTAACTGTTTTTACTTACACTTGTACTTTCTATGCTTACTAATCAATGAAAACCTATGAATTTTTGTGATTTGTTTGCATTGAAATGATTGCATATGTTTGTTTGATTGAATTGTATCACAATATCATCACAGATAGATCCATTTTGATCCTATCATTCTTAATCTTCAGTTTTGGTGGTCCAGCTTTAGCCTTTCCCTTACCCTTTCCTTTGGCAATATTTGCCTTGGGTTCGGGGTGATGCCTTTTCTTGTTGCCACCCTCATTGATTGTGAGAACCAGTAAAACCATTTTACCCATCCCCGCTTCAGCTGTTTTGAGCATTGCATGAAGTTCCCCAATGCTCTTGTCCCATCCATTCATGTTATAATTCATGATAAACGTCTTAAACTTCTTGGTTAGACCATTGAGGATCAAATCCATGGCCAACTCTTTTGAGATTGGACAATTCATCCTTTCAAGGCGATCAATGTGGCTTTTCATCTTCATCACATAAGATGATACCAATTGGGTTTCTTCCATTCAACATGCATGAAATGCTTGAACCGTTTCGAAGCGCTCTACCCTCGCTTGTTGAAGGAACATTTCCTTAAACTGGGTAATCATGTTGTATGCCCCATGATGTTAAAAATCCTTTTGAAGCTCGGGAATCATGGTTCCCAACATGAGGCAACAAACTTGCATAGAATCCTTAGTGTGCTTAACCCAATCATCGTAGGCATTAACATCATCAATGTTGGGTTCATCGGGGAATAGGATCATCCAACACATATGATTTCTGTTCTTGCTTTAGAAAAATTCTCAAGTTTCTAAACCAATCCATGAAATTATTGTGGTTGAGACGATCTTTTTCCAGGATAGTTCTTAGTGACAGGTTATGGACGGTCGGGGAGGATAGTTCTCCATGAAAAAATTATGACCTTTATCCCATCATTTAAATTAACAAGGTAGTCAACTTTTGACAATTGCAACCCTTCGCAACTTCTAGTTTATGGGATCGGTTAAACATCATTATGTTTAGTTGGCATGTTTAATCCCATAAACACCATTGTACGCCATGCTTCGGTGACCCTATTCACATGGTTTCCAACTCAAGTCATCCTACTTACACACACATGTGAGTTTACACATATAGGTGGTTAGGTGACCTTTATCCCACAAATATGTTAAGCCCACCTCAAACACACAAGTTCCCTAAATGTGGTTAGGTGACCTTTATCCCACAAAGACTTCCCAAGTGATTTGAGTGTTGTATAAAAGGACGATGTTAAACTTGTTTAAAAGGGATTTTGTTTCCATTAATTCTAGTTATAAAAACATTTTGTACCTTATATTTGCATGCATTCAAATGCGTGGTACATTAGTGAAACCAATTTTCAAGGCTCTTTTAATAAAACCCAATTTTATTGCGAAAACATTAACCTTTAATAAAACCATTTTATTACCCATGTTAACGTTTCCAAAAGAACTATTTAAAGCTTGTTGTTGTTTTGAAATTGTTTAACAGTGTATATTCAAATATCATATAAACAATAAAATTAAATCAACCATACAAGCAACACATACAACAACAAGTTCATAACCATAGCCAACTAATTTAATATCACTTGTTGACTGAAACAAGTGAGTTAATTAGGTTCTTCCTAAGGGTAAAATGACACAACACTTGTGTCGGTGAACTCCCACTTGATCATGCATCCAAATGCTTCAAGTGTCCACTTTGTGTTGTGATTCCCCCATTCGATTTAGGCTTCCAAATGGGCATAAATTTCTGTACCAAACTCCTTTGGGCCTTCAAAATATGTTTTCGGTTATTGGACTTAAATCCCATTAGGAGCATAAAACCCTTTGGGCACAAAATTAGCCCAAACCAAAAAACATCCTTGTTGCATCTTCTTTTATAAAAATATATCCTATATACATTTTTCTAGTAAAAGTAAAATGCAATTAACCTATTTATTTTACATACCAAATGAAAAATAAATAAATTACATATCCAAAAGGAAGAACAAATACATTTAATTATTACAACCCTTTGAATAATCAAATACAAATCACAACACATCCAAACACAAGGTCTCGGCTAGGTTATGAACATCAAAATACATATCCAAATATGTAAGCAAAACCTAAGAGTTTCCCCTTGAACCATTGATTTTCGATTAATGTATAAACAAACCGAATATCATGATTCTTGTCCAAACAACTAAATCATCCAAATGATTAAATTTTTGAAGATTACAATATGCATGTAAAGTAAAATCTTGAAAAATTTAGGAGAAACATTGACTAGAATTCTCGATCTGTTGGTGAATCAACAACAAGAAACCGAGATTTCAGTCCTGATGAAGCAAGTATCCATATAACTGGCTCTTGATGCCATTGTTGGGGTTTGAACAAGTTTAACAGAGTCATTTTATCCATATAAAATGAAAAACACAGCGGAATAAGGATTGAAAAGCTTGTTACAGTTAATATATATATATATAAACAATTTTATATATCTGTTAAAAACCCGTAATGGATCGTTATATGAAAAACATGCTTACAAACAACCATAGGCTGTTTAGAAAACTACCTCTCGAATGGGTTAGAGGACAATAATCTTTGAACGGAAGCTTCCAAAGAAGGAGGCCTCAAGCTTGTCTACCCCAAGCTTCCAGCAAACACCTACCTGCTAGGATTTTCACTTGAACGAGTTTCTGTTCACTATTTTCTTCAACCGATCATGAGAAAACCAACAGGAACACCAACGTACACCTTTTGTGTGTGTTGTAAGTTATCAGAGAGAGTGGTTGATTGCAATCATATATTGCATGTCCTGTGAAACTGAATATCAGACAAGGAGAGAGAGAAAAGTGGGCCGGGCCCAGCCCCTTAACCCATCCGTATTTCTCAAACATTCATCCGCATTAGTAAATGCGGATGAACAACCTCCTACTGTATTTGTAAATACGGATGAAGAAATTTCCTCCGTATTTCCCAAATGTACATATGCATTTGTAAATGCGGATGAGTAGTTCCATCAGCATTTCCACAAATGCACATCCGTATTTGTTAATGCGGACGAACAGTTTTATCAGCATTTCCCAAATGTACATCCGCATTAGTAAATACGAACGATCAGTTTCATCAGCATTTCCTTAAATTCTCATCCGCATTAGTAAATGCGGATGAAGAAATTCCTTCAGCATTTCCACAAATGCACATCCGCATTAGTAAATGCGGAAGAGGAACATTCATCCGCATTACCTCAAAAGCACATCCGCATTACTAAATGCGGATGAGTAATAAAGAAATGCGGACAAAAGATATTGTATTTCAACCATTTGAATAACAATATAGAATACTCTCTCTATAGAATAAATTATCCATATAATTTATTCACAACACTAGTGCAAATATTTAGAAATCCAATTTCTAAATACTTTAAGTGTCAATATTTATTTACATGATCATATCATACAATAAATATTGTAGGTGTTTGTCTAGCTTGTTATTGGGTATGACCCGACTTGGATCATAACGTACTAGCCACATCAATTCAATATGTGTCTTGGGCAGACCGTTCCCAACAAAATTGTCATACGTTTTCAAGTCATGTAGGTATGGTTATTAATGCCAAAATCCCACCCTTAATCACAAATGATCACACCATTAGGCAAACAAGTTGTGCACCAATAACTACAACATAGTCAAATCATCATAATACAATGTCACACAAAGGGTTACATTTATTAAGAATCACAACATACATACAAGTTGAATTACATTGTGTTAGGTTACAAAAGTCATCCAGATTTGCCTTACTAATATTAAGTGTACTAAATTCCTTAATCAATCCTAACTTCATCAAAGCTGATATCTCCTACCCGAACCTCCCATCCCATGCTTTATTCAGTCTAAACCATGCACCTTGTCATCCTTCTAATCCTCAGATCTACCCCATGCCTTGTGGTTATCATCTAGGCGAACACTAGCTGATTGTCGAAACATATCCATGGTATGGTGACGGTTAGACAATCTAGTGCAAAAAAAACATCGGGCGAATCCTGGATATGAATGGTATGGTGGGTATGATGTTGTTGGATAGTAGGGAAGATAGCATGCTTACATCAACGGTGATGAATAGGTAGGAAATGGAGCTGATTTGTAACCTACTAAGTTTGGCAGATAAACAACAAGTGGACACGGGTACATCAGCGTCAGCAAGTAAGTTGGTGTCGGCTGATACGAATAAGATGGCCAATAGCACTTGTGATGGTTGCGTCTTGTAGTCTCAGATAACTTGACTTGTTCCTGGTGCTTAAATCGCTCATGCTCCTCTTCCAATGGTGTAGGTGGTGTGCTAGTAGGTATGTCATCTTGTATCATAAAAGATTCTCATGCCAGTAAATGGGCGGTCTTTCTAGCCGTTTTGCGAGTACTCAACTTCTTGATTGTTTTTTATAGCATGCTCATCACCTGAAAAGGTAATTTCCTCGAACTTGAAGCCGAAGATGCCACACTTAAACTCTACTCCTTCTTTCATTTTTCAAAATATGATTTGGAAGAAGTCTGTTTACTTCTTTCAAAGGATCCTCCTTTTCTTATTGTCTTACATGTCATTTTCATTACTAGTTTATAACCCTTAGTATCGATGCAAGGCTCATGCCATGTGTGTTTCGCCTTTTCTATAAAGGCTTCTAGGCTAGTCCACACTACAAATAGTAATTAGCATGTTCACATAGAGATAACTTGACAACCAAGTTTATCAAGCATGTTTGTCCAGTTATCTCAGGTGTTCACACTAACACCCAACTATTAGGCTTTCTAATGATCCTAAATGCAATTGATGTCTTCTAATTATCTTGAGCCTCTCTGGTTAAATACTAAAGGACTACTTGAAACAAATTTCACTAAAACCTAGGGCTCCAATACCAATCTGTTACACCCTAATCCAAAGGCGTGACCTGTTGTATCACATATAAAATAATCTGCAGCAAAATGCTCTACATAGAAAACCACATAAATAGACTAAATTAAAACTTTAATGGTGTTTACATAAATCCACGCATTCCTTGAGTTACAAAATTTCAACACATACATTACATATAATGCCCCATGCAGATTTAACTCAGTCCTTATCTTTTACAAGAAGATTTTATTTAAACTTAGTCGCTAAGTCTCCTTGACCTAGCTAGTGCCTCCTGGTACCCCTTGAACTTGCATCACGAGCTAAAGCATGAATAATAACGTTGTTGGTGAGTCATAAACATTGACTCCAAAGCAGTTAGACAACATAGCAAAGCTTACAAGTAAATATTTAAGTGTATGTCACACCCTTATAATCCACGTGCGGGGTTTTACCACGAGCCTTGTGAACGAGCCAGGATCCAAGTCATTAGTTATTCTGAACAAATCTAAATGAACTTTCAAAATAAACCTCAGAGTTTATAAGTGTTAAAAAAATACTGAAGCGTAAGATAAATATTCAAACCCGAAATGTTTAAATGTAAATCACAAAACACATGCCCAAAACCATAATTTAAAATGTAATGTAAAACCAAACTTTAGAAAATAATTGTTCGAATGCATGCTCGACTCGTGTTGTGCTCCTACGTGCACTAGTTGTTAGCGACCTGAGATAATCATACTAAAGTATCAACACATAGGTTAGTGAGTTCATGAGTTTATAAGTAATCAAAAGCAGTAGTGTTTATAAAACATAAGTATGTGTACTGAATTACCTAGCTAATCTAAGTCAAAAGCAATAACAATAGTGTTTTTGAGATCGACGCTGATTGTGTTTGTTTCTTTTCCTTTCACCATGACTTAACAAGTTGTGACAATGTGTTCGTTGTTTAGGACAATGTTGCAGCCGCTTGACCTCCAGTAGTACGGGTGGGGCTTGTCAGACCCAGTAGTACTACCTAATATTTCCCTCTAGTTTCCTTAATTAAAGATTCAAAATTATAAGGGCTTACAATGGTATAAAACGCTATGTTCATGCTATACACAACTTATGTTGGACCCTGAAAGGATCATGCATGTCAACTAAAGTAGTAATGAAATTTGTTCTAGTTGGAAATTATGCAAGTGTGGTTTTGCGGATGAAGTATAAAGTTATGTGGATGAGAAGATAAAGCTAAGTATCGTTCAACCACATTAGTCATTGCGGGTGAACAACAAAAATGCGGATGATCATATTGTCAACCCGCAAAGAACTAACACTGGTGAACTCAAAAAAATACTTATGCCTATCTACAACAAATGCGAACAAGACTTGTACAACCGCAAAAACAAATGCGGATGTACAAATGAGAAATGCGGGTGAAGAACTACTTTTGCGGATAATGTTATTTTGTACATTGTTCTTAGTATTAATATATTGTATATCAGGGTATTTAAATCATTGTACAGATCATAGTGTCTGACTTATAAATAGAAAAGTTTTTAACCTTTTTGGAACTCTCACACAACCCTACAACTTGAATACACAGAAACTTATATTGTAATATTAAATGCTTATTATCAATATACAATGAACATTATGAATACTTCTGATTGTTTTGATCATTGATTGTTTTGATCATTGATCTTTGTATTTCCGCTGCAACTATCATTGGAATCAATTGACATATATGATCCTTATTGATTTTTGCCAGTTAATTGGTATCTGAGCCTTGGCTCTCAAAATCAAGAAGAAAACCTACTATTCTCTATGGTTATCAATCGAACTATTAATTGATTTGCTTATCATTGTGTTTCACACAATTGATTTGACATCAAAATAGAATTACTTTGTGTTTGAATCAATTTACAGTTCAAATTCATCATGGATTGAAGAACATTGTTTCATTGATCAAACTTAAATAAAAAAACAAACCCATTCACCAAAATACCCAATGATTATGAGCTAAATGACCAAAGATTAGTTAAAAGTTCCTAATCGAAAGGTTTTATAACAAATTTGAGTGAAAAAAAATTAACAATTTCAATCAAATCAGACAAACAGATAGAACACTATTCTTCACACTCAGATTGAACACTGTTCATTGCATACGCTACGGTGAACAACTATTTATCGTATTTGCTTTAAAATCATTGTTTATCACATTTGTTGAATCAACTATTCATCATATTTTTTGAATATACTTTTGATCATATTTGTGATTCATACAAGTGTTGAGGACCGTCAGTTCTCCTAAAGATTAAGGAAGAAAGGAGGATGAAAAGACTCCACAAGCATGCTCCTACCTTCTCCCCCGTTCAAAAAAGCCATGAGATAGAGGCTATGGCAACTCAGCAACAACCTCAGGTAGACAAAGAAGCAGATAGACAAAACATGATTAGCTACCTGAGTGCCACAGGCCACTATCAGGCAACTACACTTCTTCCCTTATCTTATGAATACATAGAGTTTTAGTACATCAAGCATCTCGAGAAACAAGTATTAAAGGAACAAAAGGCTGCTAAAACGAGGACGAGGGAAGAAGCTACAAAGTCAAGAGCCATCATCCAAAAGATTTAGAAAAAGTCTACTGATAGGCAGAGGATGATGAGCTTCTTGAGGCTCTATGGATTCTCTAGAAGGAGGCTTGGCCTAATGTCTCTATTCACCATGGATGAACACATTCTGGTGATCAAGCAGAAGATCAAAAAGGGTGAGCTCATGGACTTGCATTCTCCACCAAGTCAGGTTACACCTGAAGTAGAGGTCAAGGTTGAACCACAATAGACAACACAACCCGGACCTAGTACTGGACCACAAGCAACTTCATCTTTTGATTCACAGCAGGGTCCTGATCCCTCTCCTTCTGAACCTGTAAGGGGAAAAGACCCAACTAAGAAAGACACACAAGAACAACCTGGTGCTGAAGGCCAGTCTTCTCAATTGAAATTTGGAAAGAGAAAGAAAAGGATGGCCATCATAAGGGACAAGAAGAAGAAGAAACAGTCCAAGTCATCCACCTCTACACCTCAGGATGGGTCAGAACATCCTAAGGGTGATCAAAAAGAGGCTGCTCATCCAACTCCTATTCAAGAAGAGCCTCTTGCTGCTAGGAGACCCATCTTGTCCTGGACCTTTGCTACTAATCCAGACAGATGGTATGTCATTAGAGATCAAGGAGGTAAAGATGTCTACTTCTGGTAAGACATACTTGATCTTCCTCTGCATGATCTCTATGACATGAGGAGATACTATGAAAGTCTGAGGGATCTTCACCAAATGATAAAGAAAGGGATGGTCTTGATCCTAATAAGGACTGTCAACTGATGGAGTAATCTCTTCTGTTTTGGTAGCATCAGCCTAGGGGGTGTTTGTAAGGTTAAACTTAAAGGCTGATTCAAGCAAAGCAACCAAAGTGCTCTCAGCATGCATGCATGCAGTGCAGAGTGAAGTTACTATGGAAGTTTTACACAACTCAAAGGAAATAAGATAAGTGTAAAATCTTCCGAAGCCAGTTGACCAAGATCTTCTGAAGCCAAAGATGAAGTCTTCCGAAGCTTCAGAGACAAAGAATTCCAAAGCCAAGACTGATTTCTTTCGAAGACAGAGAAGATAAGCTTTCTCTGATCACCTTTTGACAAAGGTAAACAACTTTCCACTGCCAACACTGTAGATTATGGTCATTGGTATGTAACTTTCTACTTTGATACTTTTTATCCTTTTGTAATGTATTAGGCGGTGAGCTATTGCATGTCATAGTTACAAGTCAAAAGGGAATCTACCATTTGACTCTACATTGATCTTGTTATCAAGGATAATGTTTCTAGCTGGCCTTCAAAGTATGGCCGGCTGCAGGATGTAGTATAAAGTGTCTCAAGTGCTTATCTTTTTCTTCATGTTTTGTAAAACTTGTAAAAGAACTTGAGTGCAATATACATCATTCTTGAAAACCATATCATCTTTTTGTTTACTCTTGTTCTGTCTTGTATTTTCTTGTGTTTGCTTAGTATCATATTACAAACCCAGTTCCCTATTTGATCTATAAAGTGTTCTAACATTCCTCATTGTGAAACTATTGCATTAACCCCCTTCACCGGTCCTTCAGTTGGTATCCGATCATTTTAAGCTCTTGATTGTAAGATCTCACCATCTCAAATCCTTTAGTTTTCACAAAACACTTAACAAATCAAATGTTAGCGTTTGCAAAGGCTGATACGAAAACTGGTACCATGACAAAATCTCCACTGATCACTCTTAACGACTTTGATACTTAGTACAAAAGAATGGAAGGCTTCATCAAGTCTCAAGACAGTTGGATGTGAGGATTTGTTGTCTTAGGCTTCCGCTGCTTATGGTGGTGGCATGATACCAAAGGAAGTGGCTGATTATTCTGAAGAAGATTAGAAGAAAATTGATATTGATCAGAAGGCCATGACCGCTCTCCAAACTTCTCTTCGAAACTCTATCTACAGAGGCTTCAAAAAGTGCAAAACGGCAAAACAACTATGGGTTGCACTGAATCTTATGTATGAGGGGTCAAATGAAGCTAAAAAAAACAAGAAAGACCTCTTGAAGCAATAGTTTGAGAACTTCACCTACAAGGCAGGTGAAACCATGACCCAATAATACTTCAGGTATGTTGGGATTTTGGATACTCTAATGGATGTTAGAGTGAGCCTTGAGAACAGGGATATTGTTAGGAAGTTCATGTCTTCTCTTCCTAAACAATGGACACACAATTGTGTGGTCATTAAGAGGACTAAAAACCTCAATACCCTCACTCTCACAGAGCTATATGGCATCCTCAGTAGATACCAGATGGAGATTAACATGCAAAATCTATCTGGTAGCACTCGAACATTCAACAAAGTACATCCCTTTATGTGGTTGAAAGGGATTGTAGAGAACCACAACATCATCTACTCTACTACCCTGTAAACTCAAAAAAGGGTCTTTTCATCACCTTCCCGGAGACACCAAGGGAGAGCTACATCCAAGGAAGCCCATTTCAGGAGAGAAGCTCTTCATAAGCCTTTGTGTCTACTAATGAAAGCAGTGGCAACTTTCTCTTCATTCTTGAAGACTTTGACTGTATCCATCAGATGACCTGAAGTACATGGAGATAGTCCAGTAAATGGCTCTTCTCACTCACAGGGCCAAGAAGTTCTACAAGAGGACTGGTAGGAAGTTTCCCAGCGATGCATCTAGTGGAAATTTGGGCTGGATAAAAGCAAAGTGAAGTGTTACAATTGTAACCAAATTGGACACTTTGCTAGGGAGTGCAAGGCAGCAAAATCAAATGGTAGCCAAGCACAAACCAGGCCTAACTACACTAAGGGAGCTCCAAAGACTGAGAAGCCAAAGCAGCAAGCTATAGTTGCTGTTGAAGAAGGTGGCTTTGATTGGTGTTTTCAAGTTGAAGATGTCTCCCCAAAGCAAGCACTAATGGTAGATCATGAAGAAGCCAAGGTATTGGAACATCTTTTCACTCCTGAATGTATTACTAAAGTTAATAGATATAGGTTCTATAACTTGGAAATGAGATCTGATCTTGGGTCCTTGAATATTTTAAAAGCTGATTTTAAAAGAGCTGAAAATATTTATAAGCTTAAGATAGAAGATCTAGAGAAAAACTTTTCAACTCTAAAACATGAGCAAAAAAATTATAGCACACAAATTAAGGATCTCATTACCAAGTTAACTGAATGCCAGGCTGAGCTTGTGATCAGCAAAGCCCGGGTAGAAAAATATGTTCTTGAAGAAGAGACCTTCAAGAAAATTATATCCTCATCCTTGCATGCAAAGGTTTGTTATCAGAATAAGCAGGGACTAGGTTCTATTGAGATAGCTCTTTACACACTCTACTATCCGTAAGATCTCGAAGGTGTGGAACTTGTCAAGATGAGCTTCCCTTTATAGACCCCATTCAAGAAGAGGATGAAGTTGAAAAAGAGGTAGTGAAAGATGGATCTGAGTTGCGTGAAAAAGATCATCCTAAAAAGGGTCACTATTCTCTAGAGAAGAGGAAAGATTCAGGGTTGAGCAAGTCCAAGAGAAACAACTTGATCAGAAATGCAAAGAGAAAAGGTAAGAAGGCTCAAGAGATCACGACCACTTTCAACTCCATGTAAAAACAAGTCTTTATCTCTGCAGGATTTGAAATGGTGAAGACTGAGGACACAACTATGAATTCTAGTACCAGGAATTCTAGTTCATGTCCACCTCATCCCTATGAAGACTAGGAGGCTGATCAAATTTTCACCAATGCTGCACAGCCTGAGCCACCCATTTCCAAAATCAAGCCTCACTCTAAGAAGCCTATTGCATCATCTATGAAGGTGAAGATGGAGATGGGAAGTTATCAATCTCAGCCTTCTACTCAAAAGAAGACTCTCAAAAGGAAGCCAATGGAATGTGTCATGTATGGTAGTACCTCTCATCTTGCTAAGGATTACATGTACAAGAGTACTATCCACATGACTAAGAAGAAGACTTCTGAAAAGAAGAAGAAGAAAATAGTTTCAAAAGGAAAATCTTTTCCTTTCAGAAGCTCCAAAGTGAAGTTGAAGACAAGTGAAAACTTGCCTTCGTGTAAGGTTATACTTAAAGCCTGATGCAACCAATGCATCCAAAGTGCTCTTAGTATGCATGCATGCAGTGCAGAGTTATGTTACTTCAGAAGTTTTACACAACTCAATGAAAATATGGTAAGTGTAAAATCTTTCGAAGCCAATTGACCAAGATCTTTCGAAGCATAAATGAAGTCTTCCGAAGCTTCAGAGACAAAGTCTTTCGAAGCCAAGACTGATTCTCCTGAAGACAGAGAGAATATGCTTTCTCTGATCACCTTTTAACAAAGCTGAACAACTTTTTGCTGCAACCTCTGAAGACACACCAACTTAGTTGAGTTGGTGAAAAGGTCATGCTTTTGTCAACTGTAGATTATGGTCATTGGTCTGTGACTTTCTACTATTGTCTTTTTATCCTTTTGTAATATATTAAGATGTGAGGTATGGCATGTCATAGTCACAAGTCAAAAGGCAATCTACCATTTGACTCTACATTGATCTTGTTGACAAGGTTAATGTTTCCAGCTAGCCTTCAAAGTATGGCCGGCTGTAGGATGTAGTATAAAGTGTCTTAAGTACTTGTCTTTTTCTTCATGCTTTGTAACACTTGTAAAAGAACTTGAGTGCAATATACATCATTCTTGAAAACCATATCATCTTGTTGTTTACTCTTGTTCTGTCTCATATTTTCTTGTGTTTTCTTAGAATCATAATACAAACCTGGTTCCCTATTTGATCTGTTAAGTGTTCTAACACTCCCCTCATTGTGAAACTGTTGCATTGGCCCCCTTCACCGGTCCTTCAATTGGTATCAGAGCATTTTAGGCTCTCGATTGTAACATCTCACGATCTTAAATTATTTAGTTTTCACAAAACACTTAACTACTCAAATGGCAGGTTATACAAAGGCTAATATGGAAACTGGTAACATGACAAAATCCCCACTGATCACTAGTGATGACTTTGATACTTGGTGCAAAAGAATGGAAGGCTTCATTAAGTCTTAAGACAGTAAAATATGGGGATTTGTTGTCTCAGGACCTCATGTACCATGCACTGGTTCAGCTGCTGATGGTGGTGGCATGATACCAAAGGAGGTGGCTGATTATTTTGAAAAAGACTGGAAGAAAATTGATATTGATCAGAAGGCCATGACCGCTCTCCAAACTGCTATTTGAAACTCTATATACAGAGGCTTCAAGAAGTGGAAAACTGCAAAACAACTATGGGTTGCACTGAAGCTTATGTATGAGGGGTCAAATGAAGCTAAAGAAAACAAGAAAGACCTCTTGAAGCAGCAGTTTGAGAACTTCACCTACAAAACATGTGAAACCATGACCCAACAATACTTCAGGTATGTTGAGCTTTTGGATACTCTAATGGATGTTGGAGTGAGCCTTAAGAACAGGGATATTATGAGGAAGTTCATGTCTTCTGTTCCTAAATAATGGACACACTATTGGGTGATCATTAAGAGGACTAAAAACCTCAAGACCCTCACTCTCACAGAGCTGTATGCTATCCACAGTGGAAACCAGATGGAGATGAACATGTAAAATCCATCTGGCACCTCTTCTAACATTCAACAGAGTTAAACCCTTCATGTGGCTGAAAGGGACTATAGACAACCACAGCATCATCTACTCTGCTACCCTAAAAGCTCACAAAAGGGTCCTTTCATCACCTTCCCAGAGACATCAAGGGAGAGCTACATACAAGGAAGCCCATTCCAAGAGACAAGCTCTTCACAAGCCTTTATGTCTACTGATGAAAGCAGTGACAACTTTCTCTTTACTCTTGAAGATGTAGATAGTATCCATCCATATGACCTGGAGTACATGGAGAGAGTTTAGCAAATGGCACTTCTCACTCACAGGGCCAAGAAGTTCTACAAGGAGATTGGGAGGAAATTTCCTAGCAACGCATCCAGTGGACAGTTTGGGCTAGATAAAAGCAAAGTGAAGTAAATTGTAACTAAATGGTACACTTTGCTAGGGAGTGTGAGTCACCAAAGTCAACTGGTGGCAAAGCACAAACCAGGCCAAACTACACTAAGGGATCTCCAAAGACTGAGAAGCCCATGTAGCAAGCTGCAGTTGCTATTGAAGAAGGAGGCTTTGATTGGAGTTTTCAAGTTGAAGATGTCTCCCCAAACCAAGCACTAATGGAAGATCATGAAGAAGCGAGGGTATTGGAACATCTTTACTTTCCTGAATGTATTGCTAAAGTTAATAGATTCTGGTTCTATAACTTATAAATGAGATCTGATCTTGAGTCCTTAAACATTTTTAAAACTAATTTTAAAAGAGCTGAAAATGACTATAAGCTTAAGATAGAGGATCTAGAGAAAACCATTTCAACTCTAAAACATGAGCACTCAAACTATAGGACTCAGATTAAAGATCTCATTACTAAGTTAACTAAATTCCAGGCTGAGCTTGTGACCAGTAAAGCCCAGGCAGAAAAATATGTTCTTGAAGTAGAGACCTTCAAGAACATTATATCCTCATCCTTGCATGCAAAGGTTTGTTATCAGAATAAGCAGGGACAAGGATCTACTAAGATAGCTCCTCCACACACTCTGTTATATGTAAGATCTCCAAGGTGTGGAACTTGTCAAGATGAGCTTCCCATCATAGAACCCATTCAAGAAGAGGATGATGATGAAAAGGAGGTAGTGAAGGATGGATCTTAGTTGAGTGAAGAAGATCATCCTATGAAGGGTCACTATTCTCCTTAGGAGATGAAAGATTCAAGGTTGAGCAAGTCCAAGAGAAAGAACTTGATAAAAAATGCAAAGAGAAAAGCAAAGAAGGCTCAAGAGATCAAGGCCATTTTCAACTCTAAGCAGAAACAAGTCTTTATCTCTATAAGATTTGAAGTGGTGAAGACTGAGGACACAACTATGATTCTAGTACCAGGAATTCTAGTTCATGTCCACCTCATTCCTGTGTAGACAAAAAGGTTGATCAAATATGCACCACTGCTGCACAGCCTGAGCCAGCCATTTTCAAAAGCAAGCCTCACCCTAAGAAGCCTGCTGCATCATCTATGAAGATGAAGATGGAGAAGGGAAGTGATCAAGCACAGCCTTCTTCATAAAAGAAGACTCTCAGAAGGAAGCCAATTTATTATTTCATGTGTGGTAGTACTTCTCATCTTGCTAAGGATTGCATGTACAATCCCAAGAGTACCATCCACATGACTAAGAAGAAAACTTCTGAGAAGAAGAAGAAGAAAACAACTTCGAAAGGAAAATAGTTTCCTTTCGGAAGGTCCAAAGTGAAAATGAAAACAAGTGAAAACTTACCTTTTGGAGATATTTTGGTCTCGGAAGAAAGGAATGCTTCAGAAGCACTAAATTCTGTTTTAGTGAAGGAAAAAAATTTCGAAGGCCCAATCTCCAAAACTTCCAAAGTTATCAAAACTTCTGAAGTGTTGAAGGTCAAGTTTACCCTTCCAAAGATGGTGTGGAAGATAAAAGAAAACCATATGATTGAAAGTTCTTCATCAATAACAGCTGATGATCCTCAATGCCTAAATATAGGATCAGTTACTATTGTATTGACTTCAGTTTACTTTAACAAGCCCAAGACCAATAAGGCTTGGGTTTCCAAATGTAACTAACCATCTCTTTTTATGCAGGAAGAGCTCAAGACAAAAGAAAATATATGGATCATTGATAGTGGCTGTTCCAGGCACATGATAGGCAATGGTTCTTTGTTTCAAAATTTTGAAAGAATTGATGGAGGGCCAATTGCTTTTGGAGGAGAATTCGGTGGTTACATCACAGGAAGGGGCAGGGTTAAATGGTAAGCTCAACATTGAGAAGGTAAACTTTGTTAAAGAGCTTGGATACAATCTTTTGAGTGTATCCTAATTTTGTGACAAGAGACACAACATGCTCTTTACTGAGCATGAGTGCATTGTTCTCAAGCTCGGGGTGGTCATTCCTCAGGAGCATATTCTGCTCAGAGCCCCCAGGAGAGGGAACATGTACAAGATGGGTTTTTAGGAAACATCCCCTTTAGGAGAATTTTCTTGCTTTCTATCTAAGGCTAATAATGATGAGTCTTTCTTTTGGAATAAAAGAATGTGCCATATAAACTTCAAAAACATGAATAAATTAGTTAAAAATGATTTGGTAACTGGAATGCCAAGAAAAGAGTTAACAAGTGATGACCACTGTGTTGCATGCCTGAAAGGGAAGCAACACAAAGTGTCCCACAAGCATAAGGAAATAAACTCCATCACTACTCCCCTACACTTATTACATATGGATCTTTTTGGCCCTACCAGTGTAATAAGTTTAGGAAGAACCTCTTACTGCCTGGTGATCACATTTTAGAACTAAGGATGAGACTTCTGAAATCTTAAGGAACTTCATTCTGAAAATTG
This sequence comes from Flaveria sonorensis, assembly GCA_025506505.1. Taxonomy (NCBI): domain Eukaryota; kingdom Viridiplantae; phylum Streptophyta; class Magnoliopsida; order Asterales; family Asteraceae; genus Flaveria; species Flaveria sonorensis. Next base: position 35,802,551 of record CM046425.1, on the reverse strand, counting down.
AGAATCAATGTGATCACAAGGTCAAAACCAAAAGATGTGATCAAGAAACTAAATTTAAAAACCAAATACTTGATTTTTTTTGATGAAAAAGGGTATTTCAAGACAATATAGTGCTCCTAGGACTCCTCAGCAAAATGGTGTTGCTGAGAGGAGAGACTTGACACTTATTGAAGCTGTAAGAACCTTGTTGTCTGACTCTAAACTGCCCATCACCTTCTAGGCAGAGGCAGTCAACACTACCTTCTATGTGCAAAACATAGTTTTAGTAGTCAAGACTCATGGTAAGACTCCTTATGAACTGTGGCACAAAAGGAGACATTTCACTGGTTTCCTCAGATCATTTGGATGTCCTTGCACCATCTTGAATACCAGGGATCAAATAGCCAAATTTGCTGAGAAATCAGATGATGGATACTTTATTGGATACTCTTCTCAAGCTAAGGCTTATAGAGTATACATTCTTAGAACTAGAGTAGTTGAGGAGTCAGCCAATGTGACCTTCAATGAGAACATAATAAGTGTGAAAGGTTCTGGTCCTAATGGGCTGTTTGATCTTGATTTAGTTACCAACTATTTTAACAAATCTTGTGAAGATGTTTCAGGATCTACAGGTATCTTATCAAAAAAATATTATGATCCATGATTTGAGCTGAGAAGACCAACTGATCAAACTACTTTAGCTCCAGTGGCAACCAGCCCTTCAGTTGGAAATCCTGTCAGCACTTTAATGACACATTCTTCAGCTAATACATCTGAGGTGCTTATAAATTCCAGCACAGAGGCATAAAACTTAGATGAAGGAATTTCCAATGTAGGAGGAGATGGAGGTGGTGAGAGTGATCAAGAATTTCTTGATACTGATAACCACTCCATAGAAGACAACATCAATGATGTAACACACTTATCGGATCAAGTTTCACTTGATAAGTGTGTTGGTGTGGTGGATTTCACAAATTTAGATCTGTCAAACCAACTTGTTGTGATTCCTCAACTAATAATCCACAAGTCACATCCCACCATAAACATCATTGGAAATGCTGAAGCTGGGGTGAGAATAGGAGGACAAACCCATGACAAAAATGTTTGTCTCCAATCTTGCTTCTTGTCCCAGATAGAGCCCAAGAAGATTGATGAGGCTCTAAAAGATGGAAGTTGGGTTGAAGCAATGCCGGAGAAGTTGATTCAATTAAAAGGCACAAGGTTTGGAACCTATGTCCTCTCCATAAAAGGAAGACTACTATAGGTACCAAGTAGGTTTTTAGGAACAAGAAGGATGATAGAGGACTTGTCATCAAGAACAAGGCTAGAATAGTTTTTCAAGGATATACTCAAGAAGAAAGGATTGACTACATAGATGTCTTTGCTCCTGTAGCAAGACATGAAGCTGTTAGGATATTCCTGGCTTTTGCTGCATCCAAGAATTTCAAGGTCTACTAGCTTGATGTCAAGTGTGCCTTTCTATATGGTATGATTGATAAAGAAGTTTATGTCAAAAACCACCTGGCTTTGCAGCCCTAGATCATCCTGATTATGTCTGCAAGCTTGATAAAGCTCTCTATAGGCTGCATCAGGCTCCAAGGATGTGGTATGAGACACTATCACAGTACCTTTGTCAGCATGGGTACAAGAGGGGTACTATTGATGGAACACTTTTTATCAAAAGAATAGTAAATGACTTGATGCTAGTTCAAGTTTATGTAGATGACATCATCTTTGGGTCAACTAATCCGAAACTTTGCAAAGATTTTAAGAGGCTGATGAAGAATAGATTTGAAATGAATGCCATGGGGGAACTCAATTTCTTTCTAGGTATTCAAGTGAAGCAAGTTGATAGTGGCATCTTCATAAACCAGTCAAAGTATGTACAAGACATACTTATCAGATTTCACATGACTGAGTGTAAGGTTGCTAAGACACCCATAGCTAGAATCCACTCCCTAGGACCAGATCTTCAGGGGGAGTGTGTGGATGAACATCTATACAGGGCTATGATTGGGTCTCGTATGTACCTCACAGCCAGTAGGCCTGATATCATGTTTGCTACATGTATTTGTGCAAGATATCAAGCCAACCCCAAGATGTCACACCTGGTTGCTGTCAAGAGAATTCTCAAATACCTTAAGGGTGCTCCTAAATTGGGCCTTTGGCATCCAAAGAATTCTAACTTTAATCTCTATGCTTATACAAATAGTGACTATGCTGGCTGCAATATGAATGCAAAGTCTACATCTGGGGGATGTCAATTCCATGGTGGAAGGATGGTCTCCAGGCAATGCAAGAATCAATCCCATGTATCTACATCAACTGCTAAAGCTGAATACATTGTTGCTGCAAGCTGCTGTGCTCAAGTGCTTTGGATATAGAATCAGATACTAAACTATGGATTCAACTTCAAATAGACTCCCATCCACATAGACAACAATAATGCTATCTCCATTACAGAGAATCCTATGCAGCACTCAAAAACAAAGCACGTCGACATCAGGTATCATTTGATTAGAGATAATTTTGAAAAGGGATTGATCAAACTAGTCAAAGTTAACACAAATGAACAATATGTTGACCTGTTCACAAATGCTTTTGATGAGCAGAGATTTAAATATCTTGTATCAGTATGATTAACTTTGAGTAGATTTTTCTTAAACTAAACTCAATATTATTTTAAACAAAATGTGTGTCTTAAGTTGTCTATAATATCACCATATAAGCCTAGTTTCCTTTGGAAGAAATTTTTCAAAATGATATCTCTTAGAATTTTAAGAATTTTGAATAAATTTTCTTTTGGAAGATTTCAAGTTGTCTTCGGAAGAAAATTATGTCTTCAAAACAAATAACTATTTCTAAGAAATTATCCTTCGGAAGAAATCCTGAAATATCTTTCGAATCTTATTTTTCTTACCAAGTACTATATGTCTTGAAGGAGAAATTTCTTCCGAAAGCAATTAAGCCGCGAAAGTTTTATTCTCTCTTTGAATAAAACTTATGATATTTGATATCCTCCAAAGCAAAAGTTATGTAGGAAGTAATTTTACTCTAAGTAAAATTCTTCCGAAGCAAATTCTTGAAAAGCTAAGAAATATCTTCCGAACCCAAATTGGCTTCGGAAGTTTTTAACAAACTTTCGAAGACAAATTACTTTCGGAAGATTTTAGACTTCCAACAAAACTACCTTTTTGGGCACTTTTTCAGAGGTAGGATAGACATCCGGATTTCAAAGTTTATCCTTTCGCATTAACTTTGACCCAAAATCCAGATCATATATAACTGTTCAACGGTCCCCCTCTTTGTTTTTCCTCTTCCTTCAACCAAGATTCAAACCCTAAATTCACCCACAACCGACCGTGTTCTTACCTTCCTTCTTCTCTATGCTACTCTAAAATGTCCAACCCTAACCAAATAAACCAGCCCGATTTCTCGATGCAACTACACAGACAACATAATTAAGTTGCTCTGTTAGTGTCTGAGAAGGATCCTGGCTTCTCAGACGTTTGCCGATTCTTGACTCTATCCCATTACTTCACCTCCCTCACCATTAACCTTACACTATACGAAGATCAATTTTTGGAATTCTGGAAGACCTGCCAAGAGGTCGTAATGGATGGGAAGAAGGCATTGTTTACCACAGTGCAGGGTAGGACAATATTCATCACTCCGGCCACCATTCATACTCAACTAAGGCTGGATGATGATGAAGGCGAATTTTTCTTCCCAAAGTCTGCTGTAAACCAGGCTTTCCGACAGATGGGTTATGAGGGTGATTACTCCGTCAGAACCTTTAGGAAAGGGAAGATCTCCTCCTAGTGAAAGTACCTCCTCCATGTTATAATCCATTGTCTATCAAAAAAACATGGAGGTTGGAATCAAATTTTGGAAGACCTCTCCTATATAGTCCATAGATTGGTACAAGGGGTCAAGTTCAGGTATTCATAATTTGTATACATAAATTTAGCAACACAAAATTGTTTGAGCTCATTGCTCAAGGTGACAACTTAGCAACACAAGCTAATGTTGAACCCACACCTTCCACATCTGAACCACCCACTCAGCCTCAAATAACCCTCACCTACCAAAGAAAAACCAAACGAACCTCTGCACAAAGTACTCAGGTTGTGGAGGCCCCCATATCATCACCCATGCAGGAGGAAGTGGACACTCGAGCTCACACTTCCCCTGAGGAGCAAACAACTCCCATCACTTCTATAATCAGTGCTGAGGTTCCTCATGCTTAGTCTGATGAGCTTACAACATAAACAACAGCCTTAAGTGTTCACCCAGAGTCTCAAAACTCTAGTGAACAACCTTCAGGGGAAAGTTACCATCCCTAGCCGCTTGACCTCAACCTACCCATACCCATCCTAGACTTCTATAACGATTAAAACATGGGTTTCAGTGAGTACCATGAATCTCTCTTCTCCATCCCTGCTCAAGGAGAGATGAGTGCTCCTGCTTCACCCATGTCCAACCTACATCATCCAACCAGAACTAAGGTGAATCTCCCTGAACAAGTTAAGGAGCTCCATATGAAAGAGGCTCTCACTTCAAAAAGTGATTACATCTCTAAGACCTCAACCATGGCAACCCAGCCCATTGATACTTCAACTGAAGCTGTCATGGTGCATGGGAAATCCAGCATCCAAGAACAAAGTGTTGGTGATGAGGAAGAATACCTTGGTCTTACTCTCTAATCCCATAGTGATTCTTCTACTGAAGATGAGGGGAGTCTGAAATGGAAGGTGCAACAATTACTCAAAACCTGCACCTATTTAGTCTAAAAGGTTAGTCACCTGGAATCTCAGGTGACTACCTTACAAAAGAAGGTTAATGATCAGCAACTTGAGATCACCGATCACAAGGGCAAGCTAGCTGAGAGAGCCACTCAGAGGACTCAACCTGGTCCATAAGAACCTGAGGATGTGATGGACCTAACCCGAGCTCACCTATTCAAGAGGGTGATGCTACCAAGAAGGGGGAGAAAGTCCTAGTAATCACATAACCTGGGAGTTTCTCTCAGAGTATGGACATAGAGGATTCACCACCCTCTCTTGCAATTGTCTATACTCAACAACCTCCTCAAGTCCATACTGATATGGACTCACTAATACAAAGTCTGTTTGAAGACAAGGAGGGTATTCCAAGGGCTATGTCTACCCCATCCTATCCAGCTGAGAATCCAATTATGGGATGAGGGTATGATGTTGATAGAAGAGCCTTGATACTCATGAGACTTCAGAGGCAGTAAGAAGTTTTCGATTTTAGAACCCTAAAGTGGTATAAGACTCTTTCTTTGGTTGATATGGCACTTTCCAACCCAAACCGAAACAGGCAAGCTGACAGATTAGCTCAGAGAATTCAAGACGGGGTAGTTGAAGAGTTCTGACCAAGAAAAAGACAAAGGCTAGAAGGCAATGTCATTGGTTAACTGGATGTCGTAGTGGACCCTAAGATTAGCTATGAAGGGGAAACCTTGGGTGAAGGCCCAGTGATAGAACCTGTGAACCTTGAGATTACAACGGCTTCAACACCCTCTACCCTCAGTGAGGCACCAGCTGGTGAAGGTGCTTTAGAGCCTCTCTCTGGCTACTCAAGTGCTGAACCAATCAATGAAGGCTACAACTATCTCTAACCCGAGTCATCAAGACCTATGAGTGGGGAAAAGGAAGTTGACTCATGAGGAGATTCAATTGGGTCCTCAGGCTTCATGGAAGCTGCAATTGGGGATGCCCCCAAGCCAAACACTCAAGATAATGAGTTAAGGGCAGCCAGATTGAACTACTTGGGGATCAGAAACTAGAACATAGATGAACTCACCTCTCTTCCCTTAGAAGAGTTGAATGTACTGGCTGGTAATGAGTTGTTAAAGGAGAGGAAGGAGGCAAAGGATGCTGAACTGCTCCTAAAGATTAAGGAAGAAAAGAGGATGAATAGACTCTACAAGTATGCTCCTACCCTCTCCACAATTCAAGAAAGCCATGAGACAGAGGCTGTGGCAACTCAGCAACAACCTCAGGTAGACAAAGAAGCAGATAGACAAAACATGATTAGCTACCTGAGTGCCAAGGCCTCTATTAGGAAACTGCACTTCTTCCCTTATCCTATGAATACATAGAGCTTGAATACTTCAAGTAGCTCGAGCAACAAGTATTAAAGGAATAAAAGGCTACTAAAAGAAAGATGAGGGAAGAAGCTGCAAATTTAAGAGCCATCATCCAAAAGAGTCAGAAGAAGTCTGCAGATAGGCAGAGTATGATGAGCTATTTGAGGTTGTATGGATTCTCCGAAAGGAGGCTTGGCTCAATGTCTCTATCCACAATAGATGAACACATTCAGGTGATCAAGGAGAAGATCAAAAAGGGTGAGCTCATTGACTTGAATTCTCCACCATGTCAGGCTGCACCTAAAGTTTAGGTCAAGGTTGAAGCACAAGAGACAACGCAACCTGGACCTAGTTCTGGACCATAATCAACTTCATCTTAGATCCACAGTAGGGTTCTAAACCCTCTCCTTCTGAACCTGTGAGGGAAAAAGACCCAACTAAGAAAGACACACAAGAACAACCTAGTGCTGAAGGCCAGTCTTCTCAGTTGAAATTTGGAAAGAGGAAGAAAAGGATGGCCATCAGAAGGGACAAGAAGAAGAAGAAAAGTCCAAGTCATCCACCTCTACACCTCAGGATGGGTCAGAACATCCTAAGAGTGATCAAAAAGAGGCAGCTCATCCAACTCCTATTCAAGAAGAGCGTCTTGCTGCTGGGAGACCCATCTTGTCCTGGTTCCTTGCTGCTAATCCGGATATATGGTATGTCATTAGAGATCAAGGAGGTCAAGATGTCTACTTCTGGTAAGACATACTTGATCTTGCTCTGTATGATCTCTATGACATGAGGAGATACTATGAAAGTCTGAGGGATCCGAACCAAATGATAAAGAAAGGGATTGTCTTGATCCTAATGAGGACTGTCAACTGAAGGAGTAATCTCTTTTGTTTTGGTTGCAGTAGCCTAGGTGGAGTTTGTAAGGTTATACTTAAAGGCAGATCCAACCAAAGCAACCAAATAGCTCTCAGCATGCATGCATGCATGCAGAGTAGAGTGAAGTTACTTCGGAAGTCTTACACAACTCAAAGGAAATAAGCTAAGTGTAAAATCTTCCGAAGCCAATAGACCAAGATCTTCCAAAGCCAAAGATGAAGTCTTGCGAAGCTTCAGAGACAAAGTCTTCCGAAGCCAAGACTGATTTCTTCCGAAACCAAGACTGATTTCTTCCGAAGACAGAGAAGATATGCTTTCTTTGATCACCTTTTGACAAAGCTAAACAACTTTTCGCTGCCACTACTGAAGACTCACCAACTTAGATAAGTTGGTGAAAAGTTCGTGCTTTTGTCAATTGTAGATTATGGTCATTGGTTTGTAACTTTCTACTTTTGTACTTTTTATCCTTTTGTAATATATTAAGATGTGAGGTATGGCATGTCATAGTCACAAGTCAAAAGGCAATCTACCATTTGACTCTACATTGATCTTTTTGTCTAGGTTAATGTTTCCAGTTGGCCTTCAAAGTATGGTTGGCTGTAGGATGTAGTATAAAGTGTCTCAAGTACTTGTAATTTTCTTTATGCTTTGTAACACTTGTAAAAGAACTTGAGTGCAATATACATCTATCTTGAAAACCAATATCATTCAGTTGTTACTCTTGTTCTGTCTCATATTTGCTTGCGTTTGCTTAGTATCATAATACAAACCCAGTTCCCTATTTGATCTGTTAAGTGTTCTTACACTCTCCTCATTGTGAAACTGTTGCATTGACCCCCTTCAACGGTCCTTCAAAATCAATACATTAACTATAAAATCAATCTAATAATTATCTTAACCAATTAAAATTAATAAACAGTCATGGATACACTAAGCTCAGTTGAACTAAGGCATAACCCCAAAACCACCAATGTTGAAGCATATGTCTGAATTTAAACCATGGAAAATTAGATTCAGGAATGATCTCATTGGTGTTAATGTAAACTATTGGATCTCAATCTGCAGAGGTCCGCACATTCCTACTCCATTGGATGCTAATCAGTATAGGAATGTAAGGATACCTGTTGAAGATCCACTGATAGTTCTTGATCCAGAAGACTATAAGAAGATCAAGATTGATATGAAGACCTAATCCCTAGTTACTCAAGCACTGAAGATGGATGTGCAGAAAAGGATTGATAAGTGCACAACTACTAAAGGAGTGTGGGATGCACTCAACATCTTGTGTGAGGGAAGTAGTGAAGTCACTAAGATCAACAAGGACAAATGATAAATCAGTATGAGACTTTACATCATATCAAGAATGATTCAATCTGAAAGCAACTACATAAGTTTGTGTAGTCGGTTAATGACCTTGAGATTATGGGTGTCACTCATAAAGGAAAGGATTTGAACAAGGAGATCCTTCACTCTTTACCTGAGAGCTGGAAGTAGAGTGTCACAATGCTAAAGAACACTGTTGACCTTGACAGGACCTATCTAGACACTATGGTTGCCAAGATTTAAGCACTAGAACTAGATGAAAGATCAAGATACTTTGGTGGTCCACAAGTCATAGAGGCTTACAAGTTTCCTAGCGAGTGTCATCCAGTGGAAAATGCGTTTGTTTTAGAGGAAGATGACTTTATGTCAGCACCAGACAGCATAAGATCTACAACATTTGTGTCAGCCCCTCAGAGCAAGATAAACAAGCCGTCATCCCCTACTACTCAATTTGCAAATTAGATATTCACATCATGCAATCACAAAAATGATGAACAAAAAGCTACTTACAATGCTTTTATGTCAAGTTTTGAAGCCTATCTTGGTGGAAGACTCACAACTTCACATGTAATTTAGGATGACTTAGAAGAGATTGATCTTGATGATGTTCAACCAGATGGTTCTCAAATGGAAAATGGCCATGATCCCTCTGAGAGTTAAGAAATTTTTCACGAAAGGAAAGAAGTTAATCCAGAATGAAAACACTAAACTTGGATTTGACAAAACCAAGGTGAAGTGTTACAACTGTTGTGTAATGGGCACTTCTTAAGAGAATGAAATGCAACAAGAAGCAGTCACCATAAAATTCAAAGAGCTTCTTATCCATCTTTAAGTCAAAGCTCTCATTCACATCAAGGAAATCAAGGATCACATCATCAATCACCTCTCCATCAAGCACAACATCAGATTGCACATCATCAACAAACCACCTCATTATCTCAACCCGCCTCTAATGTACTTGTCATCAAACAAGATAGAGTTTGTGACTAGAGTATGTATGCTAAAGAAGTGCAGCCCAATTATCAAAATAATGCTCTCATGGCTCACATCAATGACTTTCCATCACCAATGCCAGCTGAGGTTAAAGCCAATCTCTGTAGTAAAAAGTGCATCACTGAAATGCAAGCCTATAGAGAACATAATCTCAAATTGTCTGCGTTGGTAAAAGAGGAAAAGGCTAAATCTAAAATGCTAAAACAAGAAATGAGAGGTTTTGAAACAAAAATTAAATCTCTTCTTGTATATATTGAGAAATTTCATGGAGAGAAGTACGCAGTTGATGCTAAAGTTGAGAATTTGACTGGACTTTTAACAAAGTCAAAAGTTGATCACTCAGCAATTTGAGTCAAATTCGAGAAATTCCAATTCTCAATAGCTAAGCTTCAAGAGTTAATTGATGTACAAAAGGACCCAACATATATGACTGGATTAGGCTACAATGCATGTCTCGACCTTACATTGACAATTACACTGTTATGCCTAAGCCTTTGACAAAATCAGATATCACTGACATCAAAGTTAGTAAAACTAAATCTACCACATATTTTCAAACAACTAATCCCTAAAATAAACCAAAAGTTTATAAGGAAACTGATGTTGAAAAGATAAAATTGGTCACCCAATCAAGATCAAAGAATGCTCAGACAAACCAGTGTTTATTGTAAAGCCTAAAAGTCCAGTGAAAGCAAATCATACCCTTTGTGAAATTTACTCCTGCAAGCATCTTGACTGACAAGGATGCTAAATCTAAAATAACATCATCTGCTGAAAGTAAATCTGATATTGAGGTCGAAAATTATAAAAATTCAAACAAATCAGATTATGATTCATCTAAGGGTAATGTAAAAGTATCCTTATCAATCAAAGGAAAAACAAAAACTGAAATATCACATAAATCAAAACCACAATCCAAATCACCTGTTTCAAAACAAACACAAGTGGTATTTGATATTTTTTTTTCAAAGAATGATGTAACGAGTTTGAGAAGGAATGTAATAAGCCAATAAGGAAGCAAAGACACTCATCTAAACCTCCAACTAGTAGAGTTGTGAAATAATCTATTAAGGTTAAGAAGACTAACATTGTTTGTTCATCAAAATAGCAATCAAAGAAGCAAAGGAGAGTGAAAGATTCAACATCTCAACCCAAAAATAGTCAAAACTTCTGTGACAACTATCACATGAAAAATCAAACTACATCTGAATGCTACTTCACTGAGTACTGTTCACGTTGTAAAATGCACAATCATTCAACAGAAAATTGTTATTTTAAGAAATACCATGCATTGTGTGAAATGAACAATCACAACACTACATAATGCTTTTTCAGAATAAAAGGGTTGAGATCCCTACAAAAGAAATCAGTTTCTCCTATCCCACCTAATTTTGCAAATCGTGCAAGTCCATCATTCAAAAATCAACAAAAGATTTCTAAACAAAATGATGAACATCATGATACTTGGCATCCTAGGGCTATCAAAGTACAATAAAAGAAAACATCAAATTTCAAAAGGAACTTGAATCCTATTATTAGGACCCAACAAAAACAAGAATCATATCATTAGCAACATGTTAAATTTCTATACAACAATAGAGATCAACTTTTTCATTATACTTCTAACACTTCCTCTGATGAAGAGATAGTGACACACATCTAGATTCATCAAACCACATAAGGCGAAGTTCTTTGCTGATGAGCATCAACCTAGGTTTTCTAAACCTAAGTTTGATGAATCTGTTGATTTAATAGTAAGATGATCATATCAGAAAGTTACAGTTGTAGATAGAAATAGGAAACTCAAAGACCATCTTAGCTTGGGTTCCACGTTCTAACTGGTTTGTTTGTGCATGCAGGGTCATCCAAGAAAGTCTAACCACACCTAGTATGTGGATGTTCCAGTCATATGATAGGAGATAGTCCCATCCTTCATGATTTCAAGCACATACAAGGAACAACAGTTGCATTCAGGGGAGATTCTCAAGGTGGATGAATTTCTTGCGAAGGGATAGTGATAAATGGGCAGCTGAGTTTTGACAAAGTCAACTACTGTGAACAACTAAAGTTCAATTTATAGATCGTATCATAAATTTGTAACAAGAAATATTCTACTCATTTCACTGACACCTATTGCAACATTCTGAAACCAGGATTCAAAATCCTTGAAGAATGGGTTGTCTTGAAAACATCGAGAAGAATAACACATATGTCTTTAAACTTAATTCTAGAACCACTGCATAGTCCAAATAGAAGTGCTGAATGTCGAGTTGGACCATACCTAGTTACATCTAACCCATCTTTAACTATATGATCTCCTAAACAAGAACACTCCTTCTGCATTCCCTCGAGGCACAAGGGCAGCCGCTAGGTAGGTTACACACCTTAGTGTGTCATGCTTCAAGGGTAATCACACCAGCTTAGATGCTAGATAACGCTTAACTTGCGATCTATCCACTTTAATATTATTTCAAGCTATGTACTCAACATGAAACAACATTATCTCCACTATTTTTCAACACATGCTTAACTCGAATCTTGCAAATTTAAATCCAATGTATACTATTGAATTAGCTAATTAACACTATTATTAGATGTTGTACTCTAAATATTGATAACTATATATTCAACATCCATCTAATCCTCTTGGAGCTTCATAGCTTTGATATGGTTATTGGAATGGATTGGCTATCCAATAACCATTCTATGATCATTTGTGACAAGAAACTAGTTCACATTTCCCTAGAATCTGGTGATAACTTAAATGTTCACAGAGAGAAACATAGTAGGAATCTAAAGATCATCGCCTGCATGAAAGCTCGGACCTAGCTAAGGAAGCGATACCATGCTTTCTTGGCTTATATAGTTGAAAAGAAGCTCGATTTTCCCTACTGATGTTCCTCCCATTTGGTGAAGTTCCAGAGCTTTTCCTTACTGATTTTCCTCGACTACCTTCGAGTTGACAAGTCGGGTTCTGAATTAACTTCATATTCAGAGCAAACCCAGTTGCCAAATCCCCTATCCTAACCCTTCTAGATGGCAATAATGATTTTGTTGTACGATGTGATACATCAAACCAAGACTAGGTTGTGTACTTATGAAACGAGGTAAACTCATTGCTTAGACATCAAGATAACTCAAGATCCACGAAAAATACACTACTCAGGATCTTGAGTTAGGTGTTGTAGTATTTTCACTAAATATTTAGAGACACTACTTGTCAGTACCAACTGTGTCATCTACACTGATCATAAGACTCTGTAGCATATCTTTGATCAGGAGGAATTTAACATAAGACAAAGACTTTAGATGGAACTTGTCGGATCATATGAGGCTGGTGCAACCAAAACAACACTTAGATGAATTTTGCAGTGCTAATGAAGTGGTCTTCTGATGACAAAGCTGCTCTTCCAAAGCTAAGTCAAAGATATTCTGAAGCTCAAGTGTGAAGAACTTCCGAAGGATAAACTCAATCTTTCGAGACTAAGTTATTCTCCTTCCAAAGTATACAACTTGGAAGATATAGAGACAAAGTCTTCCAAAAAGTCCTAAAGACTTGTAGAAGCTCGGAAGAAGTTGTTTCTTCTGAAGCCAAAATGACCTCTGAAGAATTAATTCTTCCGAATTCATTTAGCTTTGGAAGAACCAACTATAAACCAGTGGACAAAAGTATGGTCTATCTGACAGTCCGCTACAACTCTGATATACTGCATGGCACTTTCCCAAGCCCATGTAGTTGACCATACTTTATCCACTGTTCAGTCATTATCATTTAGTATAATTGCCACTTTTAGCTTTTGACAAAAGGTAAGTCATGGACCTATCATGACTACCTAATGTGGATAGTATTTTATCCTCGATGCTTTACTTCTAGCAATGTAGTATTTGTCTAGTTGTAGATTTTAGCTGATTTTCTAAGTATAACCGACTGTAGATAGTACTATATATAGTTTCTCTTGTAACTCTATAACTATGCTTGTAAGAGTTTTGTAAAACTGAGTTGAGAAGTAATATATACAAGCATCTTGAAAACCATTATTGTATGTTCTTGCTTTCATTGACTTATTATATTACTTGTGAACTTAGTTGAGATTCTGCTTCATCAAACCAAGTGACATTAAGTATGTTCGTATGTGATTATCCTGTGTTGTGAGACAAACACTGATCCTGCAATTGGTATCAGAGCTCTTTAGGCTCTTGATTGTGAGATCTTACCATCCCAAATCATCCTGGTTTCTTCATACCCACTCACTTCACTCAAATGTCTATCGACCAGAAGTTCTCCGAGTCTGAAATGGGAACAACGATCAAGGCTCCCATCATCACTCCTGATGATTTTGGGACTTGGTGCAAACGTATTGATGGCTTTATCAAGTATCAAGACAGCCGCATGTGGTGATCATTTACTCATGGTCCATACCAAACAAAGGTGGAATCCCCAGTTGGTAATGGTGCCATGATTGAGAAGGCCATTGAAGACTACTCTGGTAAAGACTTCAAGAAGATGGAAATCGACTGCAAAGCCATGACTGTTTTGCCTACGGCTATACCAAATTCAATAATGGTAGGCTTTAAGCAATATGAGTCAGCCAAAGAAATCTTTGATGCTTTGAAGCTGATGTACTCTGGTTCTGCTGAATCCAAAGAATCAAAGAAAGATGCGCTGAAGCATAAGTTTGAGAACTTTGCATACATTGATGGTGAGACCTTGAGCCAACAATACTTTAGGTACATAGACTTGATCACCTCTCTTCAGTCTATGGGAGTGGCTCTTGAGAAGAGAGACATAGTAAGAAAATTCATGAGTGCACTTCCTCATGAGTGGACCTTCTATTGTGTCTCAATCAATAGAACTGAAGATCTTAACACTCTCATAATGACTAAACTATATGGACTCCTTGATGGATACCGTATTGATATAGAAACTCAAAAAAACCATCAGATGAACAGACCCTCAAACCTTTCAGTTAGCAATGCTCTACATGTTGCTAAAGGATCAAAAACTCCCCATCCCTAGTTGTACCTGAACTACCCCCAACAACCATCATCTTCCTCTGGGCCAAACATCACATTCCCTAAGACACCCAGGTCTCAACAGGCTTAACACAATCCTTTCCAGGACCATTGTGCTTTTGTTTCAGGGAGTGAGCACTCTGGAGATTTTCAATTTTGTTTTGATGATCTAGAGTGTTTCAACCTAAATGATGTTGAGTACATGGACATTGTCCAACAGATGACTCTCCTGACCTATAGAGCAAAGAAGTTTTTTAAAAGAACTGGAAGACTGTTCCCTCAGAACCCAACCAACAGGGAATTTAGGTTTGACAAGACAAAGACCAAGTGCTACAACTGCAACCAGCTTGGTACCTTTACAAGGGAATGCAAGGCTCCTAAATCTAATCCTGGAGCAACTCAAGCCTCCCAACATCCTGCTACCCCCAAGGCTGCAACCAAATCTACTGAACAATAGACTGCAGATGTTGCTCAAGAAGTTGATTGGAGCTTCATGGTGCAAGATGTCACTCCTGCTCAAGCTCTCATGGCTAAAACTGAAGACACTAAGCCAGAAAGAACAAAATCAGGACAGCAAGAAAAACAGCCAAGAAGGTGGTTGAGTTAAAGTTGAAGATAGACCCAAGGCATAAGGGTGTATTCATATTAGCTAGATTTCAAGTGGTTGGAAATCCTGATTCAGGAAAAGAGTGTAGTAGTAGCACTCCTATCCTTAAGAAGGATCAATAGTTGAAGGGGAAGGCTGTTGAAGAAGAACAGAAGTGCAAGAAACAACAGTCAATATGCCCCATCAATGTTAACATTGAATGTACAATTTGTGGCCTGCATAACCACATGGCTAAAGATTGTAACTAAAATCCAGCAAGCACACATTATGCATGTAATGTTAAGAAAGAAGGAGTCAAGGATGGTTTCACATTTGGACCTTACCATATGGTCCAAGTGTTAAGGAAAGGAAAGCTTATTTACGAAGCGAAGTTGCTTTCGGAAGAAACTCATTCTTCCGAAAGGAAAATAGCTTCGGAAGACAAGAACAAATAAAAGCTTTCTAAGTTTACTTCTGAAACTAGAATGCTCTTGGAAGCAAGTCCTTCCAAAGGCAAACTAGCTTATAAAGCAAAACAAAGGAAAAAAATGACTCCTTCGGAAGAAAAGGCAGTGATAACTTCTTCCGAGAAGAAAGAAGCCTCGAAAGCAAGTCATGCTGCATAAGCCTCTTTAGGGTCATCAAGTTCGATCAACCATAGGATAGAATGGAAGATCAGAAAAGATGTTGTAGCCCAACCCTCTTCTTCAGAAACCATAATTGAACCCCTATGAATACACTTTGGTTCAATTATATCATCTGAATTGGAAGTGCCCAAGACCAACAAGGCTTGGGTTTCCAATAGCAACTAATCATTTCACCTTATGTGCAGGGACATCCACATGATAAGAATTGAAATTTATAGATTGTGGACAATGGATGCTACAGGCACATGATAGGGAACAGAGCACTCCTACAACAGTTTGAGCACTTTAATGGAGGAACTATTTAGTTTGAATGTGAAACCGAAGGATACATTTCTGGTAGAGGTAGTGTATCCAATGGTAAGTTAAAAGTTGACAAAGTAAACTTTATCAAATAGCTTGAACACAATCTCTTAAGTGTTTCTCAATTCTGTGATCAAAAGCACCAATTGCTTTTCATAGAACATGAGTGCATTATCCTCAAACCCAGGATGACTATTCCTCAGGAATTGGTGCTTCTTCGATCTCCCAAGAGAGTGGATATGTACAAGCTAGATATGAACAATGCTTCCCCACTAGGTGAAGTATCATGCTTTCTTTCCAAAGCAAATGGTGATGAGTCAACTCTTTGGCTTAAAAAAATGTGCCATTTTAATTTTAAAACCATGAATAAATTAGTTAAAATAATTTGGTACATGGTGTGCCGAAAACAAAATTTTTCTATAAGGACAACTATGTAGCTTTCCTGAAAGGAAAACAACACAAGGTTTCTCACAAATCCAAAGAGGTTAACTCCATCACCACCCCATTACACTTATTGCACGTGGATCTCTTTGGTCCCGCAAGTATAATGAGCATTGGAAGGAAATCATATTGCCTTGTGGTTGTTGATGATTTTACTAGATTTACATGGGTTTTCTTTCTAAGAACTAGAGATGAAACTACTGAAACTTTAAAATCTTTTATTCTTAAAATTGAAAATCAAAAATATCACAATGTTAAAATAATCAGAAGTGACCAAGGGACTGAATTTAAGAATCAAGTTATTCACTTATTTTTTAACTCAAAAGGGATTGCCAGACAATATAGTGCTCCTAGAACTCCTTTACAGAACGGTGTTGCTGAGAAGAGGAACAAAACACTTATTGAGGCTGCAAGAACTATGTTATCTGATTCAAAATTGCCTCTAACTTTCTAGGCAGAGGCAGTTAGCACTGTATGTTATATGTAGAATAGGGTTCTCATTGTTAAGCCCCATGGAAAAACCCCATATGAGCTATGGAACAAGAGACCACCGTTCATTAGCTTTCTTAGGTCCTTTCACAGCAGATACACCATACTTAACACAAAAGACAATTTAGCAAAATTTGTTGAAAAGTCGAATGATGCTATATTTCTTGGATATTCCTCAACCTCTATTGCTTATAGAGTGTATAATATTAAAAACCAACAGTTTGAGGAGTCATCCAACATTGTTGTCAATGAGCACACTCCTAGTGATAAGGGAAATGGTCCTGAATATATCTTTAACTTAGAATTATTTCCAAACTACTTTAAACCTTCTTATGAGAATGTTTTAGCTAGAACAGGAACTCAAAGTGACCCCCTATGAAGATCAAATGTTTGAGTTACCCAGACCCATTCCAATTTCTCCAAGAAGAAATGAAGATCAAGCTCCCACCACTGGAAGTCCTGAAAGCTTGAATATCTCATGATACAATAGAGCTTCAACAAGTTATTAGCCAACTCAAGGACAACAGCTGGATAGAAGCAATATAAGAGGAGTTGCTTCAATTCAAGAGGCAAAAAGTATGGAACTTGTGTCCACTGCCACCTGGTCAAGTCCCTATTGGCACAAAGTGGGTATATAGAAACAAAAGAGATAATAGAGGTTTGATAATCAAGAACAAAGCAAGACTTGTTGTTAAAGGATACACACAAGAGGAAGGCATAGATTACACAATTGTCTTTGCACTCGTTGCAAGACTTGAGGGTATGCGCATCTTCCTTGATTTTACTGCATCCAAGAACTACCCAGTCTATCAACTTGATGTGAAATATGCATTTTTGTATGAGGATATTGATAGAGAAGTCTATGTGTGCCAACCACCTGGATTTGAAGACCCACAACACCCCTACTATGTGTGCAAACTTGATAAAGCTCTTTATGGGTTACATCAGGCACCTAGGCTGTCATATGAGACACTGTCTCAATTTCTTCTCAAGAATGGCTACACCAAAGGTACCATAGACAAGACATTATTCGTAAAGAAGTCTGGGAAGGACATGCTGCTTGTACAAGTCTATGTCGATGACATCATATTTGATTCTTCAAATGACCAAATATGTAAAGACTTTGAAAGCATCACATGGAAGAAGTTTGAGATGAGTTCCATAAGAAAGAAGGATTTCTTCCTTGGAATTTAGGTGAAGCAGATGGAAGAAGGGTTCTTCATCAACCAATCTAAGTATGTCAAGGACAAATTAAAGAGATTTGAGATGAAGGATTGTAAGCCAGTCAAGACACCTATACCCAGAAATCACAATCTTAGTCCTGATTCTGAAGTGGAGGATACTGATCATCATCAATATAGGGCGATTATTGGATCTCTGATGTATCTCACTGCAAGTAGACCTAATATCATGTTTGAAACTTGCATCTGTGCAAGATATCAGGTTGCTCCTAAGGTATCTCACCTAATTGCTGCCAAAAGGATCCTTAGATACCTCAAAGGAGCTCCCAAACTGGGTCTTTGGTATCGTAAAAATAAAGAGTTTAACCTTAATGGTTACACCAACAGTGATTATTCTGGCTGCAACATCAACAACAAATCCACATCCGAAGGATGTCAATTTCTTGGTGGAAAGATCATCTCCTGGCAACGCAAGAAGCAATAATGTGTATCCACATCAACTATTGAAGCTGAGTATATTGCTGCTGCAAGCTGCTGTGGTCAGCTGCTTTGGATTTAGAACCAGATGCTGGATTATGTTTTCAACTTTATGGAGACTCCTATCCATATAGACAACAAGAGTGCCATTTCTATCACAGAAAATCCGGTCAAGCACTCCAAGACAAAGCACATTGACATCAGCACCCTACAACTAAATAATGGCCCAGAATCCTCAACATAACCAAGTCGCCATCCTTGATTCTTCAAAGGAAGTTGATTTGCCCCTATCATCCAATTTCATTCTTCATCTACATACTTTACTGCCCTTACTATTAACCCCACCATCTACTCAAACCATTTGACTGAATTCTGGGCCAATGGTTGAAGTGAAATGATCAATGATGAAAGGGTCATCAGATCAAGGATCTGTGGGTAGGAGATCACCATAAGTGAAACAACCATCAGGCGCCATCACTGATTTCCCCAAATCTGATTTGGAAGACACCTACCTTCAAATAGGTTATGGAGGTGTTATGAGCAGGTCAACGGTTTACAAGTTCAACTTTCCTACAACTGGAAGTTCATGCTTCACATTGTTCTGCACTGTCTCTCCAACAAATCGGGGGGATAGGATCAAATTCCCTATGATCTGGAATGCCTAGTCCACGGGTTGGTAAAGGGCATTGGCTTTAACTACTCAAGATTTGTCCTGAACAATTTATGCAGCAATCTTAGTAGGGATCAATTCTATATGTCTCCCCGATTCATTCAGCACATAATCAACTGTGAGCTAGACTAGGACAAGCTTCAATTTGCTAAGATTTTACTAGTCCCTCATATGAGGCCTAGCATCTTCAATAACTTGAAGAAGGTGTCCACCAACTTCACTAGAAGATTCACTGATCTCCTTCCAGGTATGATTGAGCCAATGGCTCCTGGTGACATCCTTGCAGACCTAGCAGGTGGTGAACCCACACCGGACACCACCACTACAATGCCATCCACTTCGTTCCACCCAATCAAAATCACTTACAAAGGTTGCCCTAAACGAACCCGTGATCAATCTACTCTAATTGGTCAAGTCCCCTTTGTTCACACCAAAAAGGCTAGAATGTAAACTAGGGCTCCCATTCTGCCAGAGGTCAAACCATCCTCTATAATTGACCTCAATATCAGTATTGAGTCTCCTCAGTCTCAACCTGATAAGCCCACAACCCAATCTGGAAGCCCTCAGGCTAAGTCTCAACACTCTCCTGAGAAGCCAAAAAGGGATAGCCACATCATTAGCTCAACTGCAATTGCAGAGGAGCCATTAGGTGCTGACCAACATCCCGGGTCATTAGAAATAACCTCTATATCATTTCTTGACCTTCTAACCCAACCTGATCAGGATATTATGTTTCATCAGGGCCATGATGTTGATCTACCACACCTCTCTCAAGATCAACAGAGCCCTAGGGAACCTTTGATATCTAGCCCACATCAGCTAGACCCAACTGAGGTGAGTCCAACCAGAGTGGATGTGACTCATGTAGATTCAGCTGCCACTACTGAGAGTGTTTCAATAACCTCTTAGGATAGTGGTAATATCAGTAAGACTGAATCTACAACAACCTTGCCAATTGATGCCTCTAAACAAGACATCAGTATGCAAGGGTATCCAGGGTGCCAAGAAACCACTACTGGTGATGAGGATGAACATACTAGGTATGTTATCTAATCTTCCAATGATTCTTCAAAAGAAGTTGAGGGTAGTCTGCAACTCACTATTAGAGACCTACTTTCTAAAGTCTCAAACCTTGAATCAAAGATTAAGACTTTAAAGGATAGGTCTTCCACTCAGCAACTTAAGAATGAAAATCTCAAGGCTCAACTAGCTGAGAAACAAATTGAGAAGTCTGTTAGGCATGTACCAACTTAGGTTTATTTAAGTTCTTCCTCCAGCTCATCTACTTATCAAGATGATGCTACCAAAACGGGGAGAATGTACAGAAATAAAGACATGATGAGGAGATATCTGCTCACTCTTTGGAGTAGATATCAACTCAAGTGGAACACAACCTTAAAATTACTTCCCTTAATGCCATTTCTTCATTCTATCCCACACAGCAACACCCTGAACCATCTTTCCTCTACCACCTCCTATTACCATTCAAGTGGACCCAAGGATGCTTATTTATGACATCCGGTAATTTTCCGTTACCAAACTCCGTTAGTTCCGTTAAGTTTTGCATACACGTGTCGTGAGCACACACTAGTTGTCGTTGAACGTTGGTGACTTAATAAAATTAATAATGTTAAACAATAATTTCTATGTTGATTATTGGTTGTGATTATATGATTTAAATATTAATTGTGAATTTTATCGCGTACCGTGGAAACGTGTGTATTTACTTTGTAAATTTTGTAGCTTGTAAAGATAATAAATATAATTGTTACTACTAGTTTATATGTTTATTATTCTAGATAAAAACATTTTAAAGGAGTGTGTAAAACCTTAATTTTTATAAAATACAAATTATAAGGGTTAAAAGGGTAATTATGGATTATTAAATAAAATAAAATCAAAACCCAACCCTAATAACCCCCTACGGCCGCGATCGACCTCCCCACATCCACAAACCTACGATTTCAGCCAAGAACAAGCATTCACATTCGATTTTGGACCGATTTCAAGCATCACAACAAGTTAGAATCATCAATTGTGAGCCATTACACGTTTAAAGGTTAGATTTTTACATGTTTTTGATGATTTTTCATGTTGGCCGAAAGTTCCATTCGAAATCTGCAATTGATGGTCGATTGATGCTTGTTTGTTGTTGTTAATGTGTTTGTTGGGTAGATTACATGTTAATTAACGTCAAGTATGCAATAAAGGTTGGATTTTTACAAGTTCTTATGGGATTTACATTAGGGCCGAAACCCTAATTCGAAAATCTGAAATTGGATGTTAGTTGTTGGTTGTTTGTTGATACTATTATGTTAGTTGGATTGTATAGATGCTAGTTAATGTCGATTATGCAAGAAAGCTTCGAGTTTGATTCATGGTTCATAGGTTACTAAGAATAGTAACTTTATTTTGCATGAATTGATGATTTGATGATGTATGAATGTTATAGATGTGTTTGTGATGATGATTAGATGCTAGGTTAATGATATGAACAATTTAAAATCGATGATTAGATGCTAGGATCTGTTTTGGCCTGTTTGTGGAAAAATCATGGTATGAGTTATATAGGTAAGCTAGGACTTTTGTGGATTGATGATTGATTAAGAATGAACATTTTAGATGTTATGAGCATGATAATAGTTGAGATTCGCATGGCTTGTATGATATCATGTTGTATGTTGATCAGGTATGATATGCTGTTGTGTTAGTATTAACGAATTATCACCTATAATGTCACCAACGGGTCAAACGGGTCAACTGGGTCAAATGTGTCTTGTCTTTCTTAAACCTCGAGTCCCTTGGTTTGTAGAGCACTTAGGGTTTCATGTTGATTCTGTGTACACGTGCTTATGTACTCTTGTGTCCTAGGTGACCTTTGAAGGTTGTCTTTCCCCTTTTTCTTTCAAGTTAAGCTCTAAGTTAATTCTTGCGCGCATCAGGTGAGTTCTTGCCCCCACTCATTTTACATAATCTCTTTTGGGGGAGATAGCATACTGTTGATCACAAACGCTTTTATATATGAGTGTGTATAATATTGATATAGTGCTGTTTACCATGGGAAGTCCTCACACTTTCGGATTGTTAATATCGACTAGCGGGGAAATTTTGGGTAGTACTACTGGGTCTGACGAGCCCCACCTGTGTGACTCGAGGTCATACGGGTGCAATTTTGTCCTAACATATATTCGTCACGACCTGGTAAGTCGTGACGGGAGGCACAAACTATCACAGTCAGCTTCAATCGCGAAATCACTATGATTAATATTTTTATGTTAATAGACTAGCTATCTATTGCAATACACTACTTATGATTTGAAAACTGTTTATCGGTTTACCTATTAACACAAACTCTTGAACTCACCAACCATGTGTTGACTTGTTTAGTATGCTATTCTCAGGTTAAGGTTGCTAGTTGCCTAGGAGCACGCACGTCAGCATTGTTGAAGTTGTCTACATTTGTCTTGTTTACAAATTTGGGATTATTTTCATATTAAACAATTGTGTTTGGGGCGCGTATGTTTTGCGCATTCTCTTTACATACTACTTGTTTTGGGTTTTCTGGTTTTAAAAACGCTTCCGCAGTATTTTAAACGTTAACTTTGGTTTTGTTTGTTAATCATATAAAGTCGTTCTTGGTAACTAATGACTGAGATCCTGGTATGTCACGCACCTCGAGGTAAAACCCCGCACGTGGATTTTGAGGGTGTGACAGATTGGTATCAGAGCCAGGTTATAGGGAACTAGGTTGCATACACACACTAGACTATAACCGTACAGTTGCTAGTTACTTATCGCTTACTCTCCTTACTGTATACTCATTGGCATACGCAACACATACTTCGCAGCATGGCATCATCGTCCAGAAATTTAGGCAAGAGACCTGCACGATCTGATTCACCTCCTACTTCTCCTGTACCGGATAGGGGATTTAACTGGCCTCGACATCCTTACCCTCCTGGCGAGATAGACTGGGATCAGCCTTTCATACCTCCTGAGCTAGATCCTCCGCGGAACTGGGATTTCTACCCCACCTACATAAACCGTATGGCTTATAGAGAGCGCGTACCACCAGTAGCACCTACACGACCTAGGACTAGGTCATCGACTGCCTCTACTTTGCCTACACTTCCTACCTTGAGCATCCCTTTGGAGCAGGCATTTGCAGCCCTAGTAGCCACACTGGACACAGAGCGACAGCGGATTAGAGGACTCACTGATGAGATCTCTGCATTACGATCTGAGATGCGTCAGCTGCGTTTCCAGGTAGAGACGTTTCAGGAGCGACTTTCGATGGCCATTGGTGGACATCATACTCTAGCAGGCAACGTGGTAGCACTTAGTGGGCGCATGGACGCACAGGATCACCATAACATAGTGATTGATGATAGGTTTGCTTCTTTAGAGGCACAGCTAGCAGCACTTCAGGTTGTTGAAGCCCCTGCACCTTTGGTGGACCCTGATGAGGAAGACCCAGAAGAGGAACCCGAGGAAGCCCCCAAAGAAGAACCAGCAGAGATGAATGAGGACAGTGACAGATCTGACGTACTGGACTGATCCTACTTTTAAATGACTTAGACTATGTAGTGTTTATTTTCTTTGAAACCTATGTGGGAAGGGTTGTTTCCCACCCAACTGACAAACTTAAATTTTGACATTGATGGAATATTTTGTGACTCAATTGTAATTTATTTATCTTTGATTATCATTTCTGTTATAAATGTTGTGGTTGTGGTGAATACATTATTTCTTATTGTTTACTATACCTTGATGAGATTAATGTGTTGGATGTTACTCATTATTGTAATTGTGAATTGTAAAGTGAAATATGGACGCACGTGGAAGAGGACGTGGGCGTGGTCGTGGACGTGGCGCCGGAGGCCGTGGAGCCGGAGCCATAAACATGACGCCTGCGGAATTGGCGGCATTAATTAACGAACATGTTCAGGCGGCAGTGGCTGCTGCCCAACCGGGACAACCAGCAGGTAAATGATAACAAGAGGTTAAACTAATTATCCTAGTTATTTGTTTAGGATATCTGACTAATGTTTGGGTTGTCAAAACAGGACCACCACCATGTACCTACAAGTCCTTCATGGACTGTAAACCTCATACCTACAGCGGGACGGAAGGAGCTGTAGGGCTTGTAAGGTGGTTTGAGAAGACAGAGTCTGTCTTCGTGAAATGCAACTACCCGCCTGCTGATCAGGTGAAGTATGCCACCGGGACATTGGAAGGCGCAGCACTTTCCTAGTGGAATGCCCAGGTGCAAATGCTGGGTCAAGCCATGGCCAATGAACTACCTTGGGATGAGTTTAAGGGGATTATGTTCGAAGAATACTGCCCCCGAAATGAAGTGCAGAAACTGGAGATTGAGTTCTGGCAACTCAAAATGCAAGGCTCAGAAATTGAAGCCTACATGACTCGTACTCATGAGTTAGCCACTTTATGCCCAGGGATGGTGAATGAAATGCACAAGAGGGTGGAGCATTATATACGGGGATTGGTGCCCGAAATTCAAAGTATGGTAACTGCCTCTAACCCCACTACCATACAACAAGCTATCCGAACAGCCCACAGGCTGACTGACCAGGCAGTTGAGCAAGGACGGTTACCCAAACGGGGTGCGGTGGCAAGCATGCCCGACCAGAAACGCAAGTGGGATGGTTCAAGCAACAAGGGATCATCATTCAGCAGCCAATCTCAACCTCAACAACAGCAGCAAAGTCAGCAACAGCAACAGAAGTTCGATAACAATCAAGCTTCAACCAGGCGACTCCCTCAAATCAAGGACCCGGTGGGTATGGTGGAAGACAGCCGAAGTGAAACCGGTGTAACTACCACCATGTGGGTCGATGTGATAACTTCAAGTGCCAACGTTGTGGGAAGATTGGTCACGCAGCCAAAGACTGTCGGGGTGAACTGATGAAAAAGCCACAATAATCACAAGAAACTCCGAAAGGTTGTTTTGAGTGTGGAAAAGAAGGCCATTACAAATGCAACTGTCCCCAACTTAAGAGGAATGGTAATGGCAACAACAACAATGGAAACAACAGAAATAATAACAATGGCAACAACAATAACAACAACAATGGTAATGGCAACAACAATGGAGGTAATAACAACAATGGAGCCAAAGGAAGAGCCTTCGTCATTGGCTCAGGTGAGGCTCTAAACGATCCTACAACAGTAACTGGTAAATTTTTGGTTAATGGTTGTTTTGCTACCGTATTATTCGATACCGGATCCGATAGAAGTTTCGTGTCCACTAGGTTCTGTAGTCTTTTAAGTGACATGCCCTCAGCCTTAGAATCTAAATACACCGTGGAGTTATCTAACGACACACAGATTCACGTAACGCATATTCTTAGAGACTGCAAGATAGAACTTGCTGGTCATACATTCACCATAGATCTCATGTCTGTTACGTTAGGAAGCTTTGATGTGGTAGTAGGCATGGATTGGCTTTCCGATAAACAAGCGGAAGTCATATGCCACGAAAAGATCATACGGATTCCCCTTGGTGAAGAAGTCCTTACGGTCAGAGGTGATAGGAGTGGTGCGGTGATAGGCATTATCTCGTTTATGAAGGCACCGAAGTTGTTACGAAAGGGTCGACTAGCCATATTGGCACTCGTCACAGATAAACAGATCGAGGAAAAGAGGATAGAGGATATCCCCGTAGTTCGAGAGTTTCCCGAGGTATTTCCGGAAGACCTGCCTGGATTACCGCCTCATCGTCAAGTTGAATTCCAGATTGAGTTTACTCCTGGAGCCGCTCCAATTGCGAGAGCACCGTACCGGTTAGCTCCGAACGAACTGCAGGAATTATCCGCCCAACTACAAGAGTTGTTGGATAAAGGGTTCATCCGACCGAGTTCATCGCCCTGGGGAGCGCCAGTTCTATTTGTGAAGAAGAAGGATGGTACATTTCGAATGTGCATTGACTATAGGGAACTGAACAAGGTTACTATCAAAAATAGATATCGCTTACCTCGTATCGATGATTTGTTTGATCAACTGCAAGGATCAAGCTATTACTCTAAGATTGATCTGAGGTCTGGGTATCATCAGTTGAGAGTTCGAGAAGAGGACATCTCGAAAACTACCTTCCGTACACGATATGGTCACTATGAATTTTTGGTCATGCCATTTGGGTTGACGAATGCACCAGCAGTATTCATGGACCTCATGAATCGCGTGTGCAAACCCTATCTTGATCAGTTTGTTATCTTCTTTATTGATGACATACTGATATACTCAAGGACCGAGGAAGAACATGAGAAGCACTTACGTTTAATCTTAGAATTACTTAGAAAGGAACAACTGTACGCAAAGTTTCCTAAGTGTGATTTCTGGATACGTGAGGTACAATTCTTGGGTCATATTGTCAACGAGAAGGGAATACATGTTGATCCTGCTAAGATTGAAGCGATAAAGAATTGGTCTGTACCTAAGACACCAAGTGAGATACGAAAATTCCTTGGATTAGCGGGATATTATCGACGATTCATTGAAGGATTCTCTAAGATTGCACAACCTCTCACAGCCTTGACTCGCAAAGGAACGACGTACAAATAGGGTGAGAGTCAGGAATCTGGTTTTCAGTTGCTGAAACATAAATTGTGTGGCGCACCAATATTAGCGTTACCGGATGGTAGTGATGACTTCGTAGTCATCTGCGATGCGTCTATTCAAGGACTTGGATGCGTCCTGATGCAGCGGGATAAAGTGATAGCTTACGCCTCTAGACAGTTAAAGATTCATGAGAAGAACTATACCACCCATGACTTGGAACTGGGTGCGGTAGTGTTTGCCTTGAAGATCTGGAGACATTACTTGTATGGTACCAAATGCACCATCTACACCGATCACAAGAGTCTTCAGCATATATTTGAGCAAAAGGAGTTGAATATGAGGCAAAGGCACTAGGTAGAGTTATTGAATGACTATGACTGTGCTATTAAGTACCACCCGGGGAAAGCAAATGTAGTTGCTGACGCGCTGAGTAGGAAAGAAACTGCTAAGCCTCGACGAGTGCGAGCTCTGCAACTAACGATTAGTACGCAATTACCTGAACAAATCCGTGTTGCTCAAACTGAAGCTCTGAAGGTAGAAAATATAAGTTTAGAAGAGTTACGGGGAATGGAAAAGCAACTAGAAGTAAAGGCGGATGGGATTCGTTACTTCATGGATAGACTATGGGTACCTCTACACGGAGACCTGAGAGACTTCGTGATGAATGAGGCTCACAAGTCCAAGTATTCTATACATCCTGGATCTGACAAGATGTACCACGATTTAAAGGCGCACTATTGGTGGCCTAACATGAAAGCAGATGTAGCTACTTATGTGAGCAAGTGTCTGACCTGCTCGATGGTTAAAGTGGAGTATCAGAAACCATCTGGTCTACTACAACAACCCGAGATCCCTATGTGGAAGTGGGATCAGATATCAATGGATTTTATTACTAAGTTACCTCGTACTTCTACTGGTTGTGATACAATATGGGTTATCATGGATAGATTAACAAAGTCTGCTCATTTCCTAGCAATAAAGGAAACGGATAAGATGGAGAAGTTAACCCGACTTTATCTGAAGGAGATCGTTTCGAGGCATGGAGTACCAATCTCAATCATTTCTGATCGCGATTCTCGTTTCACATCACACTTCTGGCAATCCCTGCAGAAATCTTTGGGTACGCGATTGGATATGAGTACTGCTTATCATCCACAGACTGATGGTCAAAGCGAGCATACTATACAGACTTTGGAGGACATGTTACGTGCTTGTGTGATTGACTTCAGGAATAACTGGGAAGTTCACCTACCATTGGTGGAATTTTCTTACAACAACAGTTATCACACTAGCATAAAGGCAGCACCTTTTGAAGCTTTGTATGGGAGAAAGTGTTGATCACCAGTTTGTTGGGCTGAAATTGGTGACAGTCAATTAACGGGTCCTGAGTTGGTACACGAGACAACTGAGAAGATTGTTCAGATAAGAAACCGCATGGCCGCAGCGCGAGACAGACAGAAAAGCTATGCTGACAAACGACGAAAACCTTTGGAATTTCAAGTTGGTGACAAGGTTTTATTAAAAGTCTCACCATGGAAAGGCGCAGTTCGGTTTGGTAAGCGAGGAAAGCTAAATCCGAGATACGTTGGACCATTTGAGATAGTGGAAAGAATTGGTTCAGTGGCCTATCGACTAGCCTTACCTGATTCATTGAATGGAATCCATGATGTAATCCATGTTTCAAATCTAAAGAAATGTTTAACGGATGAAACGATGGTCGTACCACTGGAAGAAGTTCAAGTAGACGAACAGTTACGCTTCATTGAGGAACCTGTCGAAGTGATGGATCGTGAGGTGAAAACGCTTAAGCAAAGCAAGATACCCATCGTCAAAGTTCATTGGAACTCGAGACGTGGACCAAAATTCACGTGGGAACGTGAAGACCAAATGAAGCTTAAGTACCCTCAACTATTCGAAAGAACGATGCTAGCCAGCGAAGGTACTGATTAAATTTCGGGACGAAATTTCTTTCAACATGAGGATGATGTGACAACTCATCCAAAACTCACCCGATTTCAATTACCTTGTGCCAATGCAGTAGACCAGTGATGTAGCACTCACCATGTAACGCAATTTTCGGGAAGAATTGGGGATAATGTGACATCCGGT
Source organism: Flaveria sonorensis (assembly GCA_025506505.1). NCBI lineage: Eukaryota > Viridiplantae > Streptophyta > Magnoliopsida > Asterales > Asteraceae > Flaveria > Flaveria sonorensis. Next base: position 35,773,777 of record CM046425.1, on the reverse strand, counting down.
AATTTTCCGTTACCAAACTCCGTTAGTTCCGTTAAGTCTTGCATACACGTGTCGTGAGCACACACTAGTTGTCATTGAACGTTGGTGACTTAATAAAATTAATAATGATAAACAATAATTTCTATGTTGATTATTGGTTGTGATTATGTGATTTAAATATTAATTGTGAATTTTATCGCGTAACGTGGAAACGTGTGTATTTACTTTTTAAATTTTGTAGCTTGTAAAGATAATAAATATAATTGTTACTACTAGTTTATATGTTTATTATTCTAGTTAAAAACATTTTAAAGGAGTGTGTAAAAGCTTAATTTTTATAAAATACAAATTAAAAGGGTTAAAAGGGTAATTATGGATTATTAAATAAAATAAAATCAAAACCCAACCCTAATAACCCCCCTACGGCCGCGATCGACCTCCCCACATCCACAAACCTGCGATTTCAGCCAAGAACAAGCATTCACATTCGATTTTGGACCAATTTCAAGCATCACAACAAGTTAGAATCATCAATTGCGAGCCATTACACGTTTAAAGGTTAGATTTTTACATGTTTTTGATGATTTTTCATGTTGGCCGAAAGTTCCATTCGAAATCTGCAATTGATGGTCGATTGATGCTTGTTTGTTGTTGTTAATGTGTTTGTTGGGTAGATTACATGTTAATTAACGTCAAGTATGCAATAAAGGTTGGATTTTTACAAGTTCTTATGGGATTTACATTAGGGCCGAAACCCTAATTCGAAAATCTGAAATTGGATGTTAGTTGTTGGTTGTTTGTTGATACTATTATGTTAGTTGGATTGTATAGATGCTAGTTAACGTCGATTATGCAAGAAAGCTTCGATTTTGATTCATGGTTCATAGGTTACTAAGAATAGTAACTTTATTTTGCATGAATTGATGATTTGATGATGTATGAATGTTATGGATGTGTTTGTGATGATGATTAGATGCTAGGTTGATGATATGAACAATTTAAAATCGAGAAGATGTCTTATAGTTCATACATTGCTAAAATAGTAACTTTTGGTGTTGAATGTTGATGAATCATGATGATTAGGTGTTGTTGATCATGTTTAGATGTTGTCATGGACTTAAATTGGTATATAATTGATGAATTCATGAATGTAGTGTGAGTTTGATGAATTTGGGATGAACTTTCCCAAAAGGGAAACTTTATTTGTGCAAATCCTTGAATTGGATGATTTGAGCATGTTTGGGATATTAGGACCATGCTAGTGTGTTCATGGATGGTTTCTAAGGTAATTAAATGTGTTGATTAGGTTGTATGAATGTTGATTTGGTTTGTTATCTATTTTGGCCTGTTTGTGGAAAAATCATGGTATGAGTTATATAGGTAAGCTAGGACTTTTGTGGATTGATGATTGATTAAGAATGAACATTTTAGATGTTATGAGCATGATAATAGTTGAGATCGCATGGCTTGTATGATATCAAGTTGTATGTTGATCAGGTATGATATGCTGTTGTGTTAGTATTAACGAATTATCACCTATAATGTCACCAACGGGTCAAACGGGTCAACTGGGTCAAATGTGTCTTGTCTTTCTTAAACCTTGAGTCCCTTGGTTTGTAGAGCACTTAGGGTTTCATGTTGATTCTGTGTACACGTGCTTATGTACTCTTGTGTTCTAGGTGACCTTTGAAGGTTGTCTTTCCCCTTTTTCTTTCAAGTTAAGCTCTAAGTTAATTCTTTCGCGCATCAGGTGAGTTCTTACCCCACTCATTTTACATAATCTCTTTTGGGGGAGATAGCATACTGTTGATCATAAACGCTTTTATATATGAGTGTGTATAATATTGATATAGTGCTGTTTACCATGGGAAGTCCTCACACTTTCGGATTGTTAATATCGACTAGCGGGGAAATTTTGGGTAGTACTACTGGGTCTGACGAGCCCCACCTGTGTGACTCGAGGTCATACGGGTGCAATTTTGTCCTAACATATATTCGTCACGACCTGGTAAGTCGTGACGGGAGGCACAAACTATCACTCAGCTTCAATCGCGAAATCACTATGATTAATATTTTTATGTTAATAGACTAGCTATCTATTGCAATACACTACTTATGATTTGAAAACTGTTTATCGGTTTACCTATTAACGCAAACTCTTGAACTCACCAACCATGTGTTGACTTGTTTAGTATGCTATTCTCAGGTTAAGGTTGCCAGTTGCCTAGGAGCACGCACGTCAGCATTTTTGAAGTTGTCTACATTTGTCTTGTTTACAAATTTGGGATTATTTTCATATTAAACAATTGTGTTTGGGGCGCGTATGTTTTGCGCATTCTCTTTACATACTACTTGTTTTGGGTTTTCTGGTTTTAAAAACGCTTCCGCAGTATTTTAAACGTTAACTCTGGTTTTGTTTGTTAATCATATAGAGTCATTCTTGGTAACTAATGACTGAGATCCTGGTATGTCACGCGCCTCACGGTAAAACCCCGCACGCGGATTTTAAGGGTGTGACATTATTGACCTTAATAGATTTTTAACCAAGTTTCTCAAAAGTTCCTCACTTGAACAACCCTCTCCTGATATTGCCATTGCCTATTTTAGAACAGAAGAGCTTTAAATGCTGAATGCACCACCTACCTCTAGAAGGAAGTTGGTCAACCTATGGTCTCTATTGAACTTGAGATTAACTTCAAAGGGCAAATATAGACTGATGGCCCGACAACCAACTTAAGAGGGACAGGTAGTGCAGTTCCAATTACTTCCGAAGCAGAATTCCAAGCTGCGAAAGGAGTAATTGAACTATCCTCTATGTCCAATGACCTGTTCATCACAGAATCCATTCTAGACTTAGCTTATGAGATCAACAGTGAGGACTTTCTTACAACTCCCGTCTCTCATGCACCACAAGTTCAAACTCCTCTCCCCAACCTGAATCTTCTAAGCCTGAGTCTCCAAAGGCTGAATCTTCCCCTAATCCAAATGGGAAGAGGAAGCTCATAGCTGAAGAGCTTCTAGATGAGGAAAGGTTGGAGAAGCTGAAGAATATAGGAAGACTTGACACTGTGAAGCTGCTGGCTGTAAGCAGCAAAGCAACAGCAGCCGCTCAAGAAAGTATCAATAATCAGAGGAGAGTGGAGGTCATAGACAGGCTCATCAGCCTGGGAGTAGACAATTAAGAAATGCTTCTACTCTCCCTTGATGAGCTTGTGAAGCTGGAGAAGTCAATCTTGCTACAAAAGGAAAGAGAGGAGGCAGCAAGGTTGGCCATAGAGGAGGAGAAGAGGAGAAAGAAGGAAGAGGCACAGGCAGAGAAGAGGAAGGAGAGGATAGCCTTTCTTTGTTACAGAGGCTATTCTTAGAAGGAGCTAGGACCTCATGATTATGATATGATCTTGTTCCTTTTCCTCAAAGAACAAGATCAGATCTACAAAGAAAGAAAGAAGGCTGCCAGGGAGAAGCTGAAGGAGAAGAAGAAGATGGAGGAAGAGTCAAAACTTGCACCTGCCAAGACTGAGGGTGATAAGGAATAGATGAAAGTCTACCTTAAAGCCCACGGATTCACTTGCAAGCAGGTGGGTCCCATGTCACTAAAGACCCTACAGCGACATGTCAGTCATATCAAGGCTAACATTCGCTTAGGAAGAAGGCAGGAGGTACCTCTAAGGCAAAGTGTTTAGAGGATGGCACCCAAACAAACTCCCAAACCCAAACTAGCACAAACACCCAAACTAACACCTACCAAACCCATGCTCACACATTTTCCTTTCCCTATTAAAACTGAGCCAACAACTGAACCTTACACCCCTGAACCCACCCCATCAGTTATACCTACACCTTCACCCCTTGCTTCTCAACAACCACCACCACCACCACCACCTATCCTTAAACCTAAAACACAACCCCAAACCCAATCTCAACCCAAACCATCTTCTAAACCATCCAAGTCCCTGTCCTTAAAAGAATTCAAGGAAATCAAAAGGAAGCTTACCAACTGCAGAAACCTAAGCGACATCTCTTATGAGGAAGAGTCAATTAAACTGACATACATTGATGGATCTTCCTATTCCCTCACAAGAGATGCATTCCTTGATCTGCCAAGGGGAACACTAGACCAAGCTTGCCAACTTCTTGCCACCAATTCTGATACACTTAGAGAAGAAGAGAAGAAGTTAAGAAGGAGACTGGTGACTCTGCTGGACACAAGAAAATAGGACAAGCTGCCAACTAATCCCCTCAATCCTAGAAGCCTAATTGTCCAGTAGAGGTTCGATGAACATACACGCAACTTTGTTATGCAAAGGAAGAATGGTCAAGTAACCAGACTTAACACATCAGCTCTGCGACACTCTAGCAGATTTGATATTGCTGAGTTAGCAATGGGACCATTCTCCAATCCCTCCAACTCTTAGATTGCTGCTCACATAAGGAATCATCTAAGTAGTCTTTATGGTAACGAGCTTACAAAGAAAGCCAAAACCAAAGAAGAGTTGAAAAAGAGAACAAAGGAAGAAGAAGAAGGAGCAACCAGAAAAGGAAGAACATTCATGCAGATGGTTAAAGGGCCGACTTCTGAACCTATAGTTAGATGGGAATATGATTATAATTCCCATCAACTAACTCTCTTCAGAGGGATACAACAAAGGGTACATGTCATCCAGAGCAACATACTGGATCAACTATCAATGGATGACTTGTACAAACTCCTTACCACCATATCAGATAAGAACAAAGAGACAGACAAATATCTTCTTTCCCTAGGGTTCAAGACCTTGAGGAGTAGGAAGAAGTGAAGTTTTTGTATCATTAGCCTAGGGGGAGTTTGTTGGATCATATGAGACTGGCGCAACCAAAACAACACTTAGAAGAATTTTAAAGTGCTAATGAAGTGGTCTTCCAAAGACAAAGCTGCTCTTCCAAAGCTAAGTAAAAGATCTTTTGAAGCTAAATGAAGAACTTCCAAAGGATAAACTCAGTCTTTTGAGACTAAGTTATTCTCCTTCCGAAGTATACAACTTAGAAGATCAAAAGGCAAAGTCTTTCTAAGAATAAAATCCTAAAGACTTGAAGAAGTTCGGAAGAAGTTGTTTCTGCCGAAGCCAAAATGACTTCGGAAGAACTAATTCTTCTGAAGTCATTTAGCTTTGGAAGAACCAACTATGAACCAGTGGACAAAAGTATGGTCTGTTTGACAGTACGCTATAACTCTGATATACTGCATGGCGCTTTCCCATGCCCATGTAGTTTACCATACTTTATCCACTGTTCAGGCATTATCATTTAGTATAATTGCCACTTTTAGTTGGCGACAAAAGGTAAGTCATGGACCTGTCATGACTACCTAATGTAGGATAGTATTTTATCTTAGATGCTTTACTTCTAGCAATGTAGTATTTGTCTAGTTGTAGATTCCAGCTGGTTTTCCAAGTATAACCGGATGTAGATAGTACTATATATAGTTCTCTTGTAACTCTGTAACTATGCTTGTAAGAGTCTTGTAAAACTGAGTTGAGAAGTAATATATACAAGTATATTTAAAACCATTCTTGTGTGTTCTTGCTTTCATTAAATTATTATATTACTTGTGAACTTAGTTGAGATTTTGCTTCTTCAAACCAAGTGATATTAAGTGAGTTCGTGTGTGATTATCCTATGTTGTGAGACAAACATTGATCCTGCAGAAAAAATACATGACTATGATTGAGAAATCTGCTATCATCTAGGTAAATCAAATATCGTAGCTGGTGCACTTAGTAGGAAAGAGAGAACCAAACCCTCATGCACTCGTGTAATGGTAATATTTATTCAAACACATCTCAAAGATCGAATTTTAGAAGCTCAGAATCAAGTACTTGCAAGAAAGGATTTGAAGAAAGAACTAGAAATTATAGCAGAGCATCAGCTAGAATTTAAGTCCGATCAAATCCTCTACTTTATAGGACAAATATGGATTCCTAACTCCAACAACCTCCGATAAATTATCATGAATGAAGCTTACAATTCATGATATTCAGTTCTCCAGGCATCGATAAGAAGTATCAAGACCTAAGGGAATATTATTGGTGGCCAGGAATAAAGAAAGACATTGCCTTATATGTCAGGAAATGCCTAACGTGTTCGAAGGTCAAAGCTAAACATCAGAAACCCTTGAGATTACTCCAATAGCATGAAATGCCTAACGCGAATCAATTTAGGTCATAGTCAAACGCTTGACTATGTCAACTCATATTCTCCTTAAACGTGAAGTCTTCAAGTTAGAGAAGTTAGCCAAACTCTACATCAATGAGAACTTGAGTCGACATGGTGTTCTACTATCCATCATCCCTGATCAAGACAGTTGTTCACTTCTAGGTTCTAGCAAACATTACAGGAATCTTTAGGAACACATGTGGATCTTAGCAGGACTTATCACCCTTAAACCGTTAGCCAAACTAGAACTATACAAACTCTTGAGGATATGCTTAGAGCTGTGTTCCAATCATTAAAGTCAGATAGTACTCTAAATGAGGTCCTGAGTTCACCTTGGAACACGAATACAAGATGATGCTCAAATACTCACCACCTCTTCCAAGCTAACACTACCTATACTAGTTAGATCTTAGGACGAAATTCCCTTAACTAGGGGACAGTGTAACAGTTCTAATTTTTTATTGCTTTCTTGAATCTTAATTTGATTAACTCTTGGGTGATTTGATTAATTTTTATCGTATAATCTGGATTGGAAATTTCATTTTCATGAATCCAAAGTGTTTCAATGCCTACTTGATTAGGATCTTGAATCTCAAACTTATATGTTCTATCAATTTCTATTGCATTTTGATATCTACTCTGTGCCACAACTTCTCTCTTACAAAACTTTGTGTCACCTCATGAATGCATAATAGAAGGACATACCACACTCGTGTAAGGTGAATTGACCATTATGATGTGCAACGTAATAGTGAATTTACAGGTGCCTTGGTGTGTGTTTTAAATCTATTGTGTAGCTATTACGCCATACCTTTAACAAATTTCTAAATTCAATCTCCCATGACAAAGGTTTTGAAAAAATACTATGTCACTCATTAGTAGCCAAGTTAATGATTAGTTTTGGTTGGTGACTGGTACGCCTTTGAGGTGCTAGAAGTATGGTGGGTTAGTGGCACTACAACCAATATATAAACACTAATGGTGTATTGAAGGTGAGACTAGAAGCCAGACCATGAACTACTCCTAGATAACATATAATAAATCAACATCTTTTACAAGGTAGCACAAACACTACTAGTTGAATTTCGGGACGAAATTCTCTTAACTAGAGGAGACTGTAACATCCCTGATTTTTAATACTTAACATACTAGAATAACTCTTTTAACGATTATGGTATTTTCATATGTAAATATTGGTTGAATTTAAAATTGTAACATCCCTGATTTTTAATACTTAACCTACTTGAATAACTCTTATAATTATCTAAACATAATAAAATATAAATATATACATACATATATATATATATATATATATATATATATATATATATATATATATATATATATATATATATATATATATATATATATATATATATATATATATATATATGTATGTATGTATGCATGGATCGGATCGGATAATGGATTATTCGGATTTGAAAATTTCATTACCCTATCCAAAATCCGATCTGATCCGAATAAGGATATCTCTATCCGATCCGAATCTATCCGAATTCAATTCGGATCGGATTCAGATATATCCGATTAATCCGAATTTATCAATAATCCGAATAAACCAAATAACAAATTTTCTTATTTTTTGTTCCTAATTTTTTTGGCTAATTTTATTCTTAATATATTATAAGTTTAAAATCACAATTAAATATATAGAAACAAACAATACAAATTTGACTTGAACACAAATTAAAACATAATAGGTAATTGTATAGAACCCAAAGATTAGAATCACTAATCTAGAATAATAATCGATTATTGTATAATTGTTTAGAATTAGAAGATTAAAATGTATCAAGATTCTTGAGTATTGAGTTGAAAACATAATAGATAGTTAGGTAGCGAGTATTGGGTTAGAAAATTAGTTGAACTCTTATTCGGATTAATCGGATATCCAAATAATCCAAATAACCCGAATAAAATAACTATGATATCCGAAATCCGAATAAGGAGTTCGGATTCGGATGAGATCTGATCCGAATATCCGAATAAGGATTCGGATCGGTTTATTCGGATTTGGATACAGATCGGATTTCGGATATTTTCGGATATCGGATTTTTTGAACACCCCTATATGCATGGATAATTACAAAATTATATATATTATTTTTATTATTTTAATCATTTAAGTGATATATATCTTTTAAATGATTGAATAATTAATTAGTATTATCCTAAGGGTAAGGTTATTGTGTATTTTTGCTACAAAGTGTGAGAAGATACAATGAGGCTAAAAAAGTCACAAAAAAAATTATATCTCACAATTTAAATCGAATTTCAAAAAATTACTTCGGAGTCTCTGTTCCTCTCGTCGTCCTCTTTCGAAAAAAAACAAAAAAAAAGTAAAAAAATTTTCATTGAAAGACAAAAAAAACGTCATTGTGTCTTTCGTAAATGAAACAATAAAAAACGATAATTTTTTTATTTTTTTATTTTTCGTTTATTTTTTTCTTCGTGAGGATGGCTAAGGGAACAAAAGCTCGGAATTACTTTTTTAAAATTCGATTTAGATTGTGAGATATAATTTTTTTATGACTTTTTTTGACTTATTGTGTGTTCTCACACTTTATGGCAAAAATACACTTTATATTTGAACCTTTTTCGTATCCTAAATCTAATAACTAGCAAATTAGACTAATGCTAACTCATAATTATCTATAAAATTTCATTCACCCACCTTTATCCCTAAAAAATTATGAATTTTATTAATAAAATATTAAGAAAGCCTATCCAAATTGAAATCCAAAATGCTATTTTTCAACTATAAATAGGAGGTCTTGTTATCATTATTTTTCACACCAAACTCTAAATCTAGAGCTTTTATAGAATCAAATATCAACTCATAGCACCTCTCTTGAACATCCAATAAATTTTCCCTATCGAGTAAGTTTTAGTGTTTTTCGTGTTCTTAATGTTTTTCATGTTCATAACATGTTTGTGAAGTAATCATAGATCTAAGTGGAATCAAAACATCAAATAAACATAAAATCATCAAAACTTTTCTTAAACAAATCCAACTTAAATTTTTGGATTTAGACAGCTAACTTCGCATGGCCATATCTCCCTTATAAAAAATCCTTTTTAGATGATTTAATTTTCAAAATCAAATTTAGAGTCTTATCTTTTAAACCATATAAAGATCATCTTCTAATAATTAAATGGACCCCTCAAATAGCTCACGCAAGTTTAGTGTGCGAATTTATCCCCATAAATTTTGTAACATTCCAATATTATCCTGAATATAATGTAAATGAATGATTTTTATTATAAAATAATCAATATAAACATGTTTTAAACCATAAAAAAAACTAAACTTTAATGATCCTCATGATTATCTATTAACTTTTAGTCATATTTCTAGTAAAATTCTTTATATTTTCAATTGTAACCCTATACTATACAACTTGTTCATTCCCATCCTTGCTAGACTTATATTTACATTTGTTTCCTATACTTTATAAACATACCAAACACCCCTTTGTCTTGGTCTAGTATACATCTAGAATCGTTTCTCCTAGTATGTAGTATATGGCAAGCATGTGGTTCTGGCTAAAGAAAGACGGGGTACTTAAATGATGAAAATCAACCAACTCTTTCCTTGGAATCCTTTTGTTGGATGTACTAACCTAGAATGACAAATATCTTATATACAAGAACCATTGTTGAACTTTTTTACAATAACAACCCTCAGCTATCCACAAATATAATAAACTAACTAAATAAACATACATAGGGTATCCTCACTCCAAGTTACTACAAGTTGCAAGATCAACCCACCTACTTTACAAGGTGAATTCAAAGCCCCCTTTTCTTTTGTATTTTGGGCTGGAAACATGCTCACTATATCAATTGGGAACTTAAATTCTAAAGTCAAAACTAGTCTTTCCAAACTTAATGACAAACATTCTTATACTAGTAAAACTAAACTGATTATATATGTTGCTATATTTAATGAAACTTTTTATAACAAAATTACTCTATCTTCTAAAATCTATACAACCATTAACTTTGGAGAAGTCACGAGAAAACGTAGATAGATCTATTAGCCAAAAAAGCCCATTCGGTACTCGGGTTGATGCATGCCGATGAATCTCGAGCGTCCTTTGAGTTGACGTTTTCTTTTTGACTTGGAAGGAGCTAGATGTTCGAAAACTACATACTAGACAAACATTCTATTAATCTGACCTCTTGGTTAGCAAAAGAGGGTATTCGATCATTAGGGTTAGGTGTTGACTTATGGATAGTAGTTTATTTACTTGTTTTTTGAAAATTGTTTGTTGGTTTGTACATTGCTATATACTATATGTATACTTCTAAACCTTTGTTCTCACCAACTTTTTAATTGACATATTTTAGCATGTTTTCAGATAATGGAAACTAAGTTCGTTGCTTTGCACATGCTAGAATTCAAGGATAAGCTTTAGTTGGACCTAGTTAGACTGTGAATAAAATGAAGACTTATATGCTATTTTGGTTTATTTGTTTTTAAAATTGGATATAATCAACTATTCAGTTTTAATATGTAATTTCCTTTACTACTCTTTATCCTTGTGTTATGACTCAATTTCATCATGTCTTGGTGTTTTTGTTTTAGCCAGGGTGTGATAATAGTTAAGTTGGAGAAGAAGGTTGATGATCTCACTCAAATGCTAAGTCTACGTAAGGATATGCTTATCAAGAAAGAAAAGGTTGAGTAGAGGAAAGATAAAGACATTGACAAATATGATGATATCTTTGATTCAGATGATGATGATGATGGTGATGAAGAAGGTGATGAAAGATCTCCTAAGAGGAAAAAAGACAAAACAACATAAAGATATGCCAACTGAACAAGCAAGCACATCTAAAAAGCTTACAGAGGAAGAATTACTTGCCATGGTTCCTTCTACAGCTCCTACCTAAAGTCAAATTGAAGAGGAGGCTGCCATGAGCACTTTGATTGAAGAGCTTGATGTTTATTCTTCTTGTGATTTCTTCATTGATGTATATATTTTGCAAATCATCAGAGAAGCCAGTGTTTCTATAGAACTATTTGTAATCATTGCTCAACAGCCATTATTTTTTTGAGAGAGCTCCAAATGTAAATGATTCTTGTTGTAACTCTAACTGAGGAGCAAAAGGAAGTTATTAGGAGGCTGGTTGAGGAATTCACATCAAACACACAAGAAGAAGAAAGAGTAATGTCTGAGAAATACTAAGCCAGTTGAGCTGATTGAGTCTAGTTCATCTGAACTACAGACATACTCTAGAAGAAGAAAGTATCTGGCTATGAAGACAAAAGGAAAAAATCCTATGGTTGATGAGGATGCTCCTGATCCTAAAAAGATGAAAAGAGAAGACAAACTAAGTATGGCTGCTATTGCATAGTTTATGAAAGAACATATTCAAGAAACTATGCACGTAGCCATGGAACAACAGATTATCAACCTATAAGAAGGAGAGATTAAGGAGGTTACACTCTTGAGGAAGGCATGCATGATGAGATTGAATTCTTGGAGAGCCCTCAAAGACAAGAATAAACAAATAAAGAAATGGTGGCAAAGGCTTAGACTGATGACCTGATGGTCAAGGCCATGTTCCTTATTTAGCAGGGACATGATGTTGATCATGTGTTCAGCATGATTTCTAAGGCAATGTCTGAAGAGATTAAGAAGGTGGATAGATCACTTGATCCAGTAGTTGAAATAGAGTATGATTTGAGGAAAATTGAAGAACTCATTAAGGGAAAAGCTAAAGCAATTCCATCCTCTACTACTACACCACCTCCTTTAAGACAACCACTAGTCGATTATCCATTTCATGATCCTTACAAGATGACAGATAGGGAGATGAAGGACTTTTTTTTCCTAGAAATGTATTTAGGTATAGGAAGTTGGATCTAATGAAGACCAACTCTCTCAAAGCCTCTATGCTAAGAATCATTAATGATTTAATTGAAAAGATGAGAGTTGTTAAAGAAGAGGTTGTCCAACATCAGCCCAGTCCAAGAAGATCTGCTCATGAAGTACAAGTTACTAGAGCTCATCATGATTCTTTGGCTCCTTTATTGAGTAAGCAATCAAAGTGGCTCAAGCAGCCATCACAACTAAAATTACAAGTAGGACTTACCACTTCTAAGATGCTCCAAGGTGTGTTTGCTCCAAAAGGCCAAGTGGATGTAAAGATCAAAGCCTGGAAGTATGACTCTGACAGGAACACGTTTATAGTCTAAAGGATATCAGGGTTAGTTTAATTCTTCATAGAATATACTGATCTAGTAAACTCCCTAAAGATCCATGACTTGAAAGAACTTGCTGATTTGGAATTTATCAACCATGCTACTATATCAATGGGATATCAATTTATGGACATTCTAAAGATGTTTAAAAGAACTAACATCTTCAAGGCCCTTAAGGATATATGTATGAGAAAAGATAGATCCTGCAGAAACACCTTTGAGCAGCAAAAGAAGAAGCAGACAGTAGAAGAGTTGGTAGCCGTAAAAGGGAGCATAAAGCCAAATAGGGAGCTAAAGAGAAAGTAGGTAGCTGGTTCTCGTTAGTCCATGGCAATATCTAATGTCAAGTATGATGAAAAGACATATGAGTTTGTTATTGAGTGAGGATGGGAAGGGAAAGTCGGCTAAGAAATTAGATTGTTTAGTGCTTATGAAGTGCGACTGCTAAATGAATCATATATTCACTATATGTTCACTAGGCAGTTTGAAAGCCCCACTAACAAGTAGGGAGAGGATGACATACTATTCTTCTTGAAGTGTATAAGGATCTTAAAGATTGCATATGAAAGGATTAACAAAAAGAGAAAATCCAAAAGAAGTAGAAGAAGAGTGCCTTTCAACTTTGCTAATATAGTAAAGTTAGAGATTAATACTGCAAGAGAGTTTGTCATTCACAAAGATGGTTTATCAATTATTGCTAAGTTTGATCTGTAGTTATTGAAGCAAGTGCCTATTGAGGTTCTTCAAAGGATGAGGGAACTTACCATACATGTGCTTGATAGAAGCAAGATGAATAAGACCAAACAGTTTCAGACAATGATAAACTTCAATCTAGACCCCACTAATCCTAAGTTCCATTATTATTATACAAAATAAACAACCCTAATAGTTGAAACAATATCAACAACATCTTCATCAACAACACAAGCAATAACAACAACAACTGCATCAGCTTCAACTTCCATAATAGTGCAAGCATCCACATCACAACAAGAACAAGAAACAGCTGAAGAGCCACTAGAATCTTCACATCTTCCATCACCCAAACACATTTAAAGTACTTAGGCTACATAATCCATAGGGGGGGTATTGTTGGACCTTGAAAGGATCATACATGCCAATTCAAGTACTGATGGAATTTTTCTGGTTGGAAATTATGCAATTTTGGTTTTTGCGGATGAAGTATGAAGATATGCGGATGAGAAGAAAAAGATAAGTATTGTTCAACCGCTTTAATCTTTGCAGGTGAACAAAGACAAATACGGATGAGCATTTGTCTACCCGCAAAGAACAAATGTTGGTGAACTCAAAAAAATACTTATTCCTATCTACAACAAATGCGGACAACACTTGTACACCCGCTAAAACAAATGCGGATGTACAAATGACAAATGCGGGTGAAGAACTACTTTTGCGGATACTGTTATTTTGTACTTTGTACTTAGTATTCCTAGATTGTATGTTAGGGTATTTAAGTCATTGTATAGGTTATAGTATCTGACCTATAAATAGATAAATTTTTTACCCTTTTTGGAACTCTCACACAACCCTATAACCTGATTACATAGAAACCCATATTGTAATATTGAATGCCTATTATCAATATACAATGAACATTATGAGTACTTCTGACTGTTTTGAACACTAATCTTTGTATCTCCGCTGCAATTATCATTGAAATCAATTGATATATTCAATCCTTACTGATTGTTACCCAGTCAACTCATAATAATTAAAATCATTTGTAAATGGTATGCTTTCTCGCCCAAAAGGAGTATGTAAAAGAGGGGCATTGAACTTACCTGAAGCGTAAGCAGAAAGTAGCAAAACCTAACGATGAATGGACAGACAACCCGTCAAAGATTACCTAGAATATGTGAGTACAAAAGTATGTGCAAAGCAAAAAAGTTTAACAAACACTAAGTGTTCAATCAATCCTATTGATTTAAGTGATCTTGAAAATACTAAGCCGATAGACCTAGTTGACCCGTTTGACCCATTGGTGACATGTTAAGCGAAATCTTTTTTGCTCCTATTTAATAATCCATTATTCATAATCTCAACTCAAACCATTCATGTATAGCACATAATAAATCCTAAATTCTAGCAGGATTATGGTACTAGCATAAATTCTTATACAACGTATACGAATCCCAATAAGTAATCACCATCCACTTTGTAATCAGAAATAATTCTCAAATATACCTAATTACATATAGGTTAATCATGCACTACATGCCAATCCTCCTAAGTAAAATACATGCAAAAGATAAGACGACAATAGTGAATGCCACCCCCTAGGGTGGTATTCACCTGTCGGATCATCTTTGTTGAGCTCTTACAAGTTCTTCTCCATCCTCCAAGCTAAATCTCTAAATTTAGTTTGTCAGTCCTCTAATTGCTACACTTAAGCTGCCAGCTGCTTCACCCCTGACCGAACATCTCTAGCTCAATTAGCCACTCTCTCGAACAAGCTTGCCTCCTCCTTTGTCTCCACTCCTTCTCACATTTGATCAGGTTCTCACACAACACTTTCAGATCATCGTCACTGAAGCTAAAGACCTCCATAAGATCAAATAATAGGATTTCATCTCCATTTTGAACACACACAATTGCTTTGCCCTTCTGGTTATCGTAGAACCATTTGACGAACTTATGCAATCTGGTCGGTTGTTGATCTGGAATCCTTACTCTTGTGGTGGTCTTTATTGGCTCGTATCTTAAAAACAACCTTCCCTTTCTAGTAGCCTAATCTAAATCTTTCTTTGACCTCTTCCTGCCGCCCTTTTGATATGCAAAGTGGATGAAATTGTTTTAGGCCGCCGCATGAACTCCCTCTTCAAACACTTTCGCATGGTCACTTAGATCTACGTTAATCAATGGGAGCTCACCCAGCCTCCTCATATCCTACCTAGGCAGATTATGAAAATGTTTCCTTTTATAAAAATACTGAATTTTTCCACCCCATCTCTTTATAACATACATCTTAAGCTCCGAACTATACTTCCAGCTAATTATCTTCTTGTCAGAGTTTTTCTAGTTGGAGCATCCAAGTGTTGAATTACGGGAGTCTGCCGTTCTGGATCTTCCTCTTTTCTGAACCAATCACCTTTATCCACTTCCACCACATCCCCTTCAGCTTGACTTTTCTAAGCAACTTATGTCAATGAACGTTCCTCGGTCTCATAGAACTCTGGATCAAAATCATAATCGACCAGTTGCTCATCCTCCTCTTCTTCCTCCACCATGTTAATAGTACCATAGATTCAGCTTTTGCCTCTCCTACCACATTTGTTAAAACCACTCCTTCACCCCTATATCTCCCTCAATCTTCTTAGTTTCATAGCCCCCAATTCCACCTATAATGTCTGGTTCTCCTTCACTTACTACCACCTTTGCACCATTTTTAACCTTGTCTGTGTCTCCAATTCTAACCTTCATGGTTTCACTGTTTGCAACCTTCCTCGTCTTGCCACTTCCAAAATTCTCCATCTCACCACTTCCTAACACCTCTGTCTCTCCTCTTTCTAACACCTCTATCTCACCTCCGGTATGAACTCCTAAGTTTACATCAAAATTAAAGTCAAAGTTCCTGCAAATCGTTCCATAATATCTCCATGGTCACCACCTGCCTCTTCAGATATTCTATTGCTTGGTCTGACAACACTTGGACTTGTACCGCTAGGTCCTGCCCTAATTAAACCAACATCTTCTCCTCCAGCCTTGACACCACCTAACATCTCCGTGGTCGTCGCATATCATGTTAAATTCATCATTTCATCAATCTCCTACTCGATGAGAAAGGAGACATATTCATAGCCTTTGTTAGCTCATTCACCTGCTACATTAGGGTCTTGGTTATCCCTTGTTGCTCTATGATGATCTTCCTCATATTGTTCATCTCTTCCTCCCGATGCATCTCCTTTTGTTCCATGTTCACAAGCTTCAGTTTCACACTAATAAATTCAATAGATAGAGCAACATTGACATTTTGTATCACGTCCTTATCCAATCCTGACTGCTCCACCCTCTTCTTCTTTAAGAGTTTAATAACCTTTGACTCCTCCTCCCGCAATGCTTTTTGTTTCCCTTTCGTCCTCCTTTCCCTAACATAAGACTCAAACTCAGTTTGGGAAGGCGACCCTTCCTGAGTCTTCTTCTTCTTCTTCTGTGTAAGCTCTTCTTCCTTCTCAGTTTCTTCATCCTCCTCATCCACTAAAATAATAATCTTCCTTACATATTTCTTCCTCTTCTTCACCTCCTTCTCTCTGTGTTCCCTATTCTCTTCAATCCTCTTCTCGTCTAACTCAATCAACGTCATAATGTGATTCCATCTTTTAGTAGAATACATATTCTTCAAAGATAAGTAATCTTCACCAAAATGTCATGTCTTGTTGAGCAATAGTTCGCAAAGATCCTGATAGCCATCTCTTTCAAGACTACAACATCTCTAGTCTTATTTAGCTTTGGCTTCAGGTAATCAATAATCATCTGGATAAACCTCGGGTACAAAAGCCACTTATTCTTCTTTGCTGCCTGAATATTCTAAATCATATATGTTACAGTATTTGAATGAGTATCATACTTTAGGCTTGACATGTATCTAAAAAGGAAAACAAAAAAAATTCAGTTAAAACAGGTGAAAATGAGGTTAATAAGAAGTAATATCACAATAGATTAAACTAGATATTAAAATAGTAAAAAATAAAAATAATAAAAAAAATGATTCTAAAAATAATTTTGGAAAACAATAATTTTGGTTGAGCGAAAACGCTAAATCCTAGCGAATTTTATCATGTGCATAATGACATACAATTTCGTTTGCGCACCAGCGATTTTGAAAATTCCGCTAAAACTTTGCAATGTCACTAGGTGAGAAAAAGACAAGGTGCCGAGCAAAACTGTCTAGTGAAGTGTTTCTTCGGACAACATAACTAGACAATTTCACTCGTTGAATAAGAACATTCATTCAGATTCGTGAGATTATCAACAATTTAGCTGAGACCCATTTGAATATAGTTCTATCCCAAAATAAAAAGAAGCCGAATTTGTACAGTTAAAAACACAATTGGTTCATTCCTATGGGTTCGCAATCATCTATACACCGATTCTTACCAAGACTTGAAGGTTATCGATGACACATAAAGGCGGATTGAATCAAAATCACATTTTAAGGGTTTTTTGTGACTTTGCTGAGAGATGAGTCATTTCAAATGGTAATGATCGAATTTGTGAAGCAAAGATCACTATATATACATAGATGATTTTGCTCTAGCGAAACTATAAATTCGCCAAGGCGAATTTAAGAATTTCGCCAAGGCGAATTTAAGAATTTCGCCAAGGCGAATTTAAGAATTTCGCCAAGGCGAATTTAAGAATTTCGCCAAGCGAAATAACAATTTCACTCAGTAAGAAAAAAATTTCTTTTTTAATTTTAATTAAGTTTCAAAAAAATAAGAAGAAATAAACGCAAATTTCTTTTACCCTAATCTCCTTATTTAAAATTTTAAAGATAGATTACTCAATTAAATTTTATAAGTAAAAATAAAAACAACAATAAGATAAAATAAAGATAAGATGGAAAAAAGATAAAAATTCAAAAGTACAAGTCACGAAAAAATATTTTCAAGGATATCTGTTTAGCACTTCAATTATTCGTCCAGTAAGCCGTGGTTTGAAAGGATTGTTGATATGTTTGTCCCTTTAGACTCATGCCTTATTCTTTTAACCGAATGACTTCTAACTGTCTTAATCTTGTTTTGGGTTTAATTGTAAGACACTCAATTAACTAGGTTGTCAAAGACATCCATCAATGATTTCTACTCATCCTCATGGTTTATTGAGTTTCTTGATTCTGCTTGAATTGATTTAAGAGAGACAGACAATGATTAGTGAGGAATCATTATGAATGTGAAACTTTTGAGTTTTTAATGGTTTGATGTAAGGATAAATGATGATCTTGATGTATGGAAATTATGATCACTCCAGGTCTATATTTACATATAATAGAGGAGTTGACCATTTAAGCGTGTTGATGAGAACTTCTGGCCTATATTTACATATAACAGAGAAGATCATCATTCTAGTTCAATACTCACATATAGCACATGAGATAAGCACGAGGGGGATTCTGAAGAGCTTAAAAGAAGCTCAATTCAGGACTTAAGGTTTGAGAATTTGGATGTGGGAAACAGAAATCACTCTCAACCCCTTTTTGATAAGATTTAATGTTTGTTCTAGCCGGAATTTCATGGAAATAACCCTTGTTATCAGCTCTTTTAAAGCTTAATTTGGCCACACAGTCATTGTTTACTACATTTTTCAGGTTGAGCCTACCATGCATATCCATTGACAAGATCTTGACCTCTTTCTGATCATATCCATGCTCCCTGAAAGACACGACCAAACAGTAAGATAAAATTAAAATTGAAAAGAAGATATATACAAGAAATGATAAAATACTTTTAAGAAAACTTCTATTTGCTTGCTCAAAAGAGAAATTTCCATTTATTGTGTTTTTGGTCTTATTTTATTATTATTATTATTATTATTATTATTATTATTATTATTATTATTATTATTATTATTATTACTACTACTACTACTACTACTACTTATTATTATTATTATTATTATTATTATTATTATTATTATTATTATTATTATTATTATTATTATTATAAGTATTATTTGAAGAACACTTGTTTTAAAAAGAAATTAATCCCAACATGGTGATTGATTCATAAAAACGAGGTTTGTCAAATGTTTTTACGAAAAGATTTGCTTTTTTATTCTTGGTTTCAATGGGAATAATGTCAATAAAATCCTTCTCATATGCATCGCGAATAGCATGAATGCGAGTCTTGATGTGCTTTTTGCGGGTGTGATGATTTGGATTCTTGGCGATCCCAACAACTGCTTCATTGTCATAGAAAAAAGGAGTGTGAAGAAATTAGTTCTATAATCCTTCATTTGATGTTGAATCTGTAGTACTTAACAACAACAACTCGATACAAGCTTGAGGGTTGGAAGAAGTTGGTGTGCTCACTTACAAAACTTGAACTTGAAGGGTAGTATGGTGAGAAAGATGATAAGGGATGCTGATTTCATCTGCTGAAAGATGGTGAAGACTATGATTCAGTAGTTGGAGATTCTAGATAGGTGATCACAGGTACCTGATGAGTCACCATTGGAACTTCATAAGCTTGAGGGTGGAAGGGGTCTTGGATAGGTGCCTTAAGTGCTAATGACTTTGAGGAGTTTGATGATCTGCCGAGTGATTATCAACATCCATCTCCATCCAGTAGACACTAAAAATGTCATATAACTCCTCAAGAGTCATTGTCTGCATATTTTAAGTTCTTCTTATGGACACAGTGTAAACTGACCATGTCTTTGGAACTGATCTCCATAATTTCCTGAGAATATCACTATTCTCCATCTTCACTCCAGCCTCATTTAGAGAGTCTAGCTATTAAACAAAAATTTTTAAACTTCTGCTTTAAGATAACTTTTTGTTCTCCTTCATATCTTCAGCTCCTTCAAATCTGGCCTTCAATGCTTCTCATAACTTTTGAGCAGTTTTGAACTTCCTAAAGCCATGAATGATGCTGTTGGGTATGCTCATCCTGATCAGCCATAATGCTTTTGAGTATACATCCAACTTCTTTAGATCTTTATTTGAGTACTTTGTATGATCTTTAGGAATCATAGTTCCATCTTCTCTAGTAGCTTGGACCATAAGGACATATGGACCATTCAGGATTGAAAGCCAAAGTCTCAGATATTGATTCCTTAGAATATCTTCCATTTGAATTTTCCAAGTATCATAATCATGTAGTGTAAACTTGGGAGGTCTGGTCTGAGTGCCATTCTCCGAGTCATGCTTACTTAAGATGGCTACAGTAGTCATTATGGAGGGAAAAGAGATTGTGTGGGAGTAATGTCTTTAAAAGTATGATCAAAGGAAAAATTGATTTGTTGAAAGGTGACAACAAGCAAATCAAAAGCCTAAGCTCTGATACCACTTGTTGGATCGGGTTATGGACTAACAAGACTTGTTGGATCGGGTTATGGACTAACAAGACTTTTCTAGTGATCAGCAGAAGACAAATGCAGAATATAAGTCAACTATCTTACTGAACAAACATAGATACATTGAGTAATAATAAAGATATAAAATATTCTTTCGAGGTATTCACTTGATTAAACTTTTTTTGAGTACAATGAGTTACAATCAGTAGATAACAAGTGGGCTAACAAGCTAATCTCAAAACTACACAAGTAAGAGGTATTTATACTATGAAAGCTAATCAAAAATAATAAATCACTTTACATCTATTCTCGGTTTAGAAAAACATATGTACAATATATACACGCAATCATCACATTAGAACTTAGCCGCTTCAGTACTATATTGTCTCTGAAATATAGAACACAACAGCCGCTTCAGTACTTTAAACCAAATGTTTACATAATATCAAACAAACATTAATAACATGAAATAATATTTATTTTGCTAGTTCAAAGACATTTTTATCATAATTATGCGTTAAAAGCCAAAAATGCGCAAAAACGCGTAAATGCTAGAAAATTCGCAATTTTCAGAACCAGGCTACATAATTAATCACATAATCATATAACATATAGTTTCACACTAATTATGATTGTTTGAAAACTATTTTGACAAATCACTAACGTTCGGGGACAGACACACATGCGATCCAGCAATTCACCGAATTATCGTTACATGAAAGGTTCGTGATTGTTTGTGCAATAAATGACACAGTTAATTAAACAACAATAAATGCATGAATTTATGATCGTAAAACTATGCTCGTGTTGATCGAAAAGTAAGGGTGTCACATCATCCCCTTGTTGAAAGAAATTTCATCCCGAAATTTAACTAACCATGGTAAAAGACGGACATAAATTTCTTGTTTGCCACAATTATGATGTTCTATTAAGGGTGTTAAATAATATCCGAATACGAAAATCCAATCCAAAAATCTAAAATCCAAATCCGAAATATTAGAAAATTTGGAATTCGAATATCCAAAATTTTGAATTCGGATTCGAATATTGATTTTGAAAATTTTTTGATATTCGGATATCTGATTATTCAAAACATAAAAATATTTTTTGTTATTTTTTAAAATGTTAAATGCTTTTTATTTTATGTTGAGACTTTTTTGTGTATATCAGGACTTTTCCAATGTTGGTGTTTTAACTTTATTTATAATAGCATACATGTAATTATTGCAAAAAATAAAATAAAAAAAGAAGTTTGGATATACTAAATTTTGGATATGGATACGGATTGTGATTTCTATTATCTGAAAGTTTTGAATATCGGAATAACAGATATCCGAGTTTTTGGATATTCGAGTTTGAACCCCTATGTTTGATAGTTTTGTTTACTCATTTGTCTTGGTTTCTACCATTGAGGAACAACAAGACCTGCAAAATATCTTATTATTTATATGTATTTAATTTAAGTTCAGGTATTATGTATCTAATTTTAGTTCTGTAGCTAATTTTATAATATTATGATATGGATGTTGGTATTGGAGGTACAAATCCATAAACCAAACTACATATACTTGGGAAGATGTGGACTTTCTTAGCAACATGAATCATAAATTGTTAAAAAATTATTATGAACACAAACCTATATCAAATCCATAGCAAGCTCGGTCCACAGTCATATGTTTTTTAAGTGAACTAATGTGTTAATTTTTGTGAAATCAAATCTCGGTCGTCCAATTTCCCCCTAATATCAAAAGTCATAACAGTCCATTGATTTTTGTTTTCATAAATTTTGACCACTGATTGAGAAATTTAGGAGTGAAGACTCTTAATTACTCACATGTGTAAGAATGTGTTGCTTGAAGATCATTTGCTAGCATGTAACTTGTTTTATGATATCTTTTAAGATTTGAAGTAGATGAAAGGAATTGTGCATATGACACATCAGAAATGAGAGTTAATTTGATTTTGGTGTTGAGTTGTTTGTGTGTTAATAAGTTTTAATTTTGGTGAAAACAATGTGTGAGAAATAAGTTCATATATATCCAGTGTTTTGAAGCTATCTTCAGTGACTTGAAGCTTTTTCTACACCTAATCTTCCAGGTATGTTTCTTCACCTCCAACATCATAGTAGTTTATAGCATAGTCCATTGTTTGAATTCGGTTTATATATCTTTTGATTTGTTCTCCTTAAATTCTTATAAATTATGTTTGTTATTTGTTTTGGTTAAAGACATGGCAGATGTTGCTAGTTCACACGGTGGAGACAGGGGAATGACCCACCTCATGGTCATCCTCATACTTGGGTAAGTAAATAACTTTATTAAACTTTTAGTAGATGCGGGTTGTTTTCACCCGTTTAAACAAGAAGTTGGATTTATTAAGTTTATTATAGTTGGTTTTGGATCATCTTGACCCGTATAAACTTTTTGTTTAATGTTTTAAGTAAATTAAAGTGGGTTTGGGTCGTTTTGACCCGTTTAAACTAGAAGTTGGATGTATTAAGTATATTAAAGTGAGTTTGCATCGTTTTGACCCATTTAAACTAGAAGTTGGATGTATTAAGTTTATTAAAGTGGGTTTGGATCCTTTTGACCCATTTAAACTTTTTGTTGGATGTTTTAATTATACTAAAATGGGTTTGGGTCGTTTTGACCCATTTAAACTAAAAGTTGGATGTATTTTGTAGAAGCCTCTCGAAGATTAACATTTAATCTTTATTGTCTTTATTAATAGTTTTGTCATAGTATAGGGACTTATTTGTAAATATATGTTCCTTTTAGTTTTATTTGATAGTATAAATAGCATAGATTATGTACTGTGCAGGTAAGCACAAAGACTAGACTAGTGCACCTTAGAATTAGTTGAACGAATTGTAACGGTTTTCTCTACACTTGTATTTCTATGCTTTCTATCAATGAAAACTTATGAATTTTTCTGATATGTTTGCATTGATTTGATTACTTGTATTTGTTTTGATTCAATTGCATCATTATATCATCACAGATCGATCTATTTTGATCCTATCAAATGGTATCAGAGCTGTTGGTTCAGTTATTTGAGCTTATTGATATTTTGAGCTCTCTGAATCACTTGAATCTGTGATTGATAAGCAATTTGATCAAATAATTGTTGAATTCAGTTGTGTTTCGTCAATAGAAACATGATTTGAATCACAATTTCATGTTCAATTCGTTCAAATCTGAAAATTCGACCTAAATTCTGTTTGAACCTGTTCTTCATATTCGGACTGTATTTTAATCAGAAGATTGAACTATTGTTGTTATTTGTTGAAATTGAAGATGATGGATTGATTATCGACCTATAAACTACCTAATTGGAAGTTTTTAGATCAATTTAACAAGTTTTGAAGATTTTCAGAAGATTTGAGTTCGTTTGAATCTGTTGAATTAGGCGCATTAGGTTAAAACACTGCTTAAAATTTCCTAAGTGTATAGGCTCTTGACAACTGTTTAGGCGTTTGAACACTATTCAGGCGTTTTTGGTCTAGGCGTTTGACCACTGTTGAGGCGCATTACAACTGTTTGGACACTTTGGAACTTTTTAGAAACCAAGTAATTCTAGGCGCATAACCATTGTTTAGGCGCATTAGAACTGTTTTGGCGTTCTACAACCCAGGCGCATTACAACTGTTCAGGCGCATTATCAGTTGGGCATTTTAGAATTCTACTAAGGTAGTCCCTTAGGCGTTTCTACATCAAAGTTGGGTGTTTGACAACAGTGTAGGCGCTTCATCCCTGTGTAGGGGCTTCAACTCAACACCTAGAATTTTTTTTTCAAAATTTAAAATCCAAAAATATTTTCAATTCATTGTTTTTATTCAAAAACTTAAAAAAAAAATCTTTTTCTTAAAAACAAAAATTCAAAATGGTCAAATCTAAAGATTCTGAGAACAGAGTTCCTAAGTTGAAAAATAGAGCTGATTTTAAGAACTGGTCTCTTAGATTGAAACATCATCTTAATTCTATTAACACTGACTTGTGGAAGTCAATGGAAAAAGGACCTCATATCCCAATTACATCAGATGGTCCTGATAGAGGTTTTGTCTACATAAAAGACTCTCCAAAACCTTATCCTGAAGATGGGTTACAAGGTGATGATCTAAGAAAATTAAAGAATGACATTAAAGCATATTCATTGATGTGTAAAGGATTACCACTAGAAGTCTTAACTAGACTTGATGGATATCAAACTGGATATACTATGTATAAAGCTTTGAAGATAATATGTGAAGGTGGTAAGGAGATTCAAGATCTCAAGAAGCAGAAACAGAAGAGGCAGTTAGAGCTGTTTGAGCATTTATCTTGTGAAACTATAAACCAAATGATGAATGGATTTGTGCAACTTACAACTGAGATGTCAACTGCTGGCATCAAAAATGATCTCAAAGATCTAACTTTCAGACTTTTCAATGCTCTTCCATCCTCATGGAAACAAACAGTGACATTGTTGAAGCACACTGAAAAATTCCCTATGGATCTTGATGTATTGATAGCCAAAATTGAGTCAGTTGAGATTGATGAAAGGTTAAGAAACAATGATAGAGCAGCATCAATGTCTCAGTACAAATATGTTGCATCTCCAGCTAGCATAGTGGAGAATGCTTTTATGACAAAAAATGAGAATTCACCAGAAAAAGAGGGTGATCTGTTTGTTGGAGCAGGGTTCTTTACAGATTCTTCATATACAAGTGCTCCTACTTATACAACTCAACCACAACCTCAGTCTTCTCCTAAACCTCAAAATGCTAAACCTCAAACTGAGACTCAATCTTCTAACTCTGCTAAAACTAGCAAAGTTAAAGATGTTATTAACATCCTATTACAGGATGAGGAGTCAAAAACTGCTTTTACTGCTTTTATGGCTAGTTTTCAAGCTTATCAAGGTAGTCATTTAACACAATTAGATCTTGTTTTGCAGGATTTATTCAAGATGGATCCAGACGATGTAGAAGAGATGGACTTAAACTGGCAAATGGTGATGATTGCATATAGAACCCAGAAACATTCTTATGTCAACAGGAACTGTAAGTGCTAACAAGACTGTTGGATTTGATAAATCTAAGTCAAGATGTTTCAACTGCAATAACTATGGCCCCTTCTCACGGGAATGCAAAGCTCCCAGAAGCAACGGAGGGAATGCTCAAGCTAGTTCAAGCAATTAAAGATATCCACAACAGTCTCAGAGGACATTCCAAAAGCCATATCAAAGTCTACCAATGCCTGAACTTAAAGATGAATCTAAGTCTTCTGAAGAGCCTAAGAAAGCTCTTGTTGTGAGCATCAAGGATGGATATGACTGGAGTGCGTATGCAGAGTAGTTTACAGCTGACTTAACCTCTAGTTTATCTCTTATTGCAGAGGTTCAAGTTGAAGACCGGTCAGAAGACAGTGATCCAAAGGCTGAAGATGACTCTGAAAATGAAGAAGAAAAGTATGACTGGAGTGATAAATCTAATCCTAAAGAGGATTCAGAAGAAGTTGCATTAATGGCATAGTCAGATCAACCAAAGGTTGAAAATTTATCTAGATCAACCAAAGGTTGAAAATTTATCTTCTAACTATGAGACTACTTCACCAAAATATCCTGATATACCAGCTAAAGTAAGAGAAAAACTATGCACCAAATCTTTCTTTGAACATGTAGAATATTACCAAACTTACTCATACACAATTTGTGAAAAGCTCAAGCAAGAGGAATTAATGCATAATAAACTTAAAAATGACCACAAAATATCAGATAAAAAGATCATTTCTCTACAAACTTCATGGAACAAAACTTTGAAAGAACTAGAAATTGTTTCCAAACAACTTGAAGAAATGACTAAGAACTTGGAAAAGGAGAAAATAGCACATGCTGCTACACAAGTTGAACTTACAAAAGCCAAAAGTTCTAAAACAATTGTGAAACAACTGGTAAGTGAACGAAAGGACAAACAAAAAGTAGGCTTAGGTTTTACACACGAACCAATACCTAAATCTATAACAAACACTTTACCAGAGAACTTCAACACGTATGATCATTCTCCTGAAAATAAAGCTAAACTTAAAGCTTTCCAAAACAAAAACAATAAGATTTCTGATATTGAAGAAGAGAAAACCAATGTTTAAAGCTTTGAAGAAAAAGATACTGAAAAGATAAAAACGATCATCCGGTAAAAGTAAAATCATATGAACCAAGACCGAAAAGTAAGAAAATATTTGTTCCCAAAGAATCTGTTTTGGAAGAAGTGATCATTAAAAATAATAAACAAAACTCCAAAACAAAGATAAAGCAAAACAAGAAGAAGGAACATCAGAAGATTCAAACTCTTATGGTCTAAATAATCTAGAGTTTATTAAATGGCAAAAAGATCAGTAAGAGAAAGAAACTGAAAAAGAATCTTCACCTGAAGATATTCAATCTCAAATAAAATCAAGTTTTGCAAAATCAAGAAACCAAAGAAGAAGAAGAAAATTGACTAAAGCTAAAACTGATCACTATAAGAGTCAAGAAAATCAGACAAAAACAACAAATCAAGCAACTCAATTTAAACCAATAAAATTTATGTCTGCTGGTACTTTGAACATGAACTTAATTCAAGAAGTTAAACAAACTCCTAAGAACATATCAAACTCTGATCTGAAAACAGGTTCAGATTCAAAGTCTTCCACTGTCGTTAAACGATTTGTTTCTAAGGATTCTAAGAATGCAGTTCATGTACAAAAGTCAAAACCAAATATACAAAAGAACAAATTGTCAAATCAAAAACAAAATTTGTCAAATCAAAAACAAAAGATTAACTTTTTGATGCCTAAATCTAAACAAGGATCAAATGTTGCGTCAACATCAAAAGTTAATAAACAGTTGTTTAAAACACCATGAAGGTACTGTGAAATTTGTGACATGTATAATCATAAGACTGCTGATTGTTTTTTTAACAAGTACTGTCACATATGTGATATGAGAAATCACTCAACAGCAGATTGTTACTTTAATAAGTACTGTACCTTCTATGATGAAAGGACTCACAATACAGAAAATTGTTACTTTAGAAAGAGTTCGCCAAGGAAAGGATTTGCAAATACACAATTGAGCAAAGGCTATGTTAATCCTCAGTTTAAAAGAAATAAAACTGTTAGTTTTTAAAAATTAACTAACCAACCTTCCTTAGGCTTGAAATCTTTCAAAAGAAATGACTCTGTGAGACCAAAACAATACATTCAAGATCACTTCATTCCAAGGTCTGTGAGAATGAATGATAAAAATGTTAGAAATAAATTTTTTTCAAAAATTAGTCATTTAAATGGTATGAATTTTCTTAATAATGATCAAAAATTTATGAATCATAGGATTGGTAAATTCATTAAAAATAAGCCTGATGTTAATAAACTCCATTTTAAACAATTTACTATTGTTGATAAGTTTGGCAAACCCAAGACCATCTCGGCTTGGGTCGATAACTCAACTTAATTTTCTTTGTCTTGCAGGTACGCCCAAGAAGACTTATCAACACATGGTATGTGGATAGTGGGTGTAGCCGGCACATGACGTGCAATCATGCCTTACTTCAGGAATTTAAGTTAAAAGATGGTACACATGTCGCCTTCGGTGGTGATGCAGGAGGAAAAATTACAGGCGAGGGAACAGTATCCAACGGGATAATAAGCTTTGATAAAGTCAACTACTGCTCACAGTTGAACTTTAATTTGTTTAGCGTTTTCCAAATTTGTGATAAATCATATTCTGTTCTTTTTGATGATTCTTTTTGATACATTTTGAAGCGAGGTTTTCAGATTAGCAAAGACTGGGTGGTTGTTAAAGCTGTTAGGGATCGAGATGTATACAAGTTGAATATGTATCAAGTTGATCCATCTACAGAAACAACTTGCCTTATTGCTCAAGCATCAAATGACAGATGTCAGCTTTGGCATAGACGTCTCGGGCATTCCAACTTCAAGAATATGAACAAGCTTGTAGCGGGAAATCATGTTATCGGCCTTCCATCAAAGAAGTTTGCCACTACTGATCTCTTCTCAGTATGTTTAAAGGGGAAGCAACATGGAGCGTCTTATAAGCCCAAGCAAATAAACTCAAATTCCAAACCTCTCCAGATGTTGAATATGGACCTTTTCTGACCAACAAATGTGAAGATATTGGAAGAAAATCTTATTGTTTAGTTATCATGGATGACTTCACAAGATTTTCATGGGTTTTCATTTTGAATGCTAAATCTAAAATGGCTGAATTATTAAAAGAATTCATCACAAAAGTTGAAAATCAATTAGAACAAAAAGTAAAAATAATAAGAAGTGATAATGGAACGGAATTTAAAAATGTAACTATTGACATGTTTTGTATAGAAAAATGAATTGCTCATCAGTTCAGTGCTCCTAGAACTTCTTAACAAAATGGAGTTGCTGAAAGGAAAAACAGAACTTTGATTGAGGCTGCACGATCCATGTTAGCAAATGAGAAAATTCCTGTCACTTTCTGGGATGAAGCCACATCTACTGCGTGTTTCGTACAGAATCGTACTTTAATTGTGAAAGACAAACTGAAAACTCCTTATGAGTTGATGTTTGGCAGGAAACCAAACATAGAGTTTCTTAAATCTTTTGGTTGTCCAGTTTTGATTTTAAATTCAAGTGATCATCTAGGAAAATTTGATTCAAAATCTGATGAAGGATTTTTCATTGGATATTCATCTGTTTCAAAAGCCTATCGAGTTTATAACTCTAGGACAAATGTTATACTTGAAACATTCAACGTTAAATTCCTTGAAAATTCTTTTGCATCAGTTTCAAATGGTCCAACTTGGTTATTTGATTTAGATTCATTGTCAAACTCTTTTCAATCTAACTTGTTTAATCAATCTAACTTGCTTGATTCTACAGGTGAAAAGAAACTTTAAGGAGATCTCGGTTCTTTTAGTGATGATTCAGATTCTGATGATATGGATGACTCAAGCCCAAATTATCCATTTTTTTCTTTTGTCAAAGATTCAATAATTCAGTTTAATAATAATGATCAATCTCATCAAGATGAAGATCATTCAGTTTCAGAAGATCAAGATGTTTCACAACCTATTTCTAATGATGGTATAGAAACTGTACAACCTTAGTCTGGAACGTCATCTATATCTGGTGTTGTAGTTGGTACCGGTAATCTTGATTACTTCATCAACTCACCGACTCAAATTCCTAATTTCAATCCACATTCTTCGAACCTATTGCATCAGCTTTCCATCTTGAACCAAACCAATCTGGATGTTCATGTTCAAGGAAATAAGATTCCAACATCTCGTATTCATAAGAACCATCCAATGTCTCAGATTATTGGTCCATTGAATGAGAGAACAACGAGAAGTAAATCAGAACAAGCAAATCTTTGCTTATACTCACGTTTTCTTTCTCAAATTGTTCCTAAAAACATTACTGAAGCATTAAAGGACGATAGTTGGATTGAGGCTATGCAAGAAGAATTATTGCAATTCCGCAAACAAGAAGTGTGGAATCTTGTGGATTTACCTGAAGGAGAAAATGCCATAGGCACAAGATGGTTATTCAGAAACAAAACAAATGATTGAGGAATTGTTATTAGAAATAAAGCAAGACTCGTTGCACAAGGATACACCCAAGAGGAAGGAATAGATTATGATGAAGTATTTGCTCTAGTTGCAAGACTTGAATCAATTCGTGTCTTCCTGGCTTATGCATCATTCATGAAATTCAAGGTGTTCCAAATGGATGTCAAAGGCGCTTTCTTGTATGGACCGATCACTGATGATGTGTATGTAAAGCAACCTCCGGGTTTTGAAGATTCAGAATTTCCACATCGTGTGTACAAGCTTAGCAAAGCTTTGTATGGTCTACATCAAGCTCCTAGAATCTGGTATGAAACATTATCACAACACTTAATCTGTAACACCAGAAATTCTTGTCAAAATAAAAAGAAAAGAAAAGTATCTTGCAAAAGGGAAAAAGGAGCAAAAGTGGAGGGGCTAAGTGTAAGAAGTACAAAACTTAATATTTTAACAATTCTTTAAGTATGGCCGCCCACTACATGCACTCTCTCTCCCTGCTATTCGACTGGAAAAGAAGAAAGAAGAAGAAAACAGATTTCTCTCGGTATTTCAAAAGAAAGGGCTGAATTCGCAAATTGGTGAGTGTTTTATGTGTTTATTTGTTTGGTTTTGTTGGGCTTTAACCTTGAAACCAAATTTTAAGTGTTCTATGTGTTCGGTTGTTTGTTTTGGCTTGTTTTAGGTGTTTGAACTCTTGTGCACATAAGTTTGGAGGAGTTTTACTTGTTGGTTGCAATAGGTGAGTTCTAGACCCCGGTTTTATGTGTTTTTTAAACTCTTTGGGGCTGAAAATGTATGATTAAAATGTTTTACAACGGTTTAATATGTACCCGTATGTATATGTGCGCTTATGTGTGTATTTATGGTTGTATATGTGTTCTTGATGCTTAGAATGATGGATACAAGCTTAGTGCAGGTTGGGTTTGGAAATAAGTCTAAAATATGCACAACTGCTGGTCATGCGCCCAAATAGGGCTATGCGCCTGAAAATTTTGACTTAGAAAAACATAAGAGTGGTTCATGCGCCCAAATAGGGCTAATGCGCCTGAACAGTACCTCATGCGCCTGAAAATTTTATCAAACTAGAGTAACTGTTAGGTCATGCGCCCCAATAGTACCTATGCACCTAAGTTCCTCATGCGCCTACTGCCCAGTGACTAAGTGTAAGTACATGCACCCATATAGTAATCATGCGCCCAGAAGTTCTCCTCAAGCGCCTAAGTGTTGAGTCATGCGCTGTAAGGCCCTGTTCCCGGAGACCTCACAGTTGGTCAATCAGAGCACAATATATATAAAACATTTCATAGTTCATAAACCAGTGCAGTAGAATTAATATCAAAAGCCATTCACTTCATTAATAAATACTGTTGCTAAGCAATACATTGTTAATTGTTAATAGTTACAAAAGATCATATTAATTGCATTACAAAACAACAATATTAGTATGCGTGAACGGATGCCAGTCTAGCCCCGACGAGGAGCCTCCCCGAGTGCCATCCTCAGCAATTTACCTGCCAACTGAAAATGCATAAAAGTCAGCGTTGCTGAGTGAGCTCTAGTTTTAAAATGTTAAAATACCTTGAAAGATTTGTATATGAAAATACCCTTTTAAAATAATATACTTTTCTTTCGTACGCGATCACACATCATACGTACAGTTAAGATAACATCCATTGTCTTCTTTACCATTTCCAACATTGTTCATTCGAACCATTATTTTAATCATTCACTTAATCCGGACCAATGTGCTATGCCCCCAATTAATGCGCACAAACTGGTACTGGGCCGAGGTCTACAAATAGACAACAAACTGGTGCACGAAGCTGACTCCAGTACCGGGGCGGCAACAAGGATCCCCTCAATCTTAAGGATTGACCCTGTGTGCATCCAACGGGTTAGCTAAACTGCACACAGTGGAGCTAATAACCTAATGGTTGTGGACCTCGTGTGAATTTGCTTGCAAAACTTTCTTCCGTTCTTTATGTTCCACTTCTCATTATCATTAATCTTTCCACTTTCTTTAATGATAATACTTTACGTATACAGATAAATCACACCATGTAAAGTCACATAATAATATAATAAATAGGAACACAAGAACTGTCCAAAACATAAATAAAATAATCAAATAATAACACCAAGTCAAGCCAAGGGTAAAACCTTAAAAATCCTGATTTCCCAAAATTCCAGAAAATTTTCTATGTGTTTAGGCACATGGGCACTATGCAGGCGCATGAACCCTGTTCGGGCGCATCAACACTTAGGCGCATGAGGAACTTAGGCGCATTGACACTATTTAGGTGCATCATCTAACACTTAGTATATTTTGGAAATTCTTTGGGCGCATGGGTACTGTTCAGGCGCATTACCCACACTTAGGCGCCTGAGCAGATTGGTTGGGCGCATGCTGTACTATATGGGCGCATGAGTTATCACTTAGTGTTTTCAGGCAATGTCTTGGGCGCATAAGAACTATTGGGGCGTATGACCCTCACTTAAGTTTTTCTAAGGCAAATTTCCAGGCGCATAGGCACTGTTTGGGCGCATGGCCTGTACTTAGGCGTTTCTAAGTCAAAATCTCAGGCGCATGGGCCCTGTTTGGGCGCATGACCACCTGTTATTCATTTATTTTTCAGAATTGAAGCTAACCTAGATCTGCATTTGCACTTGTTCTAAGCATAAGCCTAACATTTTAAACAACCCCAACATGTAAACAAGAAAGGAACATAAGCATAAACATTCATAAGCATACGGGTATCATTAAATCAGTTATAAAACCTATTACACATACATTTTCAGCCCCAAAACATTTTAAAACATATAGAAATCGGGGTCTAGAACTCACCAAGTGCAGCAAACAAGTAAAACCCCATCGAACCTGCTTGCACATGAGTTCAAGCGCCTAAACAAGCAAAGACAATCACCAGAACACATAAACACATATAAATCGGTTTCATGGTCAAAACCCAACAAAAACCGAGCCAATTATGCATAGAAATACTTACCAAGATCAAAAACAGCCTCTTTCTCTCTCTAGAACCGAGAGAACTTCGATTTCTTCTTCTTCTTCTTTTGTTTCAGTCGAACATAGCAGCAGCAGGGGTGATATGGGCGGCCATGCCCATATAAAGTGCACTTTTTGACTTTTGTGTACTTTTACACAAAACACCCCTCATCTTTGGCTTCTTTTAGTTTTCTTCAAGATACTTTTTTTCTTTTATTTTATGTGACAAAATTTCGGGCGTTACAAGTCTACCCCCCTTAAAGAGGTTTCGTCCCCGAAACCTGTCACTCTTTTAATAACTGTGGGTAATGCTGTCTTGTCTCATCTTCGGTCTCGCACGTAAACTCAGAACCCTTTCGGTGTTTCCACTACACCCGCACAAGCGGAACCACTTTATTTCTCAGTCTCTTCTCCTTCCAGTCGATGATTGCCACTAGTTGCTCCACATAACTAAGCCGTTCATCCACTTCGATATCTTCCAGTGGTACAATCATGTCTTCATCGGCTAAGCACTTTCTTAGATGAGATACATGGAAGGTTGGATGAATTCCACTTTACTCATCAGGCAAATCTAAGCGATAGGCTACCTCTCCTACTCGTGCGATGATTCAAAAAGGCCCTATGTATCTTGGGCTTAGCTTGCCTCTCTTTCTGAACCGAATAATTTCCTTCCAAGGCGAGACCTTCAACATAACTTTATCACCTATGTTGAATTCAATCAGTCTATGCCTTTTGTCGGCATACGACTTTTGTCTATCCTTCGCCGCCTTCATAAAGGCTTTGATCTTTTCCAATTTCTCCGTCTTAGCCTCGATCACCTTAGTACTTCCCAACTCCTTCTGCCCGATGTCTCCCCAACATACGAGCGTCCTATATCTTCTACCATATAACATCTCATATGGTGGCATGCCTATGCTGGCATGATAACTGTTGTTGTACGAGAACTATGCTAACGGTAGGTGATCATCCCAACTTCCTCCAAAGTCGATCACTCATGCTTGGAGCATATCCTCGAGCATCTGAATTGTCCTCTCAGACTGACCATCTGTCTGAGGATGATAAGCCGTACTGATGTGTAGCCTCGTCCCCATCGCATCGTGGAATCTCTTCCAAAAATTCGATGTGAACCGGGTGTCACGGTCTGACACAATAGACACCGGCACACCATGACGAGCCACAATCTCCTTGATGAACAGATCCGCTAGTCACTCGGAGGAATACGTCTCGTGGATTGGTAGGAAGTGAGCACTCTTTGTCAGATGATCAACCATCACCCATATGGTATCGTACCCCCTCGCAGTACGGGGTAACTTTATGATGAAGTCCATGGTGATGTGCTCCCACTTCCACTCGGGTATATCCAATGGCTGGATCTTCCCGTATGGCTTCTGGTGTTCTACCTTCACTTGCAAGCAAGGCACTTACACACATACTCCACTACATCGTGCTTCATTCCTGGCCACCAAAAATCTTTCTTCATGTCTTGATACATTTTGGTAGCACCGGGATGAATGGAGTATCGAGTCTTATGAGCTTCATCCAGAATTCGCCCCCATAGATATCCATATCTAGGAATCTACATCCGCCCGAAGCGAGTTCTAACTCCATGGGTATTATCTCCCAACTCTGTGACCAGACCTCTCATCCTTTCAGAGTTAAGGCGATCTTCTTTCAATGCCTCATTTTGAAATTCTTGTCATCACCAATTGATAAGCCTTCACCCGGATTGGCTCGGGTCTCTCCTTTCGACTTAGGGCATCGACACTATATTGGCTTTACCCAATTGGTAGTGGATCTCACAATCATAATCCTTGATCAATTCCAACCATCTCCTCTGCCTCATGTTGAGATCCTTTTGCTCAAAGAAATACTTTAAGCTCTTGTGGTCCGTGAAGATTGTGCACTTTATCCCGTATAAGTAGTGCCTCCAAATCTTCAATGCAAAAACCACCACTGCTAGCCCTAAGTCATGAGTGGGGTAATCGGTCTCATGGGTATTCAATTGTCGGGATGCGTATGCTATCACTTTCCCATGTTGTATTAGCAAACCCAATCCCGAATAGGAGGCATCCGAATAGACCACTAAATCCTCGATCCCCTCGGGCAGTATCAAGACAAGAGCTTGAGTTAATCTCGTCTTTTGCTCCTCAAAAGCATCCTCCTGTTCTCGACCCCATACAAACTTCACCTCCTTGCGCGTCAATTTTGTCAAAGGTGAGGCTATCTTGGAAAAGTCTTGGATAAACCTTCTTTAGTAGCCCGCCAAACCCAAGAAACTACGAATCTCGGATGGCGTCTTTGGAGACTTCCATTGCATCACCGCCTCAACCTTCACTGGGTCCACCATGATTCCTTCAGGATTCACCACGTGACCCAAAAATTGAATTTCACATAACCAGAAAGCACACTTAGAGAATTTAGCATAAAGCTTCTCCCTTCTAAGTGTCTCCAACACTTCGCGTATGTGACCGGCATGTTCTTCTTTGCTCTTTGAATAAATCAGTATATCATCAATAAACATAATCACTGACTTATCCAACATTGGCCAACACACTCGGTTCATCAAATCCATAAAGGCAGCTGGCGTGTTAGTCAGACCGAAAGACATAACGAGGAAATCGTAGTGTCCATAACTCATGCGAAAAGCTGTCTTAGGGATATCCTGCTCCTTAACCTTCAACTGATGGTAACCAGATCAGAGATCTATCCTCAAGAACCAACTGGCACCTTGGAGCTGGTCGAACAAGTCATCAATTCTCGGTAGGGGATATCGATTCTTCACCGTCAACTTATTCAATTCTCGGTAGTCGAAACACATTCTCATACTACCGTCCTTCTTCTTTACAAACAAGACCGGAGCACCCCATGGAGAGATGCTCGGTTGGATGAATCCCTTCTCCATCAACTCCTGCAGTTGAACCATTAGTTCCTTCATCTCAGTCGAAGCTAATCGGTATGGTGCTTTGACAACGGGTTGAGCACCGGGTATCAGATCAATCTGAAACTCGATCTCGCGGTCCGGTGGCACACCTGGTAAATCTTCTGGGAACACGTCTGGAAAGCCACACACCATGGGTACTTCAGACAACTGTGGTACTGACGCGTCCACATCCTTCACATAAGCCAGGTAGGCATTAAAATCCCCACTTCATGCACTTCTCTGCCACCGCCATCGAAATCACCCTCGAAACCATAATAACGCGATCACCATAGACCGTCACCAAACTCCCATCGGGCGCAACTAATCGAATCATCATCTTGCGACACATGATATTTGCCTCATAGGCTGCTAACCAATCCATCCCTAGTACTACATTGAATCCTCCTAGGGGCATCACATATAGTTTAGCAACAAACCTATGGCATTCTAACTCTATGCCATAATCCTGAATCATCTTAGAAATTCTGGTTGACTTACCAATAGAGGTTGCTACATCAAATGGTTCGTCAATATTCCCATTACTAATAGGCAACTTAGCATAGAATGCAGCAGAAATGAAACTCCTACTAGTACCAGAATCAAATAATACAGAGGCACAAGTTTGGTTTACTAGAAACATACCTGACACGACGTCTGGGTCTACCCGGGCCTCTTCTCGGTTCATCGTGAAGGCTCTAGCACTCGCCCTCTGTCCTCCTTCTTCGGTCCCCTTCTTGGCCCCAGAGCTCTCAGCTCTCGGCTTCTTGCACTCATAGCTCCTGTGGCCAGTCCCGCCTCTGTTGAAGCATTTCGGCACTCCATAATCTTTTGCTATATGACCGGGCTTCCCACACTTGAAGCACACAGTCATTCCCCTCATACAATCACCAGTGTGCTCCCTACCACATCGGTCGCACTTCCCTAACCCCGGGCCTGATGACACCACCCGCCGGTCATCCATCCTCCTCCTCTTGTTGTTTGGGGTGTAACCGCCACGCCCAAACTGCTTACCTCTCCAGTTCTTATCATCTCCATCTGCCTTCTTCACCTCAACCACCACTAATTCCCTTTCATCATACAACATTCCCGCCAAATCCACTGCCGACCTAAAAGTGCTCGGTTGGGCAGCGATCAAGTGTCTGCGGATGTCGACCGGTAGTCCCTGGACGTATCGATTAATCTTCCTCAATACCGGCGTAACCTGATCCGGCACCAACCTCGCCATTTCGTTAAACCTGGCGGTGTATTGCAGGTGGGTCATAGTTCCCGCCTCCAACTATAAGAACTCCCTTTCGATCTTGTTGAATTCTCGATGAGGACAGTATTCCTTAATCACCAACTTCTTCAGCTCTCCCCATCTCATTCTCTCGATGGCCTTGTCACCCTTGGCTTGGACAAGATTTTCCCACCAACATAGTGCCGAGTCGACAAAGGAGTGAGTGGCAAACTTCACTTTCTGGTCCTCCTGACACTCACTGATCTTCAATACTGCCTCCATCTCCCTTATCCAGTGGTGGGCAGCTGTAGCATTGCCATTACCATCAAAAGTAGGGGGTTTACATCATTGGAATGCCCCGTAGCCGCATCTCCTTACGGTTTCCCGCACCACCACCTCTTCTTCATCACTAGAGGCTCCCCTTCCAGCATCCATCTCCTCCTCATCATTATGATTCCTCATGTTACCCCTCCTACCAGCAGTCGTCCTCCTTTCCTCCTCCTTCTCTTTCCTTTCATCTTCTCTAACAGCCCGAATGACTTCAGTCATTACAGATGGTAGGACCGTCTGCATGACTTGGTGAACCTCCTCCACCACTGCCTCTTTCACTAAGGCCCTCAGATTTGCATTCTTATCACCGCCCTCCGGGTGATAAAGCCCAGGCTCACCAGGAGCCGTCTCTGCAGTCCTCGTCTTGTTCTTCACGGCCCGTGGCCTACCAGCACGACCACCCCGTGTTCCACCTCAAGAAGCCTTAGATGATCTTCTACCAGCCATCCTCTAAACACTATAAGATTCAAACACCAACATGGTCATTCAAGGTAATAGCTCAGTTTATGTTAAGTATTGTAAGTCCCTGATTACAGTGGCCAGTTGTGATTAGCCACTTACTTTACTCTTTATCCCCTGAGCATTTCCTATCCTGACTACATTAGTATTCAAATCTACTAAGGCATATAAATCAAATAGCACACGCACATAATACCGGTTAACATTAAGAAAAGAAATACCTGATGGCACGTAGCTACTCGGGTTGGCATCCCTCCATTCATCCCATTCTCAGTTTAAGTTTAAGTTTTGAAAATATTTACCTATTTCTTTTAAACATTTGCTCTGATACCAACTTGTAAGGCCCCGTTCCCGGAGACCTCACAGTTGGTCAATCATAGCACAATATATATAAAACATTTCATAGTTCATAAACCAGTGCAGCGGAATTAATATCAAAAGCAATTCACTTCATTAATAAATACTGTTGCTAAGCAATACATTGTGAATTGTTAATAGTTACAAAAGATCATATTAATTGCATTACAAAACAACAATATTAGTATGCGTGAACGGATGCCAGTCTAGCCCCGACGAGTAGCCTCCTCGAGTGCCATCCTCAGTAATTTACCTGCCAACTAAAAATGCATAAAAGTCAGGGTTGCTGAGTGAGCTCTAGTTTAAAACGTTAAAATACCTTGAAAGATTTGTATATGAAAATACCCTTTTAAAATAATATACTTTTCTTTTGTACGCGATCACACATCATACGTACAGTTAAGATAACATCAATTATCTTCTTTACCATTTCCATCATCATTCATTAGAACCTTTATTTTAATCTTTCACTTAATCCGGACCAGTGTGCTATGCCCCCAATTAATGCGTACAAAACTGGTACTGGGCCGAGGTCTACAAATAGACCCCAAATTGGTGCACGAAGCTGACTCTAGTACCTGGGCTGCAACAAGGGTCACCTCAATCTCAAGGATTGACCCTGTGTGCATCCAACGGGTTAGCTAAACCGCAAACAGATGAGCTAACAACCTAATGGTTGTGGACCTCACGTGAATTTGCTTGCAAGACTTTCTTCCGTTCTTTATGTTCCACTTTTCATTATCATTAATCTTTCCACTTTCTTTAGTGATAACACTTTACGTATACGGATAAATCACACCACGTAAAGTCACATAATAATATAATAAATAGGAACACAAGAACTGCCCAAAACATAAATAAAATAATCAAATAATAATACCAAGTCAAGCCAAGGGTCAAACCTTAAAAATCCTGATTTCCCAAAATTCTAGAAAAACTTTTAAGTGTTTAGGCGCATGGGCACTATACAGGCGCATGAACCCTGTTCGGGCGCATCAACACTTAGGCGCATGAGGAACTTAGGCGCATTGACACTATTTGGGAGCATCATTGTAAGGCCCCGTTCCCGGAATGCTTACAGCTGGTCAATAATTGCACACAAAGCATAAAACATACATTAACTTTACTAAAACATTGCAGCGGAAGTCTTTTAAACAAACCATTATATATATATATAATTGCTTTTGCAAAATAATACATCGTTGACAGATTACAAAATATTACTCATTGCATTACATCACAAAAACATTATAATTTAAACAACGGATGCCATCCAAAAAATACCATGTAGCTGCCCCGTGCCATCCTCAGCAACATTACCTGCCAACTGGAAACACGTAAAAGTCAGCGTTGCTGAGTGAGTTCTAGTTTTATAAAATAAAATACTTTTCTTTCATTTAAAACCATTCTTTCTTTACTTTCACATGTGATCATGCATCATACGTACACATAGATAATAATTTATTATTATCTTTCATCGTCATTCGTTGACTTCCGTTCATTCATCATCGTACGTCATCTTTATCATTCGTTATCTTTCATTCCGTACATTTCATTCATTAACCTTCCTTCGTTCATTCCTTCCGGATCAATGTCATCAGCTATACCCCAAACGTAGGAACAAAGCGGGTACTCGGCCGAAGTTTATCAGACTTCCATTCATTGCGCACAAAGCCTGGCACCAGCACTGGGGTAAGCGACAAAGATCCGGGTCAACCTCATGGATTGAATCCCTTACGAGTCTTTTGTGATAGCACAGTCACTCACCTCAACCTTGGCTTACGAGTCTTTTGTGACAACACAGTCACTCACCTCAACCTTGGCTTACCAGTCTTTTGTGACAACACAGTCACTCACCTCAACCTTGGCTTACTAGTCTTTTGTGACAACACAGTCACTCACCTCAACCTTGGCATACAAGTCTTTTATGACAACACAGTCACTCACCTCAACCTTTGCTTGCAAGACTTTCCCATTCATTCATTCATTCATTACATCGTTAATGGATGCATTCTTTCATTCTTTACGTTCCTCTTTTCATTATCTTCCGCTTTACATTACATAATACTTTCCGTTTATTTTCCATAATCATACCACGTAAAGCCACGGAAATAATATACATAACAAGGAACATAACATAAACATAACCATACCATGCATAGCATCATCACATCATCATCACATATGATATCATAACGTCAACATACATTACCCCCGGGAACATCCCAAGTCAAAGCCTACACTTTACATTTTCCCCAAAATTTCAGAAAATATTCTAAAGCATAGGCGCATGAGCACTATGCAGGCGCATGGTCTTCTGGGCGCATGGGAACACTTAGGCGCATGGGGAACTTTCAGGCACATGGGCACTATTTGGGCGCACGACCCAACACTTAGTCATTCTAGGCATTTCTAGGCGTATGGGCACTATGCAGGCGCATGAGTACCTAGACACATGGGCAGTTTTGGGCGCATAGGGGACACTTATGAAAATTCAACCGTTGGGCGCATGGGCCAAATCCAGGCGCATGGGCAACCAACACATACTAATAACATCATAATCAGTCCTAAATCATCAATTCATAATGTTCTAACTTAGTTCTAGCATTCTAAGCATCGTAACATGAACATGGCACCATCATAACATCATAAATCACCCAAATCATATCCCACCCACATTCCCACATACACATTCATACGGGTATAAAACCCAGTTTCATAAAAACATACACACATGCATTTCCAGCCCCAAAATCAGTTAAAACAAGTAAAAAGGGGGTTCTAGAACTCACCTGGACTCAGTGAGTAGCTTCTCAATTAAGCTTTCTAAGCAAGGGTCGCACTACACAGCCTGCAGATAAGTTAACACTTAAAGGGGTTAGTTTCTGCCTAATTTCGCTGCTAATTTCGCCGTATGATCAGCATTTTCACTGCTAGGTTCGCCAACAATTTCGCTGCCACCTTCGCTGGTAGTTTCGCTAGCATCTTCGCTGCCCGTTTCGCTGCCAATTTCGCCGAACTTTTGTTGGAAATTCAAGTCTGTGAAAAAACCTACGAAACTATAGTTTCGCAGGAAGATCCATAGTTTCGCTGGACGACTACATAATTTTGCTGGATGAACACCCAGTTTCGCAGAACGGGCTGAAATTACGAACCAACCCATTTTTGACCCAAAACTTCTATCTTTTACACCCAAAACCTTGGTTTATCACCCAAGAAGCTATATCTAAGCTTCTTACATGTTTTCTTACACAAAAATGTGAGTTTTGGGTGATTCTTTGCCACTTTCGAAAACCCCAAACCCTATAATTCGGGTTTACCCTAAAAGAACCGATTAAACGATGTTTCTTACCTGGATTCTTG
Organism: Flaveria sonorensis; assembly: GCA_025506505.1. Taxonomy (NCBI): domain Eukaryota; kingdom Viridiplantae; phylum Streptophyta; class Magnoliopsida; order Asterales; family Asteraceae; genus Flaveria; species Flaveria sonorensis. The sequence continues at coordinate 35,732,105 of CM046425.1, read as the reverse complement.
GTCTTTTCTTGTTGTTTGGATGCCCACAAACACCGATCTTCAATCTCTTGATCAACCGAGCCTTGGATCACCACTTTCTCTCTCTACACTCTTTCTCTAAAAGTTGGTGTTGAGTTGCAAATGAGAGTTGCTCAAGCTGACCCGTTTATATATACCGGGCGTTCCCGGGACCTTAAACTCGCTGAACACATAACCCGCGAGTTCTACTCGGTCCATACTCCATTTCCCGCTTATTTTCTTTAAATAATCCTAGCTAAGCCCATTATTATTAATTGGCTTGTTTCGACTTTATTCCGGGCGTTAGAAGTCCCCCCCTATTTAAGTTTCGTCCAAGAAACCTGTTATTCCTCGAATAAACGTGGGTAATGTTGTCTCATTTCCTCTTCAGTCTCCCACGTTGACTCAGATCCCTTCCTGTGCTTCCACTGTACTCGCACAAGTGGAACCACTTTATTCCTTAGCCTCTTCTCCTTGCGATCGATGATCGCCACTGGTTGCTCCACGTAATTGAGCTGTTCATCCACTTCAATGTCTTCTAGTGGTATGATCATATCTTCGTCAGCTAAGCACTTTCTCAAGTGAGATACATGGAATGTCGGATGAATTCCACTTAACTCACTGGGCAACTCCAACCTGTAGGCCACCTCTCCTACTAGAGCAATGATTTGGAAAGGCCCTATGTATCTTGGGCTCAACTTGCCCCGATTTTTGAACCGAATGATCCCCTTCCAAGGTGAGACTTTCAACATAACTCTATCACCCACCTGGAACTCAATCGGTCTACGCCTTTTGTCAGCATACGACTTCTGCCTATCTTTAGCTGCCTTCATAAAGGCTTTGATCTTTTCAAGTTTCTCAGTTGTAGCCTCGATCACCTCAATACTTCCTAACTCTTTCTGACCAATATCACCCCAACAAACGGGTGTTCTACATCTCCTACCGTATAGCATCTCATAAGGGGGCATACCAATGCTGGCATGATAACTGTTATTGTATGAGAACTCCGCTAACGGTAAGTGGTCATCCCAACTACCTCCAAAATCAATGACGCATGCCCGAAGCATATCCTCAAGCATCTAAATGGTTCTCTCTGACTGACCATCCCTCTGTGGATGATAAGCCGTGCTGATGTGTAACCTCGTCCCCATAGCATCATGAAATCTCTTCCAAAACTTGGATGTAAACCGAGTGTCACGATCAGACACAATAGACACTGGTACACCATGGCGACTTACAATCTCCTATAATATCCCGCCAACCCCAAGAAACTACAAATCTCGGATGACATCTTTGGAGACTTCCATTGCATCACCGCTTCCACCTTTGCCGGGTCCACCATGATCCCCTCCGGATTCACTACATGACCTAAAAACTGAACCTCGCGTAGCCAGAATGCGTACTTGGAGAACTTGGAATACAACTTCTCCCTTCTCAATGTCTCCATCACCTCCCGAATGTGACCGGCGTGCTCCTCCTCATTCTTCGAATAAATCAATATATCATCGATAAACACAATCACTGATTTATCCAACATCAGCCGACACACTCGATTCATCAGGTCCACAAAAGCAGCTGGCACGTTTGTTAAACAAAAAGACATAATGAAAAACTCGTAGTGTCCATAACGCGTGCGAAAAGCTGTTTTAGGAATATCTTATTCCTTCACCTTCAGCTGATGGTAGCCAGATCGAAGATCTATCCTTGAAAACCAACTGGCACCTTGGAGCTGATCAAACAGGTCATCAATCCCCGGCAATGGATACCGATTCTTCACCGTCAACTTGTTCAGCTCGCGGTAGTCTATGCACATCCTCATACTACCGTCCTTCTTCTTCAAAAATAAGACTGGAGCACCCCAAGGAGAGATACTCGGTCTAATGAACCCCTTATCAAGTAACTCCTGCAGTTGCTCCATCAATTCCGTCATCTCGGTTGGAGCCAACCGATACAGTGCCTTAGTAACAGGTTGAGCACCGGGTATCAAGTCAATCTGGAACTCAATCTCGTGGTCCGGTGGCACACCTGGTAAATCTTCGGGAAACATATCTGGGATCTCATACACAACCGGTACATCTGACAGTTGTGGTGTTAGCGTATCTACATCCTTCACATAGGCCAAGTAGGCACTACATCCACGCCTCATGCACTTTCCCGCCACCGCCATCGAAATCACCTTAGGAATTGTCGAATCTCGATCGCCGTAGATCATCACCAAACTCCCGTCGGGCGTTATCAGTCGAATCATTTTCTTACGACATTTGATATTCGCCTCGTAGTCCGCCAACCAATCCATTCCTAGGACTACGTCAAATCCGCCTAAGGTCATCACGAACAGTCTAGTAGGACATTTATGACCTTCTAGTTCTATATCACAACCCTCTATCAGATCAACAATCCTGGTAGACTTACCTATGGCAGTTTCTACATCAAAGGGCTCATCAATACTTCTACTACTAACAGGCAACTTAGCACAGAAAGTAGCAGAAATAAAACTCCTACTAGCACCTGAATCAAATAACAAAGAAGCAAGAGTTTGGTTTACTAGAAATGTACCTAACACAACATCGGGGTCCGTCCTAGCCTCCTCCCTAGTCATCGTGAAAGCCCTGGCGCTAGCTTTCTGCCCTTCAGTCCCGGTTGTTTTCTTCGCCGCGGAACTCTTAGCCCTCGGCTTCTTGCATTCCCTGACCATGTGGCCCTCCTCGCCACAGTTATAAAACCTCCTTACCCTGTAGTCCTTCACCACATGTCCTGTCCTTCCACACCGGAAACAGACATTGGATCCCAACCTACACTCTCCGGTGTGCTCTTTCCCACATTTGCCACACCTCTTCGACCCCGCACCGGGTGTGACCACACTTCGGTCATCCACCCTAGCAACTTTGTTGTTTGGAGCGGCCCCGCCACGTCCAAACCTCTTCCCATTCCAGTCCCGGCCACCACCACCCTTCTTGCTCACCTCAGCCACCACCACTTCCCTCTCGTCGTACAGCCTTCCCGCCAGATCGACCACCAACCTGAACGTACTCGGTCGGGCGGCGATCATATGCTTGCGGATATCCGCCGGCAAGCCCTGAATATACCTCTTGATTTTTTGCGACAGAGGTGCCACCTGATCTGGCACCAACCGTGCCATCTCGTTGAATTTAGTGGTGTATTGCTGATGCGTCATGCTTCCTGCCTCCAGCTGCAGGAACTCCCTCTCAACCTTGTCGAGCTCCCTATGAGGACAGAACTCCTCGATCACTAGTTTTTTCAACTCACTCCACCTCATCCTGCCAATCGCCCTACTACCCTCGGCCTGGACAATATTGTCCCACCAACACAGGGCCGAGTCCACAAATGAGTGGGTGGCAAACTTCACCTTCTGATCTTCCCGGCACTCGCTGATATCAAGTATAGCTTCCATCTCTCTCACCCACTGATGAGCAGCAGCAGCAATGCCATTTCTGTCAAAAGTCGGGGGCTTGCATCTTTGAAATGCCCCATAGTTACAGCCTCGTGCTGCCTCCGGCACAGGCTCTTCTTCTTCTTCCTCATCAGTAGAGACAACCGTCTCAGTCCCCGGTTGCTCCCTTACTCCTAAGGACCTATTCTTCTCTTTCCTTTCTCCTTCTCTCATAGCCTTTATCACTTCAGTCACCACAGACTGAAAGATCGTCTGCATGACCTAGTGAACCTCTTCCACCACCGCCTCCTTCACTGAGGCCCTTAAGTTAGCACTTTCATCACCACCCTCCGGATGAGGGGTCTCGGGCTCTTCATGAGCCACCTCTTCAGCCCTAGGCCTTCCTCTCGTGACCCGTGGTCCAGCACCACATCCACCACGACCTCCACCTCGAGAAGCCTTTGAAGATCTACCACCGGCCATCCTCTAACATGCTATAAGATTCAAACACTAACACAGTCATTCAAGGTAATAGCTCAGTTTATGTCAAGTATAGTAAGTCCCTAATTACAGTGGCCAGTTGTGATTAGCCACTTACTTTACTTTTCATACCCCAAGCATTTCCTATCCTGACTACATCAGTATCTAAATCTACTAAGAAGCACATAAACCCCATAACATGCGCACATAATACTGGTTAACATTAAGAAAATACCTGATGGCACGTAGCTACCCCGACTGGCATCCCTTCCCCTTTTGTTCCATTTTCAGTTTAAGTTTCGGTTTCTTTTGAAAATTTTAACCCGTTTCACTTAAACTTTGGCTCTGATACCAACTTGTAAGGCCTCGTTCCCGGAACGCTTACAGCTGGTCAATCATTGCACACAAAGCATAAAACATACATTAACTTTATTAAAACATTGCAGTGGAATTCTTTTAAACAAACCATTATATATGTATATATATAATTTCTTTTGCAAAATAATACATCGTTGACAGATTACAAAATATTACTCGTTGCATTACATCACAAAAACATTATAATTTAAACAACGGATGCCATCCAAAAAATGCCAAGTAGCTGCCCCGTGCCATCCTCAGCAACATTACCTGCCAACTGGAAACACGTAAAAGTCAGCGTTGCTGAGTGAGTTCTAGTTTTATAAAATAAAATACTTTTCTTTTGTTTAAAACCATTCTTTCTTTACTTTCACATGTGATCATGCATCATACGTACACATGGATAATAATTTATTATTATCTTTCATCGTCATTCTTTGACTTCCATTCATTCATCATCGTACGTCATCTTTATCATTCGTTATCTTTCATTCCGTACATTTCATTCATTAACCTTCCTTTGTTCATTCCTTCTGGATCAATGTCATCAGCTATACCCCAAACGTAGGCACAAAGCGGGTACTGGGCCAAAGTTTATCAGACTTCCATTCATTGCGCACAAAGCCTGGCACAAGCACCGGGGTAAGCGACAAAGATCTGGGTCAAGCTCATTGATTGAATCCCTTACGAGTCTTTTGTGACGACACAATCACTCACCTCAACCTTGGCTTACGATTCTTTTGTGACAATACAGTCACTCACCTCAACCTTGGCTAACGAGTCTTTTGTGACAACATAGTCACTCACCTCAACCTTTGCTTACAAGTCTTTTGTGACAACATAGTCACTCACATCAACCTTGGCATACAAGTCTTTTGTGACAACACAGTCACTCACCTCAACCTTTGCTTGCAAGACTTTTCCATTCATTCATTCATTCATTACATCGTTAATGCATGCATTCTTTCATTCTTTACGTTCCTCTTTTCATTATCTTCCGCTTTACATTACATAATACTTTCCATTTACTTTCCATAATCATACCACGTAAAGCCACGGAAATAATATACATAACAAGGAACATAACATAAACATAACCATACCATGCATAGCATCATCACATCATCATCACATATGATATCATAACGTCAACATACATTACCCCCGAGAACATCCCAAGTCAAAGCCTACACTTTACATTTTCCCCAAAATTTCAGAAAATATTCTAAGGCATAGGCGCATGAGCACTATGCAGGCGCATGGTCTTCTGGGCGCATGGGAACACTTAGGCACATGGGGAACTTTCAGGCGCATGGGCACTATTTGGGTGCATGACCCAACACTTAGTCATTCTAGGCATTTCTAGGCGCATGGGCACTATGCAGGCGCATGAGTGCCTAGACGCATGGGCAGTTTTGGGCGCATAGGGGACACTTAGGAAAATTCACGCATTGGCCAAATCCAGGCGCATGGGCAACCAACACAAACTAATAACATCATAATCAGTCCCAAATCATCAATTCATCATGTTCTAACTTAGTTCTAGCATTCTAAGCATCGTAACATGAACATTTCACCATCATCACATCATAAATCACCCAAATCATATCCCACCCACATTCACACATACACATTCATACGGGTAAAAAACCCAGTTTCATAAAAACATACATACATGCATTTCCAGCCCCAAAATCAGTTAAAACAAGTAAAAAGGGGGTTCTAGAACTCACCTAGACTCAGTGAGTAGCTTCTCAATCAAGCTTTCTAAGCAAGGGTCGCACTACACAGCCTGCAGATAAGTTAACACTCAAAGCGGTTAATTTCTGCCTAATTTCGCTGCTAATTTCGCTGCATGGTCAGTAGTTTCGCTACTAGGTTCGCCAGCAATTTCGCTGCCACCTTCACTGGCAGTTTCGTTTGCATCTTCGCTGCCAGTTTCGCTGCCAGTTTTGCCTAACTTTCGTTGGAAATTCAAGTCTGTGAAACTACCTGCGAAACTATAGTTTCGCAGGAAGATCCATAGTTTCGCTGGACGACTACATAATTTCGCTGGATGAACACCTAGTTTCGCAGAACGGGCTGAAATTACGAACCAACCCATTTTTGACCCAAAACTTCTATCTTTTACATCCAAAACCTTGGTTTATCACCCAAGAAGCTATATCTAAGCTTCTTACATATTTTCTTACACAAAAATGTGAGTTTTGGGTGATTCTTTGCCACTTTCAAAAACCCCAAACCCTATAATCCGGGTTTACCCTAAAAGAACCGATTAAACGATGTTTCTTACCTGGATTCTTGGTCTTTTCTTGTTATTTGGATGCCCACAAACACCGATCTTCAATCTCTTGATCAACCGAGCCTTGGATCACCACTTTCTCTCCACTTTCTCTCTCTACATTCTCTCTCTAAAATTTGGTGTTGAGTTGTAAATGAGAGTTGCTCAAGCTGACCCGTTTATATATACCGGGCGTTCCCGGGACCTTAAAGTCACCGAACACATAACCCGCGAGGTCTACTCGGTCCATACTCCATTTCCCGCTTATTTTCTTTAAATAATCCTGGCTAAGCCCATTATTATTAATTGGCTCGTTTCGACTTTATTCCGGGCGTTACAATCATCTAAAACTTAGTATATTTAGGCAATTCTTTGGGTGCATGGGTACTGTTCAGGCACATGACCCACACTTAGGCGCCTGAGCAGATTGGTTGGGCGCATGCAGTACTATTTGGGCGCATGAGTTATCACTTAGTGTTTTCAGGCAATGTCTTTGGCGCATGAGAACTATTGGGGCGTATGACCCTCACTTAAGTTTTTCTAAGGCAAATTTCCAGGCGCATAGGCCCTGTTTGGGCGCATGGCCTGTACTTAGGCGTTTCTAAGTCAAAATCTCAGGCGCATGGGCCCTGTTTGGGCGCATGACCACCTGTTATTCATTTTTTTTAGAATTGAAACTAACCCAGATCTGCATTTGCACCTGTTCTAAGCATAAGCCTAACATTTTAAACAACCCCAACACGTAAACAAGCAAGGAACATAAGCATAAACATTCATAAGCATACGGGTATCGTTAAATCAGTTATAAAACCTATTACACATACATTTTCAGCTCCAAAACATTTTAAAACACATTGAAATCGGGGTCTAGAACTCACCTAGTGCAGCAAACAAGTAAAACTCCATTGAACCTGGTTGCACATGAGTTCAAGCACCTAAACAAGCAAAGACAATCACCAGAACACATAAACACATATAAATCAGTTTCATGGTCAAAACCCAACATAAACCGAGCCAATTATGCATAGAAATACTTACCAAGATCAAAAACAGCCTCTTTCTCTCTCTAGAACCGAGAGAACTTCGATTTCTTCTTCTTCTTTTTTTGTTTCAGTCGAACATAGCAGCAGCAGGGGTGATATGGGCGGCCATGCCCATATAAAGTGCACTTTTTGACTTTTGTGTACTTTTACACAAAACACCCCTCATCTTTGGCTTCTTTTAGTTTTCTTCAAGATACATTCTTTTCTTTTATTTTATGTGACAAAAATTTGGGTGTTACATGCTCCCGCATAGTACTTATACGCCTGCATAGTGCTCATGCGCCTAGAACACTTAGAAAATATTCTGAAATTTTGGAAAAAAGGAAATTTAAGGAATTTCTCTTGGAGGTTTTGATGGTTGTAATTGTTTATGTTTTGCATTTTTTTGGGCTGTTCTTATGTTCCCTATTATGTATCTATCATGTGACTCTACGTGGTGTGATTGTATTCATATACGCAAAGTATTATCCTTAAAGAAAGTGAAAGATTAATGACTAATGTACAGTGGAACATAATAAATGAATGAAAAGTCTTGCAAGCAAATGATAAAGAAGGTTCATAACTCATTTAGAGTTGCTAGCTCAACTGTGTTAATATAACGTGCGATCTTGGCTAACCCATGAGGGTTCACACATAGGGGGATCAGTCTAAGTGATTAATCCATACGTACGAAATGGGGTCCTTGTCACTTAACACCGAGAATGAGGTCGCTGTGTGCCCAACGATGGGGGTAAAGTTATGACAGGACCTGGAAATAGTGAAAGATAATGAAAAAGTACGAAACGAATGAAGGCATACGATAATGAATGATAATAAGTTTATACCTTGATGTATGTAAGATGAATGCTCACGTACGAAAGTAAAGAAAGCATTTTATTGAAAACGAGTATGTTTCATATATTAACGATACGAGGTATTTTAACACTTTAAAACTAGAACTCACTTAGCAATGCTGACTTTTATGCATTTTCAGTTGGCAGGTAAATGTTACTGAGGATGACACATGGGGGAAGCTACTCATCAGGGCTAGACTGGCATCCATTCATGCTTAATGGTTTTGTTGTATTGTAATGCAACTAATAGATTATTTTGTAACCATAACTTACAACGATGTATTATTTTGCAACACTAATTATATGCAATAATGGTTTTTGTTAACTCAATTCCACTGCGATGTTTTATGAAATGTTTATTGTTTTATATAATAATGCTATGATTGTCCAACTGTGAGGTCCCCGAGAACGAGGCCTTACGTAATCCAACATCGATACACGCGAGGGAAAATTGATCCTACTTTTTTATTAAGAAGGATGCTGATGATCTCTTATGTGTTCAAGTGTATGTTGATGATATCATATTTGGCTCTGCAAGTCCAAGGTTGTGCAATGAATTTGAAGAAATCATGAAGTCTCGATTTCAAATGAGTTCTGTGGGAGAAATAAATTTCTTTCTTGGACTTCAAGTGAAGCAATCTGCAGATGGAATTTTTATCAACCAAGAGAAAATCATTGATAAACTCTTGAAGAAATTTAAACTGCAAGATTATCAATCCATAAGAACTCCAGCTGATTTAAATACCAAGATTGAACCTGATTCTAAAGGAAAATCTGTAGACCAAACTTTATAAAGATCTATGATTGGTTCATTGATGTTTCTTACTACATCTAGACCTGATATAATGTATGCTGCTTGTGTCTGTGCCAGGTATCAATCTGACTCAAAGGAATCCCACTTAATTGCTATTAAACGAATATTCAGGTATCTCAAAGGAAAACTAGCTTTAGGGCTATGGAGGATGTTGTCAAGATCGTAAATCTACGACGGGTGGTTGTTAGTTTTTAGGACCCAGACTAGTCTCATGGCAATGTAAGAAACAAACAAATGTCTCTGTTTCAACCGCAAAAGCTGAGTACATTGCTGCATCAGCAGGATGTTCTCAAATCCTTTGGTTACAAAACCAACTGCTGGATTACTGGTTCAATTTTTTTAAAACTCCAATTTACATTGATAATACTGCTGCTATGTTTATTACAGCTAATCATGTCCAACATTCAAAAACAAAACATATCAAGATTTGATATCATTTTCTCAGAGATAACTCTAAAAAAGGTTTAATCATTTTAATCCAAATTGAAACTGAAAAATAGTTGGTAGATCTATTTACAAAAGCCTTTTTACCAAGAAGGTTTGAGTATTTGGTAGAGTCAATTGGTCTTATTAAATATGTGTAAAAAAACTGGATGTTTTGAGCATTTTAGTTACTTGAGTCTTAAAATGATCAGAACCCTCCCTTAACTGAATAGAAAACAACAAGAGAAACTGTCAGAGTTAATTGCATGATTGTATATTGTGTGTGTGCATGTTTCATAGAAAAACAAACCAAAATACAAAAATAGAAAATTGAAAACTCAAATAGAAAAATATAAAACAAAAACACAAAAATTGAGTTTTTCTTGTTAGTTTAAGTGTTTAGGACTGAATCTGTCTTTGCAATATATGAGAAATGATAGATACATTAGTTATGATCAGTTGCATACTTCGCTTACGATTAAAGTCTGACGTGATCAGATATGATGTGCAGGTAAGCTCATGGAATTATACTGAAAAAGTAAACTCTTGTGATCAAACTAAATCACTCATGCATTCATGTTTGTCTATTTTAGTACCAATGAGTAGTGTTGACTTCTCAGATTGATTGCTTGATAAGTCATAATCTCACACCTGGTGGTGATATGAATAACCGTTGAGCTCAATTAATTTAAAGCATCTAATCATTTCTTTGTTATGAGTCATCATAGACCTGAAGTGATGAGATATCCTTTGTTGTAAGTAATTACAGACTTGGATATTATCACTTGATGCAAAAGATGCCAATGTGCACAATTTTCACATGAGATCTGGTTATAAGTATATGTCAGGTTAACAAGTTAAGAAAGGTGATTTCTTGCAGATCTTTATGAGGGTTGAACTCTCTAAGTCTAAGTGTGACTTACATAATGTCATATCTAATCATACCTTAAGCAATCCAAGAGTTTAAAAAGTAAGTGTGCTGAGTACCTTACCAAAAGCACTCATTTCTGTCCTTAGATCTCGTGTCTCCTTTGCTGCAGAAATGCTAACCTGGAACCGACTTGATCCGAATTTATTCACTATCTATGACTATCCACCAATTTCTTTTATTTCAATGTGCTAATCTTAACTGATATGATCTCACTGCAGACATATGATTCAATTGTACATAATAAATTTTTATTCTGTTTTAATATTTAATTTTTGCATGTTTTTCTGTGTGCAGGCATATTAACAATGATTAGTGTGCTCTTCCTATGACTTTCAAGAAACTTCTAAGTTGTATTAAACTTAAAAGTTTAGGGGGAGTAATAAGTAAAAGTGTCAAAGATAAAATTTTCAAATTTTAAGATATGAAAAATCAAAAATTAAATGTTTTGGATGGATATGATGAAGCTAAAAAGTTCAAGCATGTGTGTGTTTGATATAATGTAAAAATGAACCTGAAGAAAACATTTTAAAGTGAAAAAGCATCTTGCAACATTTTAATATGAGACTTTTTGTTAAAATTAGAGACTAAAATGACGGGAAACTGTTTCATTAAAAAAAAATTTGAATGTCAAAAGTACAAAATTGAGGGTCAATTATGTAAATTTTGGGTGAAAGTCAAAATTTGACAAACTGTTAAAAATTAGTATATGAACGGTACTAATGCGTTTAAACAGTGTTCAGGTGAAAGATTTGAAAAATATAAGTATTAGACTCATGAAAGTAATCTCATGAACCTAAACAGTGTTCAAACGTCCAAAATAGGAGCATGATGATTTTTCAGAAATTTGTACAAGTGTTGGGCGTTTCAAACAACATCATGCGCCTAAACAGTTGTCATATCTCTGAAATTTTTGGTTAAGTGTTGGACGTTTCATCCATACTCATGCGCCTACACAGTACCAGGCTTTCAAGAGTTGGGTGTTTCAAGTGAAAAATTACCAAGTGTTGGGCGTTTCAGTTAGTCCCATGCTCCTGAACAGTGTAAAAACGCCTAAACAGTGCCCATGCGTCTGAATAGTGCCCATGCGTCTAAACCTCATGCGCACAAATAGGGCTCATGCGCCTAAATTCTTCGTGTAAAATTGAGTCTCATGCGCACAAACAGTGCTCATGCGCCTAACAATTTACACTTCGTATAAATACAACACTTGTGATTTCAGGTTTCTCATTTACTCTCAAATCCCCTGATCTTGCACCCGACTATCGAACACCCTTGATTCACCAGTTCATCTTTCTGATTGTTATTTGTTCAATACTTGCGATTGATAGTTTGTTTTTAAGATTCTAAACGTAAGTTCATGAACAAATTCATAGAATTCCAAGTTTATAGTTTGAATTTAATTGGGCGTTTCATAACTATACGGGCTTATGAACCCTAGTTCGACTGAAATTTTGAAATCTGTGACCTTAATGTAAATGTTTAACTGAAATTTAACATTGATTGATGATATACACTTAATTCGAACATATTGTGATAATCAAATCTGATTTTCATTAAATTTGTTCTTGATGATGATGTTCTTGTTCATCAGTCAAAGTTCTTGAATATGAACAGTCACATTCATGAATTTTTAATAAAAATGGAAAATTAATCTTTTTTTTGAGAAAATTTAATGAATTAATATGTTTGAAATCATTTACACTCTAACTTGAATGTATTTTGTTTTTTTTAACAGAATACTTGAACACTTAGAAAATTTTCAAAGTGCAAGTTAGGTTAACAGAATTAAAACATAATAATTCATTTAAATTTCTATAAATATCAATTTGATTCAATATTGCAAATTCTTAAGTGTCTAATTCTTTTTGTCTTATCTTTTCAGATGGCTGAATTTAAGTTTGAGCCTAAACACAATGTAGTAGCATTTCTAAATGAAGATGTTCATGTTGCTATAGGCTATGAAGAGATAATTATATTCTTTTTAAGGACTAAGTATGTCTATGCTATGTGCTATCAGCCTGTGATTTATTCTAGACTGATCAAGAAGCTTTGGACTACTGCAACTGTTGAGATCAATAAAGAAGGGAGAAAAGATTTGAGAGGATTCATAACCAATGAAAGAATGATTGAAGTGTCAGAAGAATCCATTAGAGAAGCATTAAGTCTTGGAAACAATGACCCTAAAGATTTAGCAGAACTCTCATTTAATGAATGTAGAGAAACTTTTATTGTTATGGGTCATCCAGACCACTTTCCAAAGAAGCAATTTTTCAGAGCCCGAGTGTACAATCACTGGAAATTATTATGTTATATATTCCAACACGGTATGTCCAAATGAAGTGTGGGTTAGAACTCCTTTCTAGTTGATATAGCATCTCCAATTGTTGTATTTGCCACAAACAGAAGATTTAACATGGCTAGATGGATTATGAATAGATTTATCTTTAACTTGGAGAAAGGAATCAGAAACAAGTATCTGATGTACCCAAGATTCCTGCAGATGATCATAAATGAAGCAAATCCTGATTATCATGCTTATAGAGTTGGTGGTGAAAGATTGATTCTTGAGCATATGACAGAAACTTCATACAAAAGACTATCAATGATTACTGGTGCTCCTAATGTACCAATGTTTGACTATATGAGGGTTGTGGCTCAAGATGAGGTGAACATAAATGAAGATCATTTTCATTTACTTGAGGATGAACCAGTTGATCTAAACAACCTGATTGAAAGAGTTAGTTGATGATGATGAAGATGATGATAATGATGAAAGTTCAAGTTCTGATGATGATAATGATGAAAGTTCAAGTTCTGATGATGATGATGATAATAATGATGATGATGGTGATGATGGCAATGACATGGAACAATTAAATGAAGATGTTCATGAAACTAAACAAGTTGAAGATGTTCAGGAAGATGATCAAGGTGAAGATAGAAATGAAGAAAGTCAAACTATTGAGGAGATAGTTAATATGATTGAAGAATCAATTGAAACAGAAGAACAAACTGAAGTTAATGAAGATGTTCAAAACTTTGAAGTATTTAAAGATGTGATACATGATGATCCTGTAAGTTTGAATCAACAGGATACATATGTGGTGGAAGAAACAAACTTTCATTTGATTATTGATGAATTAAAAGAAGAAAATGCTAAGAAAGAGAATCTCATTGAAAAGTTAAGAGAAGAAAATGAGAAATTGAAGAAGGAATTACAAAAGAAAGATAAAGTGATTACTGATTTAAAGAAAGATAAAGATACAAATTTGCAAAATTTTGAAGTCAGATGAATGATTATGACCTAATGGAAGAAAAGTTCAAAGAATTAAAAGAAAGTCATGATGCATTGAAAGAAGAATTTGAAAAGATGAAAGATAGTCTAAAATCTCCGTCTCTGGAAGTCATGATAGTTTCTGAAGTTACACCAATTGATGTTGAGAAGATATCTGAGATAAATATAGGAAAAAGAAAAATTGATGATGTAGACATTTCAGTTTTAGCTAAATCATCAAAAGTTCAAAAGACTGCATCTGAAGTTGAAACTCAAGAAAGTCAAGACCCTATAGATCAAGAAAAGATTGAGGCACTTGATGATTTAGAATCTGAGTTTAAAGATGCATGGTATGATGAAGTATTGGAAGATGAAGACATGGTTGAAGTTACTCATTCTCCAATACAGGAAACAACTGAAGTCATACCTGTTGATAGTGAAGATAAGTACAATTACTTGATTAGAATGAAATACAACATAGTATTTTTGGATGGATTAACTATCTCACAAATAAATGAAGAGTATGAAAAGTGTATAACCGCTGAGTCTGTTGCACGTGTTGATCCGGATGAGATAGTAGTAGAGCATGGAGAACGAAATCCGCTTCAAGAAAGTATCAATGTTGAAGAACTTTCAACTTTTGAGTTACACCATCCTGATCTAGATTATATGAATGTAACTGCTTTAAGGATATGGTTACAATCACGTAACTATCCTAGGAAGAAATAAACAGACTTCAAGCAGAATCTTTGAGGAACTTGGTGAGAAGTTTCCAAGAAACAGAGAAACAAACAAACAAAATGATAGTCCTTGACATGGACAACCCACAATATCTTGAGATTACAAATAGAACAAGAATTCTAAAGCCTCAAGAGATCAAAAACATGGAGTTGATAAGAAGTGGACACGAGAGAAGGAAAGAGCTAATAAAGATGTTTCCTGAGATTGAAAAACAAGCTTATCAAGTCTCGATTGAACAAAAGCAATTATGGAATAAAGCTAGAACAGCAAGAGACTTGGTGCGAAATGTTTACGAAAAGGACAATCAATTTCAGAACTGCTTAATGCAATGATTGTTCCTGATAAAACAAAAGAAGTTAAAATAGTAGCTTGGAAATATGATGAAGTATTTTATGCCTTTTTGATCAAGAGAGTAAATGCTATATGTGATGTTTATCACTTTTACTCAAGCATCATTGAACTTCCTGTGCAAGACTTAAAAGAGTTGAACAAACTTTCTTTGATTAACCCAACAAAAGCTGGTCGCGGTGAAAATTTTGTTTAATTGTTAAACCGGGGAATATCAAGGATGAGTTCATTTCTTAAAACAATATGTGATCAGGAAGATAAAGAATACTTTAAATCATTGAAAAGCAAAGGGAAACTTGGAGAAAAAAGTGTAGAAGAAGATTTATTTTTGGATGCATTTAGTGATAAATACTTTGATAAAGTAACAAATCCTGGTCTAAAAGTGATTGATGGCTCTCAAACGACAAAACCAATTCTACGATGGTTTTATAATGTTGATACATTTGAGTTGAAGCTTTATTAGAAATCTGGATGATTGGGATAAAGATATGATTTCTTTATTTGGAGTATTTGAGCTAAAATTGCTTCATCCAAGTTACATTTCTTTCTTATCAATTCAAAAGTTTGAACGGGTATATTCTGAAGTTGCTGAAAATGACAAAGAAATACTTCTTGAAGATCATTAAAGACATGAATGCTGCAATGGAACGAATTGCATTACTCAAAGCGTTAGCGTATGCAAACATTGTTAAGAAAGATATTAAGTCAATTGAGTTTATGAGGATATCAAGTAAGGGAGTGCTAGAAGTTTATTCTCAAGATTATCCAAAACCTTTGGAATTCTATGCAAACATTGATATTGTAGGTTTGTCCAAGGAAACATTGGAAAGAATGGAAAAGATGGAGATAAAGACAATTGAATCAAAGCCGGAGCAAGCTATTTTAGTAGGAAAATTTAAGCCAGCAATTACAAAAGCATTGAGAGAACAAGATCTGTACAAGGAGAAGCCTATGTTCAAATTAAAAGAAGAACCAAAAGATTTATTTGATGTATTAAGAATGAAGAATGAAGATTGAAGAATGAAGATCAAAGATTGAAGAATTTTGAAGACCGAAGACAAAGATTGAAGATTTTAAAGACTGAAGACAATGTCAATCTTAGGAGGAGTATTGTAGAAGCCTCTCGAAGATTAACATTTAGTCTTTATTGTATTTATTAATAGTTTTGTCATAGTATAGGAACTTATTTGTAAATATATGTTCCTTTTTGTTTTCTTTGATAGTATAAATAGCATAGATTATGTATTGTGCAGGTAAGCACAAAGACTAGACTAGTGCACCTTAGAATCAGTTGAACGAATTGTAATTGTTTTCTCTACACTTGTATTTCTATGTTTTCTATCAATGAAAAACTATGAATTTTTCTGATATGTTTGCATTGATTTGATTACTTGTGTTTGTTTTGATTCAATTGCATCACAATATCATCACAGATCGATCCATTTTGATCCTATCATATATGTTGCAGACCAAATGAAAGAACTCAACCCTAAAGACTAGTATGATGAATCAGGGAACCCATTTGGCATATAAACCCCACATCAATTGCCCATACAACTGATGTGGGACAAGTCCCATACCTTGCAATGGTTTCAATCCATAACATTTGCCCCTCCTTAAGTACCGACGTCCTCGTTGGTCACGACTGGCTCTCTCCAGGCCACCACTCTGTGGGCCACCACTCCAAGGTTAGCTCTGATAACACTGTTACAGACCAAGTGAAAGAACTCAACCCAAAAGACTAGTTTAATGAATGAAGGAACCCATTTAGCCTATAAACCCCACATCAATTACCCATAAAACCGATGTGGGACAAGTCCCATACCTTGTAATGGTTTCAGTCCATACCATTCACCCCTCCTTAAGGACTGATGTCCTCGTTGGTAACGGCCACTTTGGTCATGACTGGCTCTCTCCAGGCCACCACTCTGTGGGCAACCACTTTGAGGTTGGCTCTGATACCACTGTTACAGACCAAATTAAAAAACACAACCCAAAAGACTAGTCTGATGAATGTGGGAACCCATTTGGCCTATAAACCCAATATCAATTGCCCATACAATCGATGTGAGACAAGTCTCATACCTTGCAATGGTTTCAGTTCATAACAGTATTAAGTTTATTAAAGTGGGTTGGGTCGTTTTGACCTGTTTAAACTAAAAGTTGGATGTATTAAGTTTATTAAAGTGGGTTTGGGTCGTTTTGACACGTTTAAACTAAAAGTTGGACGTATTAAGTTTATTAAAGTGGGTTTGGGTCGTTTTGACCCGTTTAAACTAAAAGTTGGATGTATTAAGTTTATTAAAGTGGGTGTATTCGGGCTGTTTTGACATGTTTAAACTAAAAGTTGGATGTATTAAGTTTGTAGCAACTAGGTTTGGATGATTGAAAGTTAAGAATGTTATCGTTTATTATTTATACAAAGTTGGTTATCCATATTACAATAGTTATGCTGTCGATTTTAGTAAAACATTTAATGTATGTATATTTTATTGTTTAATGCAGGAAAAAAAACTATGAACAATATAATAAATCAATGTCAAGCTCGGCTGGAGATAAGACAACGATGGATGAGTTCTTATGTCTCAAAGAAGCTTTAGGTTCTCGGCGTTCACATATAAAAGGCGTTGGTCGAACAGTGAGAAGCGTAACTCCGAACTTGTTCCCTAATGGTCAATATGATTAGTTTGTTTGTTTTTATTTGGATAATTATATTTGAATATGGTGATATTTAAGTTTCTATGTTTATTTATATTAGAATTGAATGGAGTTTGTTTGACAAGATATGGCTTTTGTATTTCCGGATTTCATAGATTTATTTATTTTTATAATCTGGAAAATTACTTTTAAAAATAAAATAAGACCTATTGAGACTAAATTTCGTCGCTATAGTTGGCACATGTAGCGACCATATTTAGTGGCAATAGGTAATATTTTTCTTATTTAAAGATGAAGCTCCAACTATTGCGATGAGACTTATAACGTCGAAAATATTGGCCTAATAAGACGGAGAAATAGAGACGACACAATGGAGACTAAATTTCGCCGCAATAGGTTTTAAAGACTATATTTCGTCGCTAAAAGTGAAAAAAAATTAGTCGCAAAAAGACTAATTTGTTGTAGTGTATGTTTATGTATTGGTATTGTTGAAGACCTCAACATTTATGTTTATGTTTGTTTACACCAGGCGGGATATGTAGGCCCTGTGCCTTAGGTTTTTGGATAAAATGATGTAGTACCATGATGTTTAGAAGTCTCATTTAGGGCAGTTTTGTATGTAACCTGGCATACTAATAATATATATGAAGTAATTAACTAAACTTATGGAAATGTATTTGTGATATTTATAATCAATGTGTTTTGAGCCATAGTCACATTTCAACATTTCAAACACTTACGCCGGGATGTAACACTATAAATGCTTACCGAAATATGTTTTAGTATGAATGTTAGTTAAATTTTACAGCAATATGTAATTAATATTCAAATAAAATTGAACAAATAGTCATAAAAGCACATCAAATTGTATAATCTATTAGTTTCTTATATTTGTGTAATATCCCGTGTTTAATCGTGAAATATAGGAATATTAGATATTTTTTATTTACACTTCCACTTATCTTTTTTAATATTCATTCTGATATATTCAAAATTCTCAAGATTCAATAATAAGGGTTTATTTGATATCCAAATTCTCAAGAAATAATAGTAACTATTTTAGTATATTTATTTTAAACCGCTATATAAAATACAGGATATATGTTTAGAGTTGGTGTTGTGGGTGCGGAATTGTGATGTGACACGTTGGTGACAGTAGAAACACCGTACCACCCCATCCAAGCACTGGCCAAAATGAAGAAAAGTCAAAATATTGGCCGGTGTCGGTGAATGTGAAAAACATAGAAGGAAGAATGATATGCAGGATGGAGAACCTGCGTGGTTGATGGTTGATACGTACCGAATGATCAAACACCACCTAAATCCTCAATCCATGCACGGTCCTTTATTACGACACCCACCACCCAATTTTTTCAACTTGCATGTGTAAAATTCTACATCATCATCAAAAAAAGATTAAAAACTTTTTTATAATTAATTTTCTTATCTATAATTAAAAACTTTTTTATAGTGTCATAAGTCATAATCACCCATGAAGCATATGTTCTCGAAGTGGCTAAAGGAAAAGGAAAACCCAACGAAACAATTGTCGGGTAAGGAATATGATAATTACCAGAATTTGTTTTAGCATACGAAAGTTGATAAACAATAAAATTATTTAACGAAATTCTTATTTTGTAATTAATATTTAAATATAAATATGAAAATCACTCATAAAAGCAATACAAATTTTTATTCAATAAGTTTATTGATTTCATCTAACTTAATTTAAACAACTAATACGAACGAGACAAGACTAGAGGTGGTATGCTTTGTTCATTACAGAAGAAATTATTTGGATCAACCTTACCTTTCACCATTGCCAACCTCTTAAAGTTGCCCTTAAAATACCTTCTTCCCCATCCCATTGCGTCACCATAACTTGTACGACATGCATTACCATTTGAACCCAGATCCAAATCCCTAAAGTTCACGTAACCTTCCCTGGGGTTCTTTGACACATAGGGTCTCATCTTCTCATATATCCTTCTTAATGAAGCAACATGTTGTTCAAATGCCTCATCATCCCACCCAATGATGTACTGTATGATGTACAGATTCCCTCCCCTATGCGGGTATGGAGTCGCACTTTCATGTATCTCGTTCATCTTTCCACCATGAGGCTCCCTCGCTACACTCAAATTCTCATGCAAACACCATTTCAAGATCTCTTCAAGTGCCTCCACTGGTATTGGTTTCTTAACATAGTCTGACTTAGCTTTGAAGTAACTCTTAGGCCACGGTCGTCTCTCTATTAGTGCCTCAACGCTTTCGCCTTTTAAATAAATCCAATGATAAACAACTGATTCAATCCAACTCATCTCAATGCAACCTTTAACCTGTAATCCCAGTTCGGGAAAAGCGTCACTCACTATTCTCATAAGCTTGTCAGCGGTCCCCAAGAACAACGCATTGATCATCACTTGGATAGTGCGATTTTCTTTTTGAGTCACTGGAGTTGTAACAAGATTAATGAACAAATCCTCAGTTATATTGTGAGCAATATGCTGCCACTTGTTCACAAGTCTAGTAGTACCTTCATCTAGAGGTTTAGAAACACTAAAAACAGTAACAATAGGTGGAACATAAACAAGATTGATCTTCCATGATAGTACAACACCAAAACTACCTCCACCACCTCCTCTAATGGCCCAAAACAAATCTTCACCCATTGAATTTCTATCCAGAATCTGCCCATTCACATCAACCACAAGTGCATCGATTACATTATCTGCTGATAAACCGTATTTCCTTGCCATCATGCCAAACCCTCCTCCACTTATTTGCCCACTGACGCCCACTGATGTGCACTCTGCAGATAGGAATCCAAGGAGATTGCTTTTTCTTGACACCCAATAAGCTAGTTCACCAAGAGTAGCACCGGATTCGACCCATGTAGTTTTAGCCTCTGGATCAACTGTTACTGACAGGAGTTGGTTGAGATCAAGAAGGATGAAAGGAGTGTAATCAAAGGAGGTGTAGGACAGGCCTTCATAGTCATGACCACCGCTTCGAATTCTGATGTTGAGTCCAAATTGAACACTACAGATGACCGTGGATTGTACATGGAAATATAACAAAGGTGTGATTACTGCCAATGGTTTTGGGGTTGTAGGGGTATCAAATCTAAGATTTAGGATTGAATATTGAAGGATGTTGGAGTATAAAGTGTCATTAGAAGTGAAAACAATGTATGACATGTTTTGTGAAGTTGTGTTAGAGATGCAATCAAGAAATTCATCAAAGCTTGTTGATAGGAAAAATGGGAACGAAAGACTTAGAAAAACAATTGCAAGCTCACACCTAAGGGAAACGAACTTCATCTTTTATGTTTACTTTTTCTTCTTTGTGATATCTATTAGAGCATAATTATATACACTATATGTCATATGATACATCTTCTAGTTAGGGTCACTATACCCAAACCACCCCAGTCTAATCTCAAACCGTCTTCAAAGTCCGTTTGAAAACATGCAAAAAAGACGTCTGCTAGCTAAATGACGATTTAAGCATAGCCATTTTCAGCTTATGTAAAATATCACGGCCACCTTGAATTTTGAATGGCGGTTTGAGCATAAGGTGAAACGATTATTTGCATGTAATGTAAAATCTCATCTCTTGCTTCTAATGAAATTTAAACAGTCGTTTGAGTTTGTCGTCACACTGTGATCATTTGAGTTTGGGTGTGGCATGTTTAAGTGTAGCGGGGGGTGTTTATGGATATAGCATGACCATTTCAATGAAGAAGATAATAAATTGATGACCCTCTTTTCATGTATGAAAATGGAAAATATATTTCTAACTTCATATAACATCACAGAGAAAATAATATTTGTGTTATCTTACGATTAACCTAATGGAAACGGCATCACCCAACCTCTAGGTGTAAGATGCATCATGATTCCTTTTATTCAAAATGTCACCGGTTTAAATTTAAAAATCACCGATTTAAATTCTATAAAGCGCAAGTTCAAGGTGATTAATAATCCTGGATGAGTCTAAATGGAAAGACTTCTCTCTTATTCTTAATACCAACTAATGATATTATAAGATTCAAAATTATGCAACAAGAGTGGGTGGTCGATAATTATTATTACAATTTTTTTTGGACGGCTATTAGTTATTTTCTTTATCACTCGTAGCAAATCTATAGATTGACGAATATTTCAATCAAACAAAAAGTTAGATTTACATTATTGATTAATATTATATTTGATGTAAAGTTGAGAGTGTTTAGTTTTAAGACGACATTGTGATGGTAAAATGATTTACTTTTTAATTAAAAGATTGTGTGTTACGTAGTGCACGTGTGATGATTTTAAAATAATTTATTATATAGTAGAGAATGCATGTTTACTTGTCAAAGAAAAAATTAATATTGCATTACAATATACTATACTTTTAACATATACAAAACTCTAACACGGATATGTCACTTGGACCGTTCATAAAGTTACAGCTCTTTCTTCTCACAAACAATCCTAATCAGCATGCCACAAACACTTTTTACTCCCAACACTATCCTTTTCACAAACACCTTTATTTTTTCACCTCACATTTTTTTTTAATTACTTTAAATAAAGATATTTAAATTATTGTAAATATATTTAATTAAAATAAATAATGGAATTAAATATCAAATGATCAAGTTAAATACTTAAATTAAATAATTCTAAATAAGAAATTAATAAAATTAAACCGCAACTACATTAAAATAAAATAAAAACAACAACGTAAAACAATAAAATAAAAACTACCATACAAAATTAATAGATAGAAACAATAATAAAACTACTCTGTAATCCCCCTATTCGTCCAGAGATATTCTATTAGATCGTTTCGCAATGCATGGTGCGCGTCCTAGTTACGTAAGCTTCTAAATCTCTGTAGGTGTGTTTGAAATGATGGTGGTGTCCCGTTATTGTAACTTTCTGGCTCTGGTTCTTGCTCTTCACACGACCAGTTAGTTATGGAGCGGCTTTCATCTTCTACAATCATATTATGTAATATAATACATGCATGCATTATATCACCTAATACCGGTAATGTTGGGTTCAACAATTGATAAACTGAAGCTTTCCAAACCACAATCAAAGCCAACTAAAGATCTCATTGTACAAGTTCAGAGACCAAGTTGATAAACAGAACAAAACAAACACAAGACAAAGTCAACATCAAGACCACAAGAAAAGTCGAAATTAGGTCATGATGTAAAAACATTATAAATATAACCACTAGTGCTACTTTGTAAAGTGTGGTTATTGCAAAGTGTGTGAGTGGCTGGTTGTTCTTAAGTGTGTGTTTTTCATGGTGTAAATCACCACCCAAGGAGAAATTCTCTCCTTTGGGTGGGTTTGATGTTCATCCATCTTTGTATATGTTTCTTCATTGTAATTTGTTATTCAATATCAATGAAATCATAACAATATACATTACACCCACGTTCTTGTTCTTCGATTCACACACTTCCACCCATCTTTAATTTTGAATTCTCAGATCTGAAAATGATGAACCCTAAGATCCAGGCTCAACGAATCTGAAATATTGATTCAGCAAGTTCGAGGATCTTACTGGGGATCGTATCATTACCCACCTAGCTTGAAGAACACCAAAGGCTCTTTCTACATCCTTTCTTGCAGACTCTTGACGGCTTTTGTACCACTTAATTTTCATATTATTCTCCGGTGGATATGTAAAACTCTTTACAAGTGTTGCCTATTCTGGATAAATACCATCTGCAAGATAATACCCTGTGGTGTAGCTATGCCCATTCAATGTAAAATTACATTGCGGTGCATTCCCCTCTAAGATTTGATTGAAAACTGGTGATTTATTAAGCACATTGATATCGTTGTTTGATCCAGCTACTCCAAAGTTGCCATCCAAAGCAAAAGTGGTATACTCCCCTGTGCTGCTTGTCTTTGTTCTTTTGGAAGCTTGATGACCATACACTTTGGTAGGCCCTGAATATTTTGGAATGTCTTTAACTATCCTCCACACATGTTCATATGTGAAGGCAACATTATTAGTGTTTGTGTAATCATATTTTGCTTGGGTTATATATTGGTCTTCTGACCAACTATTTTTGTATTGTGACTTGATACGAACATAAGACGCATTAAAGTGAGCAACCTTTCCTTTGATCATATGCCAGTGACTTCTAAGGATGTGAGCATTTCTTGGAATTTGAGGGTTCCCAGCATTGTAATGTTATTTATCCTCCCCCAATATGCATGTTGGTTTTGACTATTGGCAATTGTTGGGTCTTCAGAAATGGCTACATAAGCCTTAGCCAACAACACTTGATCATCAGCTGCCCACTTGATACTGATAGACTTCTCAGCTTTTTCTTTTCCTTTTCCTTTCCCTTTCTTCTTTGTTAGTGTTTTTTTGGGTGACCATGGTGCTTCATCAATCAGTTGTTCATTATGTGATTGTGATTGCTATTGCTGCACTTTTTGAAGCTCTTTATGTTTAAGCCATGCTTGATATTGTTGATAGTCTTCCAATGAAGACTGAGATTATTAAAGATATGGGAATCCCTCGGGTTGTGGAAATTATGAGAAGCCAGGTTGTTGAACATATTGGAATCCTCCAGGTTGTTGAACATGTGAGAATCCCCCAGATTGTTGAAGATACGGGAATCCCCCGGGTTGTGGGAATTGGGAGAAGGGTGTTAATATTGGAAGAACGCGGGTTGCTGATGTGGGCATTCTTCATTGGTTTCATCATTTAACATTTATGTGAAAGAGAATGGAGCTCTTGGATTCATTGAGAATTGAATTTTGATTTGTGTATAGAAGAGAGATAGAATGTTAGAAAGAAGATAAAGTGTGATTTAAGAAAAACTCTCAAGTGAATAAAACATATTTATAATAGGTAAACTAGTCGTTTTGAATAAAACAAAAAAGTAGTCGTTATTAATAGAACAAAAAACTAGCCGTTATGAAAAAAAAAAAAAAAAAGTAGCCGTTGTAAATAAAACAAAAAAAATAGCCGTTATGAAAAAAAATAAAAAAGTAGCCGTTATAAATAAAACAAAAAATTTTTAAAAAATAAAATAATAAACTCTAATTAATTAGTTTAGTATTATAAACATTAAAAAATTAAAAATATTTTTATTTAATTAACACATAATAATTAAAATATTATTCTTAAGTTATTATTTTAATTAAAAGATTTAAAAATATTTTAATTAAAAATATTTTAATTTAAAATCATTTATAATAGTAGGGCCCACTACTATATTTATATTTTACAAATAATTTTATAGTGATGGGGCTCACCACCACCTCTTCTTTATCTGCCCTTGTCCACGAATCCCCCACCTCCATCTCCTCTCCTCCATCGTCGCCCTTCCGGCAGGCGCGATCCACGTCGGCGACGGGCCAATCACGAGCGTCGCGATGGGGATAGTCTTAGAATGATGAAATCTACACATTTTAAAGGGCAATAACTCTACGTTTTGGATTGTGGGATCTAACAATGTCTAGTCAATAATTATTGTTATTGGTGTCTTTAAAAAAAACAATAATAAAGTGATTTTACTTTTTGATTTGGCAATAAGAAAAACGTTAGTTGTCAATCATTGTTTCCTATGACAATGTAGTTTTTCTTTGAAGAACATCACTCAAGATTATTGTTTGGCCATGGATAATAAGACATCTTATCCGCAATTCAGGCTTACATGCACAATTAATACAACTTACGGTGGAATCAAGCATAAATTTTATTACAAACTACAACATTAAATCACCACATTTAATAATAAAAAGCAATCTTAAGTGCTCTTTTGTTTTTTAGATCCGCCATCTTCAAGTAGCTCTTAAACTCTTTTTTAAGGGTTACTTGTGAAATGTTGGTGACCTCATGCTATACAGATTATAAAATTTGCTTTGACTTACATACAATATCTATACTATTATAATACAATTTTTGAGCACTATTGTCATTTTGCTCAATCTTTAAGACACATATGATCATTTTTAAGCATAATATACAAGTGCTCAATGTAATATTTATAATATGTTATTTAATACATTATATAATGCACATTAGGTTATTTGTGATACTTTAAGTTATATTTATTTTTTATTTATAATTAAATACTATTTAAATTAATAATTAATTATATGGTTGCTCCATATGGTATGTCTGTAAGGTTATATTAGAAGGCTGATGCAACCAAAGAAGCCAAAACAACCAAGGTGCTTTTTGCATGCATGCACTGATGTACAATGTAGATGTTACTTCGGAAGTTTTACACTCATCATAGAAATTATTCTAAGTGTAAAATCTTTCGAAGCCAAAGATGAAGTCTTTCGAAGCTTCAAAGACAAATTCTTCCGAAGCCAAATAAAGTGAAGACTAATTTCTTCCAAAGATAGAGAGGACATGCTTTCTCTGATCTATTTTTTCATAAAGCTGACTTACTTTTCGATGCAACTCTGAAGACTCACCAACTTATACAAGTTGGTGAAAAGGTCTATACTTTTGTAAACTGTAGATTATGGTCTTGGGTCTGTAACTTCCTACTTTGTACCTTTTATTGTTTTAATAATATGTTAGGATGTGAGCTATGGCATGTCATAGTCACTAGTCAAAAGGCAATCTGCCTTTTGACTCTATATTAATCTTGTTGTCTAGATTAGTATTTCCAGCTGGCTTTCATAGTATGGACGGTTGTAGGATGTAGTATAAAGTATCTCAGACCCTTGTATTTCTTTTTATGCTTTGTAACACTTGTAATAGAACTTGAGAACAATATACAGCATCCTTGAAAACCATATTACACTGTTCTTGTTCTTAGTTCTGTCTCATTGTTTACTTGTGTTCTTAGTATCATTTACACAAACCCGGTTCCCCATTTGATCTGTTAAGTGTTCTAACACTCTCCTCATTGTGAGACTGATTGTATTGACCATCCCTTAACCGGTCCTGCAGTTGGTATCAAAGCATTTTAGGCTCTTGATTGTAAGATCTCACCATCTTAAATCCCTTCAGTTTCATAAAACACTTAACATCACAAATGGAAGCTATCACAAAGCCTGATATAGAAATTGGTACTATGACAATGTCTACACTGATCACTCCTGATGACTTTGATACTTAATGCCAAAGAATGGAAGGCTTCATCAAGTCTCAAGACTCCAGGATGTGGGGATCTGTTGTCTATGGACCTCATGTACCATCCACCTCTTCAGCTACTACTGGTGGTGGTATGATACCAAAGGAAGTGGTTGATTATCTTCATGAAGACTGGAAGAAGATAGACATAGATCAGAAGGCCATGACCGCCCTCCAAACTGCTCTTCCAAACTCTATCTACAGAGGCTTCAAGAAGTGTAAGACTGCCAAGCAACTATGGGCTGCATTAAAGCTGATGTATGAGGGGTCAAATGAAGCAAAAGAGAAAAAGAAAGACCTCTTGAAGCAGCAGTTTGAGAACTTCACCTTCAAGACATGTGAAACCATGACTCAATAATCCTTCAATTATGTTAAGGTTGTGGATACTCTAATGGATGTTGGAGTAACTTTTAAGAACATGGATATTGTGAGGAAGTTCATGTCCTCTCTTCCCAGACAATGGACACACTATTGTGTGGTCATTAAGAGGACTGAGAACCTCAAGACCCTTACTCTCACTAAGTTGTATGGTATCCTCAGTGGCTACCAGATGAAGATGAACATGCAAAATCCATCTAGTAACTCCAACAATCAGCAGAGTCATGTGGTTGAAAGGGATTGCAGAGAACCACAACATTATCTCATCTGCTACCCTGACAACTCACAAATGGGTCCTTTCATCACCTTCCAGGAGACACCAAGAGAGAGCTACATCAAGGAAGCCCATTCCAAAAGACAAGCTCTTCATAAACCTTTGTGTCTATTGATAAAAGCACATACAACTTTCTCTTTACCCTTGAAGACCTGGACTGTATCCATCCAGATGATCTGGCGTACATGGAAATAGTCCAGCAAATGACTCTTCTCACTCACAAAGCCAAGAAGTTTTACAAAAGGACAGCGAGGAAGTCTCCTAGCAGTGCAACCAGTGGAAAGTTTGGGCTGGACAAAAGAAAAGTGAAGTTTTACAACTGTAACCAAATGGGACACATTGCTAGAGAGTGCAAGGCACCAAAGACAAATGGTGGCCAAGCACAAACCAGACCAAACTACACTGATGGAGCTCCCCAGGATGAGAATCCCAAGCAGCAAGCTGTAGTTGCTGTTGAAGAAGAAAGCTTTGACTGGAGCTTTCAGGTTGGGGATGCATCTCCAAACCAAGCACTGATGGCAGATCATGAAGAAGCCAAGGTATTAGAACATCTTTGTACACCTGAATGTATTGCTAAAGTTAACAAAGATGAGATCTGATCTTGAGTCTTTAAACATTTTAAAAGCTGATTTCAAAAGAGCTGAAAATGATTACAAACTTAAAATAGAATATTTAGAGAAAACCATTCCAACTTTTAAGCATGAACATGCCAACTACAGGACTCAGATAAAAGATCTTATCACTAAGTTAACTGAATGCCAGGCTGAGCTTGTGATCAGCAAAGCCAGGGCAGAAAAATGTGTTCTTGAAGAAGAGACCTTCAAGAACATGATAACCTCATCCTTGCATGCAAAAGTTTGTTATCAGAATAAGAAGGGACTGGGATCTACTGAGATAGCTCCTCCACATACTTTATTATCTGTAAGATCTCCAAGGTATGGAACTTATGAAGATGAGCTTCCCCTCATAGACCCTATTGATGAAGAGGATGAAGAGAAGATAGTGAAGGATGATTCTGAGAGGAGTGAAGAAGATCATCCTAAGAAGGGTCACTATTCTTTTAAGGAGAGAAAATAATCTAGGATGACCAAGTCTAAGAGGAAGAACTTGATCAGGAAAGCAAAGAGGAGATCAAAGAAGGATCAAGAGATCAATGCCACTTTCAACTCTAACCAAAAACAAGTGTTTATCTCTATAGGATTTGAAGTGGTAAAGGCTGAAGACTCAACTATGAACTCTACTACCAGGAGTTCTAGTTCATATCCAACTCATTCCAGCAAAGAGAAGAAGGCTGATCAGCCGTGTACCACTGCTACACAGCCTGAACCATCCAGTTCCAAGAGCAAGCCTCACCCTAAGAAGCTTGCTACATCATCTGTGAAGATGAAGATGGAGGTGGAAAATGATCAAGTTCAGTCTTTCTCTCAAAAGAAGACTCTCAGAAAGAAGCAAATGGATTGCATCATGTATGGTAGTACTTCTCATCTTGCTAAGGATTGGATCTACAATCCTAAAAGTACTATTCATATGATCAAAGAGAAAACTTCTGAGAAGAAGAAGGAAAAGCTAGCTTCGGAAGGAAAATTTTTTTCCTTCGGAAGCTCCAAGGAGAAAAAGAAGACAAGTGAATACTTGCCTTCGGAAGAAAATTTGGTCTCGGAAGAAAGGAATTTTTCCGAAGTATTGAAGCCTGCTGCAGTGAAAGCAAGATCTTCTGAAGGTCCAGTCTGCAAAACTTCTGATGTTGTTAAAACTTCCAAGGTGTTAAAGGTCAAGTCCAATCTTTCAAAGATGGTGTGGAAGATGAATAAAGACCAAGTGACTGAAAGTTCTTCATCAATAACAGCTAATGATCCTCAAAGCTTGAACATAGGATCAGTTACTATTATATTGTATTCAGATCACTTTGATAACCCCAAGACCAATAAGGCTTGGGTTTCCAAATATAACTAACCACTTCTTTCTTGTGCAGGAACAGCTAAAGAATAAGAGAAATGTATGGATCATTGATAGTGGATGTTCCAGGCACATGACTGGCAATGGTTCTCTATTTCAAAATTTTGAGAAAATTGATGGAGGGGTAGTTGCTTTTAGAGGAGATACTGGAGGTTACATTACAGGAAGGGGCATAGTCATAAATGGTAAGCTCAGCATTGGAAAGGTAAACTTTGTCGAAGAGCTTGGGTACAATCTACTGAGTGTATCCAAATTTTATGATCAGAGACATAACATGCTCTTTACTAAGCATGAGTGCATTGTTCTCAAGCCCGGGGTGGTCATTTCTCAAGAGCATATCCTGCTTAGAGCCCCCAGGAAAGGGAACATATACAAGATGGACTTGTAGGAATCATCTCCCTTAAGAGAAGTTTCTTGTTCTGTAAATTCGATAAATGATGGATCGAATATTGCAATCGTATTGTTGCCGTTTATCAGATCTATGATGTAGAATCTTACTGACCTGTTGATGATTTCAAGTGAAGATCTGATGCAAGATTGAATGTATAATGATGAATGAATGATGAACAATTCAAGAACACATATTCATAAAATATATCATCCATTCATATGTATGTTTGCTAGGAGATTACAAGGGAGTTTGCAAGAACAACTTCTCTCACACACACTCAACCTTATGTTTCTCTCACTGGACTAAATCTGTATGCTTGCTTAGGGAATTCTTGCTTACTATCTAATGGTTGGTTACTTAGAGTATAAATGACTACACTTGGTCTATTTATACTTTTTACATAAATAAACAAAATTGCATTTAAGCACTAATGATTACACAAATATTCTTCAACGTCTGATAAATTCTCTATTGCTGATGCATGACTGCCGGGTGCTTACATAGTTCGGGACGTCCGCTGATGTTGACTATTGACTTTGACCACTGTTTGCCAAGTTTGACCAAGTTTGACTTTGGTCAAATTTCTTCGTTTTGATCATATTTTTAGCATAGCTTCACCGCATCAGTTTTGGTAATTATCATGAGATTTGGCACTTAGGGTTTGGTAAGTATCATCTTCAAATAGTCCAACAATACTCCCCTAAGATGATGCAGCCAAAACCTCATGATTATCAAAAACCTTGGATTTTGATTGATGTGTAGTCTTCTCCCTCTTTTTGGTAGCATCTTCTTAGAAGCTTCAGAAAAAGGCATTAAGAAAAAGACTTTGTTTCAGCACTTGATGGATGTTTCATCAGCTAGATCTTCTAGTCTTATTTTGAAGACTTGAAAATATTCCCATTTGCATACACTGTGGATTGCACATGTAGCAATATCAGCAGCTTTATCTCAACTTCAGAAGTGAAGGAGAAGCATCAGAAATTCTTTAGACTTGACATATACTCTCCGTCAACAAAAGCTTTGGAAGGTGAGGAACTTTTGTGTATGAGACACCAAGAGGAGGATTCTTAGTTCTCAACAACTGGCAGGAGATCTTTGAAGGAAGCAGGAGTGTTCACTTGACATCTTGAACTGAATGAGAAACTCAAGCATGTTGTGCAATTCATCACCTGCAAAAGTCTAAATCCTCTCGGTAGAGGTATTGCATGGAAGCTTCACTCCTAAATCAATAACACATGTAAATCTGCCAAAACTAAGAAAAATACTAAAAATGACAAATCTTTTTGGAATTTTAGATTTTTCCAAAAATTATGATAGTTACAAGCATGAATCTTTCAACTAAAATGAGATCATACTAATCCAAAATCCTTTACGTCTAAGAATGTTTAAAGTTAGAATAGACATAGACAAAGAACAAAGTTGATTGTAAGTATGTTTGTCCACTTAAACTCATTGAAGGATCTATTGTCAACACTTTGTGATATTTATCATGTTTAGGATTGATTAGATATGCTAATTGAGTACCCCACACTCAGAAGTATGGAAGAATAACCCTTCTCATGAAATGCAAGGTGACACTTTATTACAACTTGAACCAGACTACTTAGAGTATAAATTCTATTGAGATGATCCACATTGGGATTCTTTTAGATTTGATCCATATTGAGATTCTTTTATACTTTAGTTTGGAAGTTGATCCTCATTGGATTCTTTTAGCTTAGATCCACATTGGGATTCTTTTCTTTTCCTTTTTGGCATGCATTAGCACTTTTAGTGCAAGGTCAACTAGGTCTGTGCTCAGCATAACAAAAGTTGTCACTATATTTACTCCAGGTCTGTATTTACATACAACAAAGGAGAAACATATGCTTTTATCAATGAGAAATTTATAGATGATTTTCGCATGGTGTGTTTAGGTAACCACACAAGCAAACACTTGGAAAAGTCATTGCTTACCAATACCCAAAAATGGTTTTGTTCCACAATGCATATTGATTTAGTTCATCACAAATATGCTTATCTTGAATCCAAGCTGAGCCTACTGACATATCAAACAGAGCCTTGTCAGTCTTTGTTGATTTTGAAAAATAGATGCAAAAGATAGTAGATGAGTGTACTATCATTTTTCATGTAAATGCAGGAAGATTCAATTGAAATATTTTTAGACTTTTTCTTGATTTTCTAATTTTTAGGATTTTTGTTTTTCAGAAAATAAAAAAATGGCATATGTGTTATCAATTCAATAGAGATCATCAATAGTTAGTCCACATAGCAACGTAATCAGACTAAGTAGATGGAATGAAACATTGGTTGTTTCTTGCATTGCCATCATAGTTACAGTGAATGATTGATGTCCTGCATTGAATCCTGGTTAATTTCTGCTCCATTTGGCTCAGTTGTATCATAAACATCATGAGCAGGAAGAAAGTTCCTGTCATGGGAAGGGATCAGTCATTGCTAACTTTTCTTGGGTTGGCAGGCCTCCATAACTGTCCCTATCATACTAGCAAATTAGTTAGATATTTCAACCCAGGCCATTATTGTCCTGAGCTGTCCATTAGCATCTTTATTTGTGACTTGCTTGTGTGTGTATGATTTTGCTTTTTCTGATGATATATCAAAGTCACCTCCTGAAATTGTTTTCTTTCTCCAACATTGTTTTGTTTTTAAACCAACTGACTCAACTTTAGTTTGTTTAACAAAAGAAGTTTGTTTGGCTTTTGAAAAATCTTTTATTGGTTTAGAAAATCTAGTTTGGTGTTGAAAATTTTGTGGAGGTGTAGCAAAGGATCTTTGTCCTTGATAATGTTTGTTTCTTCTGGGCATGTGATCATATTCATAATAAGAATTATAATTATGATTATAATAATTTGATGGATGTGATCTTCTATGATATCCATTATGCCAAGCATTATTCCTATATCTGTCGTACCCATGCTGATATGATCGAGGAGAAGAGTAGCTATGACGGCTGGTGTAATACTCATGCTCCGATCTTGGTGAGTATGACTCTGCTGGATGATAAGATCTTTGGCCTCTTCTGTGTTGTGATGTTGGAGAGTTGTTGTATGAACACTCTGAAATGGTATGATTCTCCATGTCATAATTTAATCAGTAAGGAGTAG
The DNA here is from genome assembly GCA_025506505.1 of Flaveria sonorensis. NCBI lineage: Eukaryota > Viridiplantae > Streptophyta > Magnoliopsida > Asterales > Asteraceae > Flaveria > Flaveria sonorensis. The sequence goes on along the minus strand of CM046425.1, from coordinate 35,699,281 downwards.
GTCTGGATCTTCTTCTCTTAGGCTTGAATGATGAAGTTGGATTTGATTGAAACTTCACAGCCTTTTGTCTTGGTTGTTTTTGTTTCTTTCTCTTACGAGGACATATATATGTATCACACTCAGTGTTTTTACACTCAGAAGTGTTGTGTGAATCTGAATTGCATGTCTCGTAGAGAATTGGTTGTTGTTTTGGAGTTTCTAATATAGCCTTTGAGGTTGATGGTTGGTTTGGATCAGGTGTAGAAGACTTGGTCTGACTTTTATTCTTTCTTTTAGATCTGGTCTTCTTCCTCTTAACTTGTTCTTTGATTTCTTGTACCTCAGGCTTCTGTTTGTTCTTTAACTCCATCTTAATCTTTGCATTTAGTTTAGCCTTAGGAAATTCTAGTTCAAGGAATCCTGTTGGTTTGAATTTCTCATAGAGAACCATTGCCTTTTGTTTGTTGTCAGGCTTTATTGCTTTGGATTTCTGTGGCTGTGTTTATTTTGGATTGATTTCTTTAATAACATGATTAGTACATGTCAATGTTGCTTTGTTTGGTTGGTTGGTTTCTTCATCACTGTGATCACTTGTAGGATCTCTATATTGACCATCACAGGAATGAAAGGTTTCATTCTGTGGTGATTCTGGTTTGAGGTACAGCTTTGGTGCAGTTTCAGGAAAAGTGATTTGAGTGATAGTGGATGGTTTGTCTGTTGGATGATGATCATGCATATTTGAATCTTCTTTGACTTGACTTGTCATTGAAGTTGGCACTTCTGTGTAGTTTTCATTGTAAGGAGGAGGAACAACACGGTATGTAATTCCATCACTCTTCTTCTGATCTCTTTGTGCGTCAAGCAGTTCTTCCAACTTGGTGGCAGTCATCTTTAAATTCTCAAGTTCAACTTCTGTTGATGCATAATCTGCTTTTGTCCTTGTTAGAGACTCAGTGAGTCTTGTAACTTGAGCTTGAAGACTAAATCTTTCTCCAAGGAGTTTGTCTACATCCTTCAGTAGAGAATTGATTTTATCTTCAAAGGCTTTATGTTGTATTTTTGATTTTGCATTTGTAGCCTTTTCTGTATTGATTGCTTGATTTAGACGCTCAATGTAATATTGCAAGTTATTGATTGTTTTGGTTGTACTTGCTTCTGATATTTTGGCTTCAACTTCAGCCTTTGTGTTTGTTAACTTCACAGAGAGTTCAGTTGATTGAGCATTCAGCTTGTGATTTTCTTTAAGCAATTTATCAACTTCTTTCTCAAGTGAACTGATTTGTTTTGTAGAAGTTTGTAGTTCCTCTGCATGTCAAGCTCTTTCCTCCTTTATCATGTATGATATATTGTTGCAATATTTTCAATATGCCTGAACTTCATCTATGCATGCTGATGAACATAGATTGATCTTTCTATCTTCAGGAATTTCAAGCAATGGAGGTATGTTTGTGTTGTTGATGTTTGTGGCTTTTACAAGCTCAGGAGTTAACTCTTCAAGTTTGATTTGTTGTTAAACCATTTTGTCTTGCAACTGGTTCATCTCTTGAGTTAAAATGATGTTTTGTTGATTTAATGTCTTGATTTGTGCTTGATCATTTCTTTGAGATTGTTCCATCTCTGACCTGCATTTTATCAAATCATTAGACAAAGTGTTGTTTGACTTTGCAAGATCACATAAATGTAAGTGCATCAGTTCTTTCTCAATGTGACTGATGTACAATTGAATGTTTTTCTTGTCAAACAATGAACTGTTGTTATTGTTTGATATGCTGCTGTTGTTTGTTTGGTTGCAGCTATTATTTGATTTGCTGCAGTTGTTTGACTGGTTGCAGCTTGGTTTGCTTTGTTTGAATTCATGAAACCTTTTTCTACCTGCAGCAAGAAAGATAGCTTGGTTTCCTGAAACACGAGTGTCAGTGAATGATGTTAAATTTTCTATTTTGTTTAAAAACAAAAAAAAATTAATTTGTAAATTTGTTTCGTGTTTAAATCAAAATCAAATTTAAACTTTACTTGAATCCAAAGAACGTCGAAACTCAATTTAATTAGATCGGCCTAATTAAAGAGTTAACTTTATTCAATTACAATTTAGTTATGCCGGACTAAAATTAATCTAGCTTAATTAAAAAGTAATAAAATTTGGATTTTATTAATTAAAATTTAAATGATTTGTGACACAACTCTTTCGAAGTATATATGTCTTGATTAACAGGAAGTCAAAATGAAGTTTTCAAATCTTCCTGGAACAAGCTTTAAACGTTTGTCAAAATGAAATGCTTCCGAAAACCACTTAAAAGTTAGTCAAGTTGAAGGATATATGTGAGTCAAAATAAAAAGAAAGTCAAAATTGCTCTTCTATGCTCCTGAAATAGAACTCCCGAAAAGGAATCAAAATTGATTTCAGTTTCACTTAAACACTCAAACTGCCAATTTCTCCCGATGCTTTCTCAAACCTCAAAATTGACCTCCTGATAAAGCAGTCGAAATTGAAATCTAAACACTTAAACACTCTCTGCCCTCACTCTTGATCTCTCTAACACTCGTTGAACTGAATCAACAATCGCCGATCGACCCAAATCGACCAACAATTTTAGACTGATGAGATCAAAATGGATCGATCTGTGATGATATCGTGATACAATTCAATCAAAACAAACACAAGTAATCAAATCTAAGAATACATATCACAAAAATTCATAGTTTCATTGATAGAATGCATAGAGAATACAAGTGTAGAAAGAAAACAGTTAGAATTCGTTAGATGAATATCTATCTCTCTCTACCCATACCTTATCTATGCTATTTATACTATCAATACAAAAGAAACAATATTTACATAAAAGTCCCTATACTATGACAAAAAATAAAAGACACACAAAGACAAATGTTAATCTTTAAAGAAGCATCTACAATACTCCCCCTAAGATTTACATGTCTTCAGTCTTCAAAATCTTCAGTCTTCAAATCTCTTTCTTCAATTTTTGATCTTCTTTCTTCAGTCTTCTTTCTCTATCTCCAGCTTTGATCTTTAGTCTTCACATGGCAAAGAAGTCTTCTGGTTCTTCCTTGATCTTGAACACTGGTTTCTCCTTGTAAATCTCTTGGTCCCTTAGAGCTTTTATAATAGCTGCTTTGAATTTTCCTGCTAAAATCCCTTGTTCAGGCTTAGCTTCATTTGTTTTGATCTCCATATTTTTCATTACTTCCAAAGTTTGCTTAGAAAGACCTACAATATCAATATTTGCATAACATTCTATAGGTTTAGAATTGTCTTTGCAATAAATCTCCAATACCCCTTTGCTTGAAATTCTCAAGAATTCAATGTCTTTAATATCTTTGTTCACAATATTAGTGTATGCTAATGCTTTCCTCAATGATATCCTCTCCATCGCTGCATTCATCATCTTAATTATAGACATAAAATACTTTTTGTCATTCTCAGCAGTTTCTGGACTCACTTTCTCAAACTTTTGAATTGATAAGAAAGAAATGTAACTAGGATGGAGTAGCTTAAGTTCAAACACACCAAACAATGTAATCATATCTTTATCCCAATCATCCACATTTCTTACCAACTTCAATTCATACGTTTCAGAATTATAAAACCATCTTAGAATCGGTTTTGATTGTTGAGATCATCTATCACTTTCAATCCAGGATTTGTGAATTTCTCAAAATACTCATTACTTAAAGCATCCAAAAACTTTTCTTCACCAACATCTTTATCAACTCCTTTTCTCTTCTTCTTTAATGATTGAAAATACTGCTTATCTTCTTGATCACACCTTATTTGTAAGAATGAATGCATTCTGTTTATCCCTCTGTGAAGTAACTCAACAAATAATTCTCCACGTTTAGCTTTTGAATGGTTGATCAAAGGCAATCTGTCTAATTCTTTCAAGTCTTGAATTGGCAGCTTAATAATACTTGAAAAGAAATGATAAACATCATAAATTGCATTGACTCTTTTAATCAAGAATGCATCAAATACTTCATCATACTTCCAAGCTACGATCTTGACCTCTTTAGTGGTATCAGGAACAATCATGGCATTCAACAAATCTGAAATAGATTGTCCTTTCTGTAATACATTACGCATAAGGTCACCAGCGGATCATGCTTTGTTCCACAATTGCTTCTGTTCCATTGATACTTGATATCCTTGTCTTTCTATTTCTGGAAACATCTTCATCAGTTCTCTTCTTTTCTTGTAAGCAGAACTTTTCTTCTCCATTGCTTTGATCTCTTGAGGCTTTAAAATCCTCGTCGTCTTTGTTATCTCTAAGTATTGAGGATTATCCATTTCAAGCACTATCATCTTGTTTGTTTGTCTTTCAGTTTCTTGGAAACTTCTTACTAAGTTCCTTAATGATTCACCTTGCAATCTGTTCAATTTCTTTCATGGATAATTACGCGACTGTAACCACATTCTGAGTGCAGTAATGCTCATATCATCAGGGTTAGGATGATGCAACTCAGATGTAGACAGTTCTTCAATGTTAATGCTTTCTTGTAATGGGTTCCATTCTCCATGTTCAACTACAATTTCGTTTGGATCAACAGGAGCAACGGATTCAGCTGTAACACATTTTTCATATTCTTCATGAATTTGAGAAACAGTCCAACCATCAAGAAACACTCTATTGTATTTCATCTTCACCAAATAATTGTATTTTTTCTTCAACATCAACAGGTACATCATCATGACTTATGTCAATTGTAGAATAATGTTCATCTACATTAGCATCTTGGATATCTTCATCATCCAGCACTTCATTGTACCAATTATCATCAAATTCAGCTTCTATATCATCTAAAGCTCCAATGGTTTCTTGTATATCTGAATCTTCTTCATCTATACTTGCATATTCATCAATCACTTTTTGAACTTTGAATGATGATTCAGGTAGTACTGAAACATCAATATCATATAATTTCCTCTTTCCTTTACCTAAAACAGGTATTCTTTCAACATCAATAGGAGTAACTTCAGAAATAATCATCACTTCAGGAGAGGAGACTTTTGTTTTTCTTTCAACTTTTCTAATTCTTCTTTCAATGCTTCATTTTCTTCATTTACTTTCTTTAATCTTTCTTCCATTGAATCAAAATCTGTCATCATTACCTCAAAAGTCTTCATATTATCATCTCGACTTTTTCTCAACTCATCTATTAACTTGTCTTTCTCTTTCATTTCTTCAATCAAACTTTCATTGACAGCTTTCAACTCTTCAATTATTTTTAATTGATTCAACTTTTCTTCATTCAATTCATCAATCTTCTTTTGTAAATTTTCTTTTTCAGTTAATGCAAACTGATCATTATGCTCTACCATTTCTTCAATCATACTTGCAATTTCTTTAATAGATTGTTCTTCACCTTGATTAATTTCTTCAATATCCTCATCATGAATTACTTTAGTAGCTTGGTCAATTTCTTGTACATCTTCCTCACTTTCATCATGAATTTCTTCAGTAACTTGCTCAGCTTCTTGTATAACAACATCATGATCTATTTCCATTCCATCACCATCATGACCACCATCATCATCATCATCATCAGAATCAAATGAGCTAGAACTATCTTCTTCATCATCAATGTTTTCATTATCATCATCATCTTCTTCATCCTCTTCAGCTGGTACTTCCTCAATCAAATCAGCTGGGTCAATAGGCTCGTCCTCAGTTAAATGATAATGATCAATAGTGATATCCACTTCATCATTAGCAACATTAAGAATATAATCAAATAATGGAACATTTTGAGCTCAGTAACCATTGCCAGTCTCTTATAAGATACATCAGACATATGCTCTAGCATCATAGTTTAACAACTCATACCATACACACGTATGTCTGGATACTCTTCATTTGTGATCATCTGAAGAAATCTAGGATACATGAGATACTTGTTCCTAATTCCCTTTTCAAGATTAAAAATAAAACCATTTAGAATCCACTTTGACATATTGAATCGTCTATTTGTAGTCAGTGCTACAATGGGTGATGCAATGCAACAGGGAAAGAATTCCATCCCGCACTTCGTTTTGACATGCAATGTTGGAAAATGTAGCATATAAGCTTCCAATGGTTATACACACAAGCATGAAAGAATTGTTTCTTAGGAAAATGGTCAGGATGTCCCATTTCCGTGAATGTTTGTCTACATTCATCAAACGTTAGCTCGGATAAATCTTCTGGATCATTAGGTCATAACCTCAAGGCTTGTCTAATTGAGTCTTCAGAGACTTCAATCATTCTAAATTTTTTTATAAAGCCTAGGACCACTTTAGCTCCATTATCATCAACATCAACATATGCCGTGCTCTAGAACATCTTAATCAGACGTGCATAGATAATCGGTTGGTAGCACATGGCATATACGTACTTCGTCCGTAATAGAAATCTGATCATATCTTCGTATCCTGCAGCATCTTGAATATCCTCGATTAATAGCGCAACAACGTTGTATTTCGGCTCTAACTTTAAATCAGCCATCTGCAAAATGAACAAGAAATTTAGACTTTTGAATGTTGAAGATTAACTCAATTGAAAGTTTATTGACTTTTTAAGAATTTGTGTATTTTAACCAATTTTACCAACTTGCACTTGAAATTTCTAAGAATTGAACATTCTGTTCAAAATCAGAAATTCTTTCAAGTATAGTTTCATTATGATTGATACAATTTAATTCTCAATTTTTATTTTAAAACAGATTTAAATGTGAATTTTTAATCAATTTTCATTTTTATTTTAAAAAAATATGTTGAATGACTGTTCATCTTCATCCTCAGTCGATGAAGATTCATCATATAATCAACTTTGATGAAAAACAGATTTTAATGCATCAATGAGATCGAAATCATGTTTGTATTAACATTTAATCATCAATTTCAATTCATTATACTCATTTCATTCACAATCTTAACAGATTCATTAGACTAGGGTTCGTGCGCCCGAATAGGTCCGATACGCCCAAATCAATCAACCTGTTAACTGAAATTTCTGAAATTTTGATCATCAACTTACATTTAGAATCGAATAATATCACTGTAGAATGCAAGACAAGATCGGAAATCAATCGAAATGAGTGAATCAGTGGTATATCGAGTGTCTGGGTTTGAGAGTGTTCTGTGTTCAGGGGAGATTTTGAAAATGAAATCTGAAAACACAAAGTGTTGTTTATATACTAAGCGAAAAATTTTTAGGCGCATGAGCACTGTTTGTGCACATGGGCTTAGGCGCATGAGCACTGTTCAGATGCATAAGCATTGTGTATGCACTTTTGCACTGTTCAGGCGCATAAGCACTGTATAGGCGCTTTAGCACTATTCAGGCGCATGAGCTTAGCTGAAACGCCCAATACTTTGACACTTGTTTACACTTGGAAGCATGGGAACTGTTTAGGTGTATGGGAAGAATAAAACGCCGAACACTTAACACATTTTCAGACTTAAGACAACTATTTAGACGCATGACAACTGTTTAGACGCATGAAGTTGTCTGAAACGTCCAACACTTGTACAATTCTTGAAAACTCATCATGCTCCTAATCCTGGACTTATGAACACTGTTTAGGCGCATGAGATGAGTTTCATATTTCCCAACACTTGTAATTTTCAGATCTTTCACCTGTACACTGTTTAGACATATTAGCACTGTTCACATACTAATATTAAAACAGTTAATTACATTTTGACTTTAATTAGTCAAATTTTGACTTTCACCCAAAATTTTCAAAATTAACCCTCAATTTTAAACTTTTGACTTTTAATTTTTTTATTTTTATTATTATTATTTTTTATTTTGAAACTTTTAATTTTTATTTTTGACCTTTTTATTTTTGTTTTAATTTTTTTTTTAAAATAATTTCCCGTCATTTTAGTCTCTAAATTTTAACAAAAAATCTCATTTAACTTTTGCAAGAAGTTTTCCCATTAAAAATGTTTTTCAGGTTCATTTTTACATTTTGTTACACACACATGCTTGAACATATGTAGCATCATCCTTTCCATCCAAAACATTAGATTTTGATTTTTCATGATTTTACATATCTAGAAATTTGACAATCAGTTTTAACTCTTTTTACTCCCCCTAAACTTTTAAGTTTGATAAAACTTAGAAGTTTCTTGAATTTTGTCACATGAAGAGCACACTAATCATTGTTAAATTGCCTGCACATAGAAAACATGCAAAAATCAAAATGAAAGTAGAATAAAATCCTAATATCCACAATGAAACATGTCTGCAGTGAGATCATATTAGCAGTGATCAGCACATTAAAAAAAAATAAAATGATGAATAGTCACAGACAGTGATTAAATCCTGATCAAGTGTGTTCCAGGTCAGCATTTCTGCAGCAAAGGAGACACTAAATCTAAGGACAGAAAATGAGTGCTTTTGGCAAGGTACTCCGCACACTTACTTTTTCAACTCTTGGATTTCTTAAGGTACGATTAGATATGACATTATGTGAGTCACACTTAGACTTAGAGAGGTTAATTCTCATAAAGATATGCAAGAAGTCACTATTCTAAACTTGTTAACCTGATATATACTATAACCAGATCTTATTTGGTGTTTGTGCATATTGGCATCTTATTACATCAGTGAGTATATCCAGGTCTGTAATCACTTACAACAAAGGATATCTCATCACTTCAGGTCTATGATGACTCATAACAGAGAAGTGTTAGATGCATTAAATAATTAGAGCTCAATAGTTATTCATATCGCCATCAGGTGTGAGATTATGTGTTAACAAGCAATCAATTTGAGAAATCAACACTACTCATTAGTGCTAAGATAGACATACATGAATGCATGAGTGATTTAGTTTAATCACAAGAATTTACTTTTTCAGTATAATTGCAAGAGCTTACCTGCACATCATATCTGATCATGTCAGACTGTAGTCGTAAGCGATGTATGCAACTGATCATACTAATGTACTATCATTTCTTACGTATTGCAAAACAAATTCATTCGTATATAATTAATAAGGAAACACAAAAATTTTTGTGATTTTTGGTTTTATATTTTTATCTTTTGTTTTTCAATTTTCTATTTTTGTATTTGGTTTTTGTTTTTCTAATAAACATGCACACACAAAAATAAAATCAGGCAATTAACTTTGATAGGTTCTCTGACTGTGTCCTATTCATATAAGGGAGGGTTCTGATCATATTTAGACTCAATTAACTGAAATACTCAAAAACCAATTTTTACATGTGGTTAATAAGACCAATTGACTCTACCAAATACTCAAACCGTCCGGGTAAGAAGGCTTTAGTAAAAAGGTCGGCCAACTGTTTTTCAGTAGCAATTTGAATCAAAATAATTAAACCTTTTTCAGAGTTATCTCTGAGAAAATGATATCAAATTTCGATATGTTTTGTTTTAGAACGGATTAGCTGTAATGAACATAGCAGCTGTGTTATCAATGTAAATAGGTGTTTTAAGAAAGTTGAACCCGTAATCCAGCAGTTGGTTTTGTAACCAAAGGATTTAAGAACATCCTGCTGAAGCAGCAATATACTCGACTTCTACAGTAGAAATAGAGACATTTGTTTGTTTCTTGCATTGCCATGAGACTAATCTGGGTCCTAAAAATTGACACCTACCCGTTGTTGATTTTCTATCTTGACAACATCCGCCATAATCACTATCAGTATACCCATGTAACTCGAAGTTTCCTTCGTAAGGATACCATAGCCCTAAAGCAGGTTTACCTTTGAGATACCTGAATATTCTTTTGACAGCAATTAAATGGGATTCTTTTGGGTCTGATTGATACCTTGCACAGACACAAACAGCATACATAATGTCTGGTCTAGATGCAGTGAGATACATCAAAGAACCAATCATTGATCTATATAATGTTTGGTCTACTGATTTTCCTTTCGGATCAGGCTCAATCTTGGTGTTTACATTAGTTGGAGTTCTAATTGACTAACAATCTTGCAGTTTAAATTTCTTCAAGAGTTTGTCGACGAACTTCTCTTGGTTGATAAAAATACCATATGCAGATTGCTTAACTTGTAGTCCAAGAAAGAAATTTATCTCTCCCATAGAACTCATCTGAAATCGAGATTTCATAATTTCTTCGATTTCATTGCACATTTTTGGACTTGTAGAACCAAATATGATATCATCAACATACACTTGTACACATAAAAGATCATCAGGATCCTTCCTTATGAATAAAGTTGGATCGATTTTCCCTCGCGTGTATCCATGTTGGATTAAGTGCTGTGACAATGTCTTATACCAAATTCTAGGGGCTTGATGTAGTCCATATAAGGCTTTGCTCAATTTGTACACACGATGTGGATATGTAGCATCTTCAAAACCTGGAGGTTGCTTCACGTACATATCATCGGTGATAGAACCATACAAAAATGCACCCTTTACGTCCATTTGATACACTTTAAATTTCATGAAAAAGGCATAAGCGAGGAAGACACGAATAGATTAAAGTCTTGCAACTGGAGCAAATACTTCATCATAATCGATATCTTCTTCTTGAGTGTATCCTTGTGCAACTAATCTTGCTATATTCCGGATAACAATTCCTCTATCATCAGTTTTATTTCTAAATAACCATTTTGTGCCTATGGAATTTTCTCCTTCAGGTAAACCCATAACTAAACAGTAAGATTTTCTTCCAATACTCTTCACTTTGGTTAGTCCAAAAAGGTCCATATGATAACTGAAGGGGTTTGTAATTTGAGTTTATCAGCTTGGGCTTATAAGACGCTCTGTGATGTTTCCCCTTTAAACACGCTGAGCATAAATCAGTTATGGCAAACTTCTTTGATGGAAGGCCAATAACATGATTTCCTGCTACAAGCTTCTTCATATTCTTGAATTTTGAATGTCCGAGACGTCTATGCCAAAGCTGGCTTTCATCATTTGATGCTTTAGCAAAGAGACAAGTTGTTTCTGTAGAAGAGTCCACTTGAGACATATCCAGTTTGTATACATCTCGGTCTCTGACAGCTTTAACAACCATGCTATCCTTGCTTTTCTGAAATCCGGGCTTCAAGATAAAATAGGAAGTGTCATCAAAAAGTACAGAGTAGGATTTATCACGAATTTGGGATACGCTTAACAAATTAAAGTTCAACTGTGAACAGAAGTTGACTTTATCAAAGCTTATAATCCCGTTGGATACTATTCCTTCTCTAGTTATTTTTCCTTTTGCATCACCACCAAAGGCGACATGCATTCCATCTTTTAACTTAAAATCTTGTAATAAGGCCTGATTGCCTGTCTTATGCCGGCTACACCCGCTATCCACATACCAAGTATTAATTGGTCTTCTCGGGCGTACCTGCAAAATAAAACAATTTAAGGTGAATTATCTACCCAAGCCGAAATGGTCTTGGGTTTCCAAACTTGTCAACAATAGTAAATTGTTTAAAGTGAAGTTTGTTGACATCAGGTTTATTCTTTATGAATTTACCAATTCTGTTAGTTGTAACAAAATTATGCTTGTTTGGAAAATTCATGCTTTTTGACTGACCATTGTTTGAAAATTTTTTGTTATTAATTCTCACTGACCTTGGAATGAAATTATTTCTTTTGAAAGAGTTCAAACCTAAGGAGGGTTGGTATGTTAATCTTTGAAAATCAACATTTTGGTTTCTTTTATATTGCGGATTAACATAACCTTTGCTTACTGTTGAGGTGGCAAATCCTCTCCTCTGTGAATTCTTTCTAAAGTAACAATCTTTAGTGTTGTGAGTTTGCTCATCACAGTAAGTACAGTATTTGTTAAAATAACACTCTGAAGTTGAGTGATTTCTCATATCGCAAATGTGACAGTATTTGTTAAAAAAGCATTCAGCAGTGTTATGATTGTACATGTCATATATTTCACAGTACCTCTGTGGAGTTTTAAACAATTGTTTATTAACTTTTGATGTTGACGTAACATTTGTTCCTTGTTTAGGTTTAGGTGTCAAAAAGTTAATCTTTTGTTTTTGATTTGACAAATTTTGTTTTTGATTTGACATAATTTTCTTTTGCACATTTTGTTTTGTCTTTTGAACATGAACTTCATTCTTTGTTTCCTTAGATACAAATCGTTTAACGACAGCGGAAGACTTAGAATCTGAATCTGTTTTCAGATCAGAGGTTGATTTGTTCTTAGGAGTTTGCTTAACATCTTGAATTGAATTCATGTTTAACATACCAGCAGACACAAATTTAATTGGTTTAAATTTATTTGTTTGATTTGTTGTCTATGTCTGATTTTCTTTAATTTGATCATTTTTAGCTTTATTCATATTTCTTCTTCTTCTCTGGTTCCTTGATTTTGTGGAACTTGATTTTACTTGAGATTGAACATCTTTAGTGGAAGATCCTTTTTCATTCTCTTTCTTTTTCTGGTCCTTTTGCCATTTAACAAATTCAGGATTATTTAGACCATATGAGTTAGAATCTTCTGATGTTACTTCTTCTTGTTTAGCTTTATCTTTGGTTTTAGAGTTTTGGTTATCATTTTTAGTAATTACTTCCTCCAAGACAGATTCATTTGGAACAAAAATTTCTTGCTTTTTGGTCTTGGTTCATAAGATTTAACTTTAACCGGATGACTGTTTTTGATCTTTTCTGTATCCTTTTCTTCAAAAATTTCCATATTTGTTTTCTCTTCTTCAGCATCAGACATCTTGGTCTTGTTTTGAAAAGCTTTTAATTTTGCCTTGTTTTCTGGCGAGTGATCATGAGTGTTAAAATTTTCTGGTAAGGTATTTGTTATTGATTCTGGCATCGGTTCATGAGCAAAACCCAATCCTGCCTTTTGTTTATATTTTCGTTCATTTACCAGCTTTTCCACAATAGTTTTAGAACTTTTAACTTTGGCGAGATCAACTTGAGTTGCTGCATGAGCTATCTTCTCCAGTTCAAGATTTTTTGTCATCTCTTCAAGTTTTTTTGATTCAATTTCACGTTCTCTTAGAGTTTTGTTCCAAGAAATTTGAAAAGAGATAATCTTTTCATCAGATACTTTATGATCATTTTTAAGTTTGGTATGCATTAGTTCTTCTTGCTTAAGTTTTTCACAAATTATGTAAGAATAATTTCTGTAGTATTCTACATGCTCGAAGCAAGACTTTGTGCATAACTTTTCTCTGACTTCTGATGCAATTTCAGAATATTTAGGAGGAGACGTTTTAGAGTTAGAGCTTTCAACCTTTGGTTGATCAGATTTTGCCATCAAAGCAACTTCCTCTGAATCTTCCTTGGGATCAGACTTGTCACTCCAGTCATAATCTTCTTCTTCATTCTCAGAATCATATTTAGCCTTTGGATCATTATCGTCTGACCAATCTTCTCCTTGAACTTCTGCAATAAGGGATAAATTGGATGTTAGATCAGCAGTAAATTGCTCAGCATAAGCACTCCAATCATATCCATCTTTAATATTGACAACTAGAGCTTTTTTAGGCTCTTCAGATGACTTAGATTCATCTTTTAGTTCAGGCATTGGTAAGGTTTGGTATGGTTTCTGGAATGTCATCTGAGATGATTGTTGAAATTTCTAGTTGCTTGAACTCGATTGGCCATTCCCTCCTTTGTTTCTAGGAGCTTTGGATTCTCTTGAAAAGTGGCCATAACTATTACAGTTGAAACACCTTGACTTAGACTTGTCAAATCCAACAGTCTTATTAGCACTTGGCTTGTAGTTCCTATTGACATAAGAGTGTTTCTGAGTCCTGTATGCAATCATCACCATTTGCCAATTCATATCCATTTCCTCCATGTCATCTGGGTCCATTTCGAATAAGTCCTGCAAAATAAAATCTAATTGAGTTAAATGACTACTTTGATAAGCTTGAAAACTAGCCATAAAAGCAGTAAAAGCATATTTGGACTCTTCATCCTGAAATAGGATGTTAATGGCATCTTTAACTTTGCTAGATTTAGCCGAGTTAACAAACGGAGTCACATTTTGAGGTTTAGAACTTTGAGGCATAGGAGGAGACTGAGGTTGTGGCTGAGATGTATAAGCAGGAGCACTTGTATAAGAAGAATCAGTAAAGAACCCTGCTCCTACAAACAGATCACCCTCTTCTTCAGGTAAACTCTCATTTTTAGCCATAAATGGATTTTCCACAGTACTTGCTGGAGATGCAACATATTTGTACTGAGACATTGAAGCTGCCCTGTCATTATTCCTTGAGCTTTCATCAATTTCAACAGACTCAATTTTGGCTATCAACAGATCAAGATCCATAGGAAATTTCTCAGTATGCTTTAACAGTGTAACTGTTTGCTTCCATGAAGATGGAAGAGCATTGAGAAGCCTAAAGTTTAGATCTTTTAGATCATTTTTGATACCAGCTGTTGACATCTCAGTTGTGAGTTGCACAAACCTATTCATCATTTGGTTTATGGTTTCACCAGATAAGTGCTCAAATAGTTATAATTGTCTCTTCAATTTCTGCTTTTTGAGATCTTGAATTTCTTTACCTCCTTCACAAATTATCTTCAAAGCTTTATACATGCTATATCCCGTTTGATATCCATCTAGTCTTGTTAGGACTTCAAGAGGTAGTCCTTTACACATCAGAGAATATGCTTTTATATCATTCTTAACTTTCTTTAAATCATCACCCTGCAATCCATCTTCAGGGTATGGTTCTAAAGAGTCTTTAGTGTAGACAAATCCTCCATTAGGACCATCTGAAGTGATAGGAATGTGAGGTCCTATTTCTATTTCCATAGATCAGTATCAATAGAATTAAGGTGATGTTTTAGTCTAAGTGACCAATCTTAAAATCTAGCTATCAGTATGTTCTTCAGTTTAGGAACTCTGTTCTCTGAGTCTTCTGATTTCACCATTTTTAATTTTGTATTTTAGAAAAAGATTTGTTTTTGTTGTTTTTAGGTTTTGAATTAAAACAGTGAATTGAAAATATTTTTGGATTTTAAGTTTTTTTTTTTAATTTCTGAAAAATTTCTAAGTGTTGATGTTGATGCGCCTATACAGTGATGAAGTGCCCAAACAGTTGATTTAGAAACGCCTAAGGGAATGCCTTAGAATAATTCTCAAAAAAGCCCAATCTGAAATGCGCCCGAACAGTTGTGAAACACCCAGATTAAAACGCCTCAACAGTTGTAATGCGCCTAGTCCACACTGGTAATACGCCCCAACAGTGGTAAAACGCCTTATCTAAAAACACCTTAACAGTGCAAAAACGCCTGAACAGTTGTCAAGCGCCTAACACTTAGGCAATTTTCAGTAGTGTTTTGACCTATTGCACCAACTTCAACAGATTCAAACGAACTCAGATCTTCTGAAATCCTTCAAAACTTGATGAATTGACCTAAAATCCTCCAATTAGGTAGGAATTTGATCAATTAACAGTCCTCTAACTTCAATTTCATCAAATAACAACAACAAATCGATCTTTGGCTTGAAAATCAGTTCGACTGATGAAGAACAAGTTCTAATATTGATTTGAACAATTCACTGAATTTGAACGAATTGAGCTGCAAATTGTGATTCAATTCATGTTTCTGATGATGAAACACAACTGAAATCAATAATTATTTGATTGAATTGCTTATCAATCATAGATTCAAGTGATTCAAAAGTTTGACAGTTTGAAGAACTCAAATCACTGAACCAACAACTCTGATACCATTTGATGAGCTCAAAATGGATCGATCTGTGATGATATCATGATACAATTCAATCAAAACAAACACAAGTAATCAAATCTAAGCAAACATATCACAAAAATTCATAGTTTCATTGATAGAATGCATAGAGAATACAAGTGTAGAAAGAAAAGAGTTACAATTCGTTAGATGAATATCTATCTCTCTCTACACATACCTTATCTATGCTATTTATACTATCAATACACAAGGAACAATATTTACATAAAAGTCCCAATACTATGACAAAAAATAAAATACACACAAAAACAAATGTTAATCTTTAAAGAAGCATCTACATAGACTTTTGGGGGTTCGGTGGAGTTTGCCGATGCTTCTCCGGTGGTTGGTTCAATAGTTGAGCTGAATCAAAGATCGTAGGGTATCAGTTGCAAGACGATAGGTGATTGGGGTTGTTTTGGTGATGTTTATGATGATGATTGATTATCAAGATATTGATGGAGTGTTATGGTTGATGCTGAATCAATTCAAGTCCGCAGTGAATTCAACGGGTCTGTGATGGAGTGGTATGGTTGTCCGCTGTCAATGGAGATTTACTTGTCCGCTGTCAACAGGTTTACTTGTCCACTGTGGACAAGTTTTAGTTCTGATGTGCACTGTGAGTGTGAGGAGGGTAAATGTCCACTGTGGATTCAACAATTGTTGTTGCTTGATCGTCCGCTGTGAAAAGTTTTATGTGATTGATGAATCGTCCACTGTGGACTTAGGTTTATGTTTGATTAATCTCGTCCACTGTGAGCTGATTTTGTTTGATTAACCTCGTCCATTGTGAGCTGATTTTGTTTTGATGTGTGCTGTGGGTGTTTTGTGTGGTTTGTTGTGGACTCAACTCTGTTTTGATTTCCGCTGTGTATGTTTTGTGTGGTTGCCTGCTGTGGCTTCAATTCGTCTGCTGTGGACAAAGTATGTTCGCTATGTATGTTGTTTTGGACCTATTCAATTCAAGTCCGCTGTATGGTGATTCTATTTGTTTCTTTGTCCTCTGTGGATCAGATGTGAAAGTCTGCTGCGGATAGAATTTTGATGATGGTGATTAAAGTAGGTGAATCTTCGATTGGTGATCGGCAGGTGTGTATTTTCTGTCGTCCGCCGTGGACCTACAATTCAAGTCCACTGTGAATCTGTTTTACTCAACGTCTGCTATGAAAATTAATACATCAGTTGTGAAATGTTTTGTTCATCAGCTGTGAATTAGTTGTTCATCAGTTGTGAATACTTGGACAAATGGATGTTGTCAGCTGTGGACCTTGTGCATCAGCTGTGGATGTAATGCATCAGCTCTGGAAACTTGGTTGCAAATAGTACGAAGGTTATTAGCTATGGAATTATAACATCAGCTGTGGAATTTGTACATCAGCTGTGGATGATAGAACACTTGGTCAAAAATCAAATTCAAGTGTAATTTGTATAGTTTGTAAAATTCAATTATGAAAGGAATTCACTTGCAAATTCACAAATTAATGTTTGAATGACTGTTGAATGATTGTTGAATGATTTTATGATGAACAAATGAATCAAAATCTGAACTAAATAATAGATTTGGCTGATTTTTAGATTTCAAAGCAGTTTGACTTTGAAAAAGTCAAACTTCATGTTCTTGAATGAACAAAATTTTGATTCTTGGGTTTCTGATGGAATTTGAAAAAATCAAAGGTTATAATAGCTGTAGATAAGTAATTCTAAGCTAGAACAACAATCAATTTTATACAATCATAACCTAAACTCAGATTTACATGATGAACACATAAAGAACACAATAAAGAACAAAAACCCAGATCTAAGAATCAATGTTAAAAAATGTATGATTTTGATGTTGTAAATGATAAATCAAGTCTAAGCTAAAATCACTATCAGTTTCAGCTAAACAACATCAGGTTCGTGATTTTTGATATTTTTCTCAAGAACAGTGAACTTTTCTCAAAAACACAAAATTTTCAAAAATCTTCAAATTCAAGAGTTATGTTTGTTCAATTGATATGAAACTTTGCAAATGTGTTAGTTATCACAAACTAAAGCTATTAGAAGCTTAAATTCAATCAAACAACAACAAAATCAAAAATTCATGTTCATGAGCATTTGAAGACTTGAAGAACAAGTTTGCTTAAATCTTCAAATTAATGGCTCAATGTGAAAACTTGCAGATCTGCATGAAATAACAAATCTAAGCTAATGGTAGCTTGATTTCATCAAAAACAACAACAATTTGCAGATCATACTTATGGTTCAAATTTTTTGAGAAAAATTTGAAGAACAAGGAGCCATGGCTCTGATACCAACTGTGTAAAATTCGATAAAGGATGGATAGAATATTGCAATCGTTCCACATCTAAGGTTAATTAACGGTTGTTTAAATTTCAACAAAGGTACTGTGAAATATGTGATATGTACAATCATAAGACTGATGAATGTTTCTTTAACAGGTAATGTCACATTTGTGATATGAAAAAACCATTCAACAACTGATTGTTATTTCAACAAGTATTGTACCATTTGTGATGAAAGAAATCACAAAACTAAGAATTGCTACTTTTGAAGGAACTCGCCAAGGAATGGATATGTCAATCCACAATTTCAAAGGAATCAAAGTTTTGGTTTTCAAAGATTGACAAAACAACCTTCCTTAGGCTTGAGATCTTTTCGAAGGATTAATTTTGATTATGATGATTCTTATGCTGTGAAAACAAAGCATTATAATAAAGGAAAATCCATTCCACGATCTGTGAGAATGAACAATGCAAAATTTGGTAATCAAAATTTTTCTAAAAATGTTTCTCTGATGGATTGAATTACCTTGATGATGATCTTGAAAAACGTTACCATGCTTTACGGATAACGCAAATCAAAGATAATCAAAAAACTGTAAGAAACAAAATTGGTAAATTTAAACAGCAAAAGAAGCCTGATTTGAATAATCTTCATTTTAAACAGTTTACCATTGTTGATAAATTTGGCAAGCCCAAGACCATATCGGCTTGGGTTGATAACTCAACTTAAATCTCTATGAAATGCAGGTATGCCCAAGAAGACCTTTTAACACGTGGTATGTTGATAGTCGGTGTAGCCGGCATATAACAGGCAACCATGCCTTGCTTCAAGATTTTAAGTTAAAAGATTGTACTCATGTTGCATTCAGAGGTGATGCAGGTGGTAAAATAATAGGCGAAGGAACAGTGTCCAATGGGATTATTAGCTTTGATAAAGTCAACTATTGCTCACAGTTGAACTTTGATCTTTTAAGTGTTTCCTAAATTTGTGACAAATCTTACTCTGTTCTATTTGATAATTCTTTTTGTTATATTTTGAAGCCAGGTTTTCAGATAAGCAAAGAATGGGTAGTTGTTAAAACTGTACGTGATCGAGATGTATACAAGTTAGATATGTCTCAAGTAGATCCATCTATAGAAACAACATGCCTAATTGCTCAAGCATAAAATGTCAAAAGCCAGTTATGCAATAGACGTCTCGAGCATTCCAATTTCAAGATCATGAACAAGCTTGTAGCAGGAAATCATGTAGTAGGTCTTCCAACAAAGCAGTTCTTTACAATAGATCACTGCTCAGCATGTTTAAAAGGAAAGCAACATAGAGCGTCTTATAAGCCCAAGCTGATAAACTCAAATTCCAAGACTCTCCAGATGTTGCACATGGATTTATTCAGATCAACAAATATGCAGAGTATTGGAAAGAAATATTATTATTTAGTTATCATTGATGACTTTACAAGATTTTCATGGGTTTTCTTTTTGCATGCTAAATCTGAAACAGCTGAATTGTTAAAAGAATTCATCATTAAAGTAGAAAATCAATTATAAAAAAGGTGAAAATTATCAGAAGTGATAATGGAACTGAATTTAAAAATGCTAATGTTGACATGTTTGTGCAGAAAAAGGAATTGCTCGTCAGTTCAGTGCTCCTAGAACTCCACAACAAAATGTAGTTGCTGAAAGGAAAAACAGAACTTTGATTGAGGTCGTACATTCCATGTTAGAAGATGCAAAGATTCCAATTACTTTCTGGGATGAAGCCATATCCACCGCATGCTTTGTACAGAATCATACATTACTTATGAAAGATAAACAAAAAACTTCTTATGAGTTGATGTTTGGCGGGAAACCTAATATAGATTTTCTTAAATCTTTTGGTTGTGCAATTTTGATTTTAAATTCAAGTGACCAGCGAGGGAAATTTGATGCAAAATCTGATGATGGATTTTTTTGTTGGATATTCGTCGGTTTCAAAAGCCTTTAGAGTTTATAACTCTAGGACGAATGTTATTCTTGAAACTTTTAATGTTTAATTTCTTGAAAACTCTTTTCCATCAGTTGCAATTCGTCCAGTTTGGTTGTTGATTTAGATTCTTTGTCAAACCCTTTTAATTTTAACTTGTTTGACTCTCCAGGTGAGAAAAAGAAACAAGGAGGAGATATTGGATCTTTCAGTGATGATTCTGATTCTGATGATATGGATGATTCTAGCCCAGATTATCCATTCTTTTCATTTGTTAAAGATCATGCATTTTGTTCTGAATCTCATGATCAATCTCACTCTCAACAAGCACAAGAACATCCTTTTTCTGAAAATTCCAATGTTTCACAACCTATTCCTAATAATGGTCCTAAAATTGTACAACCTGAGTCCGGAACATCATCGGTTTCTGATGATGTAGTTGTTACTGATAATCTTGATTACTTTATCAACTCACCAAATCAAGTTCCTAATTTCAATTCACATACTTTGAACTTATTGCATCAGCTTTCCGACTTGAACCATTCTAATCTGGATGTTAATGTTTAAGAAAATGATATTCCAACATCTCGTATTCATAAGAACCATCCTATGTCTCAGATTATCAGTCCATTGAATGAGAGAATGACGAGAAGTCATTCAGAACAAGCAAACCTCTGCTTATACTCGTGTTTTCTATCTCAAATTGTTTCTAAAAATGTCACCAAAGCGTTAAAGGACTGTAGTTGGATTGAGGCAATGCAAGAAGAGTTATTGCAATTCCGCAAACAGGAAGTGTGAAAGCTTATGGATTTACCTAAAGGAGAAAATGCCATAGGCACAAAATGGTTGTTTAGAAACAAGTCAGACGATCGGGGAATTGTTGTTCGCAACAAATCGAGACTCATTGCACAAGGTTACACCCAAGAAGAAGGAATAGATTATTATGAAGTATTTGCTCCAGTTGCAAGACATGAATCAATTTGTGTCTTCTTGGATTATGCATGATACATGAAATTCAAGGTGTATCAGATGGACGTTAAAGGTGCTTTCTTGTATGGACCAATCACTGATGATGTGTATGTCAAGCAACCTCCAGGTTTTGAAGATTCAGAATATCCTCATCATGTGTACAACCTTAGTAAAGCATTGAATGGTCTCCATCAAGCTCCTAGAATTTGGTATGAAACGTTATCACAACATTTGATCCAGCATGGATACACGCGAGGGAAAATTCATCCTACTTTGTTTATAAAGAAGGATGCTGATGATCTCTTATGTGTTCAAGTGTATGTTGATGATATCATATTCGGTTCTACAAGTCCATAATTATGTAATGAATTTGAAGAAATCATGAAGTCTCGTTTCCAAATGAGTTCTATGGGAGAAATTAACTCTTTCCTTGGTCTTCAAGTGAAGCAGTCTGTAGATGAAATTTTTATTAATCAGGAGAAATTTGTTGAAAAACTCTTAAAGAAATTTAAAATGGAAGATTGTCAATCCATCAGAACTCCAGCTGACATAAATACCAAGATTGAACTTGATCCGAAAGA
Organism: Flaveria sonorensis; assembly: GCA_025506505.1. Classification (NCBI taxonomy): domain Eukaryota; kingdom Viridiplantae; phylum Streptophyta; class Magnoliopsida; order Asterales; family Asteraceae; genus Flaveria; species Flaveria sonorensis. Next base: position 35,677,830 of record CM046425.1, on the reverse strand, counting down.
AAAATCAGTTGACCAAACTCTATACAGATCTATGATTGGCTCTTTGATGTATCTTACTACATCTAGACCTGATATAATGGTATGCTGTTTGTGTCTGTGCCAGGTACCAATCTAACCCGAAGGAATCTCACCTAATCGCTGTTAAACGAATATTTAGGTATCTCAAAGGAAAACCGGCTTTAGGGCTGTGGTATCCTTATGAAGGAAACTTCAAGTTACATGGATATACAGATAGTGATTATGGAGGATGTTGCCAAGATCGTAAATCTACGACGGCTGGTTGTCAATTTTTAGGTCCCAGATTAGTCTCGTGGCAATGTAAGAAACAAAGAAATGTCTCCGTTTCAACTGCAGAAGCTGAGTACATAGCTGCTTCAACAGGATGTTCTCAAATCCTTTGGTTACAAAACCAACTGCTGGATTACGGGTTTAATTTTCTTAAAACTCCTATTTATATTGATAACACTGCTGCTATATTTATTACAGCTAATCCTGTCCAGCACTAAAAAACAAAGCATATCAAAATTCGATATCATTTTCTCAGAGACAACTCTGAAAAAGGTTTAATCATTTTGATTCAAATTACAACTGAAAAACAGTTGGCTGACCTTTTTACAAAAGCCTTTTTACTAGGTCATTTTGAGTATTTGGTTGAGTTAATTGGACTTATTAACCATATTTAAAACTGGTTTTGAGTAATTGAGTTGTCTGAATCATAAAAATAAAAAGAACCCTTCCTTAGCTGAATAAGAAGATTTATAGAGAAAACTGTCAAAGTTAACTGCCTGATTGTATATATTGTGTGTGCATGTTCAATAGAAATAAAAAAACAAATACAAAAATAGAAAATTGCAAAATCAAAAGAGAAATGTATAAAATAAAAAAAAACCCACAAAAATAGAGTTTATTTGTTACTTAATTATTTAGGACTGAATCTGTCTTTGCAATTTGTGAGAAATGATAGATACATTAGTTCTGATCAGTTGCATACTTCGCTCGATTCTAAAGTCTGACATGATCAGATATGACGTGCAAGTAAGCTCATGCAATTATACAGAAAAAGTAATTCTTATGATCAAACTAAATCAATCATGCATTCGTGTTTCTCCATTTTAGTACCAATGAGTAGTGTTGACTTCTTAAATTGATTGTTTGTAAAGTCACAAACTCACACCTGGTGGCGATATGAATAACCATGAGCTTTAATTATTTAAAGCATTTATTCACTTCTCTGTTTTGAGTTATCATAGACCTGAAGTGACAAGATATCCTTTGTTGTAAGTCATTACAGACCTGGATATTCTCACTTGATGCAAAAGATGCCAATATGCAGAACCTAAACATGAGATCTGGTTATAAGTATATGTCAGGTTAATAAGTTGAGAAAAGTGCTTTCTTGCATATCTAGATGAGAGTTGAGCTCTCTAAGTCTAAGTGTGACTTACATAATGTCATATCTAATTGTACCTTCATCAATCCAAGAAATGAAAAAGTAAGTGTGCTGATTATCTTACCAAAAGCACTCATTTTCTGTCCTTAGATCTCGTGTCTCCTCTGCTGTGGGAACGCTGACCTGGAACACACTTGATCAGGATTTAATCACTGTTAATGACTATCCACCATTTTATTTTATTTTAATGTGCCGATCTTAACTGATATGATCTCACTGCAGGCATGTGATCCAATTGTGTATAGTAGATTTTTCTTCTGCTTTAATTTTGATTTTTTGTATGATTTTCTGTGTGCAGGCATGTTGATAATGATTAGTTTACTCTACTTGCAAAATAAAAGAAACTTCTAAGTTTGTGAACTTAAAAGTTTATGGGAGTAAAAATGTAAAAGAGAAAATAAATGAAAAGTGTCAAAATGTGAAAAAGAAATAAAAAGTTAAGTGCTTTGGATGGAAAGGATGAAGCTGAAATTCAAGCATGTGTGTGTCTGATATGATGTAAAAATAAACCTGTAAAGAATTCAAAATAAGTGGAAAAGCTTCTTGCAAACATAACAAGACTATTTGTGTTGAGAAAGTTTTAAACTAAAGACTAAAATGAAAGGAAAGTGTTTGAAAACTTAAAACATTGATTCAAAATGTTTGAAAATGTGCTTGGTGGTGTTTGAATTGAAAATTCATGTTTAAATATGTAATTATGAGTTTCAAATGATTCGTGGTGATTTTAAACAAAAACAATTTGATTGTTAAATTTGAGGGTAATTAATGTTCATTTCGAGTGATAGTCAAAATTTGACTAAGTGTTGAGACAATGTGCATGAACAGTGATAATATGCATAAACAATGTTTAGATGAATGTTGTGAAAATTTCCAATTTTCAGGCTCATGGAAGGTTTCTCATGTGCCTGAATAGTACTCAGAAGTCTAAATCAGGAGTATGATGAATTTCAGGAATTTGTACAAGTGTTAAGCGTTTTGTTCAAGTAAATGCGCCTAAACAGTTGTCATGTTGCTGAAAATGGTTAAGTGTTGGGCGTATCAACTTATGCTCATGCGCCTGAACAGTTTCAGACTTTCCAAGTGGTTAGACATTTAAAGGTGATGTTTACTCTAAGTGTTAGGCATTTCATCAAGTCTCATGTGCCTGAACAGTGCCCAAATGCCTGATAGTGCCCAAGCTTCTTCACAGTGCTCATGCTTCTAAAGATTTAGTGTTAAACTTAGCCTCATGTGCCTTCATAGTGCTCATGCACCTAAGAATTTTTACACTTACATATATTCAACACTTGTAGTTTTCATTCACTCATTCACAAACTCAAACACTCTAATTCACTCATTCTCACACCCGATACATTCATTCACTCAAAATTCGATTGTTACCTGTTAATCTTTGTGATATATAGGTATATTCAATGAATCTAAACATCATGTTGATCTTAAAACATCTGATTTCATTACCTATTTCAAACTTTGATTGGGCGTTTGAACTCTATTGAGGCGTTCGAACCCTAGGTGTTCAGAAATTTGAAATCTGAGATTTAAACGTGTTATGATAATTGAAATTGAACATCAAATGATTGTTGTAACATGTTTTTGAATAGATTGTGAGAATCAAATCTCAATTTCATCAAAATGTGTTCTTGATGATTAATTGTTCATCAGTCGGTGTTTAAGAACAAGAAATGAACAGTCAGTTCATAAATTTTCATCAAAATTGTTGTGTTAATCATCAAAATTCATCTATTCAACTGATATTGAGAAGATTTTAATTGGTTTAGTGTTCTTTATATCATTTGAACTTAAACTTGAATGTGCTCTGCTCTTGATAGAGTGTGTTCAACACTTAAAAAATTTAAGTGAAAATTGTTAGGTTTAAAATTTAAAATGTGCTAACTCAATTGAAATTCAATCAATTTTCATGTTTCATGGTTCATTAATTGATATAATCATAAATTGTGTTGCATCAAAATTGTAACCATTGCTTACTCTGTTTATGTAATGGATTGTACAAAACACTTAGAAATTTTTAAGTGTTATTGGTTCAAAATTGATAATACAAAATATGATTGAAATTTTGTCAATTCAAATGTGATTAATATTTTCTTCTATGTATACAGATGGCAAATCTTAAATTTTAGCCAAAGCATAATGTAGTACCCTTTCTTAATGAGGATGTTCATGAAGCTGTTGGTTATGAATAAATGATTAGATTTCTATTGAGAACAAAGTATGTATATGCCATGTGTGCTCAACCAGTTATATATGCTCGTCTCATCAAAAGATTTTGGAGTACTGCTGAAATTGCAAGAGATGATGAAGGAAGGAAAGTAGTCAGAGGTTTTATCACAAACTATCGTATGATTAAGGTCTCTTAGCAGTCAATTAAAGAAGCTATAAGACTGGGTGATAATGATCCTAAAGATTTAGCTGAACTTACTTTTAATAAGTATAGATACACATTTCTAGCCATAGGAGATCCAGATCACTTTCTTAAGAAATAGTTTTTCAGAGCAAGAGTATATAACCACTGGAAACTACTGTGTTATATCTTTCAACATGGAATGTCTAAGAGAAGTGAAGGACGGAATTCATTCCCTGTAGACATTGCTTCTCCTATTGTAGCTATTGCTATAAACAGAAGGTTTAATATGGCAAAATGGATTATGACTGGCTTTATTTTTAATTTGGAGAAAGGAATTAGGGACAAATACTTGATGTATCCCAGATCTCTTCAGCTGATTATTAATGAAGAGTATTCTGATTTCCATGCTTATAGAGTAAGTGGAGAAAGATTAATTTTGGAGCACATGACTGAAACCGTATACAAAATACTTGCTATCGTGACTGGTGGTCAGAATGTTCAAATGTTTGATTACATGAGAGCAGTAGTAAGAGATGATGTGAACATAGATGAAAATCATTTTCATTTGATTGATGATGAACCAATTGATCCAAATGATTTGATTGAAGAAGTTCCTCAAGGACTTTCTGAGTCTGAAGCTGACGATGATGATAAAGATAATGAAGATGATGATGCATCTGAAGATGAAGGAAGTTCTTCTTCAAGTGATGATAATGACGATGATGATGTTGGAGGTAATGAAGTAGAAGAAGTTAATGAAGATGTAGTTGTTACTGGGTTGAAGAAGTTGATAATCTGAATGAAGATTTTCATAATGTTGATGATTTAATAGATGTGAATGAAGAAAATGATGAAGTCAATGTACAACAACAAATGGTGTGTGATCCTCAAAATGTTGATGTATTTGAGCCTGAAGTACAAGATGAAGGAGAAAGATCAAATCAATATGATACAGTCCTTACTGAGGAATTGAACACTAAGCAGATAATAGAAGCTTTGAAAGAAGAGAACATCAATCAGCTTAAGATGATTAAAAAGCGGAAAGATGAAAATAATCAATTAAAAGCAGAATCTTTAAAGAAAGACTTGAAGATTGTTGAGCTTGAAAAAGTTCAACAAATGAATGTAAAGAACTTTGATGTTTTACTCAGAGATTATAATTTGACGGAAGAAAAATACAAGAAGTTGAAAGAAGATTATGATAAGTTGAAAGAAGAACTTGAAATTATGAAAGAAAGCTTAAAATCTCAATCTTCTCAACTACAAGAAAAAGATCCTTTAACTTCAGAGATAGAGGTTATTCCTGAAGTTCAACCTACTAGAGTTGAAAGATTATCTGAGGCTGTAAAAGGAAAACAAAAGATAGATGAATCTGATATTCAAGTATTGGCTGAATGGTCATCCAACTCTCCTTCAAAGATGCTGAAAATTGTTTCTGAAACTCGTAAATAGTTTAAAAGACATTTCGATTATAGGTGTTGTTTTATTTTTATATGCTTGAATCTAATATGTTTTTCTTATGTAGTGAATGTAGGTCATCCTTCTTTACAGGAAATTGCAGAAGTAGACATACAAGAGCAAATTGGAGAACTGGATGATTTAGATCCAGAGTTTTCTGATGCCTGATATGATGAAGTATTAAAGGAAGAAGACATTGCTGAAGCTGCATATTCTCCAATTGAAGCTGTTACAGAAGATATCCCATTAGACATTGATGACATATATAATTAGCTGGTCAAGAAGAAATATAATCGTGTATTTCTAGATGGTCTAACAGTTTCACAAATCAATAAAGAATATGAGAAATGCATTATAGCAGAGTCAACAGCTCTAGTTGATCCAGATGAAATAGTTATGGAACATGGAGAGTGGAATCCGATGCAAGAAAGTATTAACATTGAAGACCTTCCAGCATTTAAATTGCGTCATCCTGATCCTGAAAACATGACAGCTGTTGAGCTTAGGCTATGGCTACAATCAAGGAATTATCCAAGAAAGAGATTAAACACATTGCAAACCGAGTCTATAAGAAATTTGGTCAAAATTTTTCAAGAGACAGAAAAGCAAAACAATAAAATGATCATGCTAGACATGGATAATCCAAAATATTTTGAGATTACGAAGAGAACAAGAATCTTAAAGCCTCAAGAAAAAAAAACAAATGGAGTTACTGAAAAGCAGTCATGAAAAGAGAAAAAAATTGTTTGAGATGTTCCCAGAGATAGAGAAACAAGCATACCATGTCTTGGTTGAACAGAAACAATTATGGAACAAAGCTAGAACTACATGAGACTTAGTTAGAAATGTACTGCAAAAAGGCCAATCCATTTCTGAATTGGTTAATGCAATGATTATGCTGGATAACACAAAGAATGTTACGATAGATGCCTGGAAGTATGATGAGATTTTTGATGCCTTTTTAATCAAACTTGTAAATGCCATTTATGATGTTTATCATTTTTACACAAGCATCATAGCTTTGCTAGTACAAGATCTCAAGGAGTTAAATAAGTTGCCTCTGATCAATCCTACCAAGTCAATTCGAGGTGAAAATTTTGTTAAACTTCTAAATCAAGGCATTACCAGAATGGACTCTTATCTTAAAACCAAATATGATCAAGGAGACAAAGAGTATTTCAAGTCATTAAAAAGCAAAAGGAAGATGGCTGCTCATCCAGAAGAAGAAGAATAGTTTTTGGATGCGTATAGTGATCAGTACTTTAAAAAGGTCACTAACCCAGGCTTGAAGGTGATAGATGGAACTCAAACATCTAAACCAATTTTGAGATGGTTCTATCATGCTGACTCATTCCAGTTGAAGCTAGTTCAAAACATGGAAGATTGGGATCAAGATATGATTTCATTATTTGGAGTTTTTTGAGCTTAAACTTCTACATCTAAGTTATATCTCATTCTTGTCTAATCAGAAGTTTGATCGTGTTACGTCAAAAGTTGCAGATAATGATAGAAAATATTTTATGACAATTATTAAGGTAATGGATGCAGTAATGGAGCGAATTTCACTGTGAAAAGCTCTAGCATTCGCTAACATCGTGCAGAAAGACATAAAGTCTATTGATTTTATGAGAACTTCGAGCAAAGGCGTGTTGGAAATTCATTCTCACGATCATCCTAAACCTTATGAGTTCTATGCTAACATAGATATTGCAGGTCTGACAAAAGAAACTTTTGATGTAATGGACAAGATGGAAATTAAAACCAACGAGTCAAAGCCTGAGCAAGCCATACTTGCAAAGAAATTCAAGTCAGCTATCAAGAAAGCGTTGCATTAATTGGAACTTTACAAAGAAAAGCCGGTGTTCAAGATTAAAGAACCAGAAGAGTTCAATGAAGACTGAAGACAATGTAAATCTTAGGGGGGGGGGGGGTATTGTTCGAGCTCTTAGAAGATTAACATTTTGTCTTTTGCGTTTTGTCATAGTATAGGGACTTATTTTGTAAATATATGTTCCTTGTTTTTCTTTGATAGTATAAATAGGATAGTTTATGTATTGTGTAGGGAGGTAGACCATATCTTAAGAACGAAACAGTTAGAACAGATTGAACAACTATTACTCACCATTACACTTTGTATCCTAAGCTTTTGCTATCAATGAAATCTATAAATTTTTTGAAGTAATTTCTTGTGTTTGTTTACTTTGTGTTTGAATTGATCATTGCATTACGATATCATCACAGATCGATCCATTTTGAAGCTATCATAATCACCACCATATTCAAACCATTAGGACCTATCATCGTCTCCACCATCACCTAAGAAACCAGCCACACCATCATCTTCCCGTGCCTATATCCAACCACCACCATTGTAACCTACTCTTCCACATAGGAGTTTATACGATAATTTAAAGGATATGGATGACATATATGGTGGTTATGGTGATGGAGATTGTGACACCCCTACCAATGACAGAATCATTAGGACGAACGAAGGTGAATCAATTGCTTATGGAACATGATATTAAAAGTGTTGAAAAAAATATTAAATGTAAATTTCATTAATCATTAACTAGTCAAACATTACATTCCAATCAAACATAAATTCAAATAAACATAATAATTATTTTTTTATTTATCTAGTCCTGAATCCTAGATTGATTGAAATAATTCAATTACCATGGTATTGTAAAGACTTAGGGGCTGTTTGGCAATCTCTAAACCCGTAAGTATTGAACCAGTAAGAGGTCTGACTGGGTAAGAGACTCTGAATTAGTAAGTGCTAATTGAGTAACTGTTGTTTGGTTGGATGTCTAAATAACTGTACAAATGACTATTTTTATCATCTAAACTATTTTATGCTAAATGAAATGAATCAGTTTGGTCATATTTATGAAGTACTTGAATTGAATGTTGAATAATTATAAGGGAAAATAGTAAACATTCTCCCTTTATAATTATTCATCATTCAATTCATGTTCTTCAAAATCAGACATTAGTTCTTCAAAATCCATAGAAATCAACACGAGAGGGGTGCCCCACAGTGATACCCTGATCAGTTTAATCAACAACGAAGTGAGTTATCTTTTTTTACTTGTCGAGTTTTCGGTGGTAACTAGGATGTGATTTTTATTATAAGAAAACAATATTTCCATTCATATAATATTAAAGAACCTTATAAAATTAGCCTTCTCATTTAAGTATAAAATTGCACAAACGTTTCTCTAAACTTCTTTATCATTTTTAAGACTACTTTACAATTTATGTTGTTTTTCACATACACATTTATAGACCCCAAGATTATAATCGTAACATATTGTCAAACAAAATATATATAACAAAATGAAAGTGGAGATGCATCGTTTTTGTGTATGAACCTTCTTTATCCTCTAATGCAGTTTCTAATTTCAAACCTTAATATCTTCTAGAATTTCAATATATTACATATTAAATTCAATTAAAGTTTCCATTTCCTTGTCTTGTCAATCCAGATGCATAAAATGCACGTTTCTTCTTCCGCCAAATTGGAATCGTTGTCTTTGGGAACCCATTTTTACCGATTGCACGAAGGTTTTATTAACTAAACTTGAAATTCTGACGCAATTCTGGCAGGGTGCAACTCGCCTACCGACGAAAAGGGAGGTTTGGATGGGGTGGCAACGGGTTTTTTTCTTTGTTTAGTGGAATCATGGATGCATAATTTTTAGGGTGAAATGACATTATTAAGGAAGGGTAATCTTTTCCTATATTTCATTCAACATTATTTTCAAGCTTAACCATTCTGAGGTGAAATGAATGATTAAGAGGTAAAATTTTACTGAACCAAACAACCATACCACTTACCAATTCACTAGTAACATCTTAATGAAATCATTAAAATGCTACCAAAGATCCCCTTATAATGAAATAATATAACATATAAGACCAACTAAAACACAATCAAGCTTTGTTGGACTCAACAATTGCATTAAAGGATAATGCTTGCCATAATCAAACATAATATGTTTTAACATCCAAACAATCATTAACTAACGCATTAGCATCATTAACATTAATAACATACATTAATAATTGTTTAAATTTCTTTTTCAGATTTGTAGATAAAAGAAATTTTGACAGGTGTCGGCAACTGATGAAGAAGTTCCCACAGCGGATGTCCAAGTCCATGCAGCGGATAAAGAAGAAGTCCAAGTGTCTACAGCGGATGAACAAAACATACAGCAGATGAACAAAAGTCCACAACTGACAAAAAGTCCACAGCGGATGTTTAATCCTCGCCGGATGAACACTTCACAGCGGACAATTAACAAGTCAAACATACAACAAGTGTTCACAGCGGACGACATCCAAGACACAGCGGACAACTTATTCAACATCCACAACAGCCGACTTAGCATCCACAGCGGACAGTCTAACATCAACAGCGGACGACTTAGACTAAGGATTTTAATGTAATTTTCATTTACATAAGGGTATTTTTGTAATTCTAAATAGCTATCTTTATAGGCTATAAATAGCATAATACCCTAATCCTTTGTAAGCTTTTGAACAATCAATACAATCAAGCAGTTTATTATCATTCAAAGCATTCAATTACTAGCAATCACACACACATAACCACACACTGATATCATAGCATTAATAATGGGTTTCTGCACCATGATTATTATTTGTTGAATTCAAGTATAACAATCTGTTGCTATATTTGTTTGAGAGATTTGAAAAGATCCTTGGAGGAATCAACATCAACCTGTTTATGTTCTTATTGTTGTCTAAGTTCATATTCAGCCATATTACTTGAATCTTGATTCCATTAGGTGGTATCAGAGCCTTGGCTCAAATCATACACTGATTTTCGATCCTCTAATTCAACAATATGATATCTGTGGTTCATTAGCTTCAAAACATACATTTCAAGCTGAAAATCATCACAACAACCTTCTTCTACTCTAAACATTCATCAAATGTTCAAAACATGATTGAATAATCTGTTTTCATACATTTTGTAGAAGATTTTTTGTGTTTAAAGCTCTAAACATCATTCATCCATGATTTTCGAACGTGTTCATCACAAAACTCTCAAATAACCTCATCGGTTTCTAAGGGTTTTCGGATAAACAGTACACGGGTATTGTTCTATCCAGTTTTCATCAAACATAAACTCATTTGAATACTTTGAAATCTTTCATTGTATTTAAACATCATATTTGAGTTGTTCTAAACTTAAATTAGGCTAGTAATCTTCTTCAAACAACAAGCCGATTGTTGTTTTGGTGAAATTGAACCAACCGCCAACAAACCCTAGGATAAACCCTAGTTTTTGTTCAGACATATCCTTCAAAATCTACGATGATTTTTGTTGGTTCATTATCAAAATCAAAGAAGAAACATAATCTTCTTTTGAATTTTTGAAAAAGTTACTTTTTGATCTGAAAAATAAACTTTTGAAAACAAAATATTTGTTTTTAGGGTTTTGACTTTTGTTGACCTGACATCATTAAAGATTTTGACTGCTGACTGACATTCTTAACAGAATATTCCTTTCTTTTCACCAAGATTTTAAAGTGGCATCATTAGACTTTAATTAATTTGACAATAAAATTAGTTAATCGCCTTTATTCGGTAAACAACAAAAAAAACACAAACAGACAAATCCTAGTGACTTTAGGATAAAACAAATTTATCACCGAGCTAAATAATTAATCAAATTTAACTTAAACCTTTAACTTAAAAAATTTAACAATCATGTCTGATGAAATTTCAGGAACAAACAGTGGTCTAAAACCACCAAGACTCAAGAACAAAACGGATTTCAATCAATGAAAAATAATGTTCAGAAATTGGATCATTTTCCAAGACCCGGACCTATGGACATCCATAACTGAGGGACCATACATACCATTGACTCTTGGGCCTGATTACAACATACAGAAGCCAGTAAGCTTGAAAAGTGTAGCTGGTGATGACCTAAAGATAGTCAAAACAGACATGAAAGCATACAGTATATTGGCAATGACCTTGCCATTTGAATTTTTGACACGGGTTGAAAATTTCAAAACTGCACATGAACTATGGAAGGTACTTCATACGATGTGTGAAGGAAGTGTTGAGATACGGGAAATCAAAAGGAGAAATTGAGGACCTAATACGAAACCTTTCACCACGTTCAGGGAGAACCCATCCACAACAGCTTCATAGATTCGTTCAACTAGTCAATGAGATGATAGTCTATGGTCTCAAGTATGAATCTATGGAGATCAACAAAAAGATGTTGCATACACTACCTGAGAGCTGGACTCAGTCAGTGTCATTGATGAAAGCAACATTGGATCATGAAGCATTATCTTTAGATGCTCTAGTTGCTAAAGTTGAAGCACTAGAACTAGATGAAAGATCCAGAAACAACAGTACAATTAGACATGTGAAATCATACAAGTTCAAAGAACTTCAACAAATAGACAGTGCATTCTTGACATGCATTGGAGAAGATGAGAATGAGGAATTTTTAATTCAAGTGAAACTTCATTCTTCTCTGCTCCTGAATCATCCAATACCAAATAAAGATCTAAAAAGACTGGTGTTCATGCTTCTCATGAAGTAACACCACAAAGCAAACATAATCCTCACACCTCTAGTTCTAACAACAACAACAGCCAAAGAATCAAAACATACATAAATTTGAGAAACCCATGGATGCTCTCATAATCATTCTACAAAGTGAAGAGCAGAAGGCAGCCTATGTAGCCTTCTCAACTAGCTTTGAAGCATACTTGGGTGCTAATCTCACACCATCTCAAATCATCCAACAAGATTTGGATTGCCACTAGACATGGTTGAAGAAATGGATCTTCAGTGGTCTATGGCAATGATTGCCTATAGATCAAAAAGGTTTCTCCAAAGAAACAGACGTTTGAGCATGGACAAGAAAACCAAAATTGGTTTTGATAAAACAAAGATAAGATGCTATAACTGTCAACCGTATGGACATTTCTCAAGAAAATGCCAACAACCAAGAGTTGACAGAAACAACAACCAAACAAAAGCATCAAGCAGCTACCATCCAAAGAGACAAATTCCATCTCCAATCAGTATTCCTGCTGCACCAACTCCACCTCAAATCACACAATATAGCCCAAATCAACACTCCAAATCATCACCAATAATTATAAAACAGGATGAGGAGTGTGATTGGTGCATGTATGAGGCTGAAATCAAATCTCCTGATAATGCCCTCATGGCAAATATAGAAGACAAGATTTCAGAAATCCTAAAAGTGGTACGGGAAAACCTTTGTACACAAGCATGCATTGATGAAGTCAATCGATACAGAGAACATGCAGACAAAATTTCAAAGAAAGTAATTGAAACAAATATTTTAAATGCAAGTCTAAAATCAGAACAAAAACAATATGGAACAAAAATTCTTTTATTACAAAATGATTTGGAAAAATTAATGTCTGTAAAACTAACACTTGCAGCTCAAGTAAAGCAACTCTCTGAATCATTGACTTAGTCAAAAACACTATAGGCTGAAACTGAAGTGAAACTTCAGAAATTTCATGTGAGCAACAAGAAGTTTGAAGAACTTCTTGCTTAGCAAAGGGCATTTAAAGACCCTTCAGGTTTAGGATATAATAAGATCAACCCACCTTATAATGATAATTATATTCCTCTACCTGACTCCATGACAAACACATAGGATGAGTCTCTTGACCCACATGTCCGGACTGATGATACAAAACAATCATCATCATTATCATCAAAATCATCATTAATACCAAAAACACCTTTGATAAAATTTGTTAAAAGCCAAGCACCTCCATAAATCAAATCAATAGATTTTTATCAAGGAGAAAATAATGAGTTTGATGACCAAACCACTGATGAAGATGATATTGATCTATTGTATGATGAGTCAGATCAACCAATTACTGAAACTACAAAAGTTTCAATTGTGGTTGATACACAAAACAAACAAACAAAGCAAACAAAAGGTTTTGACATCTGCTCAGGTGGAAGAAAAGCTAGACCTTCCACTACCTCTCCAAATCAAACAAACAAAGGGAAAGGAAAATCTCCCATTCAACAAAAACAAACAACTATAACTTTTGACTTACCTTTAAAATCAAAATTAAAATCAAAAGTTATAAACAAACAAGGCAATGAAAATCTACCATATTCTGAATGGTGTGATCAATACACTCACACCACTAATAAATGAAAATATGGTAAATACTGCAAGTACTGTAACATGAACAATCACAATACTGAATCATGCCATTTTCATAATTATTGTTCAATATGTGAAAGAAACAACCACAACACTGCTAACTGCTTTTTCAATAAGAAAAACAAGAAGCAAAACAAACAGCCTCAAGTTGAGAAATCACCTGAGAAAAAGACAATTGTTCCTACCAAGAACAAAAGAGGAGCACCACGACAAACTCCTCATCAAAAAGTTGTTTTAAATAATGATAAAACCTTTTATGACAACTTTAAACAATCAAACAGGAGACATACGTCTCAAAGCAGGCAACCAATGGATATTAGCACTTAAAGGAGAAGTCCTCAAAGTACTTCTCTTGACAGAGCTAAAAACAATCAAAGGAAATCTAGTGTCACTAGAATTTCCAAACCATTAGACAATTCCACATTAGAAGAAATATGTGTTATGGGAAAAAACGGAAAACACAAGACCATCTTGGCTTGGGTTGCATCATCTAACTGATTTCTTTGCTTTTGCAGGGACATCAAAGAAGGCCTGACAGCATTTGGTATGTTGACAGTGGATATTCCCGACACATGACTGGCAATTGTTTCCTCCTTCAGGATATTAAAAGCAAACATGGAAGAAAATTAGCCATTGGAGGAGATAAGACAAGTGGAAAGATAACTGGTGAAGGAATAGGATCAAATGGGTTGATTAACTTTGAAAATGTCAACTACTACTCCAACCTCTAGTTCAATCTTCTCAGCGTATCCCAAATCTGTGATAAAGGATATGCAACCTTATTTGACTCCAACAACTGCTACATCCTCAAGATGGGTTTTCAAATACCAGAAAATTGTATCCTTTGGAAAACACCCCGTCATAAGAACACATACATTGTTAATATGAACAATGTTTCAGCATCAACCCCTAAAACATGTTTACTATCAAAAGCATCAGAAGATGTTTCCTAATTATGGCACAGACGTTTAGGACACACAAATTATAGCAGAATGAATTAACTTGTAAAAGGTGACTTAGAAATAGGTTTACCACAAAAATAATTCTTCTGTACAGACCACTGCACTGCATGTCTAAAAGGAAAACTACACAGAGTGTCCCATAAGTCAAAATTGGTAAACTCAAGCAACACAACACTCAAATTGCTTCACATGGACCTTTTTGGCCAAACAAACATCCTTATCATAGGAAAGAAGCAATACTGTCTTGTTATAGTAGATGATTACTCAAGATTCACATGGATTTTCTTTCTACTACACAAGTCAAAAACATCAGAAATCATCAAATCTTTTATCACTAAAATTGAGAATCAATTAGATCTTAAAGTTAAATATTTAAGAAGTGATAATGGTAGTGAATTTGCAGAGAAAGGAATTAGTCATCAATTCAGTGTAGCAAGGACTTCTTAGCAAAATGGTGTTGCTAAAAGGAGGATCAGAACATTAATAGAAGCTGCTAGATCTATGCTTGCTGATTCTCTATTATCCATATCTTTTTGGGCTGAAGCAATCAACACAGCTTGCTACATTCAAAACAGAACATTAATAATCAAAGAACATTCTAAAACACCATATGAATTAATGTTTAAAAGAAAACCTTTCATTGGATTTCTTAAAGCTTTTGGATGTTCTGTTTCAATATTAAACACCAAAGAACAATTATCTAAATTTGCTCCAAAAGCAGATGATGGATTTTTTGTTGGATACTTCAGAAGCTCAAAAGCTTACCGAGTATACAATCCAAGACTGAACATAGTGGAAGAAAAAAAAGATGTTGTTTTTAATGAACACTCTTTCAATAAGAAAGTCATTAGATCAGACTTGTTGTTTGATATTGACTCATTAACAAAATCATTTGACACATCTTACTTTGATGTTTCAGGTACCAAGGATGACAATGAGTATCCAATGGTTCTACTAACAACCATAGATGTTCTTCCAAGGAGAACAAACATCACTCCTTCCAGTACCACAGTTTCACCTCCTCCAGAACAAACAAACACATCAAAAGGAACATCATCACACACACCATCTTCATCAACACCTATGACCACCCAACCACAACCAAACAACCAAACAAAACCACAACAACCAACAACAGTTAAAGAAGATGATGATTATCATTCATTACCTGATACATATCATGAAGAAGAAATCTTAGATTTCTTTCATGATCCACCTTAAACATTCAATGAAACCACAAAACCAGACAATCAAACAACAATAAATACCCTTGCTCATCCATTATCACCCAACCAAACAATCACCAATCTTGATTCAACTATCTCTGTTGATTAGATTACAACAACCAGAGTTCACAAAGATCATCCTTTAGAAAACATCATAGGTGACCTCAATACCAGATTGACACGAAGTCAATCTGACATATCAAAAACATCACTGAAGCACTCAAAAACAACAGTTGGATAAAAGCAATGCAAGAGGAATTACAGCAATTCAAAAAGCAAGAGGTATGGAAGTTGGTTGATCTACCTAAAGGTCAATATGCCATTGGCACAAGATGCCTCTTTAGAAACAAAGCAAATGATAGAGGGATTGTCATCAGAAACAAAACAAGGCTAATTGCCCAATGATATACTCAAGAGGAAGGCATTGATTATGATAATGTCTTTGCTCCAGTGGCTAGACTAGAAGCCATCAGAGTGTTCCTTGCATATGCCTCATCCAAAAACCTCATTGTCTTCTAAATGGATGTCAAGTGTGCATTCCTCTATGGAAAGATAGATGAAGAGGTATATGTTGCTCAACCACCAGGGTTTGAAGACCCAGAATTCCCTCACAGAGTCTACAAGCTAGATAAAGCTCTGTACGGTCTTCATCAAGCACCTAGGAAGTGGTATGAAACTTTATCTAAGTTTCTACTATAGAATGGGTATACCCCAGGGATAATAGATCAGACATTGTTCTTAAAGAGAAAAGAACAAGACTTGTTAGTGGTTCAAGTCTATATGGATGACATAATTTTTGGCTCCACAAACATCCAACTTTGCAAAGAGTTTGAAACTACATTCTTCCTTGGTCTTCAAGTTCAACAATCTGTTGAAGGAATTTTTATCAACCAGAGCAAGTATGTGAATCAGATTTTAAAGAAATACAACATGTCTAATTGCACATCAAGAAAAGCACCATTTGCAACTGGATTGAAGTTCGGACCAGATCCAGAAGGTACATCAGTTGATCAGAAACTATATAGATCAATGATAGGTTTTCAGATGTATCTAATAGCAAGTAGACCAGACATCATGTATGCAGTCTGCATCTGTGCCAGATGTTAGGTCTAGATTGATTGTATAGGTTTAGAAGATTATTCATCACTTGTAATGAACTCTTGTAAATCTTTATCTTTTTGTATGCAAGATATGTATATGTTAACCCAATTTATTATTTGTGTTGATTATATGTATAATTGCAGGAAAACATCATACTTGGTTAATTTTGAAATTTGACCAAGTACAAGAACATCTATGGAAGAAAAAGTCAAGGAATATGCATCCGTGGATCTCCTGAGGAGCATTGTAACATCTACGGAAGAACAAGTCTGCTCGTGAGATCAAGTTACTGCTGCTCCTGCGGAAGAAGAAAGTTACTGCTACTCATGAGATCAGGTGGTATCAGAGCCTCGTGCTTATTGATCTCGATTAATTGATCTATCAGTTTTGATTAGTTTAATTAGTTGTTAATTTTATTAGATCTATTAGTTTTTGATTAGATATGATAATTTAGCTTAAAATTGCTTTTGAGTGTTCGTCATAGCTTGAAAGTTCATAACTCAGATTTAAGCATGTTGTTGAACAATTTAATCAAAACACAAGTTGGGTTTAGCTAATCAATAGCTAACGAAGGTATTTTACTCAATGAATTGGTGTAATTAGTACTGTTCCATTGCTCGATTAACTCTGATCTACATCAAAATCATTTTGATTCGTGGATTTGTGTTGTTGTTTGATATTTAAAGGTTGTTCAAACAAATTTGAACAGATCCTATCATCTAGCATCTCAAATTCAAATCATCTGAGAATTTACTGAGAGGTTTGTCTAATTTTGACCACAATTGCTTAATTGTCTGACAATTAAGAGTTTGTCATTAATTAGCTTATTCTCAACAAAAGCCATTAATTCAAAGGAATTTCTGTCTTAGCTAATTTAATATCATTATTATCAGTGATTTGTTTTTTGTTGTGTGAGTGTGTTTGCATTACGTTTATAGGGTATTAGATTAGTTGATAGTTTGATAGTTACCAAGTTAACTAAAATGAGTAATTCAATTGTTGGCTTAGCTTATCAACCCCTAAAATTGGAAAACAAAGCTGATTTTAAAACATAGAAAATTAGATTCATGAACCATGTTAATTACACTAATTCTGACTTATGGGTGTATGACTGAAGGTCCGTACATTCCACCTACTCTTGGACCTGATTATAATGACAACAATCAGCTCATAAGTTTGAAAGATCTGTCTCCAAAAGATGCTAAGAGGGTTAAAATTGATATTAAGGCCTATAGTATGCTTAGTATGTCTTTACCTGAAGACCTCTTGATCAGATGTGAAGATTACAAAACAGCCCACTCTTTGTGGAAGATTCTTCACATTTTGTGTGAAGGAAGTGATGAGATCAGAAGCATTAGGAAGGATATCCTTCGTTCATAATATGAGACTTTTCATCATATTGAGGGTGAATCTGTTCCTCAACAACTCCACAGATACATGCAACTTGTTACTGAAATGAACATCTTTGAGTTGAAGTATAGTAATGAGGAGTTGAATGAAAAGATGCTCCATACTTTGCTAGAAAGTTAGACTCAAACTGTGTCGATGTTCAAGAATACCATTGATCTAAAAGCAATTGGATTAGACACTTTGGTAGCAAAGGTGGAAGCTCTAGAATTGGATGAGAAAACAAGAAACAAAAATGTAAAAGCACCAATTGCACCATATCAATTTAAAGAAACACAGGGTGCTGGAAGTGCATTTATTTCTAATGATGATGGTGGAAGCTCTTATGTTGAGAGTGATGATGAAGATGAAGCAGCTTTCTACGTAGCAAAGTCCTCTAAATCAAACTCTCAAAGCAGTTCAAACAAGAAAGTGAAAGGGAAACTTGATGATACAAAAACCTCAAATGCTACAGCCATAAAGGGATCCACAACCAAAAAAAGCAACACTCAATTTGAACCAATTACTGTGGTACTACAATCAAAAGAGCAAAAGGCAGCCTTTGCAGCCTTCTCTTCAAGCTTTCAAGATTATCTGGGTAGTACTTTGACCCCAGCTTACATTTGTCAACAAGACCTTGAAGAACTTCATCCTGATGAAGTGGAGGAAATGGGTTTACAATGGCAAATGGCCATGATTGCATACAGAGCTAAGATGTATTTAAGAAGGAATAAGGGATTGGCTGTTGTAGGGAGAACTACAAAGATTGGTGTTGATAAATCCAAAGTGCGATGCTACAAGTGCAATTTGTATGGTCACTTTTCAAGAGAATGCAATCAGCAATCAACAAGTGACTTGAGACAAGCAAACCAAAGAAACTTCAAGCAACCTCAACTTACAAACTCATCCCCACCAACAACAAGTTCTTCAGCAGGTACAAGTAACACTAAAGAAACTGGATTAATTATCTTGCAGGATGGTACTTGTGATTGGAACATGTATGAGAAAGAAGTTCTGGAGGAGAATCAAGCATTGATGGCTAAAATGGAGAACAAATTTCACCTTTGGCAAGAGAGGTAAGGGATAGATTATGTTCATCTAGATGTGTTGAAAAGGTTGAAAGATATAGAGTCCATGCTTAACAATTAGCTGATAAAATCAAAGAAACTATGATTTTGAATGAATCTCATATGAGAGAACACAAATTATATCAGGTCAAAATCACTTCTTTACAAAAGGATTTGGATAAACTCTTGTTTGAAAAATATAATTTGAAAGCACAAGTTGAGCATCTGACCACCTCATTAACAAAATCATTGTCTGATCATGCATCCACTAAAGTGAAACTTCAAAAGTTTCAATTATTATCTCAGCAATATAAGAAACTTTTAAATACTCATATTGAAACAAAGAACAGGTATGGGTTGGGATTTCATGCTATTGCACCTCCATTGAATGATAACTACACTACATTACCTGAGTCAATCACTAATAGTTTGTTTAACCATTTTATACCAAGTACCAAAACTGAATCAAAAATTAAAATTAATGAATTGATAAGTGGTCAATGAAACTGATTCATCTGAATCTGAATGTTTAAAACAAATTGAATCAGAATTTCACTTTGATGATTGTGATGACCTGGATGAGTTTGATGAGCCTAATGAGCAAAAATGTGCTGGTTTGGGTAACGGGAAGAATATGTTAATTGAACCTATAGTTCCCAAAGTTCTTGAGGAGATTAAGCTACCTTATCCTCCCAAACAAAGAAATATGTTGAAGACCATCTACACAAGAATTACTCAATTAAATGAAGGAATTCATGAGCTTAACAAGAAGCACAAAACTCATTCAGCAAAAAGAACTGTTGGATCCACTGAAGAAGAGAAAATCACTTCCGCAAAACACATACTGAAGAAGAAGACCATTTCAGAACCATCCGTAGAAAATCTAAAGAAGAAGACCGTTTCAGAACCATCCTTAGAAAATCCAAAGAAGACCGTCTCAGAACCATCCGTAGAAAATCCACAGAAGATGACAGGATCAGTGATCTAAGTTTGATCAATTAGAGTTGAATTGCAGCGGAATTAGAACAAGAATTAGACAAATATAGCAAGAATACAATAGATATTCAATGGAACAGTACACGGTTATAGAGAAAGAGGGTTTTCTGCAAAAGGGATAATATCATTCATGCACAAATGCTTCGGTATGTCAGCCGCTAAGATTCGCACCTTACAATTAGGTCAACATTCCTTATATAAAGGAATGTGACGTCTGCTGATGTCACTTGATAATGACATTTAACAGAATCATTACAAACAACTGAAAGTAAGCACACTACTGAGAATGTTCACAACAACTGAGAACATCTCAGAGTATGCTAAGTACAAGATGAAACTAAAACTACTGAAACTACAAGTACTGATTACAAGAAACATAAAACTACTGATTACAAAAGAATTAAAAGGAAAATATAACTACTGAAAGGAAACCATCATAACTACTGAAGAGGTCTTCTTCAGCTGTTGTGACAACATTTGAAACTTGGTCTTCAGTCTTTGTCTTCAGCTTTTGTCTTCAGACTTTGTCTTCAGTTCTTTAGCTTCAGACTTTGTCTTCAGCTTTTTTCACTTCAGACTTTGTCTTCAGACCTTGTTATCAGTTGATGTCTTCAGCTGTTGCAGACTACTTCAGTTGTTGTAATGTCTGTGGGACTTAAAGGTTTTTCTGATCAGGCTCATTGGTTCTTTTGGTCCAACAAACTCCCTCAGAACCAATGCAGCCAAAACCTTTAAGCTTATTGAGGTCCCACTTATTCTTGGCAGAAATACTCTCTTGATCAGCTTCAGAGATATCAGATAAGCACAGGCCAGGGAACAGGTTTCAGTAGATGTGAATGTCAAAGGATGGAAGGGAACTCTGTCTTGGGGAACTGGACACAGAGCTGTTACCAACCATGAAACCTACTTCCCATTGATGAGTCTATAAGACTCTCTGACGTAGGCCCCAAGGAAAACAACTTGTTCCTCCTTAGTGAGTTCTTCTGCTTCTCCTTTGAAGAAGAACTCTGGGCCATAGTACTCTGATATGTACTTTACTGTCTTTCCATTTTTCAACTCAATAGTTGTTATCTCTCTGTAAGCAAATTCATCTGGGTGAGTCCCTTCTAATAACAACTGGAGTTCATTTTTCTTGATCTCTTCAAGCCTCTTGTATAACAACCCCTTCTTGACCATTTTGTTCTCCATTAGAGTTTGAGGGGTCATCTTTGACTTGTAGGCTCTCTTGAAGTCTTCAAGTATCTCCCAGGGTGAGACTACAATGGCCAACATAATAACAGCATCTATGGTCTTTCTCACTTGGCCATTGTATCTACTTGGTATGGATTTCTTATGTATTCTAGAACTAACCCTGGGGTCTGGCCAAATCCTTACTCTCTCCTTTTGATATTGAAAGGTATGCCTAAGAGCATACAGCCTTTGAGCGTGTTTCTTCATGGCTTGTATAGATGATGACTGGGGAAACTCTTTGTCAACCATCTTCAAAAGTTGCTCATCGTGCTGTTTCTGCTGTTCTTCTTCTTCAATCTTAACTTTAACCATTTGCCTCTGAAAGTCTGGTGTGATCATTTGTTGACTTCTGGGCTCAGGTATTTTTAGAACAGCAGAGATTGGCAAACTGTCTTCTTCATCTTCTTCTTCTTCTTCTTCTTCCATCCTCAACACCCTTCTCCTCCTTTTGGGTGCATCACTGGATGTGGTTTGAGGTGGTTTTTGGGGTAAGGGAGTTGGTTTTGAGGGTTGAGTTGGTTTAAGTTTAGGTTTAGGGATTGGTTTGGAGAGTTGTGGGGTTGGTTATATTTGAGTGGGAGTTTGGGAAGGCTGATCTAGCATTTTTGTGGTAAGTTTGGCTTTGGAAAGCTTGGCCATATCAGTTCTCTTCCCAGCACCTGCTTCATCTAAGGCTTCGATAATCAACCCCTTATTGAATGCTTCAGAAGCACAGATTCTGGTGGTTATTGCCAGAATACTGTCTCTGGTCCATGATTTAATCTCAATTAATGATCTTCCCAAGTATTTTGCAATAAACCTGATCATTATCTCCAACCTCTCCCTTTCCATCACACTGTAACTGGCCCATCTCTCTTGTATCTCTTTAATCTCCAGCCTTCTGATCTCAGTGTCTAATGTAGCTGTATCAAAGCCCTGTCTGAAAGTTGGTCTATTATTCTGTCCATTGATCTGCTGTGAGCTTCATCAGCTTCTTTAACCAGATCTTCCAATGATTTCTCTTCATCAGGCTTTTGAGTTTCAGCACTTTTCTTTCTCTTGTATGTGATCAGCTGTTTTTCCTTTTCTAACTCCTTTTCTTTCTCTTGTTGTTTCTCATCTTCCACTCTCTTTCTCTTTCTTTCTTTCACTGCCTTAGACTCCCCTTTTTGGGTGCATTGGGTTCAGGGGTTTGAATGGCAGAAAGCTTCTTTTGCACAGCATCATCAACAAGTGTTTGTAGATTTGAGGAGATCCTCTCATCAATGGCTTTATGCACAATCTCATTGATGATGGGAGTGATGAGAGGTAAGGAATGTTGAAAGGTAGCAACCATCTGCTCAGAGGGGTTCTGTCCCTGAGAGGTGGTGCCAAAAGCAGTGGCTGGTGGCTCAGTTGAGTGTAGTGGCTGAGTGTTTGGTGAACCTTCAGATGAAGGTGCCATCTGTGGGTTTATTGGGGCAGATGGACTTTGATCCTGAGACATTTTGGCAAGCAGTTCTTTGAGTCTGCTCACCTCAGCCTCAAGGATTGTGTTATGGGCTAAGACATCGAAGAAAAAGCCCAGGTCATCATCAGTCTTTGCTGAATCACCTGACCTCCTGATTGAATCAGGATGTACATGCCCTGAGTGTAGATCAGTTGTAGCATGTGCCCCTTGTTCTTGGTTCTGGGGACTTCCTGCCTCAGGACTGAGTCCTTCATCGGCAGTTGCCTCTGGTGAGGTCTTAGAGATGTTACCAACTGCATCCTGTTCATTTGCTGAATCAGTAGAAGTGGCAGCCTCACCAGATGTTCTAACCTCCTCCTCTACACGGGGAGATTGAACATTATAACCCCTGTGCTGTGGGTTATCAGCAGCATTTTGGTCCTCTTCCTCAGCTGTTGAGGTTCTCCCCATTGTAATTGGTTTCTGGGGAGGAGGAGAGGAATGCAGCTGACTCAGCACTTGTGCAACTATAATGGTTGGGCTTTGAGGGGCGGTTGCATTTGGAGATAGGTTTGAAGCAGATTGCACCCGGGGTGACTGGTGCTCTTCAATGGTAACCTTCTCAATTGAGATAGGTTCCAGCATTGTGGTATCCCCAATTATGGTTGCATCAGGATCTGTTGAGAGGATGCCTGAGCGGCTAGGGTGGTGGAGTCTTTGACACTACTGGGGGGTTAGAACCAGTAAGTGTTTCCTGTATTGGTGGTACAGGGGCATCCTCAGGGGACTCATCTCCCTGAGTAGCCTTTTTGGGCTTTTTGGTGTTGGGTTTGGTGGGGACTTTGGATCTGGAAGTGGAGGCTGTGGGTTCCCGCTGCTTGGGTTTTAGCAGCCGGGCAGCCCCTTTCAGTGTAGGGTCAGAGTTGTGCCTGGAGTATACTTCAGGCAATACAGCCGGAGCAGGGACTCCAAGGCCAACAAGGCCGTCTGATTTTAGCTGATTTAAAATTATGGCCATGAGAAACCTGGGATATAATATCCATCTGTTTGCCACAGGTTTCAAAGCCAGATCCTTTAGTTCCATGAAAACTATCTCAGAAAAATTTAGATTTTGTCGTTCAAAGATAGAGTATAATACCTGTTGCCATCGGGAGGACATCTGATCCCATGAGGAGGTTTTTGATGCAAGGCAGACATTCACCATGTGGAATATAAGACGTTCAGCATCATGGAAGTGCTTCTTCAGAATGGTGGTAGCACTTAAGTCTCCTTCATACCCGTTATTGATGAAAGACATATCAGTTGTGCCTTTCGGGTATTCTGTGACACAGGTGGCATCATGTAGATTTAGGGTTTGTCGAATGATGTCTGGAGTGATGACCACCTGTTTCTGGTTAACCAACGACTGGAGAGTGATTTGGCTATCATTCTCACCAGTTTGCACAGAGACGTTGGTCCAGAATTGGCTTAGGGAATCGGGGTATATGGTAGGATTCAGAAGAAAAGCGGTTCGGTACTGGGAATCTACCATAAGATCGATGGCATTATCAAATTTGTTCCAAAAGGCCGATTTCGAGAGGTAGGCAACACAGTTGTGTCTGGGTTTGAGTTTCATGGTCGCCATTGTTGAGAGAGTGAAGGACATAAAACGGCTAATGAAACGTTTGAAAGTAGATTTAGGTATTTATAGGGTAAGAAAAGGCTGATATAAAACGACTGAAAGTGTTGGTGCTGTCATCAGTTGTTTGAAAACAACTGAAGACCTGGTATTAACTTTCAGAAGTTGTAACAACTGAAGACTTGGTATTAGTCATCAGTAGTTGTGAAACTACTGAAGACATGGTTTTGGCTTCAGGTGTTGTAAACAACTGAAGATTTGGTGTTAGTCATCAGTAGTTGTAAAACTACTGAAGACATGGTTTTGGCTTCAGTTGTATGAAGTGAAACAGCAGTTGTAGAAACAACTGAAGAGAAAAGTTTCTCATCAGCTGTTGTCGTCAATTCTTAGCTCATCAGCTGTTTCATTCTGACCTCAACACTTATCAGACTTTTTGTCTGATTTTCAGACGTTTCATTGGTCATCAGTACTTATCTGTTATACTGACATCAGTAGTTGTAACTACATCAGTAGTTGTAACCACATCAGTTCTTTTCAACAGATAGAGTACTTCAGTACTTTTAAGTAATTTAGTCTTCAGTAGTTATGAAAACTACTGAGGATAAAAGAACTTATCAGTACTTATTTGTGACAATAGTATACGAATGCTCATCAGTACTTGTTGACTGAGATCATCAGTAGTTGTCACTTATTCTAGCTGCAGCATACCAAGCCTTAACACTAGGTTTTGGAAAGTTGAACTGTCCAAAGGCTTAGTAAATATGTCTGCAAGCTCATCAGCACTAGGAACAAACTTTGGATCAATCAGACCTTTTTCAAAACAATCCCTAATAAAATGGTGTCTGATCTCAATATGTTTGGTCCTAGAGTGCTGGACTGGATTCTTGACAATACAAAGAGCTGAAGCACTATCCATTAGTAATGGAGTCTTAGTCTCTGTAATGCCATAATCCAATAATTGATTCTGAAGCCAGAGTACCTGAGATGTACAACTTGCAGCAGCAATGTACTCGGCTTCAGCAGTGGATGTAGCAACAGATGTTTGTTTCTTACTCTGCCAAGAAACCAAACAGTTGCCTAGGAATTGACATCCACCAGAAGTTGATTTTCTAGTTAATTTACACCCTGCATAGTCACTATCAGAAAAAGCAACTAATTTGCAAGAGTGCCCAGTGGAATACCAAAGACCTAGAGATTGAGTACCTTGCAGATATCTAAAGATCCTCTTGACTGCAATCAAATGAGACTCTTTAGGAGCAGCCTGAAATCTAGCACAAACACAAGTTGCAAACATAATATCTGGTCTAGAAGCTGTTAAGTACATCAAGGACCCAATCATACATCTGTAAAGTGTTTCATCAACAGCTTTACCTTTCTGATCTGCATCCAGTTGTGTGGTGCTGCACATGGGAGTAGAACAGGGCTTACAGTTTTGTAAATCAAACTTTTCCAAAAGACTCTTTGTGTATTTTGACTGATGAATGAAAGTTCCATCAGCCTTTTGTTTGATTTGCAAACCTAGAAAGAACTGTAATTCTCCCATGGCACTCATTTCGAATTTTTGTTGCATCAACTTTGTAAATGCATCACACAACTGTGGATCAGAGGATGCAAAAATAATATCATCAACATAAATTTGAACAAGGAGCTTATGCTGACCCACTTTCTTAATGAACAAAGTTTTATCTATGGAGCCTCTAGTGAAATTATTCTGAAGAAGAAAATTTGACAGTGTTTCATACCAGGCTCTAGGAGCTTGTTTCAACCCATAAAGAGCCTTATCAAGTTTATACACCCAATCAGGATGTTTATTATCCTCAAAACCTGGTGGTTGACACACATAAACCTCTTCTTTTATTTTACCATATAAAAATGCACTTTTGACATCCATTTGAAAAACTTTAAGATTGTGGAATGCAGCATAGGCTAAGAACAATCTAATTGCCTCCAGTCTGGCTACAGGGGCAAAGGTTTCATCATAATCAATACTTCTTCTTGTGAAAACCCCTGGACAACCAGTCTGGCCTTGTTCTTGACAATTTGCCCATTTTCATCTGTTTTATTCCTAAACACCCATTTAGTGCCTATTGCACACTTACCTGGGGGTAGAGGAACCAGTTCCCACACTTGCTGCTTTTTGAACTGAAGAAGCTCAAGCTGCATGGCATCAACCCATCCATTGTCTCTTAATGCAATATGATAGTTCTTTGGCTCTTGCTGACTGATGAAGAGAGCATAGAAGCAGAAGTTGGACACTTGACTTCTAGTTGAGACACCAGCATTGATATCACCAATGATTTGAGACATTGGGTGATTCTTCAGCTCTTGGTACACTATGAGATCTGTGCAAGTGTTTGTAGCACGCTCAGCAGCAACAGATGTTGATCCAGATTCTTGAAACCAAGTATTAGATGGCAAGTCAAATGAAGTAGAGGATTCAGAAATCTCATCAGCATTTGTTGTGGATGGTGCTACTGAAGCTACAGGAACATCAAGTTTAGTAGACTCAGGCAGTTGATCACTAAACTTGAATAGGTGAGTACTGGGATCATCATCAACATCAGTACCACCAGATGGATGACTAGCTGCAGAAGGTGATGAATTCACATGATCTGCAACAGCTGGAGGCTGATAAGGAACATATTGCAGTATGTCCAGATCAAACAACTCCACAGGGTTTTGTGGGATTTTGTCCTTAGGAGATTCATTGAACTTCACATGCAAGGTTTCTTCAACCATCTTTGTTCTGCAGTTGAACACTCTGTAAGCCTTGCAAGTGGATGAATACCCAACAAAATACCCTGCATCCACCTTAGAATCAAACTTTTGGAGTTGATCCTTTGTGTTGAGAATGTAACAAGGACACCCAAATGCTCTGAAGAATGAAATTAGAGGAGCCAAATGATGTAGAACTTCATAAGGAGTCTTCATCAACCTCTGATTCACTAAAGCTCTATTTTGCACATAGCATGCTGTGTTGACAGCTTCAGCCCAAAAGGTCAGTGGCAAACCAGAGTCAGCCAACATGGACCTTGCAGCTTCAATTAGGGTCCTGTTCTTTCTCTCCACTACTCCATTTTGTTCTGGAGTCCTTGGGATGCTATACTGCCTCTTGATTCCTTTTGAAAGGTAGAAATCATCAAGTGTATGGTTTCTAAATTCAGTTCCATTATCACTTCTTATACACTTGACTGATAGGGAATACTGCTTCTCAACATACAACACAAAGTTAATAATTGTCTGAGCAGCCTCATCCTTTGAATGCAAGAAGAAGGTCCATACAAATCTGGAGTAATCATCCACAATTACCAGACAGTATTTCTTCTTTGCCATGCTCATTACTCTCACAGGACCAAAGAGATCCATGTGCAGTAATTGCAAGCAGGCAGTGGACTTTGGTTCTTCTATAGGAGGGAATGAAACTTTGTGTTGTTTTCCTTTTAAACAAGCAGTGCAGGTTTCATCACAGTGGAACTCCTTTATTGGTAGACCTCTCACTAAACTATTGTGGATCAGCTGATTCATGTTTTTGAGATTAACATGACCCAGCCTTCTATGCCACAGTTTAGATTCCTGAGGAGAGGCCTTGGAGAACAGGCAAGGATGACCTTTTAAATCAATCTTCTTTGACAAATCCAAGGCATATACTCTTCCTATCCTGTTGGCCTTCAGGAGAGTATGTTCATCCAATACCTTGTCAATCAGCCTCAGAACTTTGGAAGACAGAATCCGGCAGTTCTGGCTTGTGAAAAGTGCAACATGCCCTTTATCACACATCTGACTGACACTCAGTAGATTATACTTGAGATTCTCCACATGGTTAACATCATCAAATCTGATTTCTCCATTTGACACAAATCCTTTCCCGATGATGTAACCCTTAGCATCATTTCCAAATGAGACAAATCCCTTCTTTCCTTGAGAGTAGTCATTAAGAAGAGAACTGCTCCCAGTCATATGCATAGATCCTCCACTGTCTACATACCAGATGCTTCTTTGGCATGCTGAAGAACCCTGCATTTATCATAAGAAACTAGTTAGCTTTAGAGACCCAAACCTTTTTGGTTTTGGGTCTGTTTTCATCAACAGATTTAACCATAACTTGTTTCTCATGATTAACAGCTGATGAAGGTGGAGATGGTGCTGAAATGGATTTCTTAGATTTGGGCTTGGATTTCCTTTTCAGTGGTTTGATCACAGGTGCATCTAGTTGGTTAACTCTCCCCAACAAATGCTGAACCATCATAACAAGTTGTGTCTGATTTGTTGCTAAAGCCTTCAGCTCATTTGACACATCAGTACTTGTTTTTGATGAGTTCCTGTGACCCACCATTTCCTCCTTCTTGAAATTCACAGACTTAGTCTGATGTTTATCATGAGGAACACTATCAGCTGTTTTCTGATAAACCCCATCCTTCTTTTTGGATTTTGGTGAGGCCTTGGGTTTATCAGTTTGAGATGACTGTGGTACAAACTTGGTCTCAAACTCATTTTTCATTTTATTAATCTCTTCTTTAATGAGCTTATCTCTGTTGAGTTTGGAACCCTTTTTGTACCAGCATTCATCAGATAGATGATTGAATTTACCACATATTTCACATGGCTTATTCTTCATCTTGGATTGATCAACTGCTGAAGTGGAAACTACTGAAGGTGTGATCTTCAGTACTTTCCTCCTTTCAGTACTTGTGTTAAGTACTGAAGGATCGGTAACAACTGAAGACTTGTTCTTCAGCTGTTCTCTATCCGTCCTGAAAGACCGTATGATAGATTCCTCAGTAGTTGTTAATCCTTTTATTTCAGCAGATTTGAAATGCTTTTCAGATGTTGTGACTTGCCCTTCAGTACTTGGAGTACTTTGACGGACAATATCTGAATTGCTCAGCTTTATGTGTTTATCAGCATTTAAACCATCAGGCAATTGATTTGCTGAGATCTTAACACTGACTTCATCCTCTAATTTTGTATTATCATTTGAGGATGAATCACATGATGATGTGGTTTGGAAATTACTTTCACTTCAGATTTTACTATTGATTTTGAAGTAAAATCAGTAGGTGGTGCAGTATGATTGTAACCTATTCAAAACTTCACATTTGAAGCTGTTTGCTTGCTGAGAAGCATTTCAAATCCCTTGCAGGATGTTACCCAGCGGTCACACTCAACTTGGGTAGCTGCAAGTGTCTCTTTGAGACTTCTGTGGTTCTCAAGTATGACCTCTACCTTAGCCTTTTCATTATTAAGTTGGCATTTAAGCTTGTAAATCTCATCATCTTTGTCATTAAGAGCAGACTCATACTCATCTTTTCTTTTGGAAATAGTTTTCTCAAGCTCAAGATTTTGATTGATTAAAGCTACATTTGCCTCTCTAATAAAGACAAAGGCAACTATGCATGATTCAGAACATAACTTGGCTTTAGCCTCAGAAGATACCTGGGTTACCTGTGAAGATGATGCATTGGAGCAGGAACCCTCAGTAGACTCCAGGGCCATGAGAGCAAGATTCCCAAAAGGATGTTCACCACCATGTTGACCAGCACCAGCAAATAATTGCTCATTAAAACCAGAAAGATCATCTGGTAAGCTGCTCCAGTCAACAACTCCTGGTGTGAAGAAGCTGTGATGAGGTTGAGATTGTAATGGAGATGGTTGAGGCTTAGGTAGGGCTTGAGGTTGTTGTGCTATAGGAACTTGAACTGGATTTGGCTGTGGCATGTAATAGCAGGGATATGGATATGGCATTGGACCCTGAGGGACAAAATATGCAGGAGATTGAGGTTGTGAGTGATGACCAGAACTAGCAGGATGTTGCACTTTGTTTTGTGAACTATTGCTTGGAAAGGTCACAAAGGGTGCAGAGGAGTTAGATCCAGTTGATCTACACTCTCTTGCAAAGTGCCCAAGCCTGTGGCATTTGTGACACCTCAACTTACTCTTGTCAAAACCAACTTTGGTTTTGCCAGAGAGTCAGGGAAATTTCCTACCAGTTCTCTTGTAGAACTTTTGAGATCTGATATTGATCAAGGCCATTTGGCTCAAAATATCCATCTCTTCTAAATCATCATCAGCAATACCCATCAAATCATCCATGATAAAGCATAAATTATCACTATTACACCCAGAATGACTGTCAACACCAACAAATGCATGATCAGAACTGTTTGAAGAGAAATCTATATGCTCATCATAATGGCTTTCTGATCCAGCATATTCTGACTCATGACCGACCAAGGCAGTGTTCCCTGGTACAAAGTCATCAGTGAGCTTTCCTGATGATGCCAGTTTCCTTTTCTGCTCTATCTCTCTTTCAAATGTAAGCAGTTTCCCATGGAGTTGGGTGAGAGATAGGCTATCCAGATTTGCACTGGAGCGTAGGACAATGGTGTATGTGTCCCATCTCTCAGGCAGTGATCTGAGGAATCTGTTGTTCATCTGGCTGTTAGTATACTCATGCTTGACCATTTTCAGCTCAGAGATCAAGCAGGAGAAACGCTCAAACTGTTGAGTCAGTGTCTCACCCTTCCTATGAGAGAATGTCCATATTGTTGGGCGAGGATTTCTCTGTTGTTTGCTAAGACCTCATCAGTTCCTCCGAATTGTTCCTTCAAAGCATTCCAGAGGTCATGAGCAGTTTCATGATGCATAAGCCCAGAATAGATTTCATTAGGCAGTGCCATGGCCAGAATTCCATGGGCTTTAGCATCAATCTCAAACAGTTTACGATCTTCATCTGAGTATTGCTCCTTCTTCTTCGGAACCATTTGGTTGGTCTCCAGATTGTTCACCATAGGCTTGTGTGGACCGTGAACCACAGATGTCCAACAACCTGAACTGTTAACAGACAGGTGATGGAGCATTCTTCGTTGCCATATGTTATACTCACTCCTAACCAGCATCGGAGGCTTGGTTGAGGAGCCAGTATTGTGAGGGTCATTAGATGGAGTAGTCATTCTCAGATTCAAACCAATTCAATCAAGTTTCAACAGATTTAGCACAAAAACACAACAAACTCAGTATGAACCAAGAAGAAACTCAAATTGAATAACCAGAAGCAGCAGAAGATCAATCTCTATAACCAATTCTTGCAAATATGCTAATTCGATCAAACTTTAGATATCGAAATAGCAGTTTCAATGATCAATTGTTAAACCGATCAATGATTAACCTGCTCTGATACCATTTGACAGGATCAGTGATCTAAGTTTGATCAATTAGAGTTGAATTGCAGCGGAATTAGAACAAGAATTAGACAAATATAGCAAGAACACAATAGATATTCAATGGAACTGTACACGGTTATAGAGAAAGAGGGTTTTCTGCAAAAGGGATAATATCATTCATGCACAAATGCTTCGGTATGTCAGCCGCTAAGCATCGCACCTTACAATTAGGTCAACATTCCTTATATAAAGGAATGTGACGTCTGCTGATGTCACTTGATAGTGACATTTAACAGAATTATTACAAACAACTGAAAGTAAGCAAACTTCTAAGAATGTTCACAACAACTGAGAACATCTCAGAGTATGCTAAGTACAAGATGAAACTAAAACTACTGAAACTACAAGTACTGATTACAAGAAACATAAAACTACTGATTACAAAAGAATTAAAAGGAAAATATAACTACTGAAAGGAAACCATCACAACTACTGAAGAGGTCTTCTTCAGCTGTTGTGACAACATTTGAAACTTGGTCTTCAGTCTTTGTCTTCAGCTTTTGTCTTCAGACTTTGTCTTCAGTTCTTTTGCTTCAGACTTTGTCTTCAGCTTTTTTCACTTCAGACTTTGTCTTCAGACCTTGTTATCAGTTGATTTCTTCAGCTGTTGCAGACTACTTCAGTTGTTGTAATGTCTGTTGGACTTAAAGGTCTTTCTGATCAGGCTCATTGGTTCTTTTGGTCCAACAGAAGAAGACAAATGTGCTCTTTCAAAACAGTCAACATCCGTAGACGATCTACGGAAGAACCAATCATCTACTGAATCGCACAATGCCAACAAGAAAGGTA
The DNA here is from genome assembly GCA_025506505.1 of Flaveria sonorensis. Lineage (NCBI taxonomy): Eukaryota > Viridiplantae > Streptophyta > Magnoliopsida > Asterales > Asteraceae > Flaveria > Flaveria sonorensis. The sequence goes on along the minus strand of CM046425.1, from coordinate 35,645,327 downwards.
AGAAACAACAGAGAGTTATGAATCCTCAGCAACAAAAACCATTTGACATCATGTCTGGTAGAGGTAAGGATTCTTCAGTTGCAAAGTTTGAGAGAGAATTAAAGAAGCAGCAGAAGAATAAAATGATGGAGTCTGGGAGTGAAGTTGAAAAAAATATTGTAAGTGGTGTGACATGTATAACCACAACACAGATGATTGTTACTTCAGTAGTTATTGCTCCATATGCAACATGAACAATCACATGACTGCGGATTGTTACTTCAACAAACACTGTGCTATTTGCAACAAGAATAACCATTCTATTCAAGAATGCTACTTCAACAAGAAGAACAAATCAAAAAAGAAGCAACAATCTGAGAATGTGAAACAGACTCAAAATCCACTGAAGGTAAGGCAAGTTCAAAGCAAAAGAAGCAGCAACCAAAACAAAAGGTTCCAAAGGCAAAGAAGCCTACATCTGCTGATGATCAAACAAATAGGAAGAAGGAGAAGCAACATTCTCAAAGCAAGACTCCTCATAAGAAGGTAGATTTGTAGGAAGATGAAGCCTTCTATGACCACATTGAAAAGGGTAATCAAGTACCACAATCAAAGACAAAAGATGCAGAAACTTTCTATAATCAAGTATCATCATCAAGTTTAAAGAAGAAGATATTCACAGAAGAGGTGATAGAGGAAGTGCTTCTGTACCAAGAACAAAGTGATTCAAGTTCATCTTCAATAAAATCATCCTCACCCCAAACAAACCATTATGAATCAAATGAGTCTAAAAACAACCCTGAGACATCTAGTCTCATCCATAAGGGAGAAACAATCTTAGATACCAATGGCAAGCCCAAGATCATTAACGCTTGGGCTCAACGCTCTAATTGATTTCATTATTTATGAAGGAACATCCATGGAGGACTGACAACAAGTAGTATGTTGACAGTGGTTGTTCCAGGCATATAACAGGAAACTATTCTCTCCTCCATGATTTCAAACACAAAAATGCTTCATATGTGGCATTTGGTAGGGATAAGAAGGGAGGTAAAATTGTTGGTGAAGGAATGGTAACAAATGGTGTACTCAAACTTAAGAAAGTAAATTTTGTAAAAAATTACAATACAACTTGCTGAGTGTATTTCAAATTTGTGATCTAAATTATACCACTCTATTTGATAACACTTCCTGTTATATTCTTAAGCCAGGTTTTCAAATCCCAGTAGATTGGATCCTTCTTATAGCACCAAGAAAAGGAAACACATATGTTTTGGACATGAACAACGCCTTAATGACAAGCAATGAAACCTACCTGATTTCTAAGATATCAGAAGATGAAGCTCAACTGTGGCATAGAAGGATGGTTTATTCAAACATGAAGAACATGAATAAGCTGGTCAGAAATGACTTAGTCATTGTTCATCATCTTATAAAGGAAAACAACATAGGGTGTCACATAAGTCCAAAACAATCAACACAAACACAACTCCATTCAAAATGCTACACATGGATCTTTTTGGTCCAACCAATGTGATGAGCATTGGAAAAATGCAATATTGTTTGGTGATTGTTGATGATTTCACTAGATTCACTTGGGTATTTTTCTTAAAACATAAAAGTGAGACATCAAAAATATTAATGGAGTTTATCACTAAAATTGAAAATCAACTTGATTTAAAAGTCAAAATCTTAAGAAGTGATAAGAGATCTGAATTTGTTAACCATGTTTTAGACTCCTTTTGCAGGAACAAAGGCATAGCCAGACAATTCAGTGCACCAAGAACTCTATATCAATATGGAGTTACTGAAAGAAGAAACAAAACTCTAATTGAAGAAGCAAGAACAATGCTAGCTGACTCATATTTACAAATCACATTTTGGGCTGAAGCAGTGAACACAGCATGCAATGTTCAAAACAGGACCTTAATTGTCAAAGAACATAATAAAACACCCTATGAACTTTTGTTTAAAAGAAAACCTTTTATAGGATATCTTAGAGCATTTGGGTGTCATGTGTCTATTTTAGACACCAAATATCAATTAGGAAAGTTTGCTGAAAAAGCCTATGATGGTTTCTTTATTGGTTACTCATCAACATCTAAATCATATAGAGTCTACATTTCACATCAAAACATTGTGGAGGAAACTCCTAATGTATCATTTGATGAATCCTTATTTCCAAAATCTATAAAAGGATCATCTTGGCTGTTTGATATAGATGCATTAACAAATTCATTTAACACTGGTTATTTGAATGTTACAGGTCTTTTGGATACATGTATCCTTATGTACCTCCAAGTATGAGTGTACTGCCATTGACTGCTGATCCTTCAAGATCATCACATTCAAACACTTCAAGTGTTGCTGATCCTGGCCCTTCATCTCAAACAAGTAATGGAAATTCAGATGGAAATGAAAATTCAACTTCTGAAGAAGTAACTAATACATTAGCAGAAAACCATGAATTCGCAGGAGTTACTAATGCATCCAGAGTAGTGAACAATGCATCAACAGAAGTTCCTTCTACATCTGTAGATGTCCCATCTACTTCGGGAGATGATTCATTGCCTTAAACTGAAGTTCCAAATCCATCAGGATATATTCCAACAACGTTCACAACATCTACAGATCAACAAACTACAACATCTGTAGTTGTTCCTGTAACTCCCGCGAAAGTTATTCCTACATCTGCGGAAACACAAACTCATGAAGATGGTTTTCATTCAGCATTAGAAGAACAAAATGATAAGGATTTCGACTACTTTGTTGATTCTCCATCTCAGCTGGATCCATCTCTATCATCATTAACCAAAATCACTAACTTAGAATCATCCATTCCAGTTGAATCAATTCCAACATCAAGAATTCATAAGTATCATCCAATAGAAAACATCATTGGTGATCTTAATGAAAGAACCACAAGAAGCCAAGGGGGAGCTTCTAATATTTGTCTTTTCTCTTGTTTTCTTTCACAAGTGGTTCCTCCCAACATCACTACTACATTAAAAGACAACAGCTGGATTGAAGCAATGCAAGAAGAACTTCAGCAATTCAAAAAGCAACTTGGAATCTAGTTGATCTTCTTGAAGGTCAATATCCAATTGGTACAAGTTGGCTTTTCAAGAACAAACTAGATGACAGAGGTATCATTATTAGAAACAAAGCAAGGATGATAGCACAAGGGTATACTTAAGAAGAAGGGATAGACTACGATGAAGTCTTTGCTCCAGTTGTAAGGATTGAAGCTATTAGAGTCTTCATAACCTATGCTTCACATAACAAGTTCACAATTTATTAGATGGATGTTAAATTTGCCTTCTTATATGGTAAAATTGATGAAGAAGTCTATGTTGCCCAACCACCAGGCTTTAAAGATCCTAATTACCCACACAGGGTATAGAAGCTTGACAAAGCTTTGTATGGTCTTCATCAGGAACCAAGAAAGTGGTATGAAACATTATCTTCTTTCTTTCTCAAGCATGGTTACAAAAGGGGAACCATTGATCAGACTCTCTTCCTCAAACATGATCATCAAGACCTCTTGGTTGTCCAAATCTATGTGGCTGATATCATTTTTAGGTTAACAAACAAGAGATTATGTGAAGACTTTGAATCTTTGATAAAATCTGAGTTTTAAATGAGTTCCATAGGAGAATTAACATTCTTCCTTGGTTAAGTTCATCAGAAATCAAATGGAATTTTCATTAATCAGGAGAAGTATGTACACCAAATCTTGAAGAAGTACAACCTTGCTGACTCTTCTTCATGCAAAACACCAACATCAACAATAGATAAGATTGCGCCTGATCCTAAAGGGAAATCAGTTGATTAGAGCTTCTATAGATCTATGATAGGATCTTTGATGTACTTAACTTCTAGTAGACCTAACATAATGTTTGCTGTGTGTGTTTGTGCTAGGTACCAATCAGACCCCAAGGAGTCACATATGAATGATATTAAGAGGATCTTCAGATACCTCAAAGGGAAGCCAGCTCTTGGACTTTGGAATCCCAATGAAGGAGATTTCAACCTTTATTTATATTCTGATAGTGACTTTGGAGGTTGCAACAACAACAGAAAATCAACAACTGGTGGCTGTCAATTCATTAGACCAAGACTAGTTTCTTAGCAGTGCAAAAAGCAAACAAATGTGTCAGTATCCACAGCTGAGGCTAAGTACATTGCTGCTTTAGCTGGTTGCTCTTAAGTTTTTTGGTTGCAAACCAACTACTTGATTATGGCTACAATTTTCTTTAAACACCAATACACATAGATAACTCAGTTGCTATGTTCATAACTGCTAATCCAGTGCAACATAGTAAAACAAAACATATAGAAATTAGATATCATTTTCTGAAAGACTACTTAGAAAAAGGTTTAATCAAGTTGATCAAAGTGGATACAACAAATTTGGTTGCTGATTTATTTACTAAAGCCTTTGACTCAGTGAGGTTTAATTTCTTAATTGAGTCTTTAGGCATGATCAACTTAGATTAGTCATTATCACAAAGAAAAGCATGATCTGTCCTTTATAATTCTCAATATGTAAAAGCCAAACACATCCATAAAACATATAAAATTCAAAAAGTATTATCTTGTTAATATGTTTTCTTGAAAAAGCAATTCACACATGGAAAATGATTGCACACTATACCTTTGTTTACTTGCCAGGTTATTAGCTTACAATAAAGACTGATCAGATTTGAGTTTTATCGTGCTGTGATCAACTTAGAGACAACTTGAGTGGAAAATAAACAATTCCATGCTTAACATAATTCTAAGGTGACTAATTATGGGCAATTCCATTTTAAGGAGCAAGGAAGTAAGTCTTATCCTACTGTGATCAACTTAGTCACCCAAGCACACTATGTTCTGACACTTTTTAACCTCTATCTTTCCACATCATGGACCCTCTGTTTTGCATGAGCAAAGACCTGGGTTCATAGGCACCTTTGTTTTACGTAAGTAAAGACCTGGTGATCTAATACTAATCATCAATAAGTTCCAAAAAGGAACAGCTCTAAAAGAATCCAATGTGATCAAATGTATCTATCTTAAAGAGCATAAAAATCATATCAACAACATTAATAAGATTTCAAAGAAATCTTGAGATAGAGCTTATAATTTAAGCAACATAGTTTTCAAGCATGAAAAAGTGATGAATTGAATCATAAACGGAGGACAAACTCTAATGTGAATTGAATGTGGAGTCCATATTTGTCTATCTTAAATCAATACCAAAACATGATAAACAACATGATAAGTTGAATGTATACTCTTGCTTGAATTTATGTGGATCATAATACTTGCAGTTAGCACTAGATCTATGTATACTATCCTCATACAAAATGCTTTAGGAAGTTGCTTAGTGTCATAGTATGATCCCATGTTATGGTTAAATTGCTTGTAAATAATTGCTTTTCATGCTATTCTCTTCATAAATTTCTGATAAATGCATAAGTTCATGATTAATCACAAATTTAGGGGAGTAGTCATCAGCATGAAAATTGAGTTTATCACTTTTAAATAAAGAAAATTAGAGCTTGAGCACTAACTTGGCTGCAGGATATCTGAAGCTTTTAACCAAATCAATCTCTTGTACATTTTCCATGAAGCAAAGTCAACAAGGTCCAATAGCAATCAACAAATGATATAATAAAATGTTAGGATCATACAGCAAAACATAACCAGTTTGCCTTCCATAGATGTTCTACGAAAGAATTAACTTATGGATAAACTTGATTGTGTTTCCAAACAACCACAGAAGGGTAATGAGTTTTAAGGGTTCCACAATATTAAATCAGAAGGATGTTGTTGCATACTTTAACAAAAAGATTTTGGAAAGAGTTCAGGAGTTGAAGACTAAACAGCTGATTACAAGTTTCTAAACCTAAGGGGGAGTATTGTTAGGTCTAGATTGATTGTATAGGTTTAGAAGATTATTCATCACTTGTAATGAACTCTTGAAAATCTTTATCTTTTTGTATGCAAGATATGTATATGTTAAACCAAATTATTATTTGTGTTGATTATATTTGTAATTTCAAGAAAACATCATACTTGGTCAATTTTGAAATTTTACCAAGTACAAGAACATCTACGGAAGAACAAGTCAAGGAAAATGCATCCGTGGATCTCCTGCGGAAGCATTGTAACATCTACGGAAGAACAAGTCTGCTCGTGAGATCAAGTTACTGCTGCTCCTGTGGAAGAAGAAAGCTTGCTCCTGTGGATGAAGTTCAATATGAAGATCAATGAACTAACTCCTACGGAAGGCTATCTCCTATGGAAGAACAAAGTACTTGCATGAACTCCACTCATCAAGGAAGCCTCATGAAGTCAATAAGTAAACTCTCTGGAGTGATGTCATCAAGTCAACATATGCGGGAGACTGTACTTTTGTCAGAAATGAATATTGCATGTCACGTCAAGAATTTTATTTGTGTAACTTTCGTACCACAATAAGTAAGTTGCTTTTACCCATGTAAAAGTGAATCCCTCTACCTATAAATAGAAGGAATGGGTTCACTCTTTTTATACACCAAATAGATCAACAATACACCAACAAAACACAAAAAACAATTTTGATTACACCAGAATAGCAATAGAAATAGCAAGAACACCAAGAACATCACCTAGCAATTACCATATCATCAAAAATCAAAACCAATTGTAACCAATTCAGTATTAAAAGAAATCATTTGAAGCAAACTTGTTTATCGTATTACTTTAACTTGTTTTCCATTTCTCTCATCTGTTCTTTATTGATTTAAGTTACAATTACAATTTCTTAAACAATTAATTAAACAACGAGTTGTGATAATTCCGCAATCATTATTTGTTCAATCAAACTGATAAATTTTTGTTTCGATCCTTGGATTCACAACAGATACCAAGCAGATCTAAAAGAATCACACATAAATGCTATAAAGAGAATCTTCAGATACTTAAAAGGCAAACTAGCACTTGGCCTATCGTATCCAAAAGATGGAGATTTCTCTCTATATTCATACACAAACAGTGATTATGGTGGATGAAACAGCAATAGAAAATCCACTACAGGAGGTTATCAGTTTCTTGGATCGAGATTGATCTCCTGGCAGTGCAAGAAACAAACAAATGTCTCCGTCTCAACAGCTGAAGCAGAATACATAGCTGCTTCTGCATGCTGTTCTCAAGTGCTTTGGATTCAAAACCAAATGGTTGATTATGGCTTTAATTTTCTTCAAACACCCATACACATTGACAATTTTGGTGCCATGTTTATCACTAACAATCCAGTTCAACATTAAAAAACCAAACACATAGATATCAGATATCACTTTCTGAGAGATTGCTCAAAAAAGGGTCTAATAAAGTTGATCAAAGTCCATACAGACAATCAATTGGCTTATATGTTTACCAAACCATTTGATTCAATAAGATTTGAATTTCTGGTTCAGTCACTTGGTATGATCAACTATGAATCAAACAAGTAATGTTTTCAAAACATTAATTTCAAACAAGCTTGATTTTGTCAAAGTCCAAGTTTAACATCAACATGCATCTTTCAAAATCAAGATATCAAACCATCATTCATGTTTTCTAATTGAAAAACACCTTGAATCACACATACCACTCATGAGAAATGATAGTACACTAGCTTAGTTCTTCACTTGAGTCATTTTCCACTAATAAAGACTGATAATACTTTGTTTGATATGTGGATAGGCTCAGCATGGGACACCTAATAACACATACAATAGTGAAGCACTAAATTCTCATGATTGTGTGGTCATCAACACATCTTGGTTTATGGTAAGTATTAATCTATCCAATATGGGTTGCTTGTAAAGTAACTACAATACACCGAAACGGTTTATAAATTGCTCAATCATACAAGTGTCTCCTATGTTATGATTTTCATAGACCTGGAGTACACCAAGGCATTCTTTGTTATGCTGGGCACAGACCTGAATGACCTACATCATGATCCAAAAAAGATTCCCAATAAGGAACACATCCATTTTGGATGAACAATCAATAAAGTCTACTAGACTACATTCCTTGTGAATGAATCAAAAGAATCCTAAAGAGGATCACCTTCCAAAGTGAAGTGAAAAAGAATCCCAATGAGGATCAAACAATATGAATCAAATTGAGCATTTATACTCCTAAGTAGCTAGGTCATAAGTATTGAAAGTGCTTTCTAGCATATCTTGAGGAGGGTTGTTCTACACATACAATCAAATATGGGGTACATAAAACTCATATCAATCAACTCAAAACATGATAATCACTCATTGTTTTAATCAATCTTAATACCATGCATGAGTTTAAGTGGATCACAATATCTACAATCAACATTGTATTAGTCTATGTCTATTCTTAAAAACATTCAAACAGCTCAGTGAGAATTTAATACTAGTATGATCTCATGTTATGTGCAAATGATTCAGGTCCACACGTGAAAAACATTCATTTCTATAAAATGTTTTCTTTCTAACTTTTATCAAGTAAGCAATCAAATTGGACTTTGATAATTTCCATTCTAATACATACAAATTTTGTCATTTTATAAAAGGTTTTTATAAGTATGCAAAAATTTTAAGGGGAGAAATTGAATATGGAAATATCAAAGGCAGCAGAATATGTGCATAATCATACAATTTTGAGTTTTTAAATAAATCCAAGTCAAGCAAGCACTCAAACATAGCAATTTGACACACATACATATACATACACATACGCATATACATATTGATTTATTTGGTCCTATTAGTGTTAAATCTATTGCTAAAAATTCTTATTGTTTGGTTGTTATAGATGATTATTCAAGATACTCTTAGGTAAGATTTCTATCAAACAAGGGAGATACTGCAAAAGAGCTTCAGAAGCTAATCCTCTCAATTGAAACCATCTACAAAAGGAATGTAATGGCCATCCAAAGTGATAATGGTACTGAATTTAGGACCCATATCTTTGACTCCTTCTGTGCGAGCAAAGGGATTCTTAAACAGTTAAGTGCTGTCAGGACACCTCAATAAAATGGTGTTGCTAAAAGGAAGAATCAAACCCTTATTGAAGCAACAAGAACTATGCTGATTGAGTCAAAGCTTCCAATTATTTTCTGGGCAAAAGCTTTCAATTGTGCTTCCTATCTACTTAATAGGGTTCTCATTGTGAAAGACAAAATGAAGACTCCTTATGAACTTCTTCATAAATAGAAACCCTTGATTAACTTCTTTCACTCATTTGGTTGCTCATTTACTTTGCTAAACACTCAAGCTCAGAAGTCAAAGTTTGGTGTAGTTTTTGATGAATTTTTCTTTGTTGGCTATTCTTCCTCACAAAAGGCGTATAGGGTCTACAACAAAAGAACCCGTATTGTGCAGGAATCATTTTATGTTCATTGGCAGGAGTCTAATTCTCCATACATGGGGTCAGACCCAGCATGGTTATATGACTCAAATACTGTCTTCAAATCTTTCAACATTCCAGTTTTTGATGATGAAGTTGTTCCTCAAACCAATGTGCAAATCATTCCTCCAACCGAACCCCTTCCACCCGAACCTCATCCACAACCACAAATTGACCCTCCACCTCAACCTACACTTGATGTTCCACCTACACCTCCACTATAACCGATTCCTCTATCCCAACACACTTCTCCTTCACAACCATCACAAACCACTTCTTCATCTTATTCCAATTCATTAACCCTTAACACCAACTTCAAAACCTTAAAAGACCATCCATATGATTACATCATTAGTTCCGTTACAGATGGAGTGAGGACAAGGAGTCAATCTGGTTTGATAAATGAATATGTCTATGCATGTTTCTTGTCCTAAAAATATCTCAGCAGTACTTCTAGACCCAAGTTGGGTTGAATCAATGTAGATGGACCTTCAGCAGTTCAGAAAACTAAAAGTTTGACAATTAGTTTATCTTCCTCCAGACAAGTTCCCCATTGGTACTAAATGGGTATACCGGAACAAACCAGATGATCGAGGAGTTATAATAAGAAATAAATCCAGGTTAGTTGTTCAGGGATTTGCTTAGGAGGAGGGCATTGACTATACTAAAGTATTTGTTCCAGCTGCTCGCATTAAAGCCATCAGAATCTTTCTTGCACATGCGGCTCACAAAAACTTTAAAGTTTTTCAGATGGACGTGAAGTGAACATTTCTCTACGAGAACATTGATAAGGAGATTTATCTTTGTCAACCTCCAGGTTTCGAGGATCCAGATTTTCCTAACAAAGTATATAAACTTGATAAATCCTTATATGGATTACATCAAGCACCTCGCATCTGGTATGAAACTTTGACACAATATCTGCTCAGCAAGGGTTTCTCTTATGGAACTATAGACATGACGCTATTCAAGAAGGAAGTTGAAGGTGAAATGATGATTGTTCAAGTGTATGTTGATGACATCATTTTCAGGTCAACGAATGAGAAACTGTGCAGAGAGTTTGAAGAAGTAATGAAGGATCGCTTCGAAATGAGCATGATGGGGGAGCTGTGCTTTTTCTTGGGGTTGCAGGTTACCTGCTGGTATTCTGATACACTAAGAGAAGTATGTTTTGGAGATTCTCAAAAAGTTCAAGATTGATGATTCTTCTCCAGAACACACTCCATTCACTGCTCAAACCTGTTTAACTCCAGATGATAATAGGAAATCCGTGGATGCTCATCGCTATAGTTCTATGATCGTATCTCTCATGTATCTCAAGGCTAGCCGTCCTGATATTACATTCGCAGTGTGCTACTATGCCCATTTTCAAGCCAACCCAAAAGAATCACATGAAAAAGCTGTTAAAAGCATCTTTTGTTACTTAAAAGGTTCCTCTCGGTTGGGTCTTTGGTACCCAAAAGGAGGGAACTTTGATTTACATACGTATTCTAATAGTGATCATGGTGGTTGCAGGATCAACAGGAAATCTGTCACTGGCGGATGTCAATATCTCGAAGATTGTCTTGTTTCATGGTAAAGCAAGAAGCAAACAACAGTATCTCTATCTACAGAAGAGGCTGAATATGTTGCTGCATCCAGTTGTTGCTACCAAGTGCTTTGGATACAACATCAGATGATGGATTACGGAATCAATTTCCTTCATACACCATTTTTCTGTGATAATGAAGCTGCTATAAGATTTTCCAAAAATCAAATTCACATTGAAACAAGAATTCATGCCATACGGGACGCTCAGGAAAAGGGTTTTATAGATATTATTCCAATTGACACAAAAAATCAAAGAGCATATCTTTTCACATAAACATTTGATAAACCTCGTTTTTATGAATTGATCTCAATGTTGGGATTAATATCTTTTTAAAATTTCGTTTCTTAACAAAGTGTGTAAATATATGTAAATAACTCCGTTTTGTTTTTTTTATATACATATAAACTTTTACTAATAAACTTCGGAGTCCCATATGTCTTCACATCTGTGATCTTTTACAAATTTAAAAAAAAAAATTATATATAGAAATTTCTGTTACATGGCTGCTAAAAAGAAATTTCGGGGGAAAATAAAGATTAAATTCTTAGGTTTTTCAATTTTGTCTTTTCAGGAACTTCAAGAAAAAGAAGTTTGAAGGAGGTCAACAGCCTTGTGTTGGGATATGCATAGTAGGCTCAGCATGAAAACGAAGTAAACAGTGATCGTGTAGGTTAATTAAAGTTTAAGAACTCGGTGATAAGGATTATCCTCCTAATATTTTAGCCTGCACAAAGTTACAAGACCTGTCAAAAATAGGTTGAGAGTTTCAAATCTCTGCTTTGATTGTTTCAATATCTCCCTATCACATTGTCTCTAAATTGATGCTTCTCGTTAGCTCTTCAGATATATATCTCGTGCTTATCTCCCCTGCTATGTGTGAACATTGACCTGGAGTGATGATCTCCTCTGTTATACGTGAGTATAGACCTGGAGCTCTCATCAGCATGTTCTGATGAACTTCTCTGTTATATGTAAGTATAGACTTGAAGCTCTCATCAACAAGTTATGGTGGTCATCTCCTCTGTTATACGTAAGTATAGACCTAGAGCTCTCATCATCTGTTCCCAAATAAAAGCACAGTGATTCTTAAATTAAGAATCATTGTTGAAATCTCAAAAGAAACTCAAGCAAAGTTAATCATATTGCTCAATAAACCATGAGGATAGGATAAGTACTTTGCCGAATGTCTGTGGGAACCAAATCATCTGAGTCTCTAAAAATAAACCAAAACATGATAAAGACAGCTATAGATTACACGCTGAAAAGAATAAGGCATGGGCTTAAAAGGACAAACATATCTGCAATCCCGCCAATCTTAAACTCTCTGGATCATCTTCATGAAAAAGAAGTGTCTATATCCTTCTATTCATTCCTTTTTCTTTTACCGTGTTCTTTATGTCATTTTTTTATTTTAATTTTAAATCTTCTATTATTTTTTATTTTGTTCATGTTGATATTATGGGGTGAAGAATGTTTTTCATGAATTTTTTTTGTAAATATAAGAATTTATTTTAAAAAATTACAAAGTGTTGCTAAGCGAATCTATAGATTCGCCGGCAAACTCGCTGTTCACTGGGATACATGACTTTGTTTGTGATGCCGAGCGAAACTATAGTTTCGCTGCCAGCGAAACTAAGTCCTATATATTGCACAGTATGAAAATTGTTTCACATATTCAGTTGCGAAGATAAACCCTAGTTTCTCTGCGATTTTATATCCACTTTCTTCAAAATCTATTGCCTTAGCGATTGTTTGGTTCTGAGAGCTTAGGTGAGTGTTTCGAACCTATTCTTAAGCATTAATTGAGGTTTTATTCTCTAGACAATAGTTCTAGATTGATTCGCAGGATCAGGAGGTTCGCTGATTCGTTCAGCGTAACTGCTAAACCACCAGCGAATCTGAACGAATGTTCAATGTCATGAGCGAATCTATCTCGTTATGCTGACCGCGTGTACTTGATAGTTTCGCCCGGATAATTTCTACGAAACTATAGATTCGCTCAGACACATATTTTTTGTCTGGGTTTCAGCGAACTTACATCTTCGCTGTTGTAAGAACAACAATTTCGCCCTCAGCGAAACTTTAAAATCGCTTAGACACATGAGTTTGTGCCTGTGTCACAGCGATTCTATACATTTTCTTGGACGAAACTAAAAGTTCAAATCACAGCGAAACTATAAACCTGTGTCTATTGTGAATCTACTGCTTCGCTTGTCAGCGAAACTACAGTTTTGCTGACAAGCGAAACTACAGTTTTTAATTTTGCTGAATTTTTTTAATTTTCTTGAATTTTGTGTATTTCATTTATTATCTTTTTTATTTTTTAACTAACTTACTTTTGTTTAATTTTTAGTAAAGATGGCAAATCTGAAGTTCGATGAGAAGACAAACATTGTTGCACTATTGGATGATAGTAACCCTAAGACCATTGGATTCAGAGATTGCCTTAAGTGGTTGAAGCAGTCCCCAGTAAGTTATGCTATTTCTCATATGCCTACGATCTATGATCTCCACATAAGAGACTTTTGGAGAACGGCAGAGTATGACCTTGGGACTAATCCACATCGGATTACTGCTAGAGTCCTTGAGCATGACTTTGTTATTACTGTTGAGACTGTGGCAAGGGTATTAAAGCTGGAGGAAGATTGTGGTGATGAGGTGATAATGTCTGATGCAGAGGTACTAAATGCTTTTAGAAGCATTGGGTATGTAGGACCCTCTTTTGGCTCAAAGAAAGAAATCAAGAAGTCCTTCCTATCTAAGGAATGGAGATACATCGCCCACGTATTTATTATGTGCCTGGATCATAGGAAAGGAGCGTCAGATGGTCTAAATCAGCACTGGACAAAGGCTATGATTGTATTTTGCCGGGCACAGAAAGCCAATATTGCAAAATTGATTTTTGATTGCATGACTGAGAATATAATGGCATTAAAAAGGATAAGTGGCTGCTATATCCAAGATTTGTACAGATGCTCATTAATGATTCAAAGTCAGATCTGCCTAGACATGGAGAAATTAAAAGACTGGTGTAAATGCACACTAGAATATTTGCAGATTGCTTAGCTGTGAGACATGATGTTAGGATCAGTGATCTAAGTTTGATCAATTAGAGTTGAATCACAGCGGAATTAGAACAAGAATTAAGCAAATATAGCAAGAACACAATAAATATTCAATGGAACAGTACACGGTTATATAGATATAGGGTTTTCTGCAAAGGGATAATAACATTCATGCACACATGCTTCGGTGTGGCGGCTGCTAGGTTTTCCTAAGCTGCACCGATTACAATTAGGTCAGCATTCCTTATATATAGGAATGTGACGTCTGCTGATGTCACTTGATAGTGACATCTAACAGAATTATTACAAACTACTGAAAGTAAGCAAACTACTGAGAATGTTCACAACAACTGAGAACATCTCAGATTATTCCAAGTACACGAAGAAACATAAAACTACTGAAACTACAAGTACAGAAAGGAAACTACAACTACTGAAAGGAAACCATCACAACTACTGAAGAGGTCTTCTTCAGCTGTTGTGACAATCATCTGAAACTTGGTCTTCAGTCTTTGTCTTCAGCTTTTGTCTTCAGACTTTGTCTTCAGCTTTTTCACTTCAGACTTTGTCTTCAGCTCTTTCACTTCAGACTTTGTCTTCAGCTCTTTCACTTCAGACTTTGTCTTCAGCTCTTTCACTTCAGACCTTGTTATCAGCTGATGTCTTCAGCTGTTGCAGACTACTTCAGTTGTTGTAATGTCCGTGGGACTTAAAGGTTTTTCTGATCAGGCTCATTGGTTCTTTTGGTCCAACAAACTCCCCCTGAACCAATGCAGCCAAAACCTTTAAGCTTATTGAGGTCCCACTTATTCGTGGCAGAAATACTCTCTTGATCAGCTTTAGAGATATCGGATAAGCACAGGCCAGGGAACAGGTTTCAGTAGATGTGAATGTCAAAGGATGGAAGGGAACTCTATCTTGGGGAACTGGACACAGAGCCGTTATCCCAACCATGAAACCTACTTCCCATTGATGAGTCTATAAGACTCTCTGACGTAGGCCTCAAGGAGAACAACTTGTTCCTCCTTAGTGAGTTCTTCTGCTTCTCCTTCGAAGAAGAACTCTGGGCCATAGTACTCTGATAAGTACTTTATCGTCTTTCCATTTTTCAACTCAACAGTTGTTATCTCTCTGTAAGCAAATTCATCTGGGTGAGTCCCTTCTAATAACAACTGGAGTTCATTTTTCTTGATCTCTTCAAGCCTCTTGTATAACAACCCCTTCTTGACCATTTTGTTCTCCATTAGAGTTTGAGGGGTCATCTTTGACTTGTAGGCTCTCTTGAAGTCTTCAAGTATTTCCCAGGGTGAGACTACAATGGCCAACATAATAGCAGCATCTATGGTCTTTCTCACTTGGCCATTGTATCTACTTGGTATGGATTTCTTATGAATTCTAGAACTAACCCTGGGGTCTGGCCAAATCCTTACTCTCTCCTTTTGATATTGAAAGGTATACCTGAGAGCATACAGCCTTTGAGCGTGTTTCTTCATGGCTTGTATAGATGATGACTGAGGAAACTCTTTGTCAATCATCTTCAAAAGTTGCTCATCGTGTTGTTTCTGCTGTTCTTCTTCTTCAATCTTAACTTTCACCATTTGCCTCTGAAAGTCTGGTGTTATCATTTGTTGACTTCTGGGCTCAGGTAATTTTAGAACAGCAGAGATTGGCAGACTATCTTCTTCATCATCTTCTTCTTCTTCTTCTACCATCCTCAACACCCTTCTCCTCCTTCTGGGTGCATCACTGGATGTGGTTTGAGGTGGTTTTTGGGGTAAGGGAGTTGGTTTTGAGGGTTGAGTTGATTTGGAGAGTTGTGGGGTTGGTTGTTTTTGAGAGGGAGTTTGGGAAGACTGATCTAGCATTTTTATGGTGAGTTTGGCTTTGGAAAGCTTGGCCATATCAGTTCTCTTCCCAGCACCTGCTTCGTCTAAGGCTTCTATAATCAACCCCTTGTTGAATTCTTCAGAAGCACAGATTCTGGTGGTTATTGCCAGAATACTGTCTCTGGTCCATGATTTAATCTCAATTAATGATCTTCCCAAGTATTTTGCAATAAACCGGATCATTATCTCCAACCTCTCCCTTTCCATCACACTATAACTGGCCCATCTTTCTTGTATCTCATTAATCTCCAGCCTTCTGATCTCAGTGTCTAATGTGGCTGTATCAAAGCCCTGTCTGAAGAGTTGATCTATTATTCTGTCCATTGATCTGCTGTGAGCTTCATCAGCTTCTTTAATCAGATCTTCCAATGATTTCTCTTCATCAGGCTTTTGAGTTTCAGCACTTTTCTTTCTCTTGTATGTGATCAGCTGTTTTTCCTGTTCTTTTTCTTGTTGTTTCTCCTCTTCCACTCTCTTTCTCTTTCTTTCTTTCACTACCTTAGACTCCCCTTTTTGGGTGCATTGGGTTCAGGGGTTTGAATGGCAGAAAGCTTTTTTGCACAACATCATCAACAAGTGTTTTTAGAGTCGAGGAGATCCTCTCATCAATGGCTTTATGTACAATCTCATTGATGATGGGAGTGATGAGAGGTAAGAATTTTGAAATGTAGCAACCATCTGCTCAGAGGGGTTCTGTCCCTGAGAGGTGGTGCCAACAACAGTGGCTGGTGGCTCAGTTGAGTGAAGTGGCGGAGTGTTTGGGAAACCTTCAGATGAAGGTGCCATCTGTGGGTTTATTGGGGCAGATGGACTTTGATCCTGAGACATTTTGGCAAGCAGTTCATTGAGTCTGCTCACCTCAGCCTCAAGGATTGTGTTATGGGCTAAGACATCATAGAAAAAGCCCAGGTCATCATCAGGCTTTGCTGAATCACCTGACCTCCTGATTGAATCAGGATGTACATGCCCTGAGTGTAGATCAGTTGTAGCATGTGCCCCTTGTTCTTGGTTCTGGGGACTTCCTGCCTCAGGACTGAGTCCTTCATCGGCAGTTGCCTCTGGTGAGGTCTTAGAGATGTTACCAACTTCATCCTGGTCATTTGCTGAATCAGTAGAAGTGGCAGCCTCACCAGATGTTCTAACCTCCTCCTCTACACGGGGAGATTGAACATTATAACCCCTGTGCTGTGGGTTATCAGCTGCATTTTGGTCCTCTTCCTCAGCTGTTGAGGTTCTCCCCATTGTAATTGGTGTCTGGGGAGGAGGAGAGGAATGCAGCTGACTCAACACTTGTGCAACAATAAATGTTGGGCTTTGAGGGGCTGTTGCATTTGGAGATAGGGTTGAAGCAGATTGCACCCGGGGTGACTGGTGCTCTTCAATGGTAACCTTCTCAATTGAGATAGGTTCCAGTATTGTGGTATCCCCAATTATGGTTGCATCAGGATCCTGTTGAGAGGATGCTTGAGCGGCTAGGGTTGGTGGAGTCTTGGACACTACTGGGGGGTTAGAACCAGTAAGTGTTTCCTGTATTGGTGTTACAGGTGCATCCTCAGGGGACTCATCTCCCTGAGTAGCCTTTTTGGGCTTTTTGGTTTTGGGTTTGGTGGGGACTTTGGATCTGGAAGTGGAGGCTGTGGGTTCCCGCTGCTTGGGTTTGAGCAGCCGGGCAGCCCCTTTCATTGTAGGGTCAGAGTTGTGCCTGGAGTATACTTCAGGCAGTACAGCCGGAGCAGGGACTCCAAGGCCAACAAGGCCATCTGATTTTAGCTGTGTTAAAATTATGGCCATGAGAAACCGGGATATAATATCCATCTGTTTGCCACAGGTTTCAAGGCCAGATCCTTTAGTTCCATAAACACTATCTCAGAAAAATTTAAAGTTTGTCGTTCAAAGATAGAGTATAATACCTGTTGCCATCGGGAAGACATTTGATCCCATGAGGAGGTTTTTGGTGCAAGGCAGACATTCACCATGTGGAATATAAGACGTTCAGCATCATGGAAGTGCTTCTTCATAATGGTGGTAGCACTTAAGTCTCCTTCATACCCGGTGTTGATGAAAGACATATCGGTTGTGCCTTTCGGGTATTCTGTGACACAGGTGGCATCATGTAGATCTAGGGTTTGTCGAATGATGTCCGGAGTGATGACCACCTGTTTCTGGTTGACCAACGACTGGAGAGTGATTTGGCTATCATTCTCACTAGTTTGCACGGAGACGTTGGTCCAGAACTGGCTTAGGGAATCGGGGTATATGGTAGGATTCAGAAGAAACGCGGTTCGGTACTGGGAATCTACCATAAGATCGATGGCGTTATCAAATTTGTTCCAGAAGGCCGATTTCGAGAGGTAGGCAACACAGTTGTGTCTGGGTTTGAGTTTCATGGTCGCCATTGGTGAGAGAGTGAAAGGACGGAAAACGGCTAATGAAACGTCTGAAAGTAGGTTTAGGTATTTATAGGGTAAGAAAAAGGCTGATATAAAACGACTGAAAGTGTGGGTGTTGTAATCAGTTGTTTGAAAACAACTGAAGACCTGGTTTTAACTTTCAGAAGTAACAACTGAAGACTTGGTATTAGTCATCAGTAGTTGTGAAACTACTGAAGACATGGTTTTGGCTTCAGTTGTTGTAGAAACAACTGAAGAGAAAATTTTCTCATCAGCTGTTGTCGTCAATTCTTAGCTCATCAGCTGTTTCATTCTGACCTCAACACTTCATCAGACTTTGTCTGAGTTTCAGATGTTTCATAGGTCATCAGTACTTATCTGTTATTCTGACATCAGCAGTTGTAACTACAGCAGTAGTTGTAACCACATCAGTTCTTTTCAACAGATGAGTACTTCAGTACTTTTAAGTAATTGTCTTCAGTAGTTATGAAAACTACTGAGGATAAAAGAACTGCAGTACTTATTTGTGACAGTAGTATACTAATGCTCATCAGTACTTGTTGACTGAGATCATCAGTAGTTGTCACTTATTCTAGCTGCAGCATACCAAGCCTTAACACTAGGTTTTGGAAAGTTGAACTGTCCAAAGGCTTAGTAAATATGTCTGCAAGCTCATCAGCACTAGGAACAAACTTTGGATCAATCAGACCTTTTTCAAAACAATCCCTAATAAAATGGTGTCTGATCTCAATATGTTTGGTCCTAGAGTGCTGGACTGGATTCTTGACGATACAAAGAGCTGAAGCACTATCCATTAGTAATGGAGTCTTAGTCTCTGTAATGCCATAATCCAGTAATTGATTCTGAAGCCAGAGTACCTGAGATGTACAACTTGCAGCAGCAATGTACTCGGCTTCAGCAGTGGATGTAGCAACAGATGTTTGTTTCATACTCTGCCAAGAAACCAAACAGTTGCCTAGGAATTGACATCCACCAGAAGTTGATTTTCTAGTTAATTTACACCCTGCATAGTCACTATCAGAAAAAGCAACTAATTTGCAAGAGTGCCCAGTGGAATACCAAAGACCTAGAGATTGAGTACCTTGCAGATATCTAAAGATCCTCTTGACTGCAATCAAATGAGACTCTTTAGGAGCAGCCTTAAATCTAGCACAAACACAAGTTGCAAACATAATATCTGGTCTAGAAGCTGTTAAGTACATCAAGGACCCAATCATACATCTGTAAAGTGTTTCATCAACAGCTTTACCTTTCTGATCTGCATCCAGTTGTGTGGTGCTGCACATGGGAGTAGAACAAGGCTTACAGTGTTGTAAATCAAACTTTGCCAAAAGACTTTTTGTGTATTTTGACTGATGAATGAAAGTTCCATCAGCCTTTTGTTTGATTTGCAGACCTAGAAAGAACTGTAATTCTCCCATGGCACTCATTTCGAATTTTTGTTGCATCAACTTTGTAAATGCATCACACAACTGTGGATCAGAGGAAGCAAAAATAATATCATCAACATAAATTTGAACAAGGAGCTTATGCTGACCCACTTTCTTAATGAACAAAGTTTTATCTATGGAGCCTCTAGTGAAATTATTCTGAAGAAGAAAATTTGACAGTGTTTCATACCAGGCTCTAGGAGCTTGTTTCAACCCATAAAGAGCCTTATCAAGTTTATACACCCAATCAGGATGTTTATTATCCTCAAAACCTGGTGGTTGACACACATAAACCTCTTCTTTTATTTTACCATATAAAAACGCACTTTTGACATCCATTTGAAAAACTTTAAGATTGTGGAATGCAGCATAGGCTAAGAACAATCTAATTGCCTCCAGTCTGGCTACAGGGGCAAAGGTTTCATCATAATCAATACCTTCTTCTTGTGAAAACCCCTGGACAACCAGTCTGGCCTTGTTCTTGACAATTTGCCCATTTTCATCTGTTTTATTCCTAAACACCCATTTAGTGCCTATTGCACACTTACCTGGGGGTAGAGGAACCAGTTCCCACACTTGCTGCTTTTTGAACTGAAGAAGCTCAAGCTGCATGGCATCAACCCATCCATTGTCTCTTAATGCAATATGATAGTTCTTTGGCTCTTGCTGACTGATGAAAAGAGCATAGAAGCAGAAGTTGGACAATTGACTTCTAGTTGAGACACCAGCATTGATATCACCAATGATTTGAGACGTTGGGTGATTCTTCAGCTCTTGATGCACTATGAGATCTGTGCAAGTGTTTGTAGCACGCTCAGCAGCAACAGATGTTGATCCAGATTCTTGAAACCAAGTGTTAGATGGCAGATCAAATGAAGTAGAGGATTCAGAAATCTCATCAGCATTTGTTGTGGATGGTGCTACTGAAGCTACAGGAACATCAAGTTGAGTAGACTCAGGCAGTTGATCACTAAACTTGAATAGGTGAGTACTGGGATCATCATGAACATCAGTACCACCAGATGGATGACTAGCTGCAGAAGGTGATGAATTCACATGATCTGCAACAGCTGGAGGCTGATAAGGAACATATTGCAGTATGTCCAGATCAAACAACTCCACAGGGTTTTGTGGGATTTTGTCCTTAGGAGATTCATTGAACTTCACATGCAAGGTTTCTTCAACCATCTTTGTCTTACAGTTGAACACTCTGTAAGCCTTGCAAGTGGATGAGTACCCAACAAAATACCCTGCATCCACCTTAGAATCAAACTTTTGGAGTTGATCCTTTGTGTTGAGAATGTAACAAGGACACCCAAATGCTCTGAAGAATGAAATTAGAGGAGCCAAATGATGTAGAACTTCATAAGGAGTCTTCATCAACCTCTGATTCACTAAAGCTCTATTTTGCACATAGCATGCTGTGTTGACAGCTTCAGCCCAAAAGGTCAGTGGCAAACCAGAGTCAGCCAACATGGACCTTGCAGCTTCAATTAGGGTCCTGTTCTTTCTCTCCACTACTCCATTTTGTTCTGGAGTCCTTGGGATGCTATACTGCCTCTTGATTCCTTTTGAAAGGTAGAAATCATCAAGTGTATGGTTTCTAAATTCAGTTCCATTATCACTTCTTATACACTTGACTGATAGGGAATACTGCTTCTCAACATACAACACAAAGTTAATAATTGTCTGAGCAGCCTCATCCTTTGAATGCAAGAAGAAGGTCCATACAAATCTGGAGTAATCATCCACAATTACCAGACAGTATTTCTTCTTTGCCATGCTCATTACTCTCACAGGACCAAAGAGATCCATGTGCAGTAATTGCAAGCAGGCAGTGGACTTTGGTTCTTCTATAGGAGGAAATGAGACTTTGTGTTGTTTTCCTTTTAAACAAGCAGTGCAGGTTTCATCACAGAGGAACTCCTTTATTGGTAGACCTCTTACTAAACTTTGTGGATCAGCTGATTCATGTTTTTGAGATTAACATGACCCAGCCTTCTATGCCACAGTTTAGATTCCTGAGGAGAGGCCTTGGAGAACAGGCAAGGATGACCTTTTAAATCAATCTTCTTTGACAAATCCAAGGCATATACTCTTCCTATCCTGTTGGCCTTCAGGAGAGTATGTTCATCCAATACCTTGTCAATCAGCCTCAGAACTTTGGAAGACAGAATCCGGCAGTTCTGGCTTGTGAAAAGTGCAACATGCCCTTTATCACACATCTGACTGACACTCAGTAGATTATACTTGAGATTCTCCACATGGTTAACATCATCAAATCTGATTTCTCCATTTGACACAAATCCTTTCCCGATGATGTAACCCTTAGCATCATTTCCAAATGAGACAAATCCCTTCTTTCCTTGAGAGTAGTCATTAAGAAGAGAACTGCTCCCAGTCATATGCATAGATCCTCCACTGTCTACATACCAGATGCTTCTTTGGCATGCTGAAGAACCCTGCATTTATCATAAGAAACTAGTTAGCTTTAGAGACCCAAACCTTTTTGGTTTTGGGTATGTTTTCATCAACAGATTTAACCATAACTTGTTTCTCATGATTAACAGCTGATGAAGGTGGAGATGGTGCTGAAATGGAATTCTTAGATTTGGGCTTGGATTTCCTTTTCAGTGGTTTGATCACAGGTGCATCTAGTTGGTTAACTCTCCCCAACAAATGCTGAACCATCATAACAAGTTGTGTCTGATTTGTTGCTAAAGCCTTCAGCTCATTTGACACATCAGTACTTGTTTTTGATGAGTTCCTGTGACCCACCATTTCCTCCTTCTTGAAATTCACAGACTTCGTCTGATGTTTATCATGAGGAACACTATCAGCTGTTTTCTGATAAACCCCATCCTTCTTTTTGGATTTTGGTGAGGCCTTGGGTTTATCAGTTTGAGATGACTGTGGTACAAACTTGGTTTCAAACTCATTTTTCATTTTATTTATCTCTTCTTTAATGAGCTTATCTCTGTTGAGTTTGGAACCCTTTTTGTACCAGCATTCATCAGATAGATGATTGAATTTACCACATATTTCACATGGCTTATTCTTCATCTTGGATTGATCAACTGCTGAAGTGGAAACTACTGAAGGTGTGATCTTCAGTACTTTCCTCCTTTCAGTACTTGTGTTAAGTACTGAAGGATCGGTAACAACTGAAGACTTGTTCTTCAGCTGTTCTCTATCCGTCCTGAAAGACCGTATGATAGATTCCTCAGCAGTTGTTAATCCTTTTATTTCATCAGATTTGAAATGCTTTTCAGATGTTGTGACTTGCCCTTCAGTACTTGGAGTACTTTGAGGAACAACATCTGAATTTCTCAGCTTCATGTGTTTATCAGCATTTAAACCATCAGGCAATTGATTTGCTGAGATCTTAACACTGACTTCATCCTCTAATTTTGTATTATCATTTGAGGATGAATCACATGATGATGTGGTTTGGAAATTACTTTCACCTTCAGATTTTACTATTGATTTTGAAGTAAAATCAGTAGGTGGTGCAGTATGATTGTAACCTATTCCAAACTTCACATTTGAAGCTGTTTGCTTGCTGAGAAGCATTTCAAATCCCTTGCAGGATGTTACCCATCGGTCACACTCAACTTGGGTAGCTGCAAGTGTCTCTTTGAGACTTCTGTGGTTCTCGAGTATGACCTCTACCTTAGCCTTTTCATCATTAAGTTGGCATTTAAGCTTGTAAATCTCATCATCTTTGTCATTAAGTGCAGACACATACTCATCTTTTCTTTTGGAAATAGTTTTCTCAAGCTCAAGATTTTGATTGATTAAAGCTACATTTGCCTCTCTAATAGAGACAAAGGCAGCTATGCATGATTCAGAACATAACTTGGCTTTAGCCTCAGAAGATATCTGGGTTACCTGTGAAGATGAAGCATCTGAGCAGGAACCCTCAGTAGACTCCAGGGCCATGAGAGCAAGATTCCCAAAAGGATGTTCACCACCATGTTGACCAGCACCAGCAGATAATTGCTCATTGAAACCAGAAAGATCATCTGGTAAGCTGCTCCAGTCAACAACTCCTGGTGTGAAGAAGCTGTGATGAGGTTGAGATTGTGATGGAGATGGTTGAGGCTCAGGTAGGGCTTGAGGTTGTTGTGCTATAGGGACATGAACTGGATTTGGCTGTGGCATGTAATAGCAGGGATAAGGATATGGCATTGACCCTGAGGGACAAAGTATGCAGGAGATTGAGGTTGTGAGTGATGACCAGAACTAGCAGGATGTTGCCCTTTGTTTTGTGAACTATTGCTTGGAAAGGTCACAAAGGGTGCAGAGGAGTTAGATCCAGTTGATCTACACTCTCTTGCAAAGTGCCCAAGCCTGTGGCATTTGTGACACCTCAACTTACTCTTGTCAAAACCAACTTTGGTTTTGCCAGAGAGTCCTGGAAATTTCCTACCAGTTCTCTTGTAGAACTTTTGAGATCTGATATTGATCAGGGCCATTTGGCTCAAAATATCCATCTCTTCTAAATCATCATCAGCAATACCTGCAAATCATCCATGATAAAGCATAAATTATCACTATTACACCCAGAATGACTGTCAACACCAACAAATGCATGATCAGAACTGTTTGAAGAGAAATCTATATGCTCATCATAATGACTTTCTGATCCAGCATATTCTGACTCATGACCGACCAAGGCAGTGTTACCTGGTACAAAGTCATCAGAGAGCTTTCCTGATGATGCCAGTTTCCTTTTCTGCTCTATCTCTCTTTCAAATGTAAGCAGTTTCCCATGGAGTTGGGTGAGAGATAGGCTATCCAGATTTGCACTGGAGCGTAGGACAATGGTGTATGTGTCCCATCTCTCAGGCAGTGATCTGAGGAATCTGTTGTTCATCTGGCTGTTAGTATACTCATGCTTGACCATTTTCAGCTCAGAGATCAAGCAGGAGAAACGCTCAAACTGTTGAGTCAGTGTCTCACCCTTCCTATGAGAGAATGTCTCATATTGTTGGGCGAGGATTTCTCTGTTGTTTGCTAAGACCTCATCAGTTCCTCCGAATTGTTCCTTCAAAGCATTCCAGAGGTCATGAGCAGTTTCATGATGCATAAGCCCAGAATAGATTTCATTCGGCAGTGCCATGGCCAGAATTCCATGGGCTTTAGCATCAATCTCAAACAGTTTACGATCTTCATCTGAGTATTGCTCCTTCTTCTTCGGAACCATTTGATTGGTCTCCGGATTGTTCACCATAGGCTTGTGTGGACCATGAACCACAGATGTCCAACAACCTGAACTGTTAACAGACAGGTGATGGAGCATTCTTCGTTGCCATATGTTATACTCACTCCTAACCAGCATCGGAGGCTTGGTTGAGGAGCCAGTATTGTGAGGATCATTAGATGGAGTAGTCATTCTCAGATTCAAACCAAATCAATCAAGTTTCAAAAGATTTGCACAAAAACACAACAAACTCAATAAGAACCAAGAAGAAACTCAAATTAAATAACCAGAAGCAGCAGAAAATCAATCTTTATAACCAGTTCTTGCACATATGCTAATTCGATCAAACTATAGATATCAAAATAGCAGTTTCAATGATCAATTGTTAAACCGATCAATGATTAACCTGCTCTGATACCATTTGTTAGGATCAGTGATCTAAGTTTGATCAATTAGAGTTGAATCACAGCGGAATTAGAACAAGAATTAAGCAAATATAGCAAGAACACAATAAATATTCAATGGAACAGTACACGGTTATATAGAAATAGGGTTTTCTGCAAAGGGATAATAACATTCATGCACACATGCTTCGGTGTGGCGGCTGCTAGGTTTTCCTAAGCTGCCCGATTACAATTAGGTCAGCATTCCTTATATATAGGAATGTGACGTCTGCTGATGTCACTTGATAGTGACATCTAACAGAATTATTACAAACTACTGAAAGTAAGCAAACTACTGAGAATGTTCACAACAACTGAGAACATCTCAGATTATTCTAAGTACACGAAGAAACATAAAACTACTGAAACTACAAGTACAGAAAGGAAACTACAACTACTGAAAGGAAACCATCACAACTACTGAAGAGGTCTTCTTCAGCTGTTGTGACAATCATCTGAAACTTGGTCTTCAGTCTTTGTCTTCAGCTTTTGTCTTCAGACTTTGTCTTCAGCTTTTCACTTCAGACTTTGTCTTCAGCTCTTTCACTTCAGACTTTGTCTTCAGCTCTTTCACTTCAGACTTTGTCTTCAGCTCTTTCATTTCAGACCTTGTTATCAGCTGATGTCTTCAGCTGTTGCAGACTACTTCAGTTGTTGTAATGTCCGTGGGACTTAAAGGTTTTTTGATCAGGCTCATTGGTTCTTTTGGTCCAACACATGACTTAAGAAAAGATAACATATCTTTTAGAGAATATGTACTATGCTGAAAGATGGAGTTACATAAGGAAGTTGATTGATAATGAGAACATAAATGCATAAGTTAATCAAGAAAAGCAAGCTGAGGCCATAAAGAAACGAAAAAGGTACGCGAAGGAGAAGGAGTGTGACTTAGAAGCTGAGATTGATGAAGTGGAGGAAGAGTTGAAAATTCAAAAGGAAAGGAGAACGAAAAAGAAATCTGATCAAGGAGAACCAACTCATGTAACTGAAAGGAGATCTAAGCATAAGCAGCCAGTTTTTGAAGAAAAAAGGGATCCCAGATCTAAATTAGATCAAGATGTTATTTGAAATCTGAATACATCCTTGGCCAATGAATTTAGGATGATAAAAACAAAGCTGGTGAATCAAGAACTAAGAGAAAAGGAGAAGGATAAAGAACTGGAGAGCATGAAGAGAATGATGGTAGATCAATAGAAATTGATTAAGAGATTACTCAAAAAGGTAAATGAGCTTAAAGCTAATGCTGGCCTGCCTAACTGTAACACCCGAAATTTTATCAAAAACAAAGGAAAAGCAAGGTATTAAGAAGAGAAAAGAAAAGGAGCACTAGTGAAGGGGGCCAAAGTGTAAAAAGTAAAAAACCTTATTATTTTAATGTTTAAAAGGCATGGCCGCTAATGCCACTGCCTTTTACACCTTTTGCTTTTGGCTAGACAAGAAGAAGAAAGAAGAACTAAAGTTCTCTAGGTTTCTAGTGAGAGAAAGCTGAGTTTTCGCATTTGGTGAGTGTTTCCTTGTGTTTTTGGATCAGTTTTCTTGGGTTTTCAACCTTGAAACCGATTTTTATGTGTTCTTTGTGCTTGGTTGTGTGTTTTGGTGTGTTTTAGGTGTTTGAACTATTTGTGCCCTCAAGCTTGGTGGAGTTTTGCTTGAAGGCTGCATTAGGTGAGTTCTGGATCCCCGATTTTCTTGTTTTAAATGTATTTTGGGGCTGAAAATGTATGTAAAAATGTTTTACAACTTATATGTATGTTAACCGTATGTATGTGTGTATGAATTTCTGAGTTTTATGGCTGTATGCTGGTTTTAAGGGCCTAGTATGGTAGAGATAAGTTAAGAACATGATAGAATGCAGATTGGGACTGAAAATAATTTAGATATGTGTATAACTGCTGCTCATGCACCCAAGTGTTAGGCTCATGCGCCTGATATTTTGCCAAAAAGCCTAAGTGCCAGCCCATGCGCCCCAATAGTCCCCATGCGCCTGAAATTTAACTCAGACACCTAAGTCCCTCCTCATGCGCCCAAATAGGGTTCATGCGCCTAGAAAAGTTTCCCATATGCCTAAGTCTTTACCCATGCTCCCAAGTACCCCATGCGCCTACTTCCCAAATAACTAAGTGTAGTTCATTCGCCTAGAATTTCCCATGCGCCTAAGTGTTCTCATGCACCTAGGTATTGGTGCGCCCGCATAGTGCTCATGCGCCTGCATAGTGGTCAAGCGCCTAAATGCGTTAGAAAATTTCTGAAATTTTGGAGATTGGAAGTTTTAAGACTTAACCCTGGGATGTTTTGGTGGTTATGTTTGTTGATCTTATGCATGTTTATGGGCTATTCTTATGTTCCTTATTGCGTATTATTATGTGACTTTACGTGGTGGGATTATGCTCGTATACGTAAAGTATTATCATAAAGGAAGTGAAAGACTAAAGATAATGGAAAGTGGAACATAATTAAGGAATGAAAGTCTTGCAAGCAAAATTTAAAGAGGTTCAGAATTCATTAAGAGTTGTTAGCTCAGCTGTGTGATATATAGCATGCGATCTTGGCTAACCCATGAGGGTTCACACACAGGGGGATTAGTCTTTGTGACTGATCCATACATGCGATATAGGATCCTTGTCACTTAACCCCGAGACTGATGTGGCTTTGTACCTAACGATGGGGTATAGCTTATGACAGGATCTGGATAGAAGTGAAAGATAATGAAAGAGTATGAACGAACGAATACGTGCGATAATGGAAGATAATTAAGTTATACCCTGATGTATGCACGATGAATGCTCATGTACGAAAGTAAAGGAAATATTTTAAGAAAAAGGATTTATTTTTATATTTAAACGTGTTATTTTAATTATAAAATAGGACTTACTCAGCGACGCTGACTTTTATGCATTTTCAGTTGGCATGTAATTGTTGCTGAGGATGGCACGCGGGGAAAGCTACTTGGTAGGCAGGACTGGCATCCTTTCTTGAAACGATGATTTTGTTGTTTTGTAATGCAACTAATTGATCCTTTTGTAACTTTAAAATACAATGATGTATTATTTAGCAACAGTAATTATTAATGCATGAATGGCTTTTTGAAATTTCTTATCCGCTGCAATGTTTTACGAAATGTATATGTTTTTATATAATTACTGCTGTGATTGACCAACTGTGAGGTTTCCGGAAACAGGGCCTTACACTAACCAGTTATCTCAAGCAGAGCTAGATGATCTTACTGATACGTAAAAATATTCATTTTTGAAGGTGGGAAGTTCAATAGGGATTGGAGGAGATGCCAGTGGAGCAAGAGCAGGTACTAGTGGTAGTGGTGATGGTGGCCCTGATTTTGGAATTGATAAAGTTGTCGGAGCTGAAACTAAGAAGACAAGTGATGTGGAAGGTGCTTTAGGAGGTGAGCCTAGGGTCGTAGAGGCTGGGTTTGTAGATTTGGGGGTGAACATAGACACTGATTTGACTGGGGCTGAGGTATTCAGAGAAGGAGCAATTGAAGGAAGCAAGAAAGGAGATGAGATGAATCTTATAGATGAAGAAGAGGAGTATGAAGAACAATTGGTTGATTATGATTCTGAACCTGAGTATTATGAAATAGATGAGCGCCCAATGACTTATGTGGCTCAAAGGGGTTCTGATGAATGAGATGTAGTTGAGCTTAGTAAGGAAGATTGGTTCGTTAAAGAGAAAAAACAAGAACAACTGACTCTATTGTTTTGAAACATAAGTGATCCAAGTAGGAAGAAATCAGATAACAAGATAGTGAGTTGGAAGTACAACCATGAGTTAAAGATGTTTATGATCAAAAGAAGGGGAGGGGACATTTCTTACATGCCTAAAAGGAAGGCCTTCAAGTCCTTGCCTAAATGGGATTTGAGGAGACTGTCTGAAATTCCCCTACTGGAGGCTCATGTGAGTGAGAGAGCAATGCTGTTAGAGAAGGAGATTAAGATGGGGATAAATGATAATTTTGAAGCGTTTGGATACATGAAAACAGAAAGGAGGAGATCCAAGAAGGATCTGATTGGGCTACAGGTAAGGGGAAGATAGTGTTGAAGCTTAAGTCAGCCAAAATAGTTAATAGAGTGAGAGTGCCCAATCCACATCCCCAAAGACTATAAAAGTTTGAGAAGTGGTTCTATGACAATAATACTGGGAAAGCTGTGATTAGATTGAAAGGTGGTGAACAGATAAAACTATTTGACCCAGTGGAAGTGTTCTCATTCTGTGATGAAGACCTGGTGGTGCTATGCGAGAACCATATCAAAGCTGGAGCTAAAGCTGAAACAAGAACTGAAGCCAGTCTATTCATGAAGGTGGCTAACAAGGCTCATGGTGTGAGGGCTGAGATCAGGTGGCTAACAAGGCTCATGGTGTGAGGGCTGAGATCAGGGAGCTTACTGAGAAAGTATTACAAGCTGATGAATTGAGGATGGATGTACAGGAGCTGACAAGAAAATTTGAAAAGGCATGTGTAAGGGGAGAAGAAGCTGCTGTGGAAGTGGGAGATGAAGAAGAAGATCAAAGGTGAGGTCCAACCTTGGGGGAATATTGATGATCTAGTATAGCTTGGACTCACCATAGTTGTTAAGATTATTTTGTTATGTATGTAATAGGTTGGATGTTAGTTCGTTTCCTTATAATTTTCTTTTTTATAGTTTCTTTTACCCAGCGAAACTACGGGTGAAACTACAGTTTCGTTCGTTGTCAGCTGTCCTAGGTCACCCGGCGAAACTGTAGTTTGCTGCCGGGTGAATCTAGTTGATGGTCAAGACAGTTTCGCTAGCCAGCGAAACTGTCACCGAATCTAATATTGCTTATATATTGTCATGTTTTTATCTTTGTAAGCAAGTTTTTGCGAAACCTTAATACTAAAATAACTTTGTTGCAACTGTGTGTGTTAGCTGGAAGTTCATTTATCATTATTTTTGAGCCATTGATTGATTATTATAGCTTAGATTCTCAAATTGTTCTTATGTTATTGATATTGTGGTGTTGATTCAGTGGGAATTCCTTGTTTACACATCAATTGCACTGTTGTATCGAACAGAAGGACCAACAACAATATTGCACAATATTGCTTGTGAGTGATATTTTAACATCCATATATTCATCATGTTAAAATTTTAACATTTTAACATACATTTTAAACAAATATTTTATCTCAAACAAATGTCAAAATACATTTTCATACTTCGGAAGAAAATATTGCTTCGAAAGAAAAACAAAACACACTTCGAAAGAAAAAATTTTATCAAACAAGCTTCAAAAATTTTTTTATCAAACAAGCTTCGGAAGAAAATAAACATTATCAAACATAAGCTTCGGAATAAAATTTTATCAAACATTTTCTTCGGAAGAAACATACAAGTGAATATAGCGGACAAAACCAACATACATCCGCTATGCACTAGTGAACATATAAGTGTTCATAACGCATGATGTTGGTAAGACATCCGCTGTGAATACAGTGCCATTTCACAGTGCATGACTTACATTAATCATCCGTTGTAGAAACAATTCAAGTGTACACAGCGTATGTACACAGGTAAACATACGTTGTACATCATTATCAAGTAATCACAGCGTATGTACACAGTGCATGAAGTAAATGTTCATTCGCTCTGTGAACAGAGAACAACTCACCGCTTCTGAACTTGTTGTCGTCAGTTGTAAATTTTTATCACACAAGTGTGCACAGCGCATGAACAAATGTTCATCCGCTGTGAACATAGTCAAACATTCAAAGTGCACAGTGCAATGCCAAGCAGTCATCCGCTGTAGACTCAGTAAACTAGTCAAAGGGTCCACAGCGTACAGTCTAAAATTTTACAGCGGATGCACTGTTTACACAACGCATGTGTATTTCACAGCGCATGACTTAAAATTAAATTTAAAGTTTAAACTATTTACATAGCAGACATACAAACTGTATACACAGCGGATGTTCATTTTGTCCGTTGTATATATACATCAACACTTGTGATTTTTTCATTTATCACGAGTGAGAGAGAGAAAATCAAAATTTCAAAACGTTCAAAATTTTCGCTAAACCCTTAAAACCCTGTTCAATTCTATACCTAAAATCTATTTGATTTCTCTTCTGATTTTCAATCAAACAGGTATGTTAACATCATTCAAATCATCAAACAATCATTAAAACATCTTGTTCTTTGTTTCTGATTCGAACATTGTATGACCTTGTCGAACTTTGAACCCCAAATCAAAACATGAATCTTTTGATGTTTTAAACCAAATCAAACACTAAATATGTGTTAGATGACCTTAGTCGAATGTATTAGGACTATTGCTTTGATTTAATTTGATTAAGTGTTCATCGAGTTCATGAACAGTCATGATGCTCTTGCCAAAATCATACAAAAACTGATGTTTGATCTTTGAAAATGTTTAAACAAACTCGAAATATGTTATAACTTCGTAAACATGTTCAAAAGTCAGTAACAAACATGTAAAATCAGTTAATTTGGCATGGCATTGAACACACAAACATTAAATGCATATTCATTCAATGTGCATTAAATGATCTTTTTTACTTTAAAAGGTCAAACTGAAATTCATGAACGAGTTGTTATGAAATGAAATCAGTGTATAATATGACAAAAACAACTCTTTATGATCAAACAAACACAATGCAAAACAATTTGGATCATAACAAATTAAATCAAACAAGATTTTCATGATCAAAATTGACCAAACAGTTGACTTTTATTAGGTCAAACTGAATTAGTTGTTAATACCAATCAAAGATACACTTTAAACAAGTCACAAGTGTTAAGCATATAGTTTATCACTTCATAACAATCACAACAGTTCAGTGAACACTTGATCAACACTTGATCAATATTTCATCATCACATATCATTAACACAAATGATACTAACATTGATCTTTTTCATTGCAGATATGGCAAACCTAGTGTTTGTAAGAGATAATAACATTTGTGCCTATCTCAATGCTAATTCTCCTAAAGCTGAGAATTACAGAGATATTATTCATGCTATTAGACAAACAAGGCTGGTACATGCCATGTCAGCTAGACCAGAGATATATGAGGATCATATAGTCCAATTTTGGATTCATACTCATCTGGAGCAAATGAGTGACCAACAAGTAGTGATATCTACTATACATAATCATCAGACCATCATCTCTGAGTAAGTGATTAGAAGGGTTTTTCAACTTAGAGATGAAGATGCAGAAGGTCCAGTAGAATTTGAAGAAAATTATATTCTTCATGTGCCCAATTCAGATTCCTCAGGCACACATACCAAAAGACTATGAAAAATAGAAAGACTAGCTGGGATGCCACTTCTTCGAGGAGCTTATCAGCCATTGCTAGCATCATAGCTAGAAGGCCATTTAATTTTTTTGCCCAAGTGTTAAATGGGATGGTTTACAATTTAACTGAGGTGAGGAACAAGTTCTAGATGTTTCCAAGATTCCTTCAGATGATTATTGATGATCTACTACCAGACATCCCAAGAGAAGGTGCCATCTTTCAGCCTGTTCATTTTAATGAACATGTTTTCATAAGGATTAAGTCAAGCATATATCATGGAACTGAAGTGCCTGTTCCTGCTCACATGATTGACCATAACCTCCCTGTACCAGACATTTTTATAAGGATTCAAGGATAAGGTGAACCTCATATGATGTTCCAAATGTCATTCATTAACAGCCAATCATCTAACCTGCTCCAATCATTCAAGAAGAA
Organism: Flaveria sonorensis; assembly: GCA_025506505.1. Lineage (NCBI taxonomy): Eukaryota > Viridiplantae > Streptophyta > Magnoliopsida > Asterales > Asteraceae > Flaveria > Flaveria sonorensis. Next base: position 35,612,179 of record CM046425.1, on the reverse strand, counting down.
CAAAGCACTCCTACTGAACCTACTGAAGATGAAGGACAAGGCAGTGAGATTCCCACTAAGGAAGAAATTGAATACTCTAAAGTGTTTTTATTCACAGAGTATAACAAGCTAATTGAAAAATCAAACAACAGAGCAAGAAAGTTAAAAGATAAACTCAAAAGCAAAGATATTAAGAAGCTTAAGGCTGATTAAATAGCTCAAAAGTTGATTGTTCAATTCTTGGAACAATAACTAAATCAATCAAAGGAAGAAATCAAGGCAAAAGATCAAGATTTAAGCAAATAGATGTCAAAGATTCTGAAATAGATGAATTGAAGAAGAAGATCTATGCTCAAGAAGAAGAGATAAGAAGGCTGAACAGAGAGCTAGAATATACAAACATTCAACTGAATGAAGAAAAACATTCAGAAGGTCAAGATCATGACCTGAGTGATGAATATGCTGAACAAATCATGTCACCTGTTGGAGAAACAAGCTCACAGGAACATCAAACAGAACTTGCACTTGTTATCCCTGAAGATTCATACTCAATGGATCAATTGTTTAATGAGGCTAATCCATTTGAGAACATCCACTACTCACCCATTCTAAAGGAACATTTTCATTCTCCAAACACTCAAACAGCTAAAACAAGTATTGATCCAGTCAATCCACTATCAGACAAACAAAAAGAAATAATCAAACAGTTTGCACAGTCATTGAATATGCAAACAAAATCATCCAAAGACCAAGCATCATCTTCACAGTCTTCTTTGAAAACTTATGAAGAAAAAGGAAGAGACTATACTTAGCCTCTTTGAGTAAGGGAAAACAAACAGTTCAAGAAGAAGATGAACATGAATCTCCACCTCTCAAACTTTTAAAAGTTAAAGTTGAACCAATTGATGAAGATGTACAAAGGCAGAAACAAACAGAAGCTGCAGTTTTAGAAGAAGGGGAGATTGATCAGACACAAGACAAACAATCAGAGCCCATCATCATTTTAAGTGATTCAGAAGAAGAAGAAGAACAAGATGAAGATGAGATAGAAAACATTGAAAGCCTATTCACAGATGATCCAAAAACATTTATGGGAATAGTGTTAGCATCCAGAGGCTTTCCGTATGATACTTTCATGCATCTTAACCTTTCAGAGGTTAAAGACTTGCTTAAGGACTTCTAAGATGTAATAAAAATAGAAGCTGAGCAAACATATAAAAGGTATAAAGAGATAAAGGATAAACAAGAATTTGAAAAGAATCTACCCAAAAACCCTTAAATAGAGAAAATGTCCTACTCTTAGGTGAAAAGCTGGTTAAGCCATACAAAAACACCATATAGGTCATATGCTGGTAGATCTCTTTCTCAGATGAAAGACATAGTAAGAGAGATTTACAAAAACATGTTGACTAATGCCTTGAAGCCACAGATCATCAGACCTCATCCTGCCGCATCTCTATCAACCTATCATCAAGCTCCATCGGAGCTGTATCCTATAAAAGAGCCTAGGCAGTTCATGCCTCACAGGCTATGGCTAGAAGGAAACGAAGTAAGAGAAATGATCAATGAAAACACAAATTTTATCAAGCTTTATAACATAATAACTCTCACAACTTTTGCCAATGAAAGAAAATTATAGCTTGGAAATATGATGACATCTAGGATGTTGTTCTGATTAAGAGAGTATCTGGCCTTATCCAGTACTTATCATACATATCCCAACTTGGATCTTTGAGCAATGAAGACAGATTGGACCTAATGCAATTAAGAATGTCAATCATACTAACAATCCCAGGGGAGTAGATTTCTATCATATAAAGAGATCATACATGAGCAAATAGCATAATCAGATGAAACAAAGGGCTGATAGGAAAGACAAACTTCACATTGCAAAGCTTAGAAGAGAACAACAAGCAGCTAGGAAAAAGCAACAAGCAAGTGAAGAACAAACAGAATAGTTAGACAGTGAACAACTGGAAAGAGTTAGATATCCACTAAGGCCATCAGACTTGAAGCTGATTATGAAGAAAATTGATGGTAATCAGTATAACTACCCAATCACAAAATGGTACTATGATGAAAATAATTTTGAAGTGGTGTTAGAAAGGATATTAGAGGGAAAAGAAGCTACAGATATTAGATTGTTTGATCCTGTTGAGATCAAACTTCTACATCCATCATATGTATCCTTTCTGAAACAAAGTCATTCCTTGCAATCAAAGATGCGTTGTGCGAGGGTGACTGTTGTTATTTTATACATATGGTGAGAATCCTAGGCACAGTGTATGTGAGTGCTTTATTAAAGCAAAGATTAGAAACACATCAGCAATCACTAACACATATTGAAGGGATCATAAGCCTAAGAATCTCAAAAAACAACAATTGAGAAGTTTTGAAGGGTAAACATGTTGTAACCACTTTGGTTAGCAGCATTGAAGTTCAAAGTCTTGATCAGACCACCCTAGAATAGATGGTACATTACCTATCAAGTACAAATATGATGATCAGAAGAGTGCAGTTCAATACTTTACTAAACATATAATGAACTGCCTCAATGCTTTGAGGATTACTCCATTGGATGATCATGTGAAAGAAGCAGAGAAAGATAAAATCACTGAAAAGGATGTTGAAGAATCATTGAAAGCAACAGAAGAAGTTTAAAAGAGTGTAGAAGAAGCTGGCCCTTCCCCTTCTTAAAGGTTCACTAACATACAAACAGACAAAAGCATCAATAACATATAACAAACACATCAGAGAATCAATCAAACATTTATGTCATACATAATCATCACACATAAAAACCAATCAGAGAAATAACAAATAACACCAGCAAACATACAAATCAAACATTCAAGACAATCAGATTACACATGTGTAATCAATGAATCATACAAGTAACCATTCAATCATACATGAAATCAGACAATCATTCAATTAATAAAAACATACAATCATTCAATTATGTATAAAGTCCACTATTTAATCATGCATAACATACAAACAAAAAATCAAACAATCTAAGTCCATCACACAATCATTGCTATCATAAATAATAAACATAAACATACACATTTTTACTAACAAACAAAACATTAACAAGCAAACATTAAAGTTTTGGCACCATCATCCTTAGGGGGAGTATTGTTGGACTCAACAATTGCATTAAAGGATAATGCTTGTCATAATAAAACATAATATGTTCTAACATCCAAACAATCATTAACTAACACATTAGCATCATTAACATTCATAACATACACTAATTATTGTTTAAATTTCTTTTTTATGTTTGTAGATAAAATAAATTTTGACAAGTGTCAGCAGCGGATGAAGAAGCGCCCACAGTGGCTGACCAAGTCCATGCATCGGATAAAGAACAAGTCCAAGTGTCTACAGTGGATGAACAAAACATACAGAGGATGAACAAAAGTCCACAACTGACAAACAGTCCACACCAGATGTTTAATCCTCACCGGATGAACACTCCAGAGCGGACAATTAACAAGTCAAACATACAACAAGTGTTCACAGATGACGACATCCAAGACACAGCGGACAACTTATCCAACATCCACAACGGACGACTTAGCATCCACAGCGGACAGTCTAACATCCACAGCAGATGACTTAGACTTAGGATTTTAATGTAATTTTCATTTACATAAGGGTATTTTTGTAATTGTAAATAGCTATCTGTATAGGCTATAAATAGCATAACACCCTAATCCTTTGTAAGCTTTTAAACAATCAATACAATCAAGCAGATTATTATCATTCAAAGCATTCAATCACTAGCAATCACACACACACAACCACACACTGATATCATAACATTAATCATCAGTTTCCGCACCATGATTATTGTTTGTTGAATTCAAGTATAACAATTTGTTGTTATATTTGTTTGAGAGATTTGAAAAGATCCTTGGGGGAATCAACATCAACCTGTTTATGTTCTTATTATAGTCTAAGTTCATAATCAGTCATATTGGTTGAATCTTGATCCCAGCAAGCCTAATGATTAAATTAACTCAGTCTGAAGACAAAGCCTTATGATTAACACATGTACAAACCGTTCAATCACCATTAAATAATCAAATGGGATGAGTTTGTCAAACTAACAGATCTATCATAGTTGTCTTGAATTGCATTAATTAATAGTTGTGCTAACATCAAGTTTATCTAGCTATAAACATATAATTTCAAGTAATAAATAACATGATTAGAATTGAATTTTGAATGAAAAAAATGCATAATAATTGATTGTATATTGTCACATAATTTCTCCAAAATGTAAAACTTATGAAAACGGGCTATGGATACTCACTTTGATAATAGGATGTGATTTGAATACTAATATGCTAGATTAGACACCAACAATTTCCTCACAATTTTACCTAAAAAGAGTCTCTAATTTTAGAATAATAATGTGTCTATACTTCGATTTGGGAATCTAGGGTTTCAATTTGGGGTTTTGGGTTTAACAAATAATATAAAATAATATTTTTGATTTTTTATATAATTTGATTTAATGAGATGAATTAAATTGATTAGATTCGACAAATAATGATTAGTAGTAAATGAGATAAAATAATTAAATTTTATTTGCATTGTACAATTAAATATTTAATTTGTAATAATTTAATAAGTAAAGTTTAAATTCTAAAGTGTGAAAATAATTAATTTAATAATTTGTTATTTAAATAACTTTGATAAAAATAAATAATTAAATAATTAATTATTTAAATGATTTTGCAAAATATTGCTTTGAAATAATTTAAAGTAATTTTTGTTTTATTTAGAGTAATTTTATGAAGGTTAAAAGTTAAAAATAAATTTATAATATTTTTATAACATTTAAAACCTCTAGAAATAAATAAAATATGAGATTATAATATTTGAAATTTTCAAACGTTAATAAAGAATTTTGAAGCTAATACTAATTAACACAAATAATTTTACTTTTTTAATAATGCAACAATAATTTCTAGAATATTAAAATGAAGAAAAAATGATTTTTAGAACGATATGGGGGTGCCCTAGGTCAAACCCGGGCCTCCCTTATATTCGTTTAGCGAGTTACCAGTGGATTAACGCCCAAATCTTATTTAATTCAAATTGTAATATATTACTGATAAAAAATCAATCCTTAAATCAGATGAACCCTAGAATTGATTTGATTCAAATTGATCACCAAATCAATATTGTTAACTTAGGGCTTTTTTAGTAGGTTTATACGAGTGTGTGTGTGTGTTTTCAATTACCTGTTTGAAAATTGATTCGATAGAAATAGAATTAGAATTAGCCACGACTAAAGTAGGAGTGTGATTCTAAGATGTGATGATGTTTTGATGCAATTGACCACGTGCGAAGCTTTAGAGGTAAAAACGAAATGAAATCTATAACATTTGACCCATTTTGAAAATGTTTATCCGAACCCATTGGATCAATTATGTAATGAAAATATTATATAATCATTTTATTTATTTTGATGTTTTAAATACAATAAATATGCCATTTATTCAATTTATAATAACTTTATAATTTATATAATATTTTTTTATAAATTAATAAGATTTTAATATTAATTATGACATTTTGATTATTAAATAAAATAAATTAGAATACAAACTTTACAGATTTTTAAAGTTCATAAAGTTTTATAAACTAATAAATTGATGAATAATTATAGGGTTTAATAAAATTTAGAGTTTACATTGTAAATTCTTTTATTTATTAATTTTATTTAAGTTTATATAACTTTTTTTAGATTCCAAACATGACCCCTTTGAAGACTTGTATCTCAGCATTCATAACCCCCTCCTAATATCAAGTATCAAATCAAGCCTTAGACCTCACCTTGTTTCTTATCATTCTCTAAAAATCTCAATCTCATACCGTTTTTTCATCCTTTGGTTTTGACCAATTCGTTTACATGTAATTTCAAGAATTCTCCAATGCTATGGTAATCTTGTATTTCTTTATATAATGTATTTCTTTTTTATTGTTTTAATTTCTCTTTTTTTTTTTTTTGATCGAAAGAACAATCCTAACACTCAAACATACACTATATTATTGTATGACAGATGTAATTGTTCTCATGACTTCATGTTTTTACTTTTATTATTTTTCTACTAAAAATCTTTTTATTTAATTCATGGTCATTTGATTATTAACTCTAACATTAATTAACCCTCTAACTTTCACTAACACTCTAATAATCACTAACATGCCTAAATCAAGCTAACAACACACTAACAAAAAACAAAGAATCTCATTTGCACATGGACGGTTATGCTGAAGTCTTATAAAGTTCTTCATAACTCAAATGGACTCTAATATACTATATATTGACATACTAAGACCCGTTCTAACCCGTTTCATGCTTTTAACATATTAGTAGACATAAGTGCCTTACTAGATTTTTGGGTAAAATGTAGTCTTACTTCAACTTGCCATAACTTTGATCATAACAAACTAAATTTGAGAAACTTTGACTCCAAAGAAATTTCATTAAGTTACCTTTTTAACGATAGTTTATACGTCTCCGAACTCAACCAGATGAGTCCACAACAACCTTTACAAAATAAGTGCGCATTTCAGCACCATCGGTTTTGTGCTACTGTTTTAACCTATTTTTAGGTCTTTTTATAAAACTTTCCTATACAAAATTTGTTTCGAAGACTCTATACTAGTTGACAATCATAATTTTCTGAAACTGTTTGTTATTTTTTAAAGCCTTTTCAAACGTGTACCAAGCATTCTGTTTAGAATCTAAAGTTGGTGCAATAATCTTTTTTTTTTCAATCTAACTATCACATTTTGGCTTTTCCTAAACATCCTAGCTTCATGTAATGATTCGACCCTAAGGTATTTTTTTTCTTAACCTTTAGGACATCACCTTTGACGCTTGAACATCCATCTCTACAACTACCATCATACAAGGTATGTATTCATAACCTATTTTCTTGTATTATTATTTGGGGAAATTAAGTGACATATATTCAATCATTGTTATTTTTGGTCCAAATGATCATATAAACATGCTTTTGATGAAGTTTTAACACCAAAATCCTCAAGTTATCACTATTCAAATAACTTGGGGACCAAGTAATGATACAAGAACAAACAAAATCAAGCAAAACCCATTTGAAATATGTTTTGATATGATGATAAAGAACAATGCTAAAAGATAAAAATAATAAGCTCCTAGCAATACACAATCAACTCAAATCAGTAGTATTTCTTTAATGTTCCAAGAGTTACAAAATGATCAACAAACAAACATATTTATATAGGACCTAGTTTCGCATACAGTTTCGCATGGTACGAAACTATCATGCTCGGTGACCCTATGAAGCTACCGAGCGAAACTACAGTTTCGCATGTGGTTTCGCATACCACAGAAAACACAAAACAAGCAAAAGTAAACTAGATCCTATTACAATAATATCTAAGCTATAACTAATGGAAAGGTGAATACCACTTCATACTTAATCTTCAATACTCCCCCTAGGGTGGTATTCACCTGTCGGGTCTTCTGCGTTAGCTCCTACCGATGCTTCCTCGAACATCTTGGCCAAGTCCCTCACTTCTGCTTCCCGATCATCATGCTCCTGCATACTCTTTTCGAGCTGCTTGATCTCTGATCTGACTCCCCTAGCTTTGTTGGCCACTCTCTCAAACAAACTAGCCTCCGCCTTGGTCTCTTCTCTCGCACCACACTTAATCTGATTTTCGCATAATACCTTCATATCATCATCACTGAATGAGAATACCTCCATTGGATCAAACAACCGTATTTCATTTCCATCCTTCACCCGCACTACTGCCTCACCAGATTGGTTATCATAGGACCATTTCTCAAACTTCTGCAGTCTTGACGGTTGCTAATCCAGTACCCTAACCCAATTCATGGTCTTTGTAGGCTTCAGCTTCAGTACTATCTTCCCCTTTCCTATTTTCCAATCTAAATTTTTCTTTGACCTCCTCCTCTCAGTCTTCATGTATCCAAAAAAAGCAAAATTGTCCTGAATGCCCTGATGAATCTCATGTTTTAGCATAGTGGCGCGTTCACTTAAACCAGAATTCAATAGGGGAGTCTCTGCTAGCCTTCTTAAATCCCACCTAGGAAGAATCTTAAATGCCTTCCTCTTGTACAGATATGAGATCCCCCCCCCCATGCCTTTTTATCATAAACATCTTCAGATCAAGATTGTACTTCCAACTCACGATCTTCTTATCAGATTCTTTCCTGTCCGGTTCTCTGATGTTTTGAAAGAGTGGAGTTAGCTTTTCTGGTTCTTCCACCTTTATGAACCAATCCTCTTTATCCATCTTAATGATATCTCCTTCAGCTGAACTCATCTGAGCCACATATGTCCTTGGTCTCTCTTCCACTTCATAGAATTCTAGCTTAGAATCATAGTCCATACGTTGTTCTTCAACCTCCTCCTCTTCATCTATTAAATTGAGCTCTACATTTCTCTTTTCACCTCTTACTCTCTCCTCCATGATCATTTCGTTTCCAGTAAGATCAGTATCTATATCCAGCCCCAAATCTATAAATCCAACCTCAATTACCTCATCAATATTTCCTACAACATCTCCTTCACCGCTTCCTCCCACATCACCATCTCCACTATTTCTCTTAGCTTGACCAGTTTCAACACCAAAATCACCTCCACCAGCTCCAGATCCACCAGCACCACTACCACCAGCTTCAGATGACTTGTGTATGAAAGTATACTGAGATGTGTCAGTCATATCCTGAATTTCCTCATCAGTTGGTACATTAGCAACACTAGCTCTTCTTCTCAACTCGCTTACTTCTTCTAGCAATCTTCTAATCAAATCTTGTTGGCTTAGCATCATCTTTTTCATTTGATCCATCTCTTTTTCCCTTTGCCTCTGTCTCTCTCTCTTTAGAGTTTATCAGTTTAGTCTTGATCATGCTTAGTTTATTTGATAAAGATTTGTTAACATTCCTGATAATATCCTCATCAAGTTCAGATCTAAAGTCCCTTCTTTGTCTCCCAACATCTCCTCCAGGCCCAGTCTTTGGAATTACTAGTTGCTTGCCTTTACTTCTTTCCTGTGCAGGAGAATCAGCTTTGACTTGGGAAGATGATTTCTCTCCACCCTTTTTCTTCCTTTTCTTCCTCAACTCTTCCTTAATTTCATCCAAGTGCTCCTCAAATGTCATCTCAGTCTCTTTTGTTAATTTCTTCCTTTTCTTCCTCTCTTCTTCCATTCCTCCACTTGCAGCTACTCTCTATTCCTTCAAAGGGATCAGGGTCTTGATATAGTTCCATCTATCCTTAGTATACATGTTCTCCAGCAAGTATGTAATTTTTCTAGAAAAATCGTGCTTGGAGGCAGCACAGTCAGCAAATATTCTCGAGTTAATAGGAGTCAACTTCAGCTCATCTCCAAGTTTTGGTATGTTTGGCTTCAAATAATCATGAATGATCTAAATGAATCTTGGGTATAAAAGCCAGTTATCCTTTTTTAAAGCCATTATGTTCTCCAACAGATAATCATGAATACTCCGGGCAATGTTTGCCTTTTGTCCTCTACAAAACATGTTCATAGCTGTGGACCACTTCAGATTTAGCCCATCAGATCCACCCTTTCGATGATCCAAGCAACAGATGAAAACATGCGCAATGAACCTCCATTCCTTCGATAGATATGTCTTCTTGATCTCCTTCCTTTTCTCGAAATCGGTTCCCTCGTATCCAATTGCTCTCAATGTTGTAATAACTTCAAAGTCAGACATCTCTACATCTTCACCCATATTACCTTCTAGCCTTAAAGCCTTAGTCACCGTCTCAACTGAGATCTCAATCAGCTCCCGAGAAGAGATGCTTTAATGATCTTTGCCTTGGAATCATAATCAGCTGTTCTCCAAAAGTCTCTGATCTGTCTTTCATCTATTACTAGAGAAAAGAGATTGCATAGTGAATGTGAGACCTTTTCAACCAGGAGATAGCATCTCTAAAACCGGTAGTCTTTGGATCTCTATCGTTTGGATATGCCACCACGTTTGATCTCGGATCAAGTTTTAAGCTTCCCATAGGATTTGTAGGTGAAACCAAAAGTTTGTTAGTTCAACCGTATTAATTAAACACCTAATAATAAAAAATAATAATAAAAAAGATAAAAGAAATTTCAATTAGTTTTGCAACCAGTTTCGCATAGAGAAACTATAGTTTCGTAGAAGCTACGAAACTATAGTTTCACACAAGCCTGGCAAAACCATTCAAAACAAAAACTAGAATCGCATGTACTTTCGCACGGCGAAAGTATAGTTTCACAAGGACTACGAAACTATAGAGTCGCATGATCCGGCCGAAATTGTTCAGTCAACGCGAGCAGCATAACTAGACAGTTTCACTCGGATCAGTGAACTTTTGTTCAGTTTCCTACGAAGACACCTTAGTATCGCACAATGACTGTGCGAAACCCAAAAGTCGCAGATCGAATTTTGTCAACAAAATCCATTCAAAACATTTTTCCACGGTTTGAAACAGGTTAAAAAGCAATCTTTTCTGGTCGGAACAAGGAAATAACATCTCAAATAATGATATAGATTTCACAAGATAATACGATGTCGATTTATTTCAAAAATAGGGTTCTTTTGCATAATGCGAAACGATGGTCGGAACAGATATTTATACCACATAGTTTTGCATATGCCGAAACTATAGTTTCACTAGGTACACGGTCAAAACTTGTGTCTAGCGACACTCCCAGCGAAGCTATAGTTTCGCACGCTGAGCCAGTCGGCGAAACAATAGTTTCGCATGGTGAAATAATAGTTTCGCACAGCGAAATAATAGTTTCGCAAGCTTATAAACTTTAATGTAAAAAAGAGACTCCTCCACCCACGAGACAAATTTTTAAAAAATAAAAACACATAGCAAAAAGAAAATTGAAATTTATGAATTAAAAAGTGTTGAAAAGGATATCAGACACGCTTTTCAGGAAATCGTCTAGAGAATCAAGGATTGGCAGGATTGCCAATATGCTTGTCCATTTAAACCCATGTCGTATTCTTTTCAACAGGTGACCTATAACTGATTTTATCATGTTTTGGGTTAGTTTAAGAACTCACAAGTAACTTTGTTCCCACAGTCATTCGGAAAAGAACTCATCTCGTCATCATGGTTAATTGAGTGTAATCATTGATTCTGCTTGAATTCATTTGAGATGGACAAGGATACAAAACATTTAACGTCCATTGAGATACATATTATGTCATGATCAATGGATGGATGATGAGAGCTCCAGGTCTATACTCAGGTATAACAGAGGAGATGATCAATGGAGCATGTTAATGAGAGCTTCAGGTCTATACTCATGTATAACAGAGAAGATCATCACTCCAGGTCAATGCTTACGCATAATACAGGAGATGGGCATGGAATTTATTCATGGCTTAAGATGAGGGAATAATGGTATTACATGATCAAAACAGATATCTACCACTCTCAACCCAATTTTTTTAACGAGACTTGTAACTTTGTGTAGGCTGAGATGACATGGGAATGATCCTTGTCACTGAGTGTAGAATCTTAGTTAAGGCAAACATTCACTGTTTACTTCGTTTTAGGCCACCGGGCCTACCGACATATCCCAACGCAATGCCTCTGACCTCCTTCGGACACTATCCAAGCTTCCTGAATCCTACTGGACACTAAGATGAGATGTTATATACATGAAGTTATTAAAATATCCAATTTTAAAGCCTATACAGTCTATTATCCCCTGAAATTTCTATTTAGGTGCAACAAAAGAAATTTCACTTTTGAACTGGAAGACACTTTGGGGAAGTGTGGGTCTCGAAAATAAAAAATAAAATTATAAAAATAAAATTTTAATTAAGTTTTTTTATGATTGAATTCAAAAGATATTAAATATTTACACAAAATCGCCAGAATTTGCTTTAAAATATATTAGACCCAACATGTTGATTAATTCATAAAACCTAGGTTTATCAAAAGTTTTTGTGAAAAGATCGGCCTTTTGACTTTTGGTGTCTATCAAAATAATATCTATAAAGCCCTCCTCCTGTGCATCTTGGATTGCATGGATTCTTGTTTCAATGTGCTTGGTGCGGGTATGATGAATGGGATTTTTGACAATTCTGACAGTCGCTTTATTATCGCAGAATTACGGTGTGTGAAGAAAGTTAATCCCGTAATCTATCATTTGATGTTGAAACCACAACACTTGACAGTAGCAACTTGAAGCAGCAATATACTCAGCCTCTCCTGTGGACAACGAAACTGTGGTCTGCTTTTTGCTTTGCCATAAAACAAGTCAATCCCCAAAATATTGACATCCACCTGTAACTGACTTTCTATCAAGCTTACAACATCCATGATCGCTATCAGAGTACTCATGAAGATTAAAATTTCCTCCCTTTGGGTACCGGAGACCCAAATGCGGAGAACCCTTAAAGTAGCAGAAAATTTGTTTAATAGCTTTCTCATGAGATTCCTTTGGATTAGCTTGATATCGAGCACAGTAACACACAGCGAATGTAATATCTAGACGACTAAAGGTGAGATACATCAATGATCCAATCATTGAGTAATAACGGTGAGCATCAACTGGCTTTCCATTTTCATCAGGAGTTAAGCAGGTTTGTACAGAAAACTGAGTAAGTTCCGAAGAAGCATCATCCATGTTGTACTTTGATAGAATTTCCTAAATGTATTTTTCTTGATGGATAAGATTTCCATCATTTTTTTTCAACTTGTAATCCTAAGAAGAAGCACATCTCCCCCATCATGCTCGTTTCAAATCGTTCTTTCAGCACTTCTTCAAAATCTCTGCACAACTTCTCATTTATTGATCCGAAGATGATGTCGTCAACATACACTTGCACAATGAGCACATCTCCGTTAACCACCTTCTTAAACAAAGTCATGTCTATAGTTCTTTGTGTGAAATTTTTTACGAGAAGATACTGTGTTAGAGTTTCGTACCAGATTCTAGGAGCTTGATGTAATCCATACAAGGATTTATCCAATATGAAGACTTTGTCAGGAAAATCTGGATCTTCGAAACCTGGTGGTTGACAAACATAGATCTCTTCATCAATGTCTCCATACACGAATGCACACTTTACATCCATATGGAAGACTTTGAAGTTTTTATGAGCTGCATGAGAGAGAAAGATACGAATGGCTTCAATCCAGGCCACAGGGGCAAACACCTCAGTGTAGTCAATTCCCTCCTCTTGAGCGAATCCTTGAACAACCAGCCTTGATTTGTTTCTTATCACTACCCCATGATCATATGGTTTGTTCTTGAATACCTACTTTGTGCCAATCAGATACATATTTGGAGGAAGATCAACTAATTCCCACACCTTCAATTTTCTAAATTGTTGAAGCTCTAATTGCATTGACTCCACCCAGCTTGGGTCTTGAAGTGCCATGGTGACATTTTTAGGAACAATTTGAGATAGAAAACAAGCAAAGAGACATTCATTGATTAAGCCAGATTGGCTTTGAGTCCTCACACCATCAGATATTGATCTAATGACATAATCATGTGCGTGGTCTTTTAGGGTTTTGAAGTTAGTTTTTAGAGTTGAGGAATTGGATGAAACGGGTTGTGGTGATGATGGTTGTGAAGTGGATGATGGTAAGGTGGATGGTTGGTTAGAAAAAGGATTTTGTGACTATTGTGATGGTGTTGAAGGGATTTGATGTTCAGGTTCTGGTTGAGGTTGAGGATCTGCTTGAGGTTGAGGTTGTAGTTCTGTTTGTGGTTAGGTTGTGGTTTGGGTTGAGGTTGTGGTTGAGGATCCGGATCAAAACCAATGTTGGAAACATTTGACTCTTGCCAATCAACATAGAAAGATTCTTGCACAAATTTTGGTTGTTTGTTGTATACTCTATAAGCCTTTTGAGTTGAAGAATATCCAACAAAGTAACATTCATCAGACACTACTTCAAACTTTGAATTTTGAGCATGTGTATTCAATAATGTGCACTAGCAACCAAAAGGATGAAAGAAGTCATTCAATGGTTTTCGCTTATGAATCAGTTCATAGGGAGTCTTCATCTTCTCTTTCAAAATTAGGACTCTTTTTAGAACATAGGATGCACAGTTGACTGCTTCTGCCCTGAAAATAATAGGAAGTTTAGATTCTATGAGCATAGTTCTGGCCACTTCAATGAGAGTGCGATTCTTTCTTTCAGCGACACCGTTTTGCTAAGGTGTTTTTGCAGCACTGAATTGTCTGAGATTCCCTTTGCTTGCACACAATGAATCAAAGATCTTGTTTCTAAACTCTGTTCCATTGTTACTTCTGATCGCCATAACCTTCTTGTTGTTAATGTTTTCTACGGTCAGAATCATCTTCTGCAAAACCTCTATTGTCTACCCTTTGTGTGACAGAAACCTGACCTAAGAGTATATTGAAAAATCATCTGCTACAACAAGACAGTAAGATTTCTTAGTGATACTTTTCGCACTTATTGGACCAATTAAATTAGAATGTAATAACTTAAGAGGATTAGAAATGGAGTTTTCTAGTTAAGTTTATGTGATTTCTTGTGTTGTTTTCCTTTAGCACAAGACATGCCTTTTTCAATCATAGAATAATCCTTTTGTGGTAGTCCTTGGACAAGATTATTTTTAACCAATTTGTAAATACTTTTAAAATTCTCATGCCTTAAACGTCTATGCCACAGAAAGGACTCAAAAGGGGAAGCTTTGGACAGGAGACAAGTCAAGGTGGAGGTTGATTCTTTGGAGTTCATATCGAGTAGATATGTGTCATTTTTCCTCGAGCTTGCATAATCACCAAATCATCTGGAACTGAAAATTCAGGCTTAAGAAATAAACATTCATTAGACTTAAAAAGCACAGGACTATTCTTATCATAAATTTGTGATACGCTTAGGAGATTGAAGGTCAATTCAGGCATGAAATTTACCTTTTCCAAGGTTAAAGAACCGTTTGATACCTCACCTTGACCTATCATTTTATCTCCTTTCTTATCACCCGCAAAAGCAACATTTCTTCCGTTTATTATTCGATAGTTGGTAAGAAGGTCCTTCAATCTGGTCATATGCCTAGAGCATCCACTATCTGTCACACCCTCAAAATCCACATGCAGGGTTTTACCGCGAGGCGAGTGAACAAACCAGGATCTCAGTCATTAGTTACTCAAAATGACACTATATGCAACATTTAACATAATTAAGAGTTTGAAACTTTAAAACATTTGCGGAAGCAATTTGTAAACATTTCAAACATAAAGTACCAAATGTAAACTGTGAAACACACGTGCCCAAACTGAAGTGTGAAAGTATGCAAAAAGACAAGAACCGATGAATGTTCATTCAAAGTATTACGGCAGCTGCTAGTAACGACCCGAGAAAAGCATACTAAAGTGTCAACATGACGGTTGGTGAGTTCACGAGTTTGTAATCATCATAAATAGTAGCGTTATTAAAATATAAACAAGTGCATTGAAATAGATAGCTATCCAAATTTCATTAGTAATAAACAATAGTGATTTCACGATCAAAGCTGACTATGTTTGTCTGTTTGCCTCCCGCCACAACATACCAAATCGTGACGCTGTTAGTCGTTTAGGACAATATTGCACTCGATTGACCTCTAGTCGTACGGGTGGGGCTTGTCAGACCCAGTAGTACTACCCAAGATTTCCTGCTAGATTCCTTAACTAACGATCCGAAAATGTAAGGGCTTTCAATGGTATATCACACTATGTCTTACTAAACACATGTTATAATGGTAAAGCGTTTTAAAATAGTGTATGCTTTCTCCCCCAAAAAGAGAGTAAATAAAAGTGGGGCATAGAACTCACCTGTTGCGCAAACGAACAATAATAAAATCTAACGATGAGTGGAAAGACAACCCTTCAAAGGTTACCTAGAACACGCAAGTACATAAGTACGTGTACATAGAAAGCTTAACAACCCTAAGTGCTCAATAAACACGTTGATCCAAGGCTTTGGAAAACAAGACTCATTTGACCTAGTTGACCCGTTTGACTCATTGGTGACATGTTAATTGAGATTTTGTTTGATCAAGTATAGCAATTCATACACATGGTTATCATACAAGTTATTCACGTACACCACAATCATAAGTTCTATCACGATCATCATACTAACATAGCTTATCATACAACACATACGAATCTCAACCAATCAATCATGCTCAGTACAATTAAAATTACAAGTAATAAATCATACATAGAATCTAATCATGCACTACATGCCATGTGAAGCCACTTACGACTTCACATCCTAAACCCTGCCAATCCTACTAAGTAGGGGCCTCATATTCGCCCGCGTGTATGACGATTATTATCACACATCCCAACAAGATTCATACCAACTAACATACACAACAATGATCTATTTTAATCCCAATTATGACTCCATGATCTCCTAACATATTCCATCATCATGTAGTATTCCATAAGAACCTAAATTTCCCAAGTAGAGCATCAAGCATCCATAAAACTCAATCAACACAATCTACCATATTAAACATCATCAACAAGCATTCTAAGATGATCCTAACATCATGAAGATGCCCAATTCACAATATCCAAGGATCTACATGAATAAAGTTTCTCTTTCGGGAAAGTAACACCCAAAATCCATCTAACATCCAATCCATTCATAATTTCATCAACTTTATACCTAATCAAGTTCATAACAATCATCTGAACATGACAAACATCATAAATTCATCGTAATTCCCAAACATCATGCATAAAAGTTTCTACTTATATTAAGGTATGAACAACCACTCAATTTCATGATTTTCTTGCATAATCCACCTAAGCTAATATCAATGCAATACAACTAACATGAAAACATCATCTAACAATACCAATTTCGACATTCAACATGATAATTGAACTAGGGTTGTTCTTGAATCATATATTATTAAAAACCAATCAAAAGCTAACTTTTAATCGCGTAATGACAAATAATTGGCATTTGCTACAAATTAGAATCACTTGGAACTAATCAAAATCGATAAATGATTGTTGTTGTTGATAAAATCACAAGAAATGGGAGAGGAAGGGGGTTCGGCCGCAATGGGGTGTGAGAGGGGGGATTTAGGGTTTAATTTTTGAGTAACTTTTAGTTTTGAGTTAATTACAAAGTAACCCTCCTTGTTTAAATTTTATAAAACTAATCTTTTTAAACACTTTGGCCATAGTTCTAACTACAAAACTCATATATAACTATTCAACAATAATAGTTATATATTTTTAGCTAGCAATAAAACACATGAATCAAATATCACACGTCATCACATTGTAAAGCGAAATTCTCAAATAACACTTACAATTCATGAATTATATAATCACGTGTTAAGAATCACATTATTAATTGAATTATTATCTGTTAATCATTGTTAATTATTATTAGGTCACCAACATTCAATGACAAATAGTGTGTACTCACGGCATGTGTATGCAAGACCTAATGGAAATAACAGAGTTTGGTAACGTAAAATTACAAGATGTCACATTATCCCCATGTTGAAATAATTTTCATCCCGGAAATTGAGTTACATGGTTGTGTTACATCACTGGTTTACTACATTGGCATAAGAAAATCGAGTGAGTTGTCACATCATCCCCATGTTGAAAGAAATTTCGTCCCGAAATTTAATCAATACCTTCACCGGCTGTCGTCGTCGTTTCAAACAGATGAGGATACTTATGCTTTATTTGATCCTCACGTTCCTATGTAAATTCCAATCCACATCTTGAGTTCCAGCGAACTTTGACTATGGGTATCTTGCTTCACTTAAGGGTCTTGACCTCACAGTCCATCATCTCAACTGGTTCTTCAATGAATCACAATTGTTCATCTGCTTGCACTTCTTCGAGCGGTACAACCAACGTCTCATCAGATAAACACTTTTTCAAGTTAGAGACATGAAATACATTGTGAACTCCACTCAACAAATCAGGCAGGTCAAATCAATATGCCACTGGACCTATTCTTTTCAGAATCTCAAATGGCCCAACATATCTCAGATTAATCTTGCCCCTTTTGCCGAATTGAATCAAACCTTTCCATGGTGAGACTTTCAGTAAAAATTTATCGCCGACTTGAAAATCCAAGGGTTTCTGTCGCTTGTCCGCATAGCTCTTTTGTCTCCGACCTGAAACTCCAAGGCCTGTTAGCTGACTATCACCAACTTCCGCCCAGCAAACTGGTGATCTACACTTTCGCCCATACAACGCCTCAAATGGTGTTACCTTAACGTTGGTGTGATAACTATTATTGTAAGAAAATTCCACCAACAGTAGGTGAACTTCTCAGTTATTCCTGAAATAATCACACAAGAGCGCAACATGTCCTCCAATGTTTTAATAGTACGTTCGCTTTGCCCATCCATCTACGGATGATAAGTAGTGCTCATATCTAGACGCGTACCTAAAGAATTCTGTAAGGACTACCAGAAATGTGATGTAAAACTAGCATCACGATCAGAAATAATTGAGATCGGTAAACCATGTCTCGAAACTACCTCCTTCAGATAAATTCGAGTTAACTTATCCATCTTATCAGTTTCTTATTTTCCAAGAAGTGAGCAGAATTAGTCAATCGGTCTACGATCACCCATATCGTGTCATAACCAGTAGGGGTCCAGGGTAATTTAGTAATGAAATCCATAGAAATGTGTTCCCACTTCCACAAAGGAATCTTAGGTTTCTATAGTAACCTAGATGGCTTTTGATATTCAACTTTAACCTTAAAACAGGTTAAGCACTTGCTCAGATACGTGGCTACGTCTACCTTCATATTAGGCCACTAATAGTGTGCCTTCAGGTCATGATACATCTTGCCTGAACCAGGATGTATAGAGTACTTAGACTTATGTGCTTCATTCATAACCAAGTCTCTTAGGTTTCCAAACAAAGGCACCCAAAGTCTATCCATGAAGTAACGAATTCCATCAGCTTTCACTTCAAACTGTTTGTCCATCCCACGTAAAGATTCAGATTCAATGTTTTACGCTTTCAAAGCTTCTGTCTAAGCTTCCCTGATTTGTTCAGGCAATTAAGTGCTAATCCTAAGCTGCAAAGCTCGCACTCGTCGGGGCTTAGCAGTTTCCATTCTAGTCATTGCGTCAGCGACTACATTCACCTTTCCCGGGTGATATTTGATAGCGTAATCATAATCGTTCAACAGTTCCACCCAGCATCGCTGCCTTATGTTCAGCTCCTTCTGCTCAAAGATATGATGAAGACTCTTGTGATCGGTGTCAATTATGCATTTGGTATCGTAAAAGTAATGTGTCCACATCTTCAAGGCAAAAAATACTGCACCAAGTTCCAAGTCATGGGTGGTGTAGTTCTTCTCATGTACCTTCAGTTGTCTCGAAGCATAGGCTATCACCTTGTCACATGGCATCAAGACATAACCAAGCCCTTGGATAGAGGCATCACAGTAGACTAAAAAGTCATCAATTCCCTCTGGTAATGACAATATTGGTGCGCTACAAAGCTTCTGTTTCAACAATTGGAAAGCTGTTTCTTGACTCTCTCCCCATTTATATGTTGTTCCCTTATATGTCAAAGCAGTGAGGGTTGAGCGATCATTGAAAATCCTTCAATGAAGCAACGATAGTACCCAACCAATCCAAGGAATTGCCATATCTCACTAGGTTTTTTAGGAACTGACCAATTCTTTATTGCCTCAATTTTTGCAGTATCCACATGTATTCCTTTTTCGTTAACAATGTGACCCAGAAATTGCCCTTCGGGAACCCAAAATCACACTTGGAAAACTTGGCGTATAGTTGTTCCTTTTTATGTAACTCCAAGATTAGACGTAGGTGCTCATCATGTTCTTCCTTGGTCCTATAATTGATCAATATGTCATCGATAAACATGATAACAAACTGTTTGAGATAGGGTTTGCACACACGATTCATGAGATCCATGAATACTGCTGGTGTATTTGTCAACCTAAATAGGATGACCAAGAACTCATAATGACCATAACGTGAACAAACTGCAGTCTTTGAGATTTCTTCCCCTCGAACTCTCAATTGATTATAACCAGACCTCCAATCAATCTTAGAGTAATAGCTTAATCCTTGAAGTTGATTAAACAAATCATCTATACGAGGCAAAGGGTATCTATTCTTGACTGTAACTTTGTTCAATTCTTGTAATCGATACACATTCAAAATGTGCCATCCTTCTTCTTAACAAAGAGAACAGGTGCTCCCCACGGTGATGTGCTCGGTTGAATAAACCCTTTATCCAATAGCTTTTGAAGTTGTGTAGATAGTTCCTGTAGTTTGTTGGGGGCTAACCGGTAAGGTGCTCTCATAATCAGAGCTGCCCAGGGAGTTAAATCAATTTGAAACTCAACTTGATGATAAGGTGGTAGTCCAGGAAGATCCTCTGGAAACACCTCTAGAAAGTCACGAACTACCAGAACATTCTTTATCTTCTTTTCCTCCTAATGCTTATCAGTTAGTAGGGCTAATATGGCTAAGCGACCCTTGCGTAGCCACTTCTGCGCTTTCATTAAGGATATGATACCTATCACAGCACCACCTTTCTTGCCTTTAACCTAGAGAATTTCCTCATCCAAGAGAAGAATGAGGATAACCTTCTCCTGGAAAATGACTTCCGCCTGCTTCTCGGACAGCCAATCCATGCCCACGACCACATCAAAACTCCCAAGTGTAACAGGCGTGAGGTCGATATCAAAGGTATGACCAGCAAGTTCTATATTGCAACCCTTAAGGATGTGTGTAACGTAGATTTGCTTACCATTAGCTAACTCTACGGTATATTTAAATTCCAACGTAGAAGGTATATCACTTAAGAGACTACTAAACTTAGTAGAGATAAAACTTCTATCGGCTCCAGTGTCAAACAATACAGTAGCAAAACGACCATTAATAGAAATTTTCCAGTAATAGTAGTAGGGTCATTTAGAGCCTCACTTGAACCCATGACAAAGGCTCTCCCTTTAGCTCCTCCATTGTTGCCACCATTGTTGTCACCATTTCCGTGATTGTTGTTATTTCCACCATTGCCAGTACCATTCCTGTTTTTCTTCAACTGAGGACAATTCCTCTTGTAGTGTCCTTCCTTTCCATATTCAAAGCAACCTTTTGATGTTTCTTGAGTTGTTGGGGCTTCTTTATCAACTCACCATGGCAATCCTTTGCTGCGTCTCCAGCCTTCCCACAACGCTGACATCGAAAATTGTCACACCTTTCAGTGTGGTGGTAGTTGCATTGGTTACATTTAGGATACTTCCCCACGTATCCTCCTTGTCCTGGTGCTGATGAAGATCCCTGTTTGAAACTCTGATTGTTATCAAAAATTTTCTGTTGTACCTGCTTAGGCTAACTGTTTGATGAGGAACCTTTATTAAAAGTGTTTTCCCACTTGCATTTGTTATCAGGTACGCTAGCCATCGTGCCCCGTTTGGGTAGCTTCCCATGTTCCACTACCTAGTCGGTCAGCCTGTGGGCTAACCGAGTAGCCTGTTGTATGGTGGCAGGGTTAGAGGCTGTCGCCATACTCTGAATCTCAAGAACCAAACCACGTAAGTACAGCTTAATCCTCTTGTAGATTTCGTTCACCATTCCCGGGCACAAGGTTGCCAACTCATGAGACCTTGTGGTATAGGCCGCGATCTCAAAACCTTGCATCTTCAGTAGCCAGAATTCAACTTCCAGCTTTTGCACCTCATCACGAGGGCAATACTCCTCGGTCATCATCATCTTGAATTCTTCCCAAGGTATGTCATTAGCCATCGCCTGACCCAGTATTTGCACATAAGCATTCCACCAGGAGAGTGCTGCGCGTTCAAGGGTTCCAGTTGCATACTTCACTTGATTAGATGGCGGGCAGTTGCATTTAACAAAGACGGATTTAGTCTTCTCAAACCACCAGACCAATCCCACAGCCCTTTCAGCTCCACTGTAGGTATGGGGCTTGCAATCCATAAAGGATTTGTAAGTACAGGGTGGGGGTCCTATGCCAACCAACCAAAACATTAGTTGAACAGCTTAAACAAGCACTAGAGTATTTTACAAGCCACTTGTATTATTTATCTTCTGGCTGTGCGGCTTGTACAACATCCACTGCCGCCTGCACATGTTCATTAGTCAGGGCATCCAGTTTAGCGGGGGTCATATTCACTACACCAGCGCCACGCCCGCGGCCTGCGCCACGTCCGTGTCCTGCGCCACATCCTCTGCCTTCACCTTCCATTTTCATTTTACGTTCACAAACATAATAATGAGCAACATCTAACATATTTATCTCATTGAAGCATCGTAAATAGTAATAAAATAATGAAGTTCATCAATCATAACATTTATAACCAAAATAATAACAAAGATAAATAGATTGTAAGTACTTCACAAAATATTCAATCGATGTTAAAATTTTCAGTTTCTTAGCTGGGTGGGAAACAACACTTCCCACCTAGGTTTTTAAAATAAACGCTACGTAGTCCAAGTTAGATAAATAGGAAGATCAATCTAATACATCAGATCCATCACTATCTTCCTCCATCTCTATAGGTTTCTACTTTTTCTGGGGCTTCCTCTGGCTCTTCGTCAGGTTCCTCTTCGGGTTCTTCCTCGGGTTCCTCTTCAGGTTCTCCCTCGGGTTTTGCGGCAATATGCATTGCGGCGAACTGGGCTTCCAGATCACCAAGTCTTACCCCATAGTCGTGGATAGTATTATCCCTAGCATTCGAGCGATGGATCGCCTGAGCCATTCTATCAACTAAGGAGCACTGATAGTCACAGCACCCCAATTGTAGTTCCTTCACTTCTGCCACCATCATCTGAGTCTCACGTAGCTCATGTCATATATCGCCGACCACCTCATTCAGCTCATTAGTGCATCGTTTCTCTGTGTCTAGAGTAGCAACTAAAGCCACAATCACCAGCTCGCTAGAATGAGGTATCAAAGGAAGGGTAGGTGCAGGTAACTCAGGAGTAGACCTAGTCCTCAGTCTAGTAGGCGAGGGCTTTGGAACACAATCCCTATAAAGCATACGGTCTACATAGGTAGGATTGTAACTCCAATCCCGCAGAGCATCGCGTTCAGGTAATGCAAATGATTTATCCTAGTCTATCTCCACCGAAAGATAAGGAAGTCGGGCCACTCAGGTCTTCTATCGGGTACAGGAGGAGGAGGTGATTCAGAACATGCAGAGCTTTTACCTAGATCTCGTGAAGATGTTGCCATGCTACAGGGTATGTGTTGTGTATGCCAATGAGTATATAGTAAGGGATAAGTAACGAGTAACTAACAAACTATGCGGTTATAGACTAGTGTGTATGCAACCTAGTTCCCTATAACCAATGGCTCTGATACCAATATGTCACACCCTCAAAATCGACGTGTGGGGTTTTATCGCGAGGCGAGTGAACAACCCAGGATCTCAGTCATTAGTTACTCAGGATGACACTATATGCAACATTTAACATAATTCAGAGTTTGAAACTTTAAAACATTTGCGGAAGCATTTTGTAAACATTTCAAACATGAAGTACCAAATGTAATCTACGCAAAACATGCACCCAAACCAAAGTGTTAAAGAATGAAAAAAGACAAGAACAGATGAATGTTCATTCAAAGTATGCATGACTCGTGGGTGCTCCTACGACAGCTACTAGTAACAACCTGAGAAAAGCATACTAAAGTGTCAACATGACGGTTGGTGAGTTTACGAGTTTGTAATCATTATAAACAGTAGCGTTAGTAAATTATAAACAAGTGCATTGAAATAGATAGCTAGTCTAATTTCATTAGTAATAAACAATAGTGATTTCGTGATAGAAGATGACTATGTTTGTCTGTTTGCCTCCAGCCATGACATACCAAATCGTGACGTCGTTAGTCGTTTAGGACAATATTGCACCCGCTTGACCTCCAGTCATACGGGTGGGGCTTGTCAGACCCAATAGTACTACCCAAGATTTCCCACTAGATTCCTTAATTAACGATCCAAAAGTGTAAGGGCTTTCAATGGTAGATCACACTATTCTTACTAAACACATGTTATAATAGTAAAGCATTTTAAAATAGAGTATGCTTTCTCCCCCAAAAAGAGAGTAAATAAAAGTAGGGCATTGAACTCACCTGGTGCGTAAACAAATGATAACAAAAGCTAACGATGAGTGGAAAAACAACCCTTCAAAGGTTACCTAGAACACGCAAGTACATAAGTACGTGTACACAGAAAGCTTAACAACCCTAAGTGCTCAATAAACATGTTGACCCAAGGTTTTCGAAAACAAGACTCATTTGACCTAGTTAACCTGTTTGACCTGTTGTTGACATGTTAATTGAGATCTTGTTTGATCGAGTATAGCAACTCATACACATGCTTATCATACAAGTTATTCACGTACACCACAATCATAAGTTCTATCACGATCATCATACTAACATAGCTTATCATAAAACACATACGAATCTCAACCAATCAATCATGCTCAGTACAATTACAATTACAAGTAATAAATCATACATGGAGTTTAATCATGCACTACATGCCATACGAAGCCACTTACGACTTCACATCCTAAACCCTGCCAATCCTACTAAGTAGGGGCCTCAGATTCTCATGCGTGTATGACGATCATTATCACACTTCCTAATAGGATTCATACCAACTAACATACACAACAATGATATCCCAATCATGACTCCATAATCTCCTAACATATTCCATCATCATGTAGTATTCCATAAGAACCTAAATTTCCCAAGTAGAGCATCAAGCATCCATACAACTCAATCAACACAATCTACCATGTTAAACATCATCAACAAGCATTCTAACATGATCCTAACATCATGAACATGCCCAATTCACAATATCCAATGATCTACATGAATAAAGTTTCCCTTTTAGGAAAGTAACACCCAAAATCCATCTAACATCCAATCCATTCATAATTTTATCAACTTTATACCTAATCAAGTTCATAACAATCATCTAAACATGACAAACATCATAAATTCATCATAACTCCCAAACATCATGCGTAAAGGTTTCTACTTATAGTAAGGTATGAACAACCACTCAATTTCATGATTTTCTTGCATAATCCACATAAACTAGCATCAATGCAATAGAACTAACATGAAAACATCATTTAACAATACCAATTTTGACATTCAATATGATAATTGAACTAGGGTTGTTCTTGAATCAAAAATTAAGAAAAACCAATCAAAAGCTAACCTTTAATCGTGTAATGACCAAGAATTGGCACTTGCTACACATTAGAATCACTTGGAACTAATCAAAATCGATGAATGATTGTTGTTGTTGATAAAAATCGCAAGGAATGGGAGGGGAAGGGGTTCGGCCGCAATGGGGTGTGGGAGAGGGGATTTATGGTTTAATTTTTGGTAACTTTTAATTTTGAGTTAATTATAAAGTAACCCTCCTTGTTTAAATTTTATAAAACTAATATTTCTAAACACTTTGGCCATGCTTCTAACTACAAAACACATATATAATTATTCAACAATAATAATCATATATTTTTAGCTAGCAACAAAATACACGAATCAAATATCACACGTCATCATGTTGTAAAGTGAAATTCTCAAATAACACTTACAATTCATGAATTATATAATCACGTGTTAATAATCACGTTATTAATTGAATTATTATCTGTTAATCATTGTTAATTATTATAGGTCACCAACATTCAACGACAACTAGTGTGTGTTCATGGCACGTGTATGCAAGACCTAACGGAACTAACGGAGTTTGGTAACGGAAAATTACCAGATGTCACACTATTAACGTGCCAAAATCTGTTGATAGTTCTTCTCGAATGATCCTGGCACATTTATTAGAGAAAATCATTTAGACACTGGGACCCAAACCTTAACCGGATTGGTTCTTTGAGGAGATGAATTTTTACAAAAGAAACTATCAACAAAATGTTTTATTCTGTTTCCTAAAGATCTGTTATCTACATTCCTATTTACAACCTCCGTGTAGTGTTTAACGACATGATCATCTTTTCCACATTTGAAACAACGAGAATTAAAACATTTTCTTTTATCCTTTTGGATAGGAACTTGATCCATAACAATCTCTTCCTCACATTAAGACATAAGAGAATCACAGTCACTGTAACTGACGTACACTTTCTGTGATTTGTTTTCTAAATCCATTGGCCTGTCAGGATTTATGGATTCTCTTATCTCTTGAATTTTATAGTCATGTTGGATGTTGTTTCATTTGGATTAGAAGCTCGAATTCAAGTGAAAGTGGGGATGGGGAGAGAGATGAATTTTCCACAAAAATTTGATTTTAAAAAAGTTTCATGGCCTTTACTGATAACACAAACTTTTTAATTCACATTTGAAACATCAACTTCATTTGATTCAAACATTCTGGAATGAGAACTACTTGAATTTAAACTACTCAAGCTACAATCTATACTACTAGAACTATTGTGTACAAAAGACTTTTTGAAATCAGAAGAACTAGAACTGCATCTTCCACTACCTCTACTTCCTCCATAATCATAATCTTCCCGAACCTCTTTAAGATTCACCTCTTATAAACCTGCAAACAAACTGTTAGTCGTTTTCAATTAAATCATATAAAGTATTAACTTCTACATTTCTCTCAGAAAGGGTTCTTTTTAAGTGATTATTTTCTTTTAAAGCTTCATTTAATTTAACAAAATATTTTGCTTCATTCTTTTTGAGTTCCTCATTTATTATTTTTAATTCACCTTCATTTTCTATTAATAGTTTTTTCACCTTATAAATGCCAAATAAGCGAATTTTGCAAGCAGATGAACACATATCATGCATTACCTCATATGGAATATCCATGACCTTCTTTTCAGCAGCTAGGGCCTTTTCATAGTTGTAGACCATTGTGTTACCCTTCACCTCCTCTTTCTTCACCATTTTTATGGCTTCATCCTTCTCCTCTCTCTCACAATCATTCATCATGTTGTCTTTCACCTCACTCTCCTTCTTCTTATCAGCTTCACTGTTCACCACTTTTGCATTTTCAGCTACCAAGGCATGATTGATTTCTTCTTTAGTCTTGGCTAACTCTACATTCCAATCAAAGTTGGTTAGGAGAGTTGTTTCTTTCTTCTGCTTGTTTTCTTCTTTATCAGCAATTGGAATGATCTTAGTAACCCCCATTCCTGGTTCGGTGACGATGGGAGATGGACATTCTCTTTTGAAGTGCCCGAGCTGTTTGTAGTTGAAACATCTAAGCTTTGATTTGTAAAATCTGACTTTTGCATTTTGGTTTCCAAAGTTCTTTCTTCCTGTTCTCTCCATGAATCTTCTTGCTCGGAGAGTGATCACAGCCATTTGCCATTGAAGCTCATCTTCTTCCAAATCATCAGGATCCACCTAATACATGTCTTTGACAGTCATTCCTCTGCCCTTCAACTCAGCAGCTACCAAAGCCTAATAACTGTACACAAAAAGACCAAATAAATCCATACTCTTTGATGGAACCTATGGGAGATTTGAAGTTTTTGAAGTAGATCCATTTTCGGTGGACTTGTCAGAAGTACGGGTCATCCCACTATGGGCTGACAGGTGCATTGGTGAATCTGAACTGGATGAAATAAGAACAACATTTTGTGGGTAGGCTTGAGATGGGAGCATTGCTTGGTAGTACTCTTTACGTTTTAGATCTAACTTAAAAGACCAACTTTTTGATTATATCCATCAGCTTGTAATCCAAAAATCCCCTTTCTTGCTTCAACATTCTCACTTGCAAGCTCCATTAAGGTGGTAAAGAGTCCAAAAGCTTTGTCACTTGTTCATTATTTGACAGCTTCTCATCATACTTCTCCAGAGTGCTGGTGACAGACAGAAAATGGTTGGTGAGATCAGTAAGACTTTCATTCTTGTGTCCAATAAAAGAATTGAATTCTTTTTTAGCTTGAGCAGCTTTATCATTGACTAATTCTTTATTACCATCATGGAATTCACATAGAGCATCATACCAGGCCTTTATACTTTTGTATTCACCAAATCTGTTGTAAATTTCTACTGACATACATAGAGTCAAAGCACTAAATGCCTTTTGATCATGATCAATCAACTTGATATCTCTCTCTGAATATTTTGTCGGATATGCAATTTGAATAGTCACATTATCTTTTATGGAAACAGGAACATGAGGTCCTTTCACAATTGATTCCTTTCACAAACTGGAACATGTTGTCATCATTGGAATTTGAGAAAATCAAAGACAATAGTTTCACACAAATCAGTAGTTTCGCAAATAGTTTTGGTAGCAGTTTCGGCACTAATTTCGCTGCAGTTTCGGCACTAGACAAATGGACACAAGTTTCGCTAGAGAAACTAATCAAACTGATGAACGTTCATTCTAGATTCGTAGAGAATCACAAGCACCAAAAATCTTCTGATGGGATAGTTTCACATAGTAGTTTTGTACGACAAATAGTAGTTTCACACGATTAATCTGTAAACCTTCTTTTCGCGAAAAAATAACCCAAAATCACCAAAACTCACTCAGAACACCACCAATTTAGGATCTGATGATTTCCCAAGTTTCCCAAACATACTCCATACCTTTTTCAATCAGTTTCCTTATGGATAAAAACTGAAACAGATCTGTAAAGATTGAAAAATGTGAATATGTCAAAAGCTTAACCAAAAAAACAAACAATCAAGAGCACAAAGGCTCTGATACCATATTGTTGGTCCAAGTGATCGTATAAACATGCTTTTGATGAAGTTTTAACACCAAAATCCTCAAGTTATCACTAATCAAATAACTTGGGACCAAGTAATGATACAAGAACAAACATAATCAAGCAAAACCCATTTGAAATATGTTTTGATATGATGATAAAGAACAATGCTGAAAGATAACAATAATAAGCTCCAACTAATACACAATCATCTCAAATCAGTAGTATTTCATTAATGTTCCAAGAGTTACAAAATGATCAACAAACAAGAATATTTATACAGGACCTAATTTCGCATACAATTTCGCATGGTGCGAAACTGTCAGGCTCAGTGACCTTGTAAAGCTACCAAGAGAAACTACAGTTTCGCATGTACTTTTGCATGCCACATAAAACACAAAACAAACAAAAGTAAACTAGATCCTATTACAATAATATCTAAGCTATAACTAACGGCAAGGTGAATACCACCCTATACTTGATCATCAATTATTCATTGTTGTTATATATTAAAATTCAATTAGAATCATGTTTGCTATTACTTGCAATTATGTGTTCGTAGTTGACTGGGTTAGAATCAATAAGGATCGAATATATTCAAGGATTATTATGATGATTGTAGCGAAAATACAATAATGAATGATCAAAATAAGAAGAAATACTTATAATGTGGATTGTATATTGATAATATCATTCAACAGTAAAATAAGGGTAGTCTGTGTGTAAGTTCATAGAGTTACAAAAGTGTGAAAAACTTTATCTATTTATATGTTAAATACAATGACCTGTATAATGATTTAACTACCCTGACATAGAATCTACGAATACTAAGTACAATGTACAAACTTACTGTATCCGTATTTGTTTTTCTTCATCCGCATTTGTTATTTACACATCCGCATTTGTCTTTACAGAGGTACAAAAGTCTTGGTCACATTTGTTTTACTTGAGAATAAGTATTTGCTTTTGTTCACACACATTAGTTTATACGAGTAGACAAATGGTCATCCGCATTTGTCATTGCTCACTCGCAAAGACTAATGCGGCTGAACGATACTTAGCCTATTCTTCTGTCTGCATTTCTTCATACTTCATCCATATTCATCAACACTTGGGATATTTTAAACAGAAAAATTTCCACCACTATTTGAATTGGCATGCATGATCCTTTCACGGTCCAACAATACTCCCCTTAAGGATTATGTAGCATAAGTACTTCAAGTGTATTTAGGTGATGGAAGATATGAAGAATCGGGTGGATCTTTTGCTTGTTCTTGTTGTTGTTTTGATGTTGATGCTTGGACTATAATGTAAGATGAAGCTGATGCAATCGTTTATGTTGTTGCTTGTATTGTTGATTGTGCTACTGCTGTTGTTGTTAATATATAGGAGCTTTTGTTGTTGTTGGAGCTGCTGGTGTTGTTTCTTCAGTAGGATAATAATGGAACTTAGGATTAGTGGGATCCAGAATAAAGTTGATCATGTCTGAAACTGTCTGGCCTTAATCATCCTACTTCAGTCAAGCACATGAATAATAAGTTCTCTCATCCTCTGAAGAACATCAATTGGCACTTGCTTCAATGACTGAGGATCATACATGGCAATGGTAGATAAACCATCTCTGTGAATGACAACTTCTCCTGCAGTGTTGATCTCTTATTTCACTATATTAGAAAAGTTAAGAGGCACTCTTCTTCTTCTCTTGGCTTCTTTCTTCTGTTAATCCTATCATAGGCAATCTTAAGAATCATTATGCATTTCATGAAAAATAGTATATCAACCTCTCTGAGCTTATTGGTGGTAATTTCAAAGTTCCTAGTGAACATATAATGAATATATGATTCTTCTAGCAGTCGTACTTTATAAGCACTAAAAATCTTATCTTCGAGCCAACATTCCCTTCCTATCCTCTCTCAATCACTAACTCATATATTTCTACATCATACTTCACATTTGAGATTGGCATTGACTGATAAGTATCAGCTACTCTGTTTCTCTTTAATTCTTTGGTTAGATTTATGCTCCCTTTTAGGACTACCAACTCTTTACTTTTCTTTTTCTTCTATTGTGAAAAGGGATTTCTAAATGATCTATCTTTTCTTATGCATATCTCCTTAAGGGCTTTGAAGTTATTCATCCTTGTGAACATCTTCAAAATATCCTTAAATTGATATCACCTTGACATAGTAGCATGGTTGATAAGTTCTAAGTCAGTAAGTTCTTTGAGGTCATGAATCTTTAAGGTGCTGCCTAGATTAGTATATTCTATGAAGAATTAAACTAAACCTGAGATTATTTTGACCAAGAATATATGCTAGTCAGAATCATACTTCCAGGCAATAATCTTTGCATCCACCTTGCATTTAGGAGCCGAAACACCCTGGAGCATTTCAAAAGTAGTCGATCCTTCTTATAATTACATCTGAGATGGTTGTTTGAACTACTCTGATTGTTTTCTCAATAGAGGTGTTATAAGGATCACACTTTGAGGCTGATGCAACCAAAGAGCTCTCAGCATGCACATGTGAAGTACAAGGAAGTTACTTTGGAATATTTGATATAACTCAGTGAATTATACTAAGTATCAAATCTTTCGAAGCCAAAAGACCAAATCTTCTGAAGCCAAAGATGAAGTCTTCCAAAGCTAAAGATTGATTTCTTCCAAAGTCAGAGAAGACATGCTTTTTCTGGATCACTTTTTGACAAAAGCTGAACAACTTTTCACTGCCACTTCTGAAGACTCACTAACTTATATGAGTTGGTGAAAAGTCTTTAATTTTTTCAAACTATAGATTAAGGTCTTTTGTCTATAACTTTCTACTGTCATACTTTTATCCTTTTTGTAATATATTAGGATGTGAGCTATGGCATGTCATAGTCACTAGTCAAAAGGCAATCTACCTTTTGACTCTATATTGACCTTGTTGTCTAGATTAGTGTTTCAAGCTGGCCTTTAAAGTTTGGCTGGTTGTAGGATGTAGTACAAAGTATCTTAAGTACTTGTATCTTTAGATAAGCTTTGTAACACTAATAAGAAATTGAGAGCAATATACAACATTCTCGAAAACCATATATTAACTTATTCTTGTGCTTGTTCTTTACTTGTGTTCTTTGTTTCATCATAAGACCGGTTCCGTATTTGATCTATTAAGTGTTTTAATACTCTCGAAACATTATAAAACTGTTGCATTGACCTCCCTTCAATGGTCCTGCAGATGTAAGTGAATCATGAATAGCACTAATAACGTGTACTTGTTGGGCTGATCCTCCTTGACTTGGTGGACTTTTGACAACCTGTTCTTTAATAGCTTTCAGCTTTTCTGTCAAGTCATGATGATTTTGAGCATTGAAGCTCTAAGATAATTGGTCTTTATTAGACCCAAGTTTCTCCTACTGAATCCATTCCTTGCTTGAAAGGCCTATATTTCCCTATCAGTCGTCTTGTAGGGATCAGGAAATGGATAATGTATGGTTGACTTGAAGAAGGTGGTGCAGCAATAGAGGAGGAAATAGCTTTAGTCTTACCCTTCTTTATTTCTTTAGTTTTCCTCAACTCATACTTGTTGAGCTATGAAGGATTAAACTAGCTAAAACTCAGGATTTTAGCACTGGACGCCAACTGCCGAATCAATACACGTGCTGAATCCACTGCCGAACAACATATGCTGAATGACTGTCGATCAGCATATGCTGAAGCAAGTGCCGATCAGCCATCTACCGATGAGCTATTGATCGACTGTTGCTAATTAGCAGAAAACTCCATTTGCTTCCGATCAACTACTACATAGAACAAGAATGTTTGTGCTGATGGCTGCTGCGTTTCACCTTTTGGAGACAACATAGTACTGAAGCTACCAACTCTGATACACAAATTATCTATTTGCTGTAGACTCTAAACATAGAATACTTTATTCTTATTTTTTAGATTTCATAGTATAAAAATCCTCACACTTGTATAGTAGAGGCAAGCTTTTAAGCCACTTGATTGTATCTGCCGATTACATCATTTGTACTCAAACGATTAATCAAGTGCGTACTTTCAAATAACTTCTTGTGTACTTATTTTTCATTAAAGTATTTATGTTGTTATAGTAAGTAGTTAATTAAGATTCTACATTCATTATCTACTGATCAAAGAGGAAGTTCTTGTAAGTGAAGACCAACCCGATCCAACAATACTCTATCTTTATAGTAAGATCAAGTAATCTATCCACCTTTCTAATTTCTTAAGTCATAGCCTCAGATTTTATGCTAAAGACATGATCAACATCATATCCCTGTTGAATACGAAACATGGCTTTGACCATCAGGTGATCTATCTAGGCTTTTGCCATTATTTCTTCTACAGTTGATTCTTGTCTAAGAGGACTCTCTTGGAATTCAGGCTCATTAAGCATGCCTTCCTCAAGAGTGTAGCCTCCCTTAATCTCTCCTTCTTTAAGCTGATAATTTGTTGTTTAATGGCTCTTTGCTCAGTAGCTTGAATATGCTCTTCCATAATTTGTGCAACAGCAGCAATGCTTAGTTTATCTTCTCTTTTCATCTTTTTAGGCTTAGGGGCGTCCTCTTCAATCATAGGTTGCTTTCCTTTTACCTTCTCAGCTAGATACTTTCTTCTTCTTGAATATGTCTGTAGTTTAGATGAACCAAACTTAATAAACTCAACAGGCTCAGTAGTCTCAAACACTACTCTTTCTTTTTCTTAGGCTTTGGTTGTGAAGTCCACAGAAAACTTCCTAATGACTTCCTTTTGCTCCTCACTTAGAGCGAAGGAGTAATTTGCATTTGAAGCTCTTTTTTAAAGATGATAGGTTGCTAAGGAATGAACACAAATGGCTCTATAGGAACACTGGATTCTCTTATGATCTCTATAATGTCTTCATTAATGAAGAATTCACAAGAAAAATAAGAATCAAGTTCTTTAGTAAAAGTGCTCATGGCAGCCTCCTCTTCTGTTTGACTTGAGGTAGGTGTTGTGTAAGGGATCATGGAAAGTGATTATTCCTCTACAGGCTTCCTAAAATACTTGGATGTTCTATCTTTCCCTCTTAGGTGATCGTTCATCACCACTTTCCTCACCATCATCATCATCATCATCATCATCATCATAATCATCATTTGACTCAAAGATGTCATCAAACTCATCTTTGTCAGCATATTTGTCTTTTCCTTTTTCATCTTTCTCCTTCTTGATAAGCATGTCTTCAGGTAGACTAAGTCTTTGAGTGAGATCATCGACCTTCTTCTCCAACTCCACTATCTTCTCACATTGTACATTGATAAATCAATCTTGATCAAACATGATAATGGTTTGAATGTTAGCATTCTATACATGCTCATCAATCTGATATCTCATCTTCTCAATTGAGGCCTTTCACTCTTTGACCTTTTTGTCTTTTAAGATCTATTCATGAGTCTTATCAGCTATCACTTGTTCTTTTCTTCTCATAATCCTTTCCATCCTATTTATCTTCAGCTGTAGCTAAGAGATAATCTTTTCTCTATCTGACTCACTAGACTGTTGAGTTTGTACTTGCCAACTGATTCTTGAGTAGCTTCAGATGGTAAGTTTCTAGAAGTATGTTTTCTTGCAACTTGTGTTTGAATGACAGGTTGTTCCTCCTCATTCGGAGATGATTCAGAACTATCAGTGGAGCTAGTAGAATAACTAGCACCTGTTGATTCGGCAGTAGCAGAAGACATATCAAATGGATATAGAACTGGAGATGGAATGTGAGATGGTGCATGATCAGGAAAGGCAATGTGAAGATCACCACCTTCATCAACATGTGGTGACATTGTTCTCTGACCTTTAACAAAGACTTCTTGTTCTTCAATCTAGGCATATTACGTATAGCTTCTTAAGCTTGAATAGCTTCTTCAGCCTGTTCTTCCTTTTGTCGTTCTTCTTGTTGTTGTTATTGTTCTTCTTGTTGTTCCTCTCCACCTTTAACATTTCCTTGATCAATTTGTTCAAGCATCCATGGCAATAGTGGATAGAAGTAACCACTACATTAACTCTTGGGGTCTTTCTTCTTGATGTATCCAAAAGACTTGGCATAATAATAAGCTAGATTCATCACAGGTCCTATGCATACTAGATCAGGAAATGCTTGGTTGATTAGGCATAGGATGAATCTTGGATACATAAGGAACATGTTTCTTCTTCCTTCTCCAATGTTGGATAGCATGCCATTAAACACAGAAGTTGACATGTTGAAAAGCCTATTAATGCATAAGGCATAGATGGTTGATGAAGTGATTAGAGGAATGTCATTCCATCAAGTCTTCCTCTTAGACAATAGTGTTGATAGTAATGGACCAAGAATCTCCATTGTAAGTTCATTTGACATTTACTGATCTTCCTTCCTTCAAATCCACCTTCATATCCAATGTTAACATAGAATGTACATAGTTCATCTTTATTGATCTCATGAGGTTTGCCTGCAACATTCCCAAATTGTATACACTGTCTCATAGTTTGTTTAATGATAGTCAGAATATGCTAGTCATCTATTTCTCCTGAAAGAGTTGGCACATCATCTAACATGTTGACTTTAGCAGTTCTCTAGAATGATCTTATGAAGTTTTAATAGATCAAAGGCCTCACAGTTATGGCATAAGCTACTCTTATAGTAAGCATAAATCTGATCATATCTCTAAGATCAGTAGCTTTGAGCACATCAGGGTCAAGAAAACCACTAATGTAGTGACTTTTTCTCCAAGTAAGATTAGCCATTATCTGCACAAAAGACATATGTGTAAGACAACATGATGATGATAACTTACGTTTAATAAGTCTGACTTAGAACATATGAGTCAAAGTTTGACTTTTCAAAAGTCAAGATTGATTTAGTTACTCACTGTTCTATTAAATGCATTTGAATCAAACTGATTTTTGTCATTCTTCTGTGTGTTAATCAAGTTATTCTATCAAATAATGTTCATAGCAACTCTCTTTAACCATTATTACACTTGGATTCTTGTTCAAATCGTTTGAATATGAAGATTGTTCATCGAAGTTTAATCAAATCCAATCTTTAAATACATCAAGTTAATAATCATATAAAGATGTTGGTTACTATCCAAATATATGTTATTAGGTGACTAATGTTCATCTTTTATTGATTATAAACCTAGGGTTCATAATTGGTTTGTCATTTAGGTTGGCTCGATTAAACAAGAGTATGGATTCACCTTTCAATTGATACTACTATTGTAGATGATCGATATATGAAAACGAAAGTGTGAAAATCTTGGTTTGAATCGAAGAACAATGGATGATTTTGAAGGTCTGATGAAAATGACTTGGTAGTTTACTCCGATGCCTTTTATTTGGGGCTATGATATGTTTTAATGCAGTGAGGGAAGGTGATAGCATATGCCTCTCCACAATTGAAGACTAACAAGGTTAATTACACAACTCATGACTTAGGGTTAGCTGTGTGGTGTTATCGCTCATAAAATATGGGGACAATATCTATATGGTACCATGTGTACCATATTTATAGATCACAAGAGTTTGAAGTACTTCTTTGAAAAGAAAGATCTGAACATGAGGCAGCGATGATGGTTGGAGCTACTAAAAGACTACAACACTAAAATCCATTACAACCCAAGCAAGACTAACATGGTAGCCGACGCTCTGAGTCACAAAGAAAGACATGAACTGATCTGGTGAAGTCCTATCAAATAATAGTAATACCAGATATTATGGAACAAATATGTTGCGCTTAAAGGGAAGCTATAAAAGAACAGCATGTTGTTACTGAAGGAATGAAGGGAAAAATATCAAGTTTGGAAGAGAATATCTATGGTGCTAAGACGAAGATAGGGAGATTATCGATCCCTCGTTACGAGAATCTTAGGACGAGAATACAGAACGAAGCTCATAAGAACAGCTACTCGATTCACTAGGGCACTACCAAGATGTATCAGGATCTGAAAAAGAACTACTGGTGGCCGAGAATGAAGAATGATTTGGTTTAGTACATGAGTAAATGTCCAACCAACCTATAATTCAAAGCTGAACATTAAAGCCTTACAGGACAACCTAACCATTAGATATCCTCGAATGGAAATAGGAACATATCATGATGGACTTCATAACTAAACTACCACTCACGTCTAAGGGTTATGATGCTATATGGATGATCGTTGACCAATTTAACAACGAGTTAACATTTCATACCCATACGGGAGATTTACATCAGAATGGTTAGCAAAATTGTTTATCAAGGAAATTATAGCCTGACAGGGAGGGCCTGTCTCTATAGTCTCAGATAGAGAAACAAAAATCACATCAAAGTTTTGGAAGAAATTTCATGATGCAATGGGAACTAGGTTGCACATTAGTACAGCTTATCACTCGTTAACCGATGAGCAACCCGAGAGAACAATAAAGACACTTGAAGACATGTTGCATGCATGTATAATTGAGTTTGGAGGTAACTGGGACAACTACTAACCCCTTGTAGTGTTTTCTTATAAATAATAGTTACCATGCAAGTATTGGGATACCTCCTTACAAAATGTTGTTTGGGAGAAGGTGTTGGATGCCCATATGTTGGGAGGAAATTAGTGAAAGGAAGTTGGAGGGTCTAGAAGTGGTGGAATCCATAACGGAAAAACTTGTGAATATTAAAGCTTTTATGAAAGTCACCAAAGATAAAAAAAGTCTTATGCAGACAAACATCACATACTAACTGAGTTTAATGTTGGTGACATGGTTATGCTAAAGGTGTCACCATGGAAAGGAATCATACATTTCTGAAAGCAAGAAAAATTAGGTCCCCTATTGTTGGACCAAAAGAACCAATGAGCCTGATCAGAAAAACCTTTAAGTCCCACAGACATTACAACAACTGAAGTAGTCTGCAACAGCTAAAGACATCAACTGATAACAAGGTCTGAAGACAAAGTCTGAAGTTAAAGAACTGAAGACAAAGTCTGAAGACAAAAGCTGAAGACAAAGACTGAAGACCAAGTTTCAGATGTTGTCACAACAGCTGAAGAAGACCTCTTCAGTAGTTGTGATGGTTTCCTTTTAGTAGTTATATTTCCTTTCAGTTCTTTTGTAATCAGTAGTTTTATGTTTCTTGTAATCAGTACTTGTAGTTTCAGTAGTTTTAGTTTCATCTTGTACTTAGCATACTCTGAGATGTTCTCAGTTGTTGTGAACATTCTCAGTAGTTTGCTTACTTTCAGTTGTTTGTAATAATTCTGTTAAATGTCACTATCAAGTGACATCAGCAGACGTCACATTCCTTTATATAAGGAATGTTGACCTAATTGTAACCTGCGAAGCTTAGCGGCTGTGCGAAGCTTAGCGGCTGTACGAAGCTTAGCGGCGGATATACCAAAGCATTTGTGCATGAATGATATTATCCCTTTTGCAGAAAACCCTCTTTCTCTATAACCGTGTACTGTTCCATTGAATATCTATTGTGTTCTTGCTATATTTGTCTAATTCTTGTTCTAATTCCGCTGCAATTCAACTCTAATTGATCAAACTTAGATCACTGATCCTGTCAAATGGTATCAGAGCAGGTTAATCATTGATCGGTTTAACAATTGATCATTGAAACTGCTATTTCGATATCTAAAGTCTGATCGAATTAGCATATTTGCAAGAATTGGTTATAGAGATTGATCTTCTGCTGCTTCTGGTTATTCAATTTGAGTTTCTTCTTGGTTCATACTGAGTTTGTTGTGTTTTTGTGCTAAATCTGTTGAAACTTGATTGAATTGGTTTGAATCTGAGAATGACTACTCCATCTAATGACCCTCACAATACTGGCTCCTCAACCAAGCCTCCGATGCTGGTTAGGAGTGAGTATAACATATGGCAACGAAGAATGCTCCATCACCTGTCTGTTAACAGTTCAGGTTGTTGGACATCTATGGTTCACGGTCCACACAAGCCTATGGTGAACAATCCGGAGACCAACCAAATGGTTCTGAAGAAAAAGGAGCAATACTCAGATGAAGATCGTAAACTGTTTGAGATTGATGCTAAAGCCCATGGAATTCTGGCCATGGCACTTCCTAATGAAATCTATTCTGGGCTTATGCATCATGAAACTGCTCATGACCTCTGGAATGCTTTGAAGGAACAATTTGGAGGAACTGATGAGGTCTTAGCAAACAACAGAGAAATCCTCGCCCAACAATATGA
Organism: Flaveria sonorensis; assembly: GCA_025506505.1. Lineage (NCBI taxonomy): Eukaryota > Viridiplantae > Streptophyta > Magnoliopsida > Asterales > Asteraceae > Flaveria > Flaveria sonorensis. The sequence goes on along the minus strand of CM046425.1, from coordinate 35,573,256 downwards.
GACATTCTCTCATAGGAAGGGTGAGACACTGACTCAACAGTTTGAGCGTTTCTCCTGCTTGATCTCTGAGCTGAAAATGGTCAAGCATGAGTATACTAATAGCCAGATGAACAACAGATTCCTCAGATCACTGCCTGAGAGATGGGACACATACACCATTGTCTACGCTCCAGTGCAAATCTGGATAGCCTATCTCTCACCCAACTCCATGGGAAACTGCTTACATTTGAAAGAGAGATAGAGCAGAAAAGGAATCTGGCATCATCAGGAAAGCTCACTGATGACTTTGTACCAGGGAACACTGCCTTGGTCGGTCATGAGTCAGAATATGCTGGATCAGAAAGCCATTATGGTGAGCATATAGATTTCTCTTCAAACAGTTCTGATCATGCATTTGTTGGTGTTGACAGTCATTCTGGGTGTAATAGTGATAATTTATGCTTTATCATGGATGATTTGATGGGTATTGCTGATGATGATTTAGAAGAGATGGATATTTTAAGCCAAATGGCCTTGATCAATATCAGATCTCAAAAGTTCTACAAGAGAACTGGTAGGAAATTTCCAGGACTCTCTGGCAAAACCAAAGTTGGTTTCGACAAGAGTAAGTTGAGGTGTCACAAATGCCACAGGCTTGGGCACTTTGCAAGAGAGTGTAGATCAACTGGATCTAACTCCTCTGCACCCTTTGTGACCTTTCCAAGCAATAGTTCACAAAACAAAGGGCAACATCCTGCTAGTTCTGGTCATCACTCACAACCTCAATCTTCTGCATATTTTGTCCCTCAGGGTCCAATGCCATATCCATATCCCTGCTATTACATGCCACAGCCAAATCCAGTTCAAGTTCCTATAGCACAACAATCTCAAGCCCTACCTGAGCCTCAACCATCTCCATCACAATCTCAACCTCATCACAGCTTCTTCACACCAGGAGTTGTTGACTGGAGCAGCTTACCAGATGATCTTTCTGGTTTCAATGAGCAATTATTTGCTGGTGCTGGTCAACATGGTGGTGAACATCCTTTTGGGAATCTTGCTCTCATGGCCCTGGAGTCTACTGAGGGTTCCTGCTCCAATGCATCATCTTCACAGGTAACCCAGGTATCTTCTATGGCTAAAGCCAAGTTATGTTCTGAATCATGCATAGCTGCCTTTGTCTCTATTAGAGAGGCAAATGTAGCTTTAATCAATCAAAATCTTGAGCTTGAGAAAACTATTTCCAAAAGAAAAGCTGAGTATGAGTCTGCTCTTAATGACAAAGATGATGAGATTTACAAGCTTAAATGCCAACTTAATATGAAAAGGATAAGGTAGAGGTCATACTTGAGAACCACAGAAGTCTCAAAGAGACACTTGCAGCTACCCAAGTTGAGTGTGACCGCTGGGTAACATCCTGCAAGGGATTTGAAATGCTTCTCAGCAAGCAAACAGCTTCAAATGTGAAGTTTGGAATAGGTTACAATCATACTGCACCACCTACTGATTTTACTTCAAAATCAATAGTAAAATCTGATGGTGAAAGTAATTTCCAAACCACATCATCATGTGATTCATCCTCAAATGATAATACAAAATTAGAGGATGAAGTCAGTGTTAAGATCTCAGCAAATCAATTGCCTGATGGTTTAAATGCTGATAAACACATGAAGCTGAGCAATTCAGATGTTGTCCCTCAAAGTACTCCAAGTACTGAAGGGCAAGTCACAACATCTGAAAAGCTTTGCCCCTGTAGCCAGACTGGAGGCAATTAGATTGTTCTTAGCCTATGCTGCATTCCACAATCTTAAAGTTTTTCAAATGGATGTCAAAAGTGCATTTTTATATGGTAAAATAAAAGAAGAGGTTTATGTGTCTCAACCACCAGGTTTTGAGGATAATAAACATCCTGATTGGGTGTATAAACTTGATAAGGCTCTTTATGGGTTGAAACAAGCTCCTAGAGCCTGGTATGAAACACTGTCAAATTTTCTTCTTCAGAATAATTTCACTAGAGGCTCCATAGATAAAACTTTGTTCATTAAGAAAGTGGGTCAGCATAAGCTCCTTGTTCAAATTTATGTTGATGATATTCTTTTTGCATCCTCTGATCCGCAATTGTGTGATGCATTTACAAAGTTGATGTAACAAAAATTCGAAATGAGTGCCATAGGAGAATTACAGTTCTTTCTAGGTTTGCAAATCAAACAAAAGGCTGATGGAACTTTCATTCATCAGTCAAAATACACAAAGAGTCTTTTGGAAAAGTTTGATTTACAAAACTGTAAGCCCTGTTCTACTCCCATGTGCAGCACCACACAACTGGATGCAGATCAGAAAGGTAAAGCTATTGATGAAACACTTTACAGATGTATGATTAGGTCCTTGATGTACTTAACAGCTTCTAGACCAGATATTATGTTTGCAACTTGTGTTTGTGCTAGATTTCAGGCTGCTCCTAAAGAGTCTCATTTGATTGCAGTCAAGAGGATCTTTAGATATTTGCAAGGTACTCAATCTCTAGGTCTTTGGTATTCCACTGGGCACTCTTGCAAATTAGTTGCTTTTTCTGATAGTGACTATGCAGGGTGTAAATTAACTAGAAAATCAACTTCTGGTGGATGTCAATTCCTAGGCAACTGTTTGGTTTCTTGGCAGAGTAAGAAACAAACATCTGTTGCTACATCCACTGCTGAAGCCGAGTACATTGCTGCTGCAAGTTGTACATCTCAGGTACTCTGGCTTTAGAATCAATTATTGGATTATGGCATTACAGAGACTAAGACTCCATTACTAATGGATAGTGCTTCAGCTCTTTGTATTGTCAAGAATCCAGTCCAGCACTCTAGGACCAAACATATTGAGATCAGACACCATTTTATTAGGGATTGTTTTGAAAAAGGTCTGATTGATCCAAAGTTTGTTCCTAGTGCTGATGAGCTTGCAGACATATTTACTAAGCCTTTGGACAGTTCAACTTTCCAAAACCTAGTGTTAAGGCTTGGTATGCTGCAGCTAGAATAAGTGACAACTACTGATGATCTCAGTCAACAAGTACTGATGAGCATTCGTATACTATTGTCACAAATAAGTACTGATAAGTTCTTTTATCCTCAGTAGTTTTCATAACTACTGAAGACTAAATTACTTAAAAGTACTGAAGTACTCTATCTGTTGAAAAGAACTGATGTGGTTACAACTACTGATGTAGTTACAACTACTGATGTCAGTATAACAGATAAGTACTGATGACCAATGAAACGTCTGAAAATCAGACAAAAAGTCTGATAAGTGTTGAGGTCAGAATGAAACAGCTGATGAGCTAAGAATTGACGACAACAGCTGATGAGAAACTTTTCTCTTCAGTTGTTTCTACAACTGCTGTTTCACTTCATACAACTGAAGCCAAAACCATGTCTTCAGTAGTTTTACAACTACTGATGACTAACACCAAATCTTCAGTTGTTTACAACACCTGAAGCCAAAACCATGTCTTCAGTAGTTTGACAAGTACTGATGACTAATACCAAGTCTTCAGTTGTTACAACTTCTGAAAGTTAAAACCAGGTCTTCAGTTGTTTTCAAACAACTGATGACAGCACCAACACTTCCAGTCGTTTTATATCAGCCTTTTCTTACCCTATAAATACCTAAATCTACTTTCAAACGTTTCATTAGCCGTTTTATGTCCTTCACTCTCTCAACAATGGCGACCATGAAACTCAAACCCAGACACAACTGTGTTGCCTACCTCTCGAAGTCGGCCTTTTTGAACAAATTTGATAATGCCATCGATCTTATGGTAGATTCCCAGTACCGAACCGCTTTTCTTCTGAATCCTACCATATACCCCGATTCCCTAAGCCAATTCTGGACCAACGTCTCTGTGCAAACTGGTGAGAATGATAGCCAAATCACTCTCCAGTCGTTGGTTAACCAGAAACAGGTGGTCATCACTCCAGACATCATTCGACAAACCCTAAATCTACATGATGCCACCTGTGTCACAGAATACCCGAAAGGCACAACTGATATGTCTTTCATCAATAACGGGTATGAAGGAGACTTAAGTGCTACCACCATTCTGAAGAAGCACTTCCATGATGCTGAACGTCTTATATTCCACATGGTGAATGTCTGCCTTGCATCAAAAACCTCCTCATGGGATCAGATGTCCTCCCGATGGCAACAGGTATTATACTCTATCTTTGAACGACAAAATCTAAATTTTTCTGAGATAGTTTTCATGGAACTAAAGGATCTGGCTTTGAAACCTGTGGCAAACAGATGGATATTATATCCCAGGTTTCTCATGGCCATAATTTTAAATCAGCTAAAATCAGACGGCCTTGTTGGCCTTGGAGTCCCTGCTCCGGCTGTATTGCCTGAAGTATACTCCAGGCACAACTCTGACCCTACACTGAAAGGGGTTGCCCGGCTGCTAAAACCCAAGCAGCGGGAACCCACAGCCTCCACTTCCAGATCCAAAGTCCCCACCAAACCCAACACCAAAAAGCCCAAAAAGGCTACTCAGGGAGATGAGTCCTCTGAGGATGCCCCTGTACCACCAATACAGGAAACACTTACTGGTTCTAACCCCCCAGTAGTGTCAAAGACTCCACCAGCCCTAACCGCTCAGGCATCCTCTCAACAGGATCCTGATGCAACCATAATTGGGGATACCACAATGCTGGAACCTATCTCAATTGAGAAGGTTACCATTGAAGAGCACCAGTCACCCCGGGTGCAATCTGCTTCAAACCTATCTCCAAATGCAACCGCCCCTCAAAGCCCAACCATTATAGTTGCACAAGTGCTGAGTCAGCTGCATTCCTCTCCTCCTCCCCAGAAACCAATTACAATGGGGAGAACCTCAACAGCTGAGGAAGAGGACCAAAATGCTGCTGATAACCCACAGCACAGGGGTTATAATGTTCAATCTCCCCGTGTAGAGGAGGAGGTTAGAACATCTGGTGAGGCTGCCACTTCTACTGATTCAGCAAATGAACAGAATGCAGTTGGTAACATCTCTAAGACCTCACCAGAGGCAACTGCCGATGAAGGACTCAGTCCTGAGGCAGGAAGTCCCCAGAACCAAGAACAAGGGGCACATGCTACAACTGATCTACACTCAGGGCATGTACATCCTGATTCAATCAGGAGGTCAGGTGATTCAGCAAAGACTGATGATGACCTGGGCTTTTTCTTCGATGTCTTAGCCCATAACACAATCCTTGAGGCTGAGGTGAGCAGACTCAAAGAACTGCTTGCCAAAATGTCTCAGGATCAAAGTCCATCTGCCCCAATAAACCCACAGATGGCACCTTCATCTGAAGGTTCACCAAACACTCAGCCACTACACTCAACTGAGCCACCAGCCACTGCTTTTGGCACCACCTCTCAGGGACAGAACCCCTCTGAGCAGATGGTTGCTACCTTTCAACATTCCTTACCTCTCATCACTCCCATCATCAATGAGATTGTGCATAAAGCCATTGATGAGAGGATCTCCTCAAATCTACAAACACTTGTTGATGATGCTGTGCAAAAGAAGCTTTCTGCCATTCAAACCCCTGAACCCAATGCACCCAAAAAGGGGGAGTCTAAGGCAGTGAAAGAAAGAAAGAGAAAGAGAGTGGAAGATGAGAAACAACAAGAGAAAGAAAAGGAGTTAGAAAAGGAAAAACAGCTGATCACATACAAGAGAAAGAAAAGTGCTAAACTCAAAAGCCTGATGAAGAGAAATCATTGGAAGATCTGGTTAAAGAAGCTGATGAAGCTCACAGCAGAACAATGGACAGAATAATAGACCAACTCTTCAGACAAGGCTTTGATACAGCTATATTAGACACTGAGATCAGAAGGCTGGAGATTAAAGAGATACAAGAGAGATGGGCCAGTTACAGTGTGATGGAAAGGGAGAGGTTGGAGATAATGATCAGGTTTATTGCAAAATACTTGGGAAGATCATTAATTGAGATTAAATCATGGACGAGAGACAGTATTCTGGCAATAACCACCAGAATCTGTGCTTCTGAAGCATTCAATAAGGGGTTGATTATCGAAGCCTTAGATGAAGCAGGTGCTGGGAAGAGAACTGATATGGCCAAGCTTTCCAAAGCCAAACTTACCACAAAAATGCTAGATCAGCCTTCCCAAACTCCCACTCAAAAACAACCAACCCCACAACTCTCCAAACCAATCCCTAAACCTAAACTTAAACCAACTCAACCCTCAAAACCAACTCCCTTACCCCAAAAACACCTCAAACCACATCCAATGATGCACCCAGAAGGAGGAGAAGGGTGTTGAGGATGGAAGAAGAAGAAGAAGATGATGATGAAGAAGACAGTCTGCCAATCTCTGCTGTTCTAAAAATACCTGAGCCCAGAAGTCAACAAATGATCACACCAGTCTTTCAGAGGCAAATGGTGAAAGTTAAGATTGAAGAAGAAGAACAGCAGAAACAGCACGATGAGCAACTTTTGAAGATGGTTGACAAAGAGTTTCCTCAGTCATCATCTATACAAGCCATGAAGAAACACGCTCAAAGGCTGTATGCTCTCAGGCATACCTTTCAATATCAAAAGGAGAGAGTAAGGATTTGGCCAGACCCCAGGGTTAGTTCTAGAATTCATAAGAAATCCATACCAAGTAGATACAATGGCCAAGTGAGAAAGACCATAGATGCTGTTATTATGTTGGCCATTGTAGTCTCACCCTGGGAGATACTTGAAGACTTCAAGAGAGCCTACAAGTCAAAGATGACCCCTCAAACTCTAATGGAGAACAAAATGGTCAAGAAGGGGTTGTTATACAAGAGGCTTGAAGAGATCAAGAAAAATGAACTCCAGTTGTTATTAGAAGGGACTCACCCAGATGAATTTGCTTACAGAGAGATAACTGTTGAGTTGAAAAATGGAAAGACAGTAAAGTACCTATCAGAGTACTATGGCCCAGAGTTCTTCTTCGAAGGAGAAGCAGAAGAACTCACTAAGGAGGAACAAGTTGTTCTCCTTGAGGCCTACGTCAGAGAGTCTTATAGACTCATCAATGGGAAGTAGGTTTCATGGTTGGGATAACAGCTCTGTGTCCAGTTCCCCAAGACAGAGTTCCCTTCCATCCTTTGACATTCACATCTACTGAAACCTGTTCCCTGGCCTGTGCTTATCTGATATCTCTGAAGCTGATCAAGAGAGTATTTCTACCAAGAATAAGTGGGACCTCAATAAGCTTAAAGGTTTTGGCTGCATTGGTTCAGGGGGAGTTTGTTGGACCAAAAGAACCAATGAGCCTGATCAGAAAAACCTTTAAGTCCCACAGACATTACAACAACTGAAGTAGTCTGCAACAGCTAAAGACATCAACTGATAACAAGGTCTGAAGACAAAGTCTGAAGTTAAAGAACTGAAGACAAAGTCTGAAGACAAAAGCTGAAGACAAAGACTGAAGACCAAGTTTCAGATGTTGTCACAACAGCTGAAGAAGACCTCTTCAGTAGTTGTGATGGTTTCCTTTCAGTAGTTATATTTTCCTTTCAGTTCTTTTGTAATCAGTAGTTTTATGTTTCTTGTAATCAGTACTTGTAGTTTTAGTTTCATCTTGTACTTAGCATACTCTGAGATGTTCTCAGTTGTTGTGAACATTCTCAGTAGTTTGCTTACTTTCAGTTGTTTGTAATAATTCTGTTAAATGTCACTATCAAGTGACATCAGCAGACGTCACATTCCTTTATATAAGGAATGTTGACCTAATTGTAACCTGCGAAGCTTAGCGGCTGTGCGAAGCTTAGCGGCGGATATACTGAAGCATTTGTGCATGAATGATATTATCCCTTTTGCAGAAAACCCTCTTTCTCTATAACCGTGTACTGTTCCATTGAATATCTATTGTGTTCTTGCTATATTTGTCTAATTCTTGTTCTAATTCCGCTGCAATTCAACTCTAATTGATCAAACTTAGATCACTGATCCTGTCACCTATAAATAGGACCCTTTAAGATTGCAGTTAGAATTAGGTTTGTAGCACATAGGCTAAAGTTACAAGCCGGGCTTAGTGGAATTCATCCTACCTTTCATGTATCTCATTGACAGAAGTACATAGTAGACGACGATGCTTATGTATTGCTTAGCAATATCAAGGTATATGAAAAGCTAAACTATGTTGAGGAACCATTAGCCATGCTAGATGCCAAGAAAAATAAATTGAGGAACAAGGTAATCAAATTAGTTAAAGTCCAATGGAAACATCATAAGGGATCTAAAGCAACATGGGAACCCGAAGAGGAAAATAAAAAGCTTTATCCTCAATTATTTAACGAATGACAGGTTGCGAGTATGAAACCTAAATAAGGTGGATAGACTTGTAACACCTCAAAAATTTTAAAAGAAAGAAAGAGGGCCGAATACTATTTAAAGTAGTATTTGACCACTAAGGAAAGTACAAGGGGAAATTATGTAAATAAATCCCTAATATGCCACTGTATAAGGACCTTGACAACTCCATGTAAGCCTCTTGCGAAGAAGGAGGATATTAGAGAGAGAAAGTTTCCCTCTAGAGAGAAAGTTCAAGAAACTCATCAAGGTATGAACTTTCTTGTAAAGAATGATTGATGTAGGCTACATCTATGTTATTCTAGTATTCTAGGGTACGCGCCTAAGCTTGAAAGGTGAGTTCTAGAACCTCCCAAGTTTTATGTTTTTCTTTGATTTTGGGGCTGATATGCATGCTTAAACATGTTTTATGTGTAGATCTAATGTTTTTCAAAATAAAGTTATCACCTTTACTTTCTAGGGTTCATGTTATAATATATCTATGTTTTATTTAAAGTCTATGTATGAACTCTAGGGTACACATGAGTATTTTAATGATTTTCAAAGAAATATAATGGTGTAATCTAGAAGGATCCCTGCAACAAACTGAAGTAAAAACTTACGGTTACGATAAATCACATTCGCCTAACCCTTCAACCGCATTAGTCGTTTATTGACCAAGTCAAAGAAATGCAGATGAGTAAAGGTACTCAGCCGTATAAGTTAATTGTAACCCATATTGCTTAACCTTTTAGCTGCATTAGTCACTTATTGACTATGCAAAGAATTGCGGATGACTAAAAGTACTTAGCCACATAAGTTAACTGTAACCCTTGACTCGTATTAGTCACTTTTTGAATAAGTCAAAGATATGTGGATGAGTAAAGCTACTCAACCGCATAAAATGTTAACTGTTACCCGCATTAGTTCACTCAACCGCATATGATCTAATTATTACCCGTATTTTTTCACGCCACCGCATATGATCCTACTGTTACCGCATTTGCTCACTCAGCTGCATATGATCCAATTATTACCTGCATTTGTTTAACTTAAAAGTATTCCCACTCATGACAACCCTAATGGGGAATTCATTCCTAGTTACACCATTGTAATGGACTAAGGTTAAAAGAGGCTTAAGAAAGCTTCTTATTTTTTCCTCTTTGTTTAAGGGCTTAGTAGCTTGCTTTGCTTAATGCAATGCATGGATTCTTAGCTTGCTTTGCTTAGTGCACTACATGGATTCTCAGCTTGCCTTGCTAAGTGCATTGTATGGATTCTCAACTTGCTTTACTTAAGTGCACTGCATGGGTTCTCAGCTTGCTCTGCTTAAGTGCACTACATGGGTTCTTAGCTCCCTTTGCTTATTGCACTGCATGGATTCTTAGCTTGATAGATGTGTGCAATGCATGGTTTACTAGACCTACCTAGCTTAGAGCCTTACATGGTTTTGTTAGCTTGCCTAGTGTTTTATTAGCTTGTCTTGTTGAAAGGCATGAATGATGTATGCTATTTGTCAGAAGATTCATGGGGTAATAAGTTTTATCATCTAAGTCAAGTGATGTGTTATATCTTCTAAGGTTTCAAAGTAATAATGACTTTATATGTTATAAAGCTAGAGCTCACTCAGCAATGCTGACTTTTGGTATACATGTTAGATAAATCCAAGTGTAGTTGAGTTGATGGCTTTAGGCATGAAGAAGCTCCCAAGATTAGAGACTGGCATCCCATTTCAAACTTTTATTATGTTATGAATACTTGTCAATGAAATTATGCTATGTAATTGATTGATATTAATGTTTGATTTATGTATGGTTTATGTGTTCCATTGTATGTTTTGATGAAATTTCTAGTTTAAGAATTATGGTTATGTCTAAGAAGCCAACTATGAGGTTGCCAGGGTTCAGGGCCTTACAAGATGGTATCAAAGCCATAGTTTGAGAGATCCAGGCATTTTTAGATGCCTGGACTTAAACTATAAATAGGACTAATGATGATAATAGATGCCAGTATGGGTTGCTCATGCAAAGTAAGTAAGGGTCAATGCTTATTTATACATTTCATATGCAATACATATTTATATGCTTACTATATGTGTATGCTATGTTCTATATTACCTGTTATATGACCTTTAGATGTAAGATCTAGTCTTAATACTATGCAAGAGAGGGAATGCTTAGAGCATGAACGTGAAGCATGAACGTGAAGTAAGTAGTAATCACAACTGGCCACTTTAATAAGGAACTTACTATGCTCATAATGGTCTGAACTATTGTCTTGAATGACGGTATTGTTGTTCCGTATTATGTAGAATGGCTGGTAGACGAGGTACTAGAGGTGGTTCACATGGAGGTCGTGCTAATGTTCCATTGGTCACTAGGCGTAGAACTAGGACATCTATTCAAGAGAATCTCGAGACTAGAAATGATAGAAACAATAAGGAAGTGAAATTCACTTTGGAATCCCCTATTCGTGAAGCAATAGCCAACGAGGTCCATTAAGTTCTTCATGCTATGATGCCTTTAATCATTTGTGAGACATTCTAAAACGTGGTTAAGGAGAAGGTTGGCCTGTCAAGAGACAAGTCAAGTGAAGGAAGCAAAGATGATCAACCTGAGGACATTTCTAATCTAGAGGTCAATGATGATGATTTGGACAAGGAGCGATCCAAGGGATGTAAGTATAGGGCTTTCAAGGGATGTAACCCTCCGTCATTGGATGAGAGAAAGGATGCAATTGCTACCTACCAATGGATTGCTAAAATGGAAGCTGTCATTGATATAATTGAGTGACAAACTGACTAGGCTGTTAAGTTTGCTGCACACTTATTTGTATCTCGGGCACTCCATTATTGGATGACAGTAAAGCAAACGAAGAGGAATGTGAGGAAAATGGTCTGGGATGATTTGAAGTAAATGGGCATCGAGAAATTCTGCCATCAGAACGAGGTTAACAGGGTGGAAACTGTGTTCTTAGGATTGATGGTTATCAAAAGGTCATCGGGAATACACCACCAAGTTCAATGAATTGGCCAGGCTAGTGCCACACTTGGCAGGAACTGGGAGAGGATGATCAAATGCTATGTTCAAGGGTTGCCACCAAAAATTAATACTCATATGAAAGCCCAAAGACCCTCGACATTTAAGTCTGTGGTGGAATTGGCAGGAATTGTATTTGATGATGTGGTGGTGGAAGAGCTAGTGGTTAGCGGACTAAAGAGGAAATAGGTTAGGGCATCCAAGAAATTTAGGAATTCAAAGGTTGGGTACTAAGATAAGAATACCAAGGTAGAGGATGCAAATTTATGCCGGAGATGTAATCGCTCTCACCCCGGGTAGTGTAGAGCCGAAACGAACCTATGTTATCGTTGCGGACAATCTGGGCCTTTTTCGCGGTACTGCGCAAAAAGACCAAAGTGTTGTAACTGTGTGGAAATATGTCACGAAAGGAACACATGTAGAAAACCCAAGATGATGAATGGCTGGTCCTGATAGAGCCACAGACAGGAAGACCATCGAGAAGCCTAAGGCAAAGAAATAGGCCTACACCATTATGAAGGAGGAAGCTAAGGTTGATCTGGACATTGTTTTGGGTACCTTCCCGATCAACGACATACTTGCCTATTTATTTGGGAATGAAAACTTGGTAGTTTACTCAAGCACACATTATAACACTGCCCGATGGAATGAAAGCTTGGTATTTTACTCCGATGCCTCATATTTGGGGCTAGGATATGTTTTAATGCAACGAGGGAAGGTTATAGCATATGCCTCTCAACAGTTAAAGACTCACGAGGTTAACTACCCTACTCATGACTTAGAGTTAGCCACGGTGGTGTTCGCGCTCAAGATATGGAGTCATTATCTATATGGTATCAAGTCTACCATCTTTAGATCATAAGAGTTTGAAGTACTACTTTGAATAGAAATATCTGAACATGAGGCAACAATGATGGTTGGAGCTACTAAAATACTACGACTCTGAAATCCATTACCACCCAGGCAAGGAAAATGTGGTAGTCGATGCTCTGAGTCGCAAGGAATCACATGAACTTATTCGGGTGAAGTCCTATCAGATAATAGTAACACCAGATATTATGGAACAAATACATTGCGCTCAAAGGGAAGCTATAAAAGTTTAGCATGTTATTACTAAAGGAATGAAGGGAAAAATATCGAGTTTGGAAGAGAAAACCTAACAGAGATTATGGATCCCTTATTATGGGGATCTTAGGACAAGAATACTAAACGAAGCTCATAAGAACAGCTAATCGATTCACCAGGGCAGTACCAAGATGTATCAGGATCTGAAAAAGAAATACCGGTGGCCGGGAATGAAGAATGATGTGGTTCAGTATGTGAGTAAGTGCCTAACCTACTTACAATTCAAAGCTGAACATCAAAATTCATATGGGACAACCCATCCATTGGATATCCCTGAATGGAAATGGGAGCAAATCACAATGGACTTTGCAACTAAACTGTCACGCACGTCTAAGGGTTATGATGCTATATGGGTGATCATTGACATATTAAGAAAGAGTGCACATTTCTTACGCATACGGGAGGCATTTACATCAGAAAGGTTAGCGAACTATTTATCAAGAAAATTATAACCGGACATGGAGTACCTGTCTCTATAGTCTCAGATAGAGACACACGATTCACATCAAAGTGTTGAAAGAAGTTTCATGTTGAAATGGGAACTAGGTTGCACATTAGTACTGCTTATCACCCGTATACCGATGGGAAACTTGAGAGAACAATACAAACACTTGAAGACATGTTGTTTGCATGTATAATTGATGTTGGAGGTAACTAGCATGACCTCTTACCCCTTGTAGAGTTATCTTATAATAATAGTTACCATGCAAGTATTAGGATTCCTCCTTATGAAATACTGTATGGGAGAAGGTGTATGACGCCCATATGTTGGGAGGAAGTCGATGAAAGGAAGTTAGAAGGTCTAGAAGTGGTGGAAGCCATATCAGAAAAGCTGGTGAAGATTAAAGCTTTCATGAAAGTCGCCATAGATAGACAAAAGTCTATGCAGACAAACGGCACAGACCGACTGAGTTCAATGTCGGTGACATGGTTATGCTTAAGGTGTCACCATGAAAAAGAATCATACGTTTCCAAAAACAGGGAAAATTATGTCCTTGATACATAGGACCCTTCAAGATTGCAGCTAGAATTAGGTTGGTAGCTTATAGTCTAAAGTTACCACCCGAGCTCAATGAAATTTTTCCTACCTTTCATGTATCTCATCTACAGAAGTGCATAGTAGATGACGATGCTTTGTACCGCATGGTGACGTCGAGGTAGATGAGAAGCTGAACTATGTTGAGGAAGCAGTAGCGATGCTAGACGCCAAGGAAAAGAAATTGAGGAACAACGTAATGAAGTTAGTTAAAGTCGATCCAATGGAAACATCACAAGGGATCTGAAGCAACATCAAAACCTGAAGAGGAAATTAGATAGCTTTATCCTCAATTATTCAACGAATGACTGGTTTCGACTATGAAACCTAAATAAGGGGGAAATTTTAAAAGAAAGAAAGAGGGTCGAATACTATGTAAAGTAGTATTTGACCACTAAGGGAAGTACAAGGGGAATTCATGTAAATAAAGCCCTAATATGTCACTATATAAGGACCTTGACAGCCCCATGTAAGCCTCTTGTGATGAAGGAGGTCGTTCGAGAGAGAAAGTCGCCCTCTAGAAAAAGAAAATTCAAGAAACTCATCAAGGTATCAACTTTCTCGTAAAGAATGATAAATCTCAGCTAGATTATTGTAATTCTAGTGTTTTAGAACCATTTGAATGGTTAAAGATAACACCTTTACATGTACATGAATGTATATCATGGGTTTTAGCTTCTCGGTTCTAGGGTTCGTGCCTTAGCTTGAAAGGTGAGTTCTATAACCTCCCATGTGTTACGCTTTTCACTGATTTTAGGGCTGATATGCATGCTTAAACATGTTTTATGTGTAGATCGAATGTTTTTCAAAATAAAGTTATCACCTTTATTTTCTAGGGTTCATGTTATAATATATCTATGTTTTATTCAAAGTCTATGTATGAACCCCAGGGTACACATGAGTATTTTAATGATTTTCAAAGAAACATAATGGTGTAATCTAGCATCATCCCCGCAACAAACTAAAGGAGTAAAAACCTACTGTTACGATAAATCGCATTTGCCTAACCATTCAGCCGCATTAGTCACTTATTGACTAAGTAAAAGAAATGCGGATGAGTAAATGTACTTATCCTCATAAGTTAACTATAACCCGCATTTGCCTAACCCTTTAGCCGCATTAGTCACTTATTGACTAAGTTAAAGAAATGTGGAAGAGTAAAGGTACTCAGCCGCATAAGTTAACTGTAACCTTTGAATAATTTTATGTTATTTTTATCGTTTTGTTATTTTAATGATGTTATTTATCAGTATGTTTAAAAAACTTATAATGTTCGGGATGACATAACGACGAGCAAACATCACAATGAATTGTTTTATCATTGTTTTTTATATGTTATATAAACTAATTGTTATCTTATCATTGTGTTTTACAATTAAGAATACACAATGATATTATTTATAAATGTGTTTTTCAAAACTTATTGTATTCAAGATAATACAATGACGAGTAGAAAACACAATGAGTCATTTTATCAATTTGTTTTATATATAATATAAACTTCTTGTTATCTTATAATTTTGTTTTACAATTAGAAGGACACAATGATATTATTTATTAATGGGTTTTTCAAAACTCATGGTATTCAGGATAACATGATGTCGAACAAAAAACACAATGAGCTAATTTATTATTGTGTTTTACGTTTTATATCATTTGTGTTGTTGTTGTCACTATTTTAAAGGATTAGTTTAATTACTTTTTAATTTATCATTGTGTTTTACATACTAGAAATACACAACAGTGTTAATTTTCATTGTGTTTTATACCATTATATTCTTTTAGAATTCATCCTTTAAAAAACATAATATTATTCAGAAAAACACAATTAGTAACAAAAATACACAATAAATTGCACTAAAAACACAATGATGAGTAGAAATCATATTAGCTTATAACATAAAAAAATATTATCTTTTAATACAACGATTGTGTACTTGTTTTAAAGATAAAAAACACTCGTTTTATGGTATTGTATTTATTGAAAAATAATGTTGTATCTAAAACATATGAATAATTAAAAAATACAACGATTGTGTACTTGTTTTAAAGATAAAACCACTAAGATAACTCTTTAACAAACTTCTTTCCTACACTTTAATATTAACAATTGATTAAGAAGATTGATGGTTAATATTATTTTTTATATTTTTTTGATTTAAAACTCTTTTAATTTGAAGATTTCCCTAATTTGATAGCATATTATTATTATTACTATTATTATTATTATTATTATTATTATTATTATTATTATTATTTTAATACTATTATTACTGTTGTTTCTATTATTATTATTATTATTAGTATTAGCAGTATTATTATTGTTATTATTATTATTAAATAGGTAACATATTGCTTTGAAGCGGAGAGATTTAGATATAAGAATTAAATTCATCGCCGGCACAATGTCAACGTTAATTACAAGGTTTGATCCTTTTGTATTTGTCCCATATGCACGTTATAACATCCATAAAACTTATAACTTGTTTCCAAAGTAATTATTACGTAGAAAAGTATTTTAAATATATTTTATTAAGATAATTGTTAAATATTATTCTACACATTGTATTGAATGGATATCGTTCAGTTATATTTAGCAAATGAAATTGTTAACTTTACCTTAAAGATATCTAATTAAAATTTGTATAACATGCATCTCGTGAATAAAAAATTATTTAAAAGATAAAAAATGAATATTGGCTACAAATTCAATTCGGTCTCTCCTCATCCCAAGGCCCCTACCCCCACTACAAAGCTTACTAGTTACAATATTAAAACCACATTCTTCAGTGTGTGAATCACAAGGCAAACACCATTCCACCTATCAAATGGATCAAGAACAGGAGCAATTTCAATTTCTTGGCTTCTTTGGCATCTTCAAAGAAACCTTCAAAATCATCTCAACTTACAAACAGATCTTCACACAGATCACTCTCTACATTATCTTACCGCTCTCCTTTGTCTTCTTGGTTCACATCGAAGTCTCCGAATACCTTTTCGGGCAAATCAGCCACAATGAATATGATCTTGATCAAACCCCAAAGAACACCATCATGTACACTAGGTTGTCTGATCTAATCTCGTCTGAATGGACGTACTTTTGGTTGTTTAAAGTTGCATACTTCATATTCTTCCTCATTCTGTCCCTCATATCTACCTCAGCTATAGTTTACAGCATTGCATGCATCTACACAACAAAACACATGACTTTCAAGAACGTCATGAGCGTTGTTCCAAACGTTTGGAAACGATTAATGGTCACATTCGTTTGGAATTTCATCATTGTTTTCGTGCTCAATCTGTTAGCTTTGTTGGTTTTGGTCTTCTGGGCCACGTATCTTGGTTTTTCAACGTTTGGGATTTATATTCTATGCTTGTTGGGCTTCGTTTATTTGGCTAGTTTTATATATATTAGTGTTATCTGGCATTTGGCTTGCGTGGTTTCGGTTTTGGAAGAATATTATGGGATCCAAGCAATGTTAAAGAGCAGAGAACTGATCAAAGGAAAGACCATCATTTCTGTTGCTACGTATTGCTTTCTTAACTTATGTTTTATCAGCATTCAAGTGGGATTCGAGCGGCATGTCGTCATTCGACAAGGCTCACTATTGGTCAGATCGATTTACGCGGTTATCTTCTTCTTGTTGCTCTCGGTTTTGATTCTTTGCAGCCTTACTGCCGAAACAGTTATTTACTTCATCTGCAAATCTTACCATCACCAAAACATTGATAAATCGTTATTGGCCGATCATCTTGAAGTGTATCTTGGGGATTTCATGCCACTGAAATCCAAGGATATACAACTAGAAAACGTTGACGTGTAGTAGAAATTTGATCTATGGTTATTAACTTATTTTCCTCTTTGTATCATTATCTATTACTATACTTGGTACAAGTATTTTCCTAGTCAAGAATCATTGTTTGCTTTTTTTAGACAACTAGGGTTGTGTACCCCGCACTTCGCGTCGAGGAAAAAAATATTTAGAAATAAGATTAAATTTTAACAAAATCTATAATGTTGACATTTGAGATAAAATCAAACATCAATAGTTATTAACTGAAAATAAAATTAAAATAAAAGTGGACTAAAAACCCAAAATAGGAAATAAATAATTTTTGACACTAAGCATTTACATTAAAACATCGATAAAAATAAGAATGACATAATATACATTATATTTTCAGAGTTAAAAGACTAAAATATTATTAAAAGATAAAAAAAGTGTATTTGATACTTGACTTAGCTCCTGCTTTGCGTAGTGTCCGGGGAGGGGCCGTATTGATACTCGATTTGATTTACAAAGCCTAACCCTGTACTTTTGTACCAAAGGTTGTTTCCAAGCTTGGGCCCATGACCTTAAAGTCACAAACTAGCAACCATACCGGTTGCTTCAATGTCCACCCACAAAATTTAAAGATTAAAACAAAACTAGATAATTTTCCCACACGTTGTCGCGGGCATATTAATACAATTGGCCTTAGACATCATTTCAAGAACTGGTTTAGGCTCAGCGCATGGCACTGCAGCGCTTTGTTTGTAATTCTGGTTTTGAGTACACGAAAGTGTACCCCACATTCCATGAGAATGCTACGCCAAAACTTGGTTTTGTCAAGGTCATCATAGCCAAATGGAATGAGATTTGTCTAGACCATATATTAGTATTAATCCATGTGGTCAGTCGTGACAATAACAGACAATCGTAGCAAAATCACTGGCGGATTCATCAACCGTAAGCATAAAACATCATCCATAGATACTTAAACTAAAATATAAACTTAAGGTCCATCATAAGTAATTCAGGGTCCAACATAAAAATATCATGAATCTATATTTCACAAAAAAAAATCCCAACCAGAAAACATAATACAAAACAGATTTAGGCTTCATAAACTAGAACAAAAGCTCAGCAAGTGTTGCTATATAAACTAACTGGAGACAATAACCCGATCTAGGGTTTTAACAAGATGTCGACTATAAGTTATCATCGACTAAAGAAGTTTAAAACCCTAAAGTACATTGAGCATCAAATCAAACGACTATAGAGCTGCATTTACCAAGGCGCAACCTTTACCATCGTCTTTAGAAAAAGGCAAGGTGGTCGGTGACTGACAACGATAGGCCACAAGACTGTCTAACACTAGCCATCATCGATAAATGTCGAAGAACACCCCCATAAAGTGACGAATGGAGATAATAAAAGAGATGAAAGTAGGGAGGCACCAAATGTCATGAGTACAAGGTTGGATGACCGTTCATAACTAGAAACACCGCCAGAAATGGTAGTTTCTCTGCATTTCTCTAATTTCTGTCTTGATAACCGCTTTCTCTCTAAGAATGGACAACACCGCATAAATGGAGTCGGGGAGGCAGTGGTTGTCATGATCGAGGGACAAGAAGATCGTTCTTTGACGACAAAAGCTAGCAAAGATGACTACTCATCTATCGCCCTTTGCCGCTCTCTCTCTCTCCTTTCTCCCTCCGGTTTACACTCTTTGTCTAAGAAGTTAGACATTGTATGAATGGCAATAAAAAGTGTATCAAAAACTCCATTGGTCCCACTAACCAATGAGATTAATATAATATATAATATATTTAAAAGTTTCTACAAACATTAGGAAAACTAAATAAGGATATCATTTATATCTAATTGCAACTATCCATTTTAATTGGGTGGGGGATTGGGTTAGAGTAAAGATTAGAGTGTTGAAGCTCTTCTTGAGGTCGAGCCCTACTTGAAAAGTATGTTAGAAGAGTGTGTGAGTCGTTGTTCTAAAAAAATGACAATATTAATTAACTTAATTTGTAAATAATAAATAAAACATTGATAATATGTAATACCAATCATAGAGTGTTGTAATCTATGTGCAATATGTACTTAATAGCAATGAAATAGTGAGAAAACAAAAAGTAGGGTATGGAGTGCCGGTCTTCGAACCTGAGTCCCTTCCTTAAAGGGGATTTACTTAGTGACAAAATGAGAAATTAGAATTAAACATCAAACAAGCCAGTAAGTATGGAATGCGTATTTGTTTAGGAATGTTGTAACTTCACGTATTAAACCAAATTGAGGGTAAAAGGGACCGTTGAAGTTGTATAAAATTGATCTTCGGAAGTTAGTAATAATAAAAGTAATGAAGTTTGATACCAACGTGAAATGGTGTAATCCTCGTACCGAAAGCCTCACAATTGACCCATCATAGCATAAAACATTCATACTAAAAAAAACATAGCAGTAGAAAATTTAATTAAACCATATATAAGCATATATATATATGGACATTCAGTTGAGAACTATAAATCTTTAAAAAGAAACAAAAAATCACATTAACTCTTTTACTATTTATTATATAAATTTATCAAAATGCTTGTATTTATACTATTTTTAATATATATTTTCTTTAAAAATATGATATCTATAGTCTTTTGATTATATGCATATAGAGGTGATAAAATCAAATAAATAACGGAAAGATAGAATCAAACGTCCTCTTTTAATATTACTATTTTTAATATATATTTTCATTAAAAATATGATATCTATAGTCTTTTGATTATATGCATATACTATTTTTAATATATATATTCTTTAAAAATATGATATCTATAGTCTTTTGCTTATGCGGTTCTTAGTAGTTCTTTACATATTTTTGATTCTTAAAAGAATGCTTCAACACACACATACACACACACACACACACACACGCACATATATATATATATATATATATATATATATACACACACACACATAGCGAAAGGTTCAAATGTTAACCCACTCTTCGTAACATAACTTGCATTAAAACATCAAGGTAAATCAAAATTCATTTTTTTTGTTTGAATAACATCATTACACATATACAATGTTATGTTCGTTTATGTATATGTGTAAATTTATATGTGTAAAAATGTTAAGAAGGATGTAGGTTACACCAAATATATTTGTAATTGTAAGAAAGGTGCAAGTTACCTACACCAATGTAAAATTTTATACACTTATGAATTTACACATATACATAAAAGAACATAACGTTTTGTATATGTGCAATGATGGTATTCGAACAAAAACAATAATGATTTTGGTTTATCTTGAAGGCCTTATGCAAGTTAGGTTATGACTAGTGGGTTAATATTTGATCCGAATCATATATATATATATATATATATATATATATATATATATATACACACACACACATATATATATATATACATATATATATATACACACACATACATATTGAAAACTACAACTACGTAAAGAACTACTAACAACTACATACACAATACATATAACACAACAATAAAAATAGTAATACTAAAAAATAAAGGTACAATTCTATCTTTTCATTATTTCTTTCATTACATCACCTCTCTCCTTAATTCTTTATAAAAACTATAAAATGTTCATATTTGCAAAACAATTTGGGTACATATATGCACATTATCAAAAGAATATAGATATAGTGTTTTTTAAAAAAATATCTTAAAAGTAGTAAAATTACAAGCATTTTGATATATTTATATAACAAATAGTACAAGAACTAAAGTGGTTTTTTTGGTTCTTTACAGATATTATATACATATATATATATATATATATATATATATATATATAACATATACATATATATATATATATATACATATATATATATACATATACATATATATACATATATATAGTGGAGGGATCCTAAGAAAACCTTATAGTTATATGAAAACTAGAGAAAACTAATGAAATTGAGCACATAATTTATATATTTTTTATCACTACCTTATATATATATATATATATATATATATATATATATATATATATATATATATATGTATATATATATATGTATGTATAGATAAGGTTAAGGATCAAATTAAAATCAAAACATAGTTTTACATATACGTCACACATAGGTTACGTATACATAGCAATTTTTCATTTGACATATTGCTATGTATACGTAACACTCTTCATTTTTGTATGTGCAGAACCGGGAAGGGTGGTCAATGCAACAGTTTTACAGGGTGGAGAGAGTTGGAACACTTAGCAGTTCATATAGGGAACCGGTTAGTGTTGAAACTATGAACACAAGTAAAAGAACAGGAACACTCAAATATGGTTTTCAAGAATGATGTATATTGCCCTCAAGTTCTTACAAGTGTTACAAAGCATACGTTATGATACGAGTACTTGAGACACTTTACACTACATCCTACAGCTAGCCATACTTTGAAGGCCAGCTCGAAAAACCAATCTACACAACAAGATCAATATAGAGTCAAAAGGCGGATTGCCTTTTGACTAGTGACTATGACATGCCATAGCTCACATCCTAATATATTACAAAAAGGATAAAGGGTACATAGTTGGAAAGTTACAAACAAAAGACCTTAATCTATAATTGACAAAAGCTTGAGCACTAGCTCCAAGTGGTGTTGTCTTATGGGGTTCAACCTTGACTTCAGCTTCAAGTGCAGCCTGACTTGGTAGAGAATGCAAGTCAATCAGCTCACCCCTTTTGATCTTCTGCTTGATCACTTTAATGTGCTCATCAACAGTGGATAAGGACATTAGACCAAGTCTCCTTTCGGAAAATCCATACAGCTTCAAGAAGCTCACCATCTTCTGTCTATCAGTAGATTTCTTTGACTGGGTTTGAGAATGATATTCTCGGTTGATATGACTCAACCTAGGATCGAATATGCAGACTGAGTCAGTAATATAGTTGCGGAATCACTATATTACAGAACAGATGATTCTGAAATAAATGTTTAAGTAAATGCAGTACATGAACACAGAAGTCACAGATGTATAATATTGATGTTATAACTGTTGAAGACCAAAAAACTTACAAAGTTAGGGTATGCAGCCCAATTTATAGGCATACACATAATCTGTACAAAAGACTAAACTAACCCTGTATACAAGAGAATCTAGTCTAAGTACAAAATAAGTAAAAACATTGTAAGTTGTTCATCTGCATTAGTTCATGCGGATGAACAAGTCTTCATCAGCATTAGTTGTCTTGTAATTAGCATTAACTTAGTTCATCCGCATTAGTTTATGCGGGTGAACAAGTCAGCAATATTTGATCAGCATGTTTGCTCACCTGCATTAGTTTATGCAGATGAACAAGTCTTGGCCGCATTTCCTTTTGTTCATCCGCATAAACTAATGCGGGTGAACACTTGTCAGTATTTCTTCAGTTCATCCGCATGGACAATAGCATTTCTTGTCTTCATTCGCATTTGTTAATGCGAGTGAACAAACACTTGTCAGCATTTGTTCACAAGTTATCTGCATTAACAAATGCGGGTAGTCTATACTTAGTCTTTTTCTGTTTTCTTGGTCTTTTGTAAATAATGTCTTCTGTAATCTTTTGTTGTCTTCTGTTAATGATGTTATCCAACCAGAATAACCTCCAACCACCTCTTAAGTTGGCAAGTATGATCCTTTCAGGATCTAACAATACTCCCCCTAAGGATTATACTGCCTAGGTTCCTCAAGAATGTGATGATGGTGGTGGTTGTGATGTATCTGGTCGGTCTTGTGTAGTCTTCTTTTGGACTGATGTTGGGAGGAGAGTTGCAGCAGCTTCTTCTAATGTTTTTGGTTATGCCATTGATGGATTGAGAATAGCCTTTATCATGTTAGAAAAATCCCTAGCTTCCTTTATCTTTTCTCTACTGAGCACATGAATCTTCATCTCACTCATTGTATGAATAGCAGCAATGGGCATTTGTTTCAAAGAGATGGGTTCCCAAACTGAAATAGAAGATAACCCATCTCTATAAATCACAAGTGAACCATCAGCATCGACTTCCAACTTGACTATGTTGCCCATCTGCATAGGTAGCCTTTTCTTCTTCCTTTGTTCTCTCTTGTTGTTAATTCTTTCAAACGCCAGCTTCAATATCTTCACACACTTCAAAATAAACTCTAAATCATCTTTTGTAGCCCTGTTTTTAAGAGCTCTGAAGTGTCTGGTAAAGATGTAATGAATGTAAGACTCATCTAGCAATCTAACCTCATACCCACTGAAGATTCTTATTTTAGGGGCTTCCTTTCCTTCCTATTTTCATTCAATTACTAGCTTAAAGGTGTCTTCATCATAATACACATTTGAAATAGGCTTTGTTTTATGAGTACCAGCAATCATTTTCCTCTTCAAACTTTCTGTTGGCTTAACATGTAGTTCAGGAAACACAATCTCTTCAGCTTCTCTTTTCTTTCTTTGATCAAATGGGTTCTTGAATGTTTTGTCTTTTTTGGTGCAGATAGCTTTCAGTGATTTGAAGTTCTTTATTCTTTTAAACATCTTTAGAATATCTTCAAATTCATATCCTCTATACATTCCATCAGGATTAATCAAGTCTACGTCAGCCAACTCTTTTAAATCATGAACTTTCAAGACATTGACTAAGGCTGTGTACTTTATGAAAAATTGGACTAATCCTGATATCCTCTTCACCATGAACATATTCTAGTTACTATCATACTTCCAGGCAATAATTTTTACATCTGTCTTGCCACTAGGAGTAGATACCCCTCTTATCATTTCAGCAGTAGTCAGCCCCTCTTGAAGTTTAAGTTGAGAAGGCTCAATAAACCACTCTGGATTCTTGTGACGTCTAGGGGCCAGAACATCTTGATCTTTAACTGTCAACTGCACATCTTGTGCTGATTTTCTTATTCTGGGCTTCTGGGCAATCACTTCTTCTTTAATTGCTTTTAGTCTTTCTTTCTTGTCATTGATCATCTTTAACATAGCAGCCCTAAGAGAATTAGTCTTCATGTTCCCCAGCTTTCATTTTGTAAATCCTTGTTGAGACAAATAATCCTTCATTTCCTTATCTGTCATACTATAAGGATCAGGATATGCAGTTTGAGTGTCATACTTCTTTGCTGTCTTAAAGATACTTTTGACTGATTTAGTAGTTTCCTTTTCTTTTTCATATCCAGTCACAAATGTTGGATCAAGAATCTTCTCCATCTTTCTCACTTCTTCTACCATACCTTCATAAGTCATGCTAAAGACTATATCAGCATCATATCCATGGTT
The DNA here is from genome assembly GCA_025506505.1 of Flaveria sonorensis. Taxonomy (NCBI): domain Eukaryota; kingdom Viridiplantae; phylum Streptophyta; class Magnoliopsida; order Asterales; family Asteraceae; genus Flaveria; species Flaveria sonorensis. The sequence continues at coordinate 35,548,705 of CM046425.1, read as the reverse complement.
GATCAGGAACATGGCATAAATCATAAGATCATTAGTCTTAGCCTTCTCTATCATACTTTCAACAGATGACTTGATAATTGATGGACTCCTTTTGTCATCATGTTTCTTTGTTTGTTCATCTTCAGTTTCTACTTCTTCCAACATAATCACTTCCAAAGTATGCTGCAACTCCTTCTCAACTTGTTCATGTTCATCTAAAAATTCAGCAATTGCTGCCAAACTCCTAGGATCATCTTTAGTTTTCTTCTTAGGTTGTTCTTCCTCAACCATAGGAAGTTTTCCTTTTGCTTTTTCAGTCATGTATTTCATTTTTCTTGTGTATATGATCATTCTTGGTCCTAATGTTGAAGCTACAATAGTTTTGGCCTGTTGTTTTTCCTCAACAGCCTTAAGCTCAGCAGTGATTCTTTGTTGTTCAGCTTCTTGTCTGTTCAATTCAGCTGTTTCCTTTTCTTTGAATTCATCACAAAGTCTATTAATTAAACTTTGTTGTTCAACAGTCAATACAACAGCAGGAACAAGCTGCATTCTCAATTCTTCTTCTATTGACACAGGTTGTGATGGAATTACAACTATAGACTCAGAAGGGGATTTGGTGTTTTTGATGTAATCCTAGAATTCCTCATCTATAATGAATTCACTTGAAGAGAATCTGTCCATGTCATCTATTAGTTCTTTCATCAAAGCCTCTTTTTCAGTAGATGGATCAGAATGTACTACCATCTCCTAGCTATCATCATCCCTAACAACACTGGTTTCTTGCTATTATGAATGAACTGCCTTATCTGTTTCTTCAGCTTCATGTTCTGTTGCTTCTCTTTCAAATTCAGCCTTTAATTGAGCAATCAGTTCCAATTCATCAATTCTTTTCTTCAAAGCCTTATTTTGTTTGTTCAGATCAGCAATAATTTCTGTTTGCATCTCCAACATGTGTTCTTGATCTTCCATAGCCATAGTTTGGATAGCCATAGTGTCCACATGACCACTGATTTCTTCTCTTGACATCTCTAAAGACGCTTTTAACTGTTTGATGTCCTCATCTTTTGTTCTCATATCAGCATCATACTTGGCTTTTAATTCATTCAGTTCTTTCTCCTTTTCATCAAGTTCTTGAATCCTATCATTTATGATTCCTGCCCTTCTATCAAGAGTTTTCTCCATTCTGGAGACTTTAAGCATCAACTCAGAAATTAGTTTGTCTTTTTCATCAGGCCTGTTTATCTCAGATTCAGCATAACTTTCTGAGGGACCCTCCTCTGAGATCATTTGTCTCTCAGGCAGTGGTATAGGTTGTGGTTAATCCTCCTCATCACTAGATGATTCAGAAGATGAACAAGTAGATTTACCAGATCCATCAGAAGCATCAGCAGCTTCATGTGAGGGGCTATTGGAGGGCTTCCTGAGTGTGCATATGAGAAGATGGAGAGGATATAATGGGATCAACTCCAAAAAGGGAATGAATCTCAGCATCATGAGTTGAAGGCTTAATATGAAGATCACCACCTACATCAACATATGGTGACATTGGCCTCAATATTTCTTCTTATGTTGCTGCATGCTCATCAGCAGTAGGTGGATTGAGAGCAGTAGGTTGTTCTTCAACAGTTTGTTCATCTCTTTCTTGTATAACATCAGCAGCATCATCATGCGCAACAGCCTCTTCATGAACAGGTTCCTCAGTAGGAATATCATCTTGTACTTGATCTTGTATAACATGTTCTTCTTCTTGTTTTGGTTCCTCATCCACTGGAACATCATCTTGTGGATTAATTTGTTGTTGCATCCAAGGCAAAAGTGGAAAGAATGTACCACTGTAAAAGTTTCTTGGATCCCTTTTTATAATGTACTTGTAAGATCTTGCATTGTAATGAGGAACATCAAGGACAGGACCTTCTAATGCCAAATCAGGAAAAGCTTCATTTATTAAGCACTGAATAAATCTTAGGTACATGAGGAACATGTTTCTTCTTCCTTCTTGAACATTAGCAACCATACCATTAAATACATATGCTGAGTAGTTGTATGGTCTGTTTGAGCAGAGAGCACAAACAAGTGATGATATAGTCAAGGGTATATCATTCCATCCAGTCTTCCTTTTGGATAAGCAGTGTTGCACATAATGAATGAGGAATCTCCATTGCAAATCAACCAACCCTTTGACTATCTATTTATCCTCAAAACCATCTTCATATCCAATGTTTGTAAAAAAGGACATGATATCATCCTCATCAAATTCTGTTGGGGAATTAGGATCATCTTCAAATTGCAAACATTGTCTTACAGTTTGCTTAGAGATTATCAAAGTATGATCTTCTGTTATTCTTCCAGAGATGACCTTTTCTCCATCATCTTCCAAAACTTCAGCATTCCCCCAGAATGTTCTGATGTAATTCTCATAGATTACAAGTCTGACAATTATGGCATGTGCCACTCTTGTAGTGGTTATGAATCTTGTCATGTCTCTGAGTCCTTCTGCTTCTGGGACATCAGGGTCAAGAAAGGCACTGACATTGTGGAGCTTACTCCAAGTCAGGTTTGCCATATGTAATCTGCATACAATATAAATGAATTAGTGAGAATTGTGGACAATATATCTCAAATAGATATGAATTGTGTTTGATTTGTTCAATTTTGACTTTTTAGGTCAAAATATTGATTATGCTTGTTACTGTTACATTAGGTTGTTTGACTTAATTTTGATTTTGAATGAAGACCAGTTCAAAATTTACATCTTAAACTGTTGTTTTGGTTTCAACATTGTTATGAGACAGTATCCCCTGTTCATCGATGTTTGAGGTGTTCTTAGAAACACAGGAAATCTATGTTGTTTACACTGATCATTGGTTTTAATGAACTCTATCATTCATGTAAATCCATTGCTCTTAAGTGCATTTTAACAATTTCTCAAAATTAGGGTTCCATTTCAATACATTTGGTTTGACAGTCGATGTTTTCATTATCTGATAATCACCTTGTGGTTGACAATACTTCGATTTAACTGACAATTTGGATGTTTTGATGTTAGATTCGAACACAATGATGCTTGATTAGAGAAGATTTGAACGTTTGAAGAAGAATATTTTCTGGCATTCGACGCGCTATAAAAGTTCACTCAAAAATTTGAAAAGTAATAAATGACTCACATTAAATGAGTATTTATAATACATTTCATAATTTTCACAAAATTTTACAAGTGCAAAATTTTTTACTACTGTAGCAAATGCGGTAATAAGAATTTCAATGGGCGCATTCACTGTAGCAAATGCTGATGAACAAACTAAGTGTCAGCATTTACTGTTAACGAATGCGGAAGAACTAATTTTACCCATCCGCATTTACTATGTCAAATGCGGGAGAACAAAGTTAACTTATCAGCATTCACTGTAGCAAATGCGCAAGAACAAATGATTTGTCTGCATTTTCAGTGTCAAATGTGGGTGAACAAAGTTAACTTATCAGCATTCACTATAGCAAATGCGCAAGAACAAATGATTTGTCCACATTTTCAATGAACTGTCCGCATTTACTGTAGCAAATACGGAAGAACACTTTGTACATATGCTGATGAGTTGGACTGTCCGCATTTACTGTAGCAAATGCGGAAGAACACTTTGTTGTACGCATTAGTTTTACTTGTACAAAAACAGTTACCCGCATTGGCTAAATGATAGGGTTACCTTCACCCGCATTAACCAATGCTCTTACCCACATTAAATTTTGAACTTGTCAAAAATTAATGTAGTTGCAGTGGATGATTCTGACTAGTTTTGCACAGTTGTTTATGCTTTTATGAAGATAAGTCTGCATCATAGGTGCTTTATGAAGATTTAGCAGATTCTGAGATTGTCAATTCTTGCTTGGATTGACTTGTATCCTTGATGTGATACATGTTTCCCAACTGATTTTGGGCCATGTGCATCTTCTGAAGCTGTTTATGGTATAATTTCCATACAAACAGTATCCATTTTGATTTTAAACAATGTTGCCTATTTTACATTTGCAAATTTCATGTTTTTCTAAATATTTCCTTTTAAAATTTTACTACTCCCCCTAAAGTTTATATCCATATGGGATAAAACTTTACACAAATTTATAATATTTAAGTATAATATTTTAGAATTTTGATTGTTTTGCTTATCTGTAAATGTAGAAATTTTGTACTATTGTTTGAAATTTTGGGATCATATCAATCTTATCTTTTATAAGTGCAAGTTGTCATGAACTTATTGATTGAAGGTATGTTTGTCCTCTTAAACTCATGCTTGGTCAATATTGTAATGCATGTGATTTTTATCATGTTTTGATTTAATTAAACATTCAACATGAACCTCACACTCATAAGCATAGCAAGATCAACTATCCTGATGTACTGTATGGTAGAACTTTTTCACAACTTTCAATACCTGGTCATTTAAATTATGAAACCTCATTCATTTTGGTAAGGGGGATCCATTTAGGGATTCTTTTACCTGATCCTTATTTTGTTTGATCCTTATTGAGATTCTTTTTGTCTTCACTTTGGAAGGTGATCCACTTTGGGATTCTTTTTGTTATATTCTGTTTTATTTTTCATCCGTATTGGATGTGTTCCGCATTGGGAATCTTTTTGGATCTAGACATCAGCACTATGTGCTTGTTTCCCCAGGTCTTTGCTCAGCAAAACAAAGGAGAAACTGATGTGAATGAAATTCATAAGGTATCATGACCTGGTGTGTTTAGGTTACTACACATACATACACTTGGATAGGTTAGATACTTACATGCTCTGAGATTATGCATTCACAGTTGAATGTGATCTTTAGTTTATCACAGCATTTATCTTCTGTTCCAAGTTGAGCCTACCCTCATATCAGGTAAGTCATGTCAGTCTTTCAAGATATTGAATTAAGCACAGTGAATGATATAATGACTGTAATTATATCATTTCCCTAAGAAGTACAAATCAAGGACTTCAACAAAAATTGATTTATTTTTGTAATTTTGTGAATTTTTGATTTTTGATTTTTATTTTTTTGTAAATTTTGATTTTTACTCAAGGTTAACCATGCCGATTGATTGGACTAAGAATTCAAACCGACTTGGGTCAAATGCTTTAGTAAACAAATCAGCTAGCTGATTGTCTGTGTTAACCTGAATCAGCTTGATTAAACCTTTTTCAGCACAGTCTCTCAAAAAGTGATATCTAATTTCAATATGTTTTGTTTTTGAGTGCTGAACAGGATTGTTTGTTATGAAGACTACAGCAGTGTTGTCAATATGGATTGATGTTTGCAAGAAATTATAACCATAATCAAGCATCTGGTTTTGAATCCAGAGAACTTGAGAACAGCAAGCTGATGCTGTAATGTATTCAGCATCAGCTATCGATAGAGAAACATTGGTCTGTTTCTTGCACTGCCATGACACCAGTCTGGGACCAAGAAATTGACAACCACTAGATATGGAATTTCTGTTGAAATTTCATCCCTCGAAGTCACTGTCCGTGTATGCATAAAGATTGAAGTCTCCTTCCTTAGGATACCATAATCCGAGAGAAGGTTTGCCCTTAAGATATCTGAATATCCGCTTGACTGCATTCACGTGAGATTCTTTAGGATCTGCCTATCTGGCATAAACACAAACACCAAACATAACGTAAGGTCTAATTGCTGTTAAATACATGAGTGAACCAATCATGGATCGATAATGAGTCTGATCCACAGATTTGCCATCTGTGTCTGCACCAATCTTCACTTTTGTATCAACAGGAGTTCTAATGGACTGACAGTCTGCAAAGTGAAACTTCTTCAACATGGATTCCATATATTTTGACTGGTTGATGAAGATTCCACTGGATGTTTGTTGTACTTGAAGACCTAGGAAGAATGTGAGTTCTCCCATAGCACTCATCTGAAATTTTGAATGCATAAGATCTTCAAAGTCTTTGCAGAGTTGTTTGTTGGTGGAGCCAAATATGATATCATCCACATAAATCTGGACAAGCAACATCTCATTCCATTTTCTCTTTTTGAATAAAGTCTGGTCAATCTTCCCCCTTTCATAACCATGGTCAAGAAGAAAGGATGATAGAGTCTCATACCATTTCCGAAGGGCTTGATGTAAGCCATACAAGGCTTTGTCAAGCTTGTATACCCTGTGAGGGAAATCAAGATCCTCAAAGCCTGGTGGTTGACTCACGTAGAGTTCTTCAGAGATCTTTCCATACAAAAATGCACACTTTACATCCATTTGATAAGCTATGAATTTCATGGATGCAGAGTACGCAAGAAAGAGTCGTATGGCTTCTAATCTGGCAACAGGAACACCTCGTCATAATCTATTCCTTCTTCTTGTGCATAGCCCTGTGCTACCAACCTTGCTTTTTTGTGATGACAATCCCTCTGTCATTAGTCTTGTTTTTGTATAGTCATCTGGTGCCGATAGGGTATTGACCTTTGGGAAGATCCACCAATTGCCATACTTCTTGTTTCTTGAATTGTAGCAATTCTTCCTGTATTGCCTCAATCCAGCTAGTGTCTTGAAGGGCCTCTTTAATGTTTTTGGGTACAATTTGACACAGAAAACAAGAAAACAAATAGATGTTTGCAATACTTGACTTGTTTTGTGTCACCCGCTCGTCTAAATCACCAATAATGTTGGACACTGGATGATTCTTGTATGTCCTGGTAATTGGAATCAAATCACCAGCAATAGATACATCAAGATTGGAGACATTCAGATCATCCTGGTGAGAGGCATCTTGTGGAGGTGATGTGGGAGAATGATGAAAGGAATCAGAAGGATCAGCATCTTCGGCTTCAGCAGCACTTTGGATACTTTCATCATTTGAATTTCTGTTGTTTTCAACTGGAGCACATGCTGGTTCAGGGTATCTCACTTCAGTTAATGGTTCAGCAGAAGGAGAAGGCATTAAGCTATGATCAGCCTCAGTTGAAATACTTTGATGTTGAATACCTGGTCTCACAAGATCAGCTTGTAGAGGCACTTCCTCATTAGCTTGATTATCAAAAGAAGGTGGAATCATAGGAAAATCAGTTCTTCTATCCACTAAGCCAGAGGATCCTGCATTTGACAAGTTAAACTGATCAAAAGATCTTGTAAACGATTCAATATCAAACAACAAGTCAGGACCAATTGATGATTTGGGAAAAGAGTGCTCATTGAATTGAATGTTTGTGGATTCATCAATGATGTTTAATCTAGGATTAAACACCCGAAAAGCCTTTGAAACAGAGGAATATCCCATAAAGAATCCCTCATCAGACTTAGGAGTAAACTTTCCTAAATGGTTTCTGGTGTTCAATATTGAGACCGGACATCCAAATGACTTCAAAAATCCAATAAAAGGTTTTCTGTGAAAAAGAAGTTCATAAGGAGTTTTATTGTGTTCTTTAATTATCAGAGTTCGATTTTGCACAAAACATAAAGTGTTGACAGCTTCTGCCCAAAATGTAATGGGCAGTTTTACATCTGCCAGCATTGTTCGAGCTGCTTCAATTAGTGTTCTATTCCTCCTTTAAGCCACTCCATTTTGTTGTGGAGTCTGAGCTGCATTGAATTGATGAACAATGCCTTTGTGTGTGCAAAATGAACTAAGATCCTCATTTTTGAATTATGTCCCGTTATCACTTTTGATTGATTTTACTTTTAAATCAAGTTGACTTTTTATTTTTATGATAAAATCTTTTATTATTTGGAACACCTCGTTTTTATGAAGTAAAAAAGAAAACCCATGTAAATCGTGTAAAGTCATCTGTAATCACCAAACAATAGTGCTTCTTTCCAATACTCATGACATGAGTTGGACCAAAGAGATCCATATGAAGTAACTTCAAAGGAGAATTGTTTGTGTTCACAAGCTTTGGCTTATGTGAGGATTTATGTTGTTTTCCTTTAAGACATGCTGTACAGTGATCAACAAAATGAAATTCTTTTTGAGGCAAACCAATTACATGGTTTCCTTTGACCAATCTGTTCATGTTATTAAAGTTCGTGTGTCCTAAACGTCTATGCCAAAGTTGTGACTCATCAACAGATGCTTTAGACAAAGGACATGTCTCTTCAGACGGATGAGCAAAATTAAGGTTCAAGACATATGTATTATTCTTCCTCGGTGTCTTCAAGACAACCCATTCTTCAGGAATGTAGAATCCTGGTTTCAGAATGTATCAATGAGAGTCAGTGAAGTGAGTGGAATATTTCTTGTCATAAATCTAAGACACGCTGAGCAGATTGAAGTTCAGTTGCTTGCAGTAGTTCACTTTATCAAAGCTCAGCAGTCCATTTGTCACAGAACCTTCTCCTGTAATTCTACCATGTTGTGAATCTCCTCCAAATGCCACAGTAGTTCCTTGAACATGCTTGAAGTCATGAAGAAGGGAACTGTCTCCTGTCATGTGTCGGGAGCATCCACTGTCAACGTACCATAAGCTATTGGACCTGTATGAATGACCCTACAAGCACAAAAAGAACTAGTTAGAATGAGGAACCCAAGCCATAATGGTCATGGGTTGTCCCTTTGCATCAATCACTGTTACCTTTTGATATTTTCCACTTGTTTGTGTTTTAGAGGAGGATGATTTCAGCCCTTTTCTATTACTTCTTTGAAGTTTGATTTCATTAATTTCATCTGAAGTGTCAGAAGAGTATACAAATCTTTCCTTGTGATTTTTGTGTAAAGGTTGAACAGATTTTTGCTTGTCAAAAATCACTTTAATTTTATATTTTTGATGAGACTTCAGTGATTTGTTCAGGTTTGTTGGACTTTTGTTAAAATGACAGTTTTTTGTTGAGTGATTGTTCATGTCACAGATAGAGCAGTACTCAGTGAAGTAGTACTCATCTGTATTGTGATTGGTCATATCATAGAATTCACAATACATTTGATTGTCCTTTAATTTTGAAACAGAAGTCATATTAGTCTTTGGGGTGCCAACAGATTGTTTCATAATTCTGACTTGCTTTGTTTTTGTGGATTGATGCTGCTTCTTTTTGTATTGCCTTATTTCCCTATCAAATTGTTCTACCTATTCTTTGTTGAAAATATCAAACCCAATTCCTTGTCTGATATTTGATGAAGATGGTGAATCAGATTTCACTTTAGATTTTTGTACAAAAGTGGTTTTCCTTTTGGTGACTAAGGGAACTTTAGTTTTATCCTTGAATTTCAATGAAACCTTATTTGATTTGCTTGAATTTTTTGGAGATATGATCTCATAATCAGATCTGCTTTCAGCAGATGGTTTCACTGAGCATTCAGCAGTGTGATTCACTTTAAGATTTTGAGGAATAAATTTTACAAAAGGCATAATTGGTTTGACTGGGCTGTTTGGTTTCTTGATAACCACAGGTTTGTCTGAGCACTCTTTGATTTTGATAGGATGACCCAATCTGATTTTATCCTCATCAGTTTTAATGTAAACACCTTTTTTTTTGAGGATTTGTTGTTTGAGAAATCATTGATTTAGTTTCAATAATTTTAGATTCTTTTGTATATAATTGAGTAAGTGACTCAGGCATAACAGTGTAGTTATCATTATATGGAGGAGGACAAGTTTTGTAGCCTATCCCAGTCTATATCTTTAGTCATAACAGTTGCTCAGCTTTTGATTTGGTCAACAATTCAGTTAACCTCTCATTTTCAGCCACAAGTGTGTACTTTTCACCATGGAGTGTTTCCATGTCAGACAACAGAGATTTGATTTTAACTTCATAAATTCTCATTTCTTGTTTTAACATCTCTGATTTCACATTTTCTTCTCTTATTTTATTAGCCAATTTGTGATTGTGTTCCCTGTACCCCTGTACTTCTAGAACACATTTTTCAGAATATAGATTGGATTTTACCTCAGATGGCATTGGAGTTGGTCCTCCATTGATATGTGCCATAAGTGCATGATTCTGAAACTGTGGTTGGACTTCCTCAGCATACAAGCTTCAATCACAAACTCCATCTTGTCTGATGACAAATGCATTGGAAGTTTGTTGATTACTTCCTTGAGATTGATGAGTCAGCAGAGGTTGTCTTTGCTGAATTGGCTGTTGCTGATTCTGCTGCTGGTGTAGATGAATGTTGCTTGATTGAAAGTTGGTATTGTGTTGAGATGAATGCTGGCCATATGTGGGTCTTTGAAAGTTGGTGTTGCTTCTCCTGGGAGATTTACATTCTCGAGAGAAATGACCAGTCATTCCACAGTTAAAACACTTAACCTTGGATTTTTCATACCGCAGCTTGGTATTCTCATCAAGACTTAGTTTCTTCCCTTTACGAAAGAACTTCTTTGCTCTCATGGCAATCATGGCCATCTGCCATTGTAAATCCATTTCTTTAACATCATCAGGATCCATCTCTTCCAGATCCTCTTGAATCAAGTGTGCTGATGTGAGTCTCCCCCCAAGATAAGCTTCAAAGCTAGCTATAAAGGCATTGTAAGTAGCCTTCTATTCTTCAGATCTTTGATCATTGGGTATACTGCAGGGTGTTACTGTGGGCTGAGCAGAAGATGGGGTTTATGTTGTTGAGCAGCACAGAATCCAGTTGTCTTTGAATGGTCACCAGTTGAGAGAAAGTCATCTTCTTCAATCACAAATGCATTCTCAACAGAATGAGTTTCTGATGGAAATTTGTAAGCTTCAATGACTTATGGTCCACTGAGATTTCTACTCCTTTCATCCAACTCCAGAGCCTCAATTTTTGCAATCATGATATCCAAGCTTGTACTCTCTAAATCAAGGGTATTCTTTAACATAGTAACATTTTGATTCCAGCTTTCTGATATACTGTGCAGCATTTTCTTGTTCATTTCCTTCTTTTTGTAATTGACCCCCATGATTTCAAGATCATTTACAAGTTGAAAAAATCTATGAAGTTGTCTTGAAATTGACTCTCCTTTGGTGTGATGAAAAGTTTCATATTGGTTTATCAGCTTATCCTTGTTAATTTCAGTCACTTCACTACTTCCTTCACACATGATCTGTAGAGCATCCCACACCCCCTTAGCAGTTCTTTATTTTTCTAATCTTTTTAGAACATCAATTTTCAGTGCTTGTGTAAGGATGGAATAAGCTCTAAGATCAATCTTGATTTTCTTATATTCTTCATCATCAAGAGTTAGATTGGGATCCTCAATAGGATTTCTTGTAGTTTTGTACTGAGCAGCTTGATCAGCATTTAAAGACAGTGGAATATAGGGACCTTTGCAAATAGATATCCAGTAGTCAGGATCTACACCTGAAATGTAGTTTCTAAAACGAATTTTCCACTGCTTAAACTTAGATTTGTGTTTAAGCAGAGGAAGTTTAGAAGCATGCCCAATTTCAGAAAGATTATGAGAGTCCATGTTAGGTAAACTGATTTTAACTTGGTTGAGTAAGGTTTTAAGTTGATTTTAAGTTTGAGCAGTGAGTTGTTCCCTAAATTTTCTGTTCATAGTCTTCACCAGATCTGTTACGTTCAGATCTGTTAGCCGGAAGGAGTTCTATGTTTTTGTTGTTTGTGAGTGTGAAGGTTTGTCAACAACAGATCTGTATGGTACCACTTCTTTATGTTCAATTTCAGTGTGTATGTTTATCAAAAGTATAGATCTTGCTGATAAACAACTCAGTCTATAGTTCAATCTATTTTCACACAAAATCTGAGAAGATTCTGTGATGAATTCAAGAGCCGAGGCTCTGATACCAATTGACTGGGTTTGAGAATGATATTCTCGGTTGATGTGACTCAACCTAGGATCGAATATGCAGACTGAGTCAGTAATATAGTTGCGGAATCACTATATTACAGAACAGATGAATCTGAAATAAATGTTTGAGTAAATGCAGTACATGAATACAGAAGTCACAGATGTATAATATTGATGTTATAACTATTAAAGACCAAAAAAACTTACAAAGTTAGGGTATGTAGCCCAATTTATAGGCATACACATAATCTGTACAAAAGACTAAACTAACCCTGATCTATACAAGAGAATCTAGTCTAAGTACAAAATAAGTAAAAACATTGTAAGTTGTTCATCTGCATTAGTTCATGCGGATGAACAAGTCTTCATCAGCATTAGTTGTCTTGTAATCAGCATTAACTTAGTTAATCTGCATTAGTTTATGCGGGTGAACAAGTCAGCAGCATTTGATCAGCATGTTTGCTCACCCGCATTAGTTTATGCGGATGAACAAGTCTTGGCCGCATTTCCTTTTGTTCATCCGCATAAACTAATGCGGGTGAACACTTGTCAGCATTTCTTCAGTTCATCTACATGGACAAATACGGGTGAACACTTCTTGTTCAGCATTTCTTATCTTTATCTGCATTTGTTAATGCGGGTGAACAAACACTTGTCAGCATTTGTTCACAAGTTATCTGCATTAACAAATACGAGTAGTCTATACTTAGTCTTTTTCTGTCTTCTTGGTCTTCTGTAAATGATGTCTTTTGTAATCTTCTGTTGTCTTCTGTTAATGATGTTATCCAACCAGAACAACCTCCAACCACCTCTGAAGTTGGCAAGTATGATCTTTTCAGGGTCTAATAGTAGATTTCTGTTGTCTTCTGTTAATGATGTTATCCAACCAGAACAACCTCCAGCCACCTCTTAAGTTAGAAAGTATGATCCTTTCAAGGTCTAACAGCTTCAAAAAGCTCACCATCTTCTGTCTATCAGTAGATTTCATCATGTTTGCTTTGAAAGTGGCTCTTGACTTTGCAGCCTCTTTCCTCATCTTCCTCTTTGCAGCCTTTTGCTCTTTTTGCACTTGTTGCTCAAGCTGCTTGAGATATTCAAATTCAATGTAGTCATATGGTAAAGGAAGAAGGTCTCTGCCTGATAGAGACCTGTGGCACTCAGGTAGGTGATCATGTTTTGTTTGTCTTCGTCCCTATCTACTTGAGTTTGTTGCTCAGTAGCCACAGTCTCTGTCTCAGAACTTTCCTCAACTGGGGAGAGGGTAGGAGCTTTGTAGATTCTTTTTCTCTTTCATTCTTCTTTGATCTTGAGAAGCAGTTCTACTGTCCTCAGCTTTCTTCCTCTCCTTAGACACTTCCATGTCGGCCAGTTCATTTAATTCATCCAAGGGGAGAGAGATGAGTTCATCAATATTATAGTTATTGAACCCCAAATAATTCAATCTGGCTTCCCTTAACTTATCATCTTGAGTACTTGGCCTGGGGGCAGCCCTGATTGTAGCTTCTATGAAGCCAGGGATCCTACTTGAACTCTCTCCCCTTTCCTTCCTCTTCTTCTCTCTCTTCTCCTCCTCAATCTCCTCAGGAGTCATCTTCCTTTTCCCTTTTTCACTTACAAGCCTATGTGACTCAGGGTGGAGAGAGCTTTGGCCTTCATTTCTTGGTCCTGCACTTAAGCTCTAGCCAGAGAAAGGCTGTGAGCACCTTCACCAGCTGGTGCCTCACTGAGCGTAATAGGTGCTGAGGGTGCGGAAGCAGCCCTAGTCTCAAGGTTCATAGGCTCAACATCTGGGCCTTCAGCCAAGGTTTCCCCTTTGAACCTAATCTTAGGGTCCACCTCAGCATCCAGTTGACCAATAGTCTTGCGTGCTAGCCTCTGTCTATATAATCAGGTCCAGCTTGAACTCTTCAAGCACCCTTTGTTGAATCCTATCAGCTAACCTTACAGCTTGCCTGTTTTGACTTGGGTTGGCAATTAGGAGATCAACTAGATAGATGCTCTCAAAGTATCTTAGGTTATAAAAGTTGAAGATCTCTTGTTGACTCTAAGACCTAGAGATTACCAAGGCTCTCCTTTCTTCATCATACCTCCATCCTATTATTGGATTCTTAGCAGGGTGAGATGGAGTAGGCATAGCCCTTGGTATACCCTCCTCAAACAAGCTTTGAATGAGTAAGCCCACATCAATGTGAACATGAGGAGATTGTTGAGTATGGACAACAACAAGTGAGGGTGGTGAGTCCTCCATGTCCATACTCTGAGAGGAACTCCCAGGTTCTGTGATTTTAAGTAAGACTTTCTCCCCCTTTTTGGTAGCATCACCCTCTTGCACAAGGGAGCTAGGAGTTAGGTCCACCACATCCACAGGTTCTTGTGGGCCTGGTTGAGTCCTCTGGATGGGTCTCCCAGCTAACTTGCCCTTGAGATCGGCAATCTCAAGTTGCTGGGCATTGACCCTTCTTTGTAAGGTAGTCACCTGAGATTCTAGGTGACTAACCTTGAAAACTAAATAGGTGCAAATTTGGATAGTTTGTGCGCCTTTAGTTGCAGACTCCCCTCATCTTCATCAAAAGAATCATAGGGGGTTGAGAGAATAGGACTAAGGTCTTTTTCCTTATCACCAGCTTTAGTTTCTTGGCTTTTGGTTTTCCCCTGCATACTGACAGCTTCAAAAGAAGTGTCAATGGGCTGGGTTGCCATGGTTCAGGTCTAAATGATGTAATCATTTACAAATGTTAGAGCCTCTTCCATATAGGCCTCCTGAACAGGTTCAGGGAGGTCCACCTTAGTTGTGGGTGGATGATATGGGCTAGATATAGGAGATTCAGGAGCACTCATCTCTCCTTTTGTAGGGGTAGAGAAGAGAGACTCATGGTACTCACTGAATCCTATATCTTCATCATCATAGAATTCAAGGTTTGGTATTGGTTGGTTGAGGTCAAGCGGCTTGGTATGGTAACTTTCCTTTGAAGGTTAATCACTAGAGTTTTGAGACTCTGAGTGAAAGCTTAAGGCTGGGGTTGTGAGCTCATCAGGCTGAGCATAAGGAACCTTAGCACTGATCATATAAATAATAGGTGTGGTTTGCTCCTTAGGAGAAGTAGGAGCTCTAGTGTCCACTTCTTCCTACATGATTGGTGATTTGGGGGCCTACTCAATATGAGTAGACTGAGTAGGGGTTCGTTTGGATTTTCTTTGGTAGGTGATGGTGATTTGTGGCTGTGTGGGGGTTGTAGATGTAGAAGGTGCGGCTTCAACATTGGCTTATGCTGCCAAGTTGTCACCTTGAGCAATGAGCTCTAACATTTTTGGGACCAGGGCTGTTTCTACCCCTGAGAAGCCAACAATGGGCTTTCTCATTGTCTTGAAGATGTCAGGCTTCATCTGTCCCAATTTAAGAACATTACATGTTCCCCTTAACTGTGAGCCCAGTTCACAGTTAAGAATGTATTAAACATATCTAGAGAACATATTATATTCTAAGGAGTCCAAGTTTGCAAGTAGATTTGTATATACAAATTGAGAATACCTGAACATGACCCCTTGAACCATTCCTTGGACTATGTAGGAAAGGTCTTTGGGAATTTGGTCCCAACCTCTATGTTTGTTTGATAGGGAGTGGATAACCACATGGAGGATGTACTTCCACTTGGATGAGACCTTTCCTTTTCTGAAGGTTCTTACCGAGAAGTCCCCTTCATAGCCCATCTGCCGGAATGAGTTGTTAACAACAGACTTAGGGAAAGACAAGCCACACTCTTCATCATCCAGCCTTAGATGAGAGTAGATGGTGGCTGGAAATGATGAATACTGTCCTCCCCTGCACTGTGGAAGACAGCACCTTCCCATCATCCAAGATGACCTCTTGGCAGGTCCTCCAGAACTCCCAAAGTTGATCTTCATATAATGGAGGGTCGATTGTGATAGCGGTGAGGAAGTTGGTTAGAGACAAGAAGCGGCAAACGTCTGAGAAACCAGGATTTAGGGTTGAATCTTAAGGTGAAAAAAGATAAGGACAAAGTCGCTTTATGGGTGAATTTAGGGTTTGAATCTTGTAGATGAAGGAGAAAGTGAAAGTGGGGAACCGTTGTACGAATATATATATATATATATATATATATATATATATATATATATATATATATATATATATATATGATATAGATTTCAGACAAAGTTAATGCAAACGAATAAACATTGAAATCCAAATGTTGGTCCCACCTCTGAAAAAGTGCCCAAAAATGTAGTTTTCTTGGAAGTCGAAAATCTTCCGAAGGTAATTTGTCTTCGGAAGTTTTGAGAAAACTTTCGAAGCCAATTTGGCCTCGAAAGATATTCCTTAGCTTTCCAAGGATTTTGATTCGGAAGGAAAAATTACTTAGAGTATTTTTACTTCTTAGATAGATTTTGCTTCGGAAGATATCAAATATCAAAAATCTTATTCAATGACAGAATAAAGCTTTCGAGACTTAATTGCTATCAGAAGAAAATAGTCCTTCAATACATATAAGTACTTGGTGACAAACATAAGCTTCGAAAGATATATCAAAATTTCTTCCGAAGGTTAATTCCTCATAAGTATTTATTTGTTTTGAAGACATAATTTTCTTTCGAAGACATAATTTTCTTCCAAAGACAACTTGATATCTTTCAAAGGAAAATATATCTAAAATTCCCAAAATCCTAAGGGATATCATTTTGAAAAATTTATTCCAAAGTAAACAGGGATAATATGGTGATGATATAGACAACTTAAGATACACATATTATTAAAAATAATCTTGAGTTTAGTTTAAGAAAAATTCTACTAAAAGTTAATCATCCTAATAGTTAATACAAGATATTTAAATCTCTGCTCATTAAAAGCTTTAGTGAACAGATCAGCATATTGTCCATTTGTGTTAACTTTAACTAGTTTTATCAATCCTTTTTCAAAATTATCTCTAATTAAATGATACATGATATTGATGTACTTTGTCTTTGAGTGTTGTATAGGATTCTCTGTAATAAAGATAGCACTGTTGTTGTCTATGTGGATGGGAGTCTCCTTGAAGTTGAATCCATAGTCTAGCCTCTGATTCTGAATCCAAAGCACTTGAGCACTGCAGCTTGCAGCAGTAATGTATTCAGCTTCAGTAGTTGATGTAGATACACAGGATTGTTTCTTGCATTGCCATGAGACTATCCTTCCACCAACAAATTGACACCCCCCAGATGTAGAATTTGTAGTCATATTGCAGCCACCATAGTCACTATCTGTATATGCATATAGATTGAAGTCAGAATTCTTTGGATACCAAATGCCTAGTTTAGGTGCACCTTTAAGATATCTAAGAATTCTCTTCATAGTAACCAGGCATGACATCTTGGGTTTGGCTTGATATCTTGCACAGATACATGTAGCAAACATGATATCAAGCCTGCTGGTAGTGAAGTACATAAAAGACACAATCATAGCCCTATATAGATGTTCATCAACATACTCCTCCTTAAGTTCTGGTCCTAGAGAGTGGTTTTTGGCTATGGGTGTCTTAGCAACCTTGCACTCAGTCATATGAAATCTGGTAAGTATGTCTTGCACATACTTTGACTGATTTATGAAGATGTCATTGTCAACCTTCTTCACTTGAATTCATAGAAAGAAATTGAGTTCCCCCATGACACTCATTTCAAATCTATTCTTCATCAGTTTCTCAAAGTCTTTGTAGAGCTTCAGATTAGTTGACCCAAAGATAATGACATAAACTTGAACCCATCAAGTCATTTTCTATTCCTTTGATGAAGAGTGTTCCATCAATAGTACCTCTCTTGTATTCATGTTAACAGAGATACCATGATAGCATCACATACCACTTCCTTAGAGCTTGATGTAGCCCATAGAGAGCTTTGTCAAGCTTGAACATAATCAGGATGATCTGATTCTGCAAAACTAGGTGGTTGTTTGACATACACCTCCTCATCAATCACCCCATATAAGAAGGCACACTTGACATCAAGTTGGTAGACCTTGAAGTCCTTGGATGCATCAAAAGACAGTAATATACTAACAGCTTCAAGTCTTGCTACAAGAGCAAAAACACCTGTGTAGTCAATCCTTTCTTCTTGTGTGTACCCTTGAACAACTTGTCACACCCCAACCGATCGTAGAAACATCGGGGCGCGAGAAGTGATAGATTGTTCAAAGACATCATAGCACTAAAGTGATAATAAATTAAGATTTGAATTTCATTTCCATTCATCAACATAACATTACAATGTTTCAAATAAACATCCTACAATTTTGAGGAATACAAGTCTAAAACAAACATAATAAAATGATAGATTTGGTGTGTTTCTAAGTCCACCTAATTGAATTTATTGATAAAGCTTCAAGCATTTCCTGCAACATGTATAAAATATTGGTCAACATATGAATATGTTGGCGAGCATAACAGTTTGAATACATAGCATAATAGTGAGCAAAAATCTCAATTCAACATGGATAAACTATACTAAAGTTTGTACATTGCTAGCATGCAAAGCTAATAATCAAACTAAAGTGTCCACTAGCATAATCTTAGCATTAAAAATAACCAAGAGCGTAAAGATTGAATAACTTAGCAAAGTAACAATACTTGTATGAGTCTTGTAATACTGACTTGAGAAGTAATATATACAAGTATCTTGAAAACCACACTTGTGTTCTTGTGTTCTTGTTAACTTATTATATTACTTGTGAATTCAGTAGAGATTCTGCTTTATCAAACCTGGGTGATCTTAAGTGAGTTTGTGAGTTAATCTTGTGTTGTGAGATAAACATTGATTCTACAGTTTTGTTAAGCTTATGGATGGATTACTATTGAAAGAATTCGTCTTTTGTGATCTTTGAATGTGTATGTGACAACCCTGATTTTGGGTATAGAAAATTTTTTTTAGAAACCTTAAGGGGCCACATAATGATCACCCAGGAGGCCCATGAATTAGGCACAACATGATTAGACTACAAACCATATGTACACACACCACAATGGGCTTGTGCCCATCATACTTTAAATGGGCCGCTGGGCCACAAAGCTAAATGGGCTTGACCCACAAAACCCTAATGGCCATTGGACCACGTCATGATATTGTTCGTGATCTATCGATCCTGATGGGCCATGGGCCCGATGTTTAGCAAAATTAGTGACATTTAGACTTTTAATCATCAAGTGATTATAGATAAACCTTACTAGTTAGCAATCAAAATTTGGCATGATCAAGTGAGCAAATTAATCAAATCCGTATATTGGGTAACTAATTAAAGAAAATGTATGAACCCAATCATGTGAATTACCAAAACTAAATAGTAAATAATAAATAAGGAGTATAATTTATAAAAGCATTAAAAATAACTTAAAATTTAAAAACACTTGCAAGATAAGAACTTTATAAAACTAATAAGAACATTTAGAAAAATTGTTCATAAAGTCTTGGATATTAAAGTTAAGTAATAAATAGTAAATCCATAAGTTTAAAATCAAAAACATATAAAGATTTATAAAAGCTTCTTCCATCAACTAAACACTAAATAATATGTTACTACCCTTAATTATTTAAAACTAGTGAACAAACCATCTAACAAATAAAACTAGCAATATTACTAATACCACCATTATTAATATGTATACCTACTACCACCTTAACTTCAAACACATGTAAGCACACACACTCGTATATATACATGCACCCATGCATACATACGGATGCATACCCACACACCCGTATACACATACATATATACATAAACACACGACACACATGCATATACATATATATACATACGTACGGTACACACATATACATACACATACACATGTCAAACAAGACACCCTCCCATGAATGTACACATGCATGCATATGTACAACATATACATACACATCACCCCTTACCTAACAAGCAAGCTATATAGCTTGTGTTTTGCAAATCCTATAGATTCCACCTAGTAGATCTACAACCTAGCAACCACCTCACCTCCAACCCAATCAAAACCCTTGCATGGCATAGATGACCCACAATCTTGACATATCTTGAAAACTTAACAAATTGACCAAATCTTCCTTAGATCTAGGCATGATCTTGTGTTGATCAAGAAAGTGGGACCCAAACCCCCTCCCCAGCACTCTCTCGGCCGAACCCTACCTATACCACCACCTCCACATTCATTTCAAACTACAATCCCCTCTAAACACTCTTAACTTCCTCTTACTCTCTTGCACCTCCAGCCATTTTGAAGCCAAGGAGCAGCCTAAACTTGAGCACCATCAACCCCAACAAGTTAAGGTAAACTTCACTTGAACACACACACACACACCTTTAAGTTCACATCTTCCATTTCATTGATCTTGTAACCTGAACTAACCTACTATTTTGAACAGCCTTCTCTCATTATTCCAAGTTCATTAAACAGCCCACACACTCATCTCACCCTCTTCTCACGACAAGGTAACTAGTTCCTACCTGAAAACGCATGAAACATCACATTTCGTCACGTTAGTGACACGACTAACCCCATGACACCCCCAACTCCTTATGAAACCTTTAAACAATTCAATTTTTGGTAACTAAAATATACAAAAGCTTTCCCAAAACTTTATTTGATCACAAGCACTGTTTTGGTAAGTTTCACACACCCGAAAACTTGGTTTTTATGAAAATATAAAAGTGTACTATAAAGTATAAAAATTATGATCTAAATGCTTCTGGAAGTTTAATGAAACCATCTCATGTTATAAATAAAGTTTCATAACTAAAACTCACGTATTTCACATTTTTTGAAGAATACAAAATTTTAAAAACAGGTATTTTTGAGAAAAATAAAAGAAAATAGGAAGGGGGCCTATGTAATAAAATTAAGGGTTTATTTAGAATATATTTATTAAGTAAAATATTTGGGAAGGAAAAAAATCACGTTAGAATGTTTAGTAATTCAAAACCAAGACTTAACGGACACTTAACGGAACTAACCGGTAAACTTAACGGAAATACCAAATATGCATACAATCCAAATGTACAAAATTTCAGTGGACTCATAATGATAAGAAATGTCATGAAATTAAATTTTATAATTTATACAGTTTATTTACTTGAAAAATGAAATTATAAAAGTTATTTATGTTAAAATGATAAAACAAATTACATGAAAACAAGTCTCTGAGCTAAAACCAAGAAACCTCTAGAACCAAAAAGGAATTCAAATTATATTGAAGTATTATATGACCAAATCTTGACCCAAGTCAACCCAAAACCCAAATAATATAAGCTAGTTAACGCCTCACAAAAATAATATAATAATAAAATACATAAAAATTGTTAGACTAAGAAAATTGATATTTTACAGTAATTTATAACCCTCAAACTCAAAGAACAACTTAAAATTTAGTAAACCAATAACCTTAAAAATACGATATATAACGCGCTCGAAATGCGACCCGATACGAGTTTAAAAACCCCATAATTAACTCATCAACCCTATGAACAAAACCATACTATTGCAGAGGCTAAATAACACTCTAAATAAGTTATAACTAAAAGTAAACATTATTTGAACCGCTTAACAACCTTAATTATGAAAACCCTAAATTCCTCTTTCACAAAACACCTAACCTAAAAACAGGCCCTATAACCTGTTAAGAAAGACCAAGAGACATAAATATTAATTAATTTTGGTAACCCAGATCACTTAAAACAATAAAAGTTACTATAGTTAGTAAAAGTGCCAAATTCCAAACTTTAGGAGTGAAAGTGGCAATTTAGCAAAGTTAAGGGACCAAACTTGCAAACTAAAGAAACGTTACTATTTTAGAACCAAATATTACTCATAAGCACTATTATAATCTGAAATCATGATGTAATAACCCAAATATAATCAAACACCACATTAAGACTCCAAGACTTCAAAATTTGTATTAAATTACACATACGTAATGTAATCACCTACTCGGGTAGGATAAACCAAAACTATAGGGGTTGGGCTTAGTTAACTGATTAAGATAAAACTAATTCATATGAAACAAACCTAGGAACATTGCCGGTCGGTAGAGCATTAGATCTTGAACATCCACTTCAAGAAGTAAGCTAAGGTGAGTCTCATAACCCCCTTTTTACTTAAACTATTTTGGGGTGGAATATACATTCTTGCAAATCATTATTATAATGCAATGGTTACTTCTCTTGTCTCTGAATGTGAGCACAATCATTAACTCTTTTGGGAGCCGTGTAATTTGTGGATAGTACTATTTGAGGAATCCCCGCACACAATGGGGCCATAGGACAGGGAAACCCCCCATTGAGATTTAATAATCATTGTGTCACAAATTAGTGCAGATTATATAATCTTACCAGGGCACACTTAAGACCATAACAATAAGGGATATGGGTTAGGGGATGTTCCAGCACTCGGGAGGGTAACCTGGGTCCAGGTTTGATTGTGATACTTTCTTTTATGCATCGTTACCATTGTTATCTTATTTTATGAATTGTGATAAGTCTTGTGTCATAAACCTATGAGCTCACTAACATTATGTTGACGTATTTTGGGTGTGTATTTTAGGAGAAGATCGATTTTACCAAATGATCATGGATAGGAGTTGACTTAGTCAGACAATTTGGAGTTTAGCCACCACCCTATTTAATTATTAACTTTTGAGACAAATTAACTTAAACTTAAGTATTTTGGATTAGACAATATTTAACTAGTTTTTGTATTATCATGAATGTCACGTAGGCAATGGATGTTTGGGTGAAAATTATTTAAGTAACGTTATTTTCCGCTGCATTGTGTTGATATCAGTCAGTAACAGCCAGTCCCAGTCAAGGGGGCGTGACAGTGTATGCGTATTGATTTTATATCCTATGCAAGAATCTTATCCCTCTTATGTGTAACACCCGAAAATTTATTAAAAGGAAAAGAAAAGAAGAGTAAAAAGAAGGAAAAGTGAAACATTTCAAAGTAAAGGGGGTTAAAGTGTGTAAGTGGCAAACTTGTTTATTATGGGTTCAAAAAGTAGGGGATGGCCGCCACACCCCCATTTCACCATTCTACTGTCGGCTGCAAGAAGGGAAGAAGAAGTTTCAACCGGATTTTTTGTGTGAGAAGCTAAAATTCTCCTAGAGGTGAGGTTTTCTTGTATTTTCTGCTCGGTTTTCAGCTGTGTTCAAGCTGCTGGACCGATTCTTACATGTTTCTTGTGTTGGCTACTTGTTTCGGTGTGTTTAGGTGCTAGAACTCCAGTTTGCTCTCGGTTTGAAGAAGTCTTACTCGAAAGCTATTAGAGGTGAGTTCTAGATCCCCTATTTTACTTGTTTTAAACTAGTTTGGGGCTCATGTGTATATTAACTGCAGTTTTGCAACCGTAACATGAATTTTTGTGTTTGTGTCTGAATTGTGTGCGATGTATGTTCTGAATGTCTTCTTCGAAGTTGTATGCTTTGTTCTAAGTGTGCTGCATGATAGATCTATGTTATGAGTGTGTTAGAACAAGGATTTGGAACTGGTGGAATAGTCTAAGTAATGTGTTCATCCGCATTTGCATTTGATTCATCCGCATTTGTTGGAGTTCATCCGCATTTGCTGAACATTCAACCGCATTGGTTTTATGTTCAATAGTTAAGCATTCTTGTTCATCGCATTTGTATGTGTTCATCCGCATTTGCATTTTATTCATCCGCATTTGTTGGAGTTCATCCGCATTTGCTAAACATTCAACCGCATTGGTTTTATGTTCAATAGTTAAGTACTCTTATTCATCCGCATTTGTATGTGTTCATCCGCATTTGCATTTTATTCATCTGCATTTGTATATGTACATCCGCATTTGCTGGTCTCCATCCGCATTTGCTGAACTTCAACCGCCTTGGTTTTATGTTAAAAAGTATAAGTCTTAGTTCATCTGCATTAAGACTTGTTCATCCGTATTTGGACTTGTTCATTCACAATTGGACTTGTTCATCCGCATTGGTTCATCCCCCATATCTTTAAACGCTTAGAATATTTTCTGAGATATGCCATCCGCATTTCTTTGGACCCTTAGGATTTTTCTGGAATCTTGGGAAATAGAATGTAATGTTAAGTTCTGAAATGTTTTGGTGGTTTATGCCTGTTGATGTTATGTATGATTGTGGGCTGTTGTTGATGTTCTTTATTACGTATTATTATGTGACTTTATATGGTGTGTTAATATTCTTATACGTGAAGTGTTATCATAATAAAAGTGAAAGATGAAGTTAATGGAAGTGGAACATAATTAATGAATGAAAGATTTGCAAGCCATGCAAAGGAGGTTCACAACTCAATGAGGTAGTTGTCTGCTCAACTGTGTGCGGTTTAGCAAACCCTTAAAAATGCGCACAGGGGTCTAATCTTTGTGATTGACCATGATGGGATCCTTGTCGCGTACCCCAGTACTGTGTCAGCTTTTTAGCATGACGTGGGGGTTTATTGATAAACCCCGGCACAGTACCAGCTTTTTAGCATGACGTGGGGGTATGGCATGTGACAGGATCCATATAAGAAAGTGGAACGATGTTGATAAATGAAAGAACGAATGATGACGAATGACGATGAAAGATAATATATGAATATTATCTAAATGTACATATGATGTGTGACGACGGATGAAAGTAAAGGATATTTTTATATAAACGAAGTATTTTATTTATAAAACTAGAACCCACACAGCAACGCTAACTTTTTATATGCACTTTTAGTTGGCAGGTAATGATGTTGCTGAGGATGGTACGGGGGTGAAGCTACTTGACAAGCGAAGACTGGCATCCATCTCATGCAAATATAATATTATTGTTTTGTAATGCAACTAAATATTCATGTAACACCCGAAAATCTGTTTAAAATAAAGAAAAGAAAAGTATCTTGAATGAAAGGATAATGGGCACAAGTGGAAGGGGGTAAAGTGTACAAAGTACAAAACCTTATCATTATATGGTTTAAAAAGGCATGGCCGCCCCTGCCACCACTTTTCTATTTTGCTTTTCGGCTGGAACAAGAAAGAAGAAAGACGAGCTGAAGTTTCATCGATTTCTTGAAGAGAAGTTGTGATTTTGCTTAGGTGAGTATTTTCTGGTGTAATTGGTTCGGTTTCAGCTGAATTTTCAGCTTGTGGATAGATTCTTATGTGCTCTTTGTGCTTGGTTTTGTGTTGTGGTGTGTTTAGGTTGTTTGAACTCTTTGTGCCCTCAAGTTCGGTGGAGTTTTGCTTGAAGGCTGCATTGGGTTTGGCGGGCCACTACAGACCGTTCATCCAAGACTTCTCCAAGATAGCTTCACCATTGACCAAATTGACCCGTAAGGATGTGAAGTTCGTATGGGGTCAAGTGCAGGAGAATGCTTTCGAATAGTTAAAGGAAAGGTTGACTCAAGCCCCTGTCTTGACGTTACCAGAAGGGAATGAAGACTTGGTGGTCTATTCCAATGCTTCTTATTCGGGATTGGGTTGTGTGCTGATGCAGCAGGGAAGGGTCATAGCCTATGAGTCCTAACAATTGAAGATCCATGAGGCTAACTATCCCACTCATGACCTGGAGTTGGCGGCTGTGGTTTTTGCATTAAAGATTTGGAGGCACTATCTGTACGGGACGAGGTGCACCATCTTCACTGATCACAAAAGTTTGAAGTACTTTTTCGAGTAGAAAGATCTAAACATGAGACAGAGAAGATGGTTAGAGTTGATGAAGGATTACGACTGCGAAATCCACTATCATCCGGGTAAGGCGAATGCGGTAGCCGATGCCCTCAGTCGAAAGGAAAGGTCGGAGCCGATTCGGGTAAAGGTTTGCCAGCTGGTTATGACGCCGGATGTTTTGGGTCAAATCAGGGAATTTCAAGATGAGGCATTAAAGGATGATAAGATCAACTCCAAACGAATGAAGGGGCAGGTGATGGAATTGAGGGAAAACACCCTTGGCGTGAAAACCCGCTTCGGGCGGATGTGGATTCCTCGTTATGGGGAACTAAGGGGTAGGATCATGGATGACGCTCACAAAACACGATATTCCATCCATCCTGGTGCTTCAAAAATGTATCATGATCTGAAGAAGGATTATTAGTGGCCGGGGATAAAGCATGGCGTGGTGGAGTACGTGAGTAAGTGCCTAACCTGTTTGCAAGTGAAGGCGAAACATCAGAAATCATACGAGAAGATCCAACCTTTGGATGTACCCGAATGGAAGTGGGAACAAATCACTATGGATTTCATCACAAAGTTGCCTCGCACTGCGAGAGGATGTAATACCATTTGGGTGATCGTAGACCACCTGACGAAGAGTGCACACTTTTTACCGATCCGAGAGTCGTACTCGTTGAAAAGGCTGGCAGAGCTATTTATCAAGGAGATCGTAACTCGTCATGGTGTGCCGGTGTCTATTGTTTTCGATAGGGACACCCGGTTCACGTCCAAGTTCTGGAAGAGATTTCATGATGCCATGGGACGAGGTTACACATTAGCACAGCTTATCACCCTCAGACAGACGGTCAATCAAAACGGACCATCCAGACCTTGGAGGATATGCTCCGGGCATGCATTATTGACTTTGGTGGAAGCTGGGATGAACACCTACCGTTGGCAGAGTTCTCCTACAACAACAGTTATCACGCCAGTATAGGCATGCCACCATTCGAAATGTTGTATGGGAGGAGAGGCAGAACCCCAGTGTGTTGGGGTGACATTGGTCAGAAAGAGTTGGGAGGCGTCGAGATCATGGAAGCCACGTTGGAAATGCTAGAAAGGATCAAGGCTTTTATGAAGGTGACCAAGGATAGGCAAAAGTCGTACGCTGACAAGAGGCGTAGGCCGATCGAATTCCAGGTGGGTGATAAAGTGATGCTAAAGGTTTCACCCTGGAAGAGGATCATTTGATTTAGAAAGAGGGGTAAGCTGAGCCCGAGATATATAGGACCTTTCCAAATCATTGTACGTGTAGGAGAGGTTGCCTATAGGTTGGAGCTACCCGATGAGTTAAGTGGAATTCATCCAACATTCCATGTATCTCATTTGAGAAAATGCCTAACTGATGAAGATATGGTTGTACCACTAGAAGACATTAAAGTGGATGAAGGCTCAACTATGTAGAGCAATCAGTGGCAATCATTGACCGAAAGGAGAAGAGATTACGAAATAAAGTGGTTCCACTGGTACTGGTGCTGTGGAGGCACAGGAAGAGATCTGAGTCTACGTGGGAGACTGAGGATGAGATGAGACAACATTACCCATAGTTGTTTGAAGAATGACAGGTTTTGGGGACGAAACCTCTATAAGGGGGGTGGACTTGTAACACCCGAAAATCTGTTTAAAATAAAGGAAAAGAAAACTATCTTAAATGAAAGGATAATGGGCACAAGTGGAGGGGGGGATAAAGTGTACAAAGTACAAAACCTTATCATTATATGGTTTAAAGAGGCATGGTCTCCCATGCCACCACTTTTCACTTCTGCTTTTCGGCTGGAACAAGAAAGAAGAAAGAAGAGCTGAAGTTTCATCGGTTTCTTGAAGAGAAGTTGTGATTTTGCTTAGGTGAGTATTTTCTTGTGTAAATGGTTCGGTTTCAGCTGAATTTTTAGCTTGTGGACCGATTCTTATGTGCTCTTTGTGCTTGGTTTTGTGTTGTGGTGTGTTTAGGTTGTTTGAACTCTTTTTGACCTAAAGTTTGATGGAGTTTTGCTTGAAGGCTGCATTGGTGAGTTCTAGGTCCCCTCTTTTAAATGTTTTCTGCTATTTCGGGGGCTGATTTGCATATTTGACTTATGTTTTCAAAACCAGTTATGAATTTTCATGTATGGTGCAATGATGTAGATGTTATGGTGTGCTATGTGCTTCTCTTGCTGATCGTTTAAAGTTATGAAGTTCTAGGTGTTAGATAGATAGATCTAAGCTGGGTTCATGATTAGAAGAATGATTGGGTTCTTGTAATGACATAAGTGCATTTTAGATTTGTTTCAGGACCATCCATATTTAATAGTTAACTCTTTTTATTCATGCGCATTTACTAAGTCTTCAGGCGTATTTGATAAGTACTCATTCGCATTTGTTTGTTCATGCGCATTTACTAAGTCTTCAGGCGCATTTGTTAAGTACTCATCCGCATTTGTTTGTTCATGTGCATTTACTAAGTCTTCAGGCGCATTTGATAAGTACTCATCCGCATTTGTTTTGCCCATGCGCATTTGCTACAGTGTCCCTGTATATTGCTTTAGTTATCCGCATTCGTTTCTTGCACATATCCTGACACTTGGGAAATTTCCTGAGAATGTTCATCCGCATTTGTAGTACTCATCCGCATTTGCCTAGGTTCATCCGCATTTGTCTAAAGACTTAGAATTATTCTAAAATTTTTGGGAATAGGATCTAAGTGTTAAGTATTGATGAATAAGGAAGATTATACATAGAGATTATCATGCTTGGTTCTTTCTTATGTGCTGCTTTCTCTATGTCTATAATACTATAATGTTATATGATTATGCTATGCGCATGTTAATAAGTATTATCCATAACAAGTGGACATGAAAGAATAAAAGAAGAATAGTGAAACTTAATGAATGTTACCCAGGGCCCATACAATGAATGAAAAAGCCTTGCAAGCAAAATGAATGGAGGTGCACGGCCTTGTTGTTGTTAGCTAAACTGATGTGCGGCTGTATAGCCCATGAGGATGCACATCTGGGGTCAATCCTGGGGATTGACAAACAAATGAATGGGATCCTAGTTCATGAGCGGGCTTCGTGCCTAGCAGTGTGGATCAACTGTCGAAGGGTTAGCTACCATGATAAACGTTTGCCGACAAGGGTTCGGCATCTGTTGCCAACCAACAATGTAGGCTCTTGCTTTGTACAATCCTAGTTAATGATAGAGAAAGATAAAGAAAGAAGGATAATGAATCATTTTATGATGGATTATGTATTTTGTTGAATGATCATCAAATGAAGTTTACAAAGTGTATATTTTTATATTATTAAACTAGAACTCACTTAGCAACGCTGACTTTTTATATGCATATCAGTTGGCAGGTAAGGATGTTGCTGAGGATGGCACGCGGGTGAGGCTACTTGGAGGGCAAGGACTGGCATCCATTCGTGCATAATAATATTTTTGTTTTGTAATACAACTGTATGAGTTCTTTTGTAACTGTTAAAATACAATGATGTATTATTTAGCAACATCAAATATTAATGCATGAATGGTTTTTGACAACTTAATCTACTGCGATATTTCTTTGAAATGTATTTATCTGATATAAATAAAAAATGTTGTGATTGTCCAACTGTGAGGTCTCCAGGAACGGGGCCTTGCAATTCTTTTGTAACTTTAATCAACGATGTATTACTTGGCAAAAGTAATTATTAATGCATGAAATGGTTTTTGATAATTCTTCTGCTGCAATATTTTCTTGTGTTAATATATCTTAAATGAGATTTTAATAATGAATGTTGCTATGAATGACCAGCTGTGGGGTTTTCGGGTTCGGGGCCTTACAAGTTGGTATCAGAGCCAAAGTTTAAGACAATTGGGTAAATTACTTTCAAAACCTAAACTTAAACTGAGAATAGGACTAAATGGAAGGATGCCAGCCCAAGTAGCTACGTGCCATCAGGTAAATTTTCATGAAGTTAACAGGTATTTTATGCGTGTGCTGCTTGATTTATGTGCTCTTAGTAGATTTGGATACTGATGTAGTCAGGATAAGAAATGCTTAGGGGATGAAGAGTAAGGTAAGTGGCTAATCACAACTGGCCACTGTAATTAGAGACTTACTATACTTGACATAATCTGAGCTATTACCTTGAATGATCATATTGGTGTTTGAATCTTATAGTGTTTATAGATGGCTGGTGGTAGATCTTTGAAGGCTTCTCGAGGTGTGTAACACCCGAAAAAATTTAAAGTAAAGAAGAAAAGATAAAAAAATGTCCAAAAGCAAGGGGTTAAAAGTGTGCAAGAGTCAAAGTTACCCATAATAGGTGTCAAAAGGTGGTAAGGCCGCCCATAACCCTCTCTCTCATGCACAATTCGGCTAAAGGCTGGGAAAAGAGAACCCCCATCCGATTTTAGAGAGAGAAAGCTCAAGTTCTTTGAAAATGTGAGATTTCCAGAAGTTTTCTTCTTGATTTTCTGCTAGGTTTAGGCTCATGAACCTATTTTTATGTGTTTTCTTGTGTTGGTTGTTTGTTTTATGTATTTAGGTGCTAGTTATACTTGTTAGCTCTCGAGTTTATGGTGTTTCACTCGAAAGCTGCTAAGAGGTGAGTTCTAGATCCCCTCTTTTACTTGTTCTATATATATTTAGAGCTGATGTGCATATTACAAGTGTTTTTAATAAACAAAACCATTATTTTGTTTCATAAAAGAAACCGACTATCCATAAGGGATGCTGCTTCAAGTGTATTATATGTTTATGTGTGATGCTTCTTATGTTTTGAAGATGTAACTTGTTAGATCTAAGCTAGTAGATGATTAGCAATGGCATTTGGGAACTAGAAATCGTGTAAGTTAAGCTCTAACTAAATTAGTTGTCCGCAGTGGATGTTGGTCATCCGTGGTGGACACTCTGACATGAATAAGTTATCCGCTGTGGATGTTGGTCATCCGCTGTGGACACTGCGCTAAGAACACTTAGAAAGATTTGCCATCCGCAGTGTACTTGTACATCTGCTGTGGACTTTATTCATCTGCTGTACACTTTTTAGTTATCCGCTGCGGATGTTATTCATCCGCATTGGACTATGGTCGTCCGCATTGGACTATGTTCATCCGCTATGAACACACTTAGTGTTTTACTCATCCGCTGTGGACTTTGGCTGTCCGCTGTGGACCTTGGTTGTTCGCTGTAGACTTAGGATGTCCGCTGTGGATACTTAGTACTTTAAGCCATCCGCTGTATATGCTACTCATGCATTGTGAACACTTAGGATTTTTCTGAAATTTTAGGAATAGAGTTTAAGTGTTAAGAACTTATGTTTAATAGGAGTTTATGTTTGTTCTATGTTTCTAATGTTTTATTTACCTTCTTTGGGCTGTTTACTATGAATAATTACTACTATTTCATGATATGTGAATTTATGGTAATGAAAATTATAAAAGTATTATTCATAATAAGTGGACGCAAAGGAATAAAAAAAAGACAGTGAAACTTAATGAATGTTACCCCTGGGCCCTTATGATGAATGAAAAGCCTTGCAAGCACAATGAATGGAGGTGCACGACGTTGTTGTCGTTAGCTCAACTGATGTGCGGCTGTATAGCCCATGAGGATGCACATCTAGTTTCTAATCCTGAGGATTGACCAATGAATGAATGGGATCCTAGTTCATGAGCAGGCTTTGTGCCTAGCACTGTGGATCAACTGTGGATGGGTTAGCTGCCATGATAAACGTTTGCCGATAGTGGTTCGGCATCTGTTGCCAACCAACAATGTAGGCTCTTGCTTTGTGCAATCCTAGTTAAAGAAAGAGAAAAATAGAGAAAGAAACATAATGAATCTCTTAATGATTGATTATGTATATTGATGAATGATCACCAAATGAAGTTTACAAAAGTGTATTTTCTATATTATTAAACTAGGACTCACTCAGCAACGCTAACTTTTTTATATGCATATCAGTTGGCAGGTAAGGATATTGCTGGGGATTGAAGCTACTTGGTGAATAGAGACTGGCATCCATCAATTTTGATATTTTTGTCAATGCAACTATATATTCTTTGTAATGTATTATTTGTAATCATTATTGGGAATTTTTTGGTTAAATTATTCTGCTGCAATTATTTTCCTATAATAATGTGATTTAAGGTGTTTTTAATAATGAATGATGCTATGAATGACCAACTGTGGGGTCTCCAGTGACGGGGCCTTACAAGTTGGTATCAGAGCCAAAGTTTAAGAGAATTGGGTAAACCATTTTCAAAACCTAAACTTAAACTAAGAATGGGACCGAATGGAAGGATGCCAGCCCAAGTAGCAACGTGCCATCAGGTAATTTTTCATAAAGTTCACTGGTATTACGTGCGTGTGCTATTTGAATTATGTGCTCTTAGTTGATTTGAATACTAATGTAGTCAGGATAGGAAACGCTTGGGGAATGAAGAGTAAAGTAAGTGGCTAATCACAACTGGCCACTGTAATTAGGGACTTACTATACTTGACATAATCTGAGCTATTACCTTGAATGACCTTGTTAGTGTTTGAATCTTATAGGAGGTAGATCGTATGGCGGGTAGGAAATCTGGGAATATGACCTGAGGATGTGCTCGTGGCGGGCGTACTACTGGACCACGTATCACCCGAAGCAAAGCTAAGTCTCCCGAGACAGTTCATGAGGACACGGATCTTCATAGCCACCAAAAGGGTGAAGGATCAGCCACCCTCAAGTCTATGGTAAAGGAAGCTATTGCTGACGAAGTCTACAACGTCATGCAAAACGTGTTACCTTCAGTGGTGGCTGAGGTGTTGACGGCTGTTAAGGATAGTGAAAAGACCAAGGATGCGAGGGGAAGGAGAAAGCTGATAAAGACCGATCTAGTCCCAAGGTGGTAATTCATGATGACGATAGCGAAGAGGAGAAGGAGGCCGCTAAGGGGTGCACCTATGGGGCGTTTCAGAGGTGCAAACCCCCGACCTTTGACTGTAACGGCAATGCTACTGCTGCTCATCACTGGGTTCGAGAGATGGAGGCAGTCTTAGACATTAGTGAGTGCCAGGAGGATCAAAAGGTAAAGTTTGCCTCCCATTCTTTCGTTGACTCGGCGTTATACTGGTGGGACAACATTGTCCAAGCCAGGGGGAAACGGTCTCTTGCAAGGATGAGGTGGTCGGATTTGAAGGAACTGGTACTGGAGGAGTATTGTCCACATCGAGAGTTGGACAAAATTGAGAAGGAGTTCTTGCATTTGGAGGCTGGAAACATGACTCATCAAGAGTATACCTCCAAGTTCAATGAGCTTGCAAGACTCATGCCGGATCTAGTAACCCCGGAGTCCAAAAAGATTAAGAGATACATGTAGGGTCTACCCGGGGATATCAGGAGGAACATGATAGCTGCTAGACTGAGCACTTTTAGGTCTGTAGTAGATTTGGCCGAAAGGTTGTATGATGAGAGGGATCCGGTGCCAATTTAGAGGAAGGTTGAGAAAAGTTGGAACAAGAACGGTAATGGGAAGAGATTCAGGGGTGACCACTATGGGATCGGAGAAAAGAAGATGAGGATTGACGATCGCCGCCCAGGATCGAGTAAAAGGAGTAATAGGAGGGAATGTAAGAAGTGTGGGAAGGTTCACATGGGTGAGTGTAGAGTGGGGACGAACTGGTGTTTTAAGTGTGGAGGCGAAGGCCACTATGCTAAAGAGTGTAGGGTACCGCAGTGTTATCAATGTGGGGAGGTAGGCCACTCGGGCCGAGATTGCAAGAAGGGTGGAGCAGGGAGCTCAGGGACTTATGGGCGAGAAAAGGAGGAGTGAGAACACCAAAGCCAAGGCAAGGGCATTCAACATGTCCTGGAAAGAAGCCAGAGTGGACCCTGAAGTAGTTTCAGGTATGTTTTTGGTAAACTAATTGTATGCTTCTATGCTCTTCGATTTGGGTGCTAGTAGAAGTTTTGTATCTGCTACCTTTTGTCGTGAAATGCATGTTAAGAATAAGAAGATAGACGTGCCCTTCTATGTAGAGACAGCGATAGGAAAGTCTACCAAGGTGACTGATTTGATAGACGATTGCCTCATAGAATTGGACGGTCATAAGTTCCCTGCTCGATTGTACGTGATGGCCCTAGGAGGTTTTGACGTGGTGTTAGGAATGGATTGGTTGGTGACCTACGAAGCAAATATCATATGTCAAAAGAAGGTGATTCGTTTGACTGCGCCTGATCGTAGTGTGGTTACTGTTCATTGAGACAAGGAATGCACCGCTCCTCGAGTGATATCGATGATCACGGCAGAGAAGTTTATGAGGCGAGGTTGCGGTGCTTACCTGGCTTATGTGAAGGATGTGGATGCCATTGTGACTCAATTGTCAGACGTGCCGGTGGTATGCGATTTCCCCTATGTGTTTCCCGAAGACCTACCAGGGGTCCCACCCGACAGAGAGATCGAGTTTCGGATTGACTTGATACCAGGAGCGCAACCCGTAGCCAAGGCACCATACTGGTTTGCTCCGTCCGAACTCAAGGAGCTAATGATGTAACTAGAAGACCTCTTAGATAATGGCTTCATTCGGCCGAGTATCTCACCATGGGGTGCTCCGGTCCTATTCGTGGAAAAGAAGGACGGTAGTATGAGGATGTGTATCGACTACCATGAGTTAAACAAGTTGATCGTGAAGAACCGGTATCTGTTACCAAGAATTGATGACTTGTTTGATCAGCTCCAGGGTGCTAGTTGGTTCTCCAGGATAGACCTTCGATCAGGGTATCATCAACTGAAGGTGAAGGAACAGGATATCCCGAAGACCGCATTTTGAACACGATACTGGCATTACGAATTCCTCTTTCTGTCTTTCAATTTAACCAATGCGCTAGCTGCTTTTATGGATTTGATGAATCGGGTGTGTCAGCCGATGTTGGAAAAATTAGTGATTGTGTTTATCGATGATATTCTGATTTATTCAAAGATTGAAGAAGAGCATACCGGTCACATTCACGAGGTATTGAGGAAGCTTAGAAGAAAGAAGTTGTATGCTAAGTTCTCCAAATGCACATTTTGGCTATGAGAGGTTCAGTTTCTTGGCCACGTTGTTAACCCTAAAGGGATAAGAGTGGATCCGGCAAAAGTCGAAGCTGTAAAGCAATGGGAACCCCCATGGACGCCGTCTAAAATCCGTAGTTTCCTGGGTTTGGCAGGCTACTATAGGAGATTTATTCAAGACTTCTCTAAGGTGGCGGCCCCGTTAACTAAGTTGATTAGCAAGGATGTAAAGTTTGAATGGGATTCTGAATAGGAGAGTGCGTTTCAGGAGTTGAAGATGAGGTTAACTCAAGCCCCAGTCTTGACATTGCCTGAAGGGAATGATGACTTGGTGGTATACTTAGATGCTTCGTATTTGGGTTTAGGTTGTGTGTTGATGAAACGAGGAAAGGTTATACCCTATGCGTCATGACAATTGAAGATCCATGAGGCTAACTATCCCACTCATGATTTGGAGTTAGCAGCTATGGTCTTCGCATTGAAGATTTGGAGGCACTACCTGTACGGGACGAAGTGCACCATCTTCACTGACCATAAAAGCTTGAAGTACTTCTTTGAACAAAAGGATCTTAACATGGGACAAAGAAGATGGTTAGAGTTGATCAAGGATTACGACTACGAAATCCACTATCATCCAAGTAAGGCGAATATGGTAACCGATGCCCTCAGTAGAAAGGAGAGGCCGGAACCGATTCGGGTGAAGGCTTGCCAGCTAGTTGTGACGCCGGAGGTCATGGGTCA
Organism: Flaveria sonorensis; assembly: GCA_025506505.1. Taxonomy (NCBI): domain Eukaryota; kingdom Viridiplantae; phylum Streptophyta; class Magnoliopsida; order Asterales; family Asteraceae; genus Flaveria; species Flaveria sonorensis. The sequence goes on along the minus strand of CM046425.1, from coordinate 35,513,588 downwards.
AATCAGGGAATTCCAAGATGAGGCATTAAAGGATGATAGGATCAACTCTGAACAAATGAAGGGACAGGCGACGGATCTAGGGGAGAACACCCTTGGCGTTAAAACCAGTTTCGGGCAGATGTGGATTCCTCGTTATGGGGAGCTGAGGGGAAGAATCATGGATGAGGCTCACAAAACACGATATTCCATCCATCCTGGTGCTACAAAAATGTATCATGATTTGAAAAAGGATTATTGGTGGCCAGGGATGAAGCGTGACATGGTGGAGTACGTGAGTAAGTGCCTGACCTGTTTACAAGTGAAGGCGGAACATCAAAAACCATATGGGAAGATCCAACCCTTGGATATACCCGAATGGAAGTGGGAACACATCACCATGGACTTCATCACAAAGTTGCCTCGCACTGCGAGAGGATGTGATACCATTTGGTTGATCGTAGACCGCCTGACGAAGAGTGCACACTTTTTACCAATCCAAGAGACTTACTCGTCGGAAAGGTTGGCGGAGCTGTCCATCAAGGAGATCGTAACTCGTCATGGTGTGTCGGTGTCTATTGTTTCTGATAGGGACACCCGGTTCACGTCCAAGTTCTGGAAGAGATTTCATGATGCGATGGAGAAGAGGTTACACATTAGCACAGCTTATCACCCTCAGTCAGACGGTCAATCAGAATGGACCATTCAGACCTTGGAGGATATGCTCTGGGCATGCATTATTGATTTTGGTGGAAGTTGGGATGAACACCTACCGTTGGCAGAGTTCTCCTACAACAATAGTTATCATGCCAGTATTGGCATGCCACTATTCGAAATGTTGTATGGGAGAAGATGCAGAACCCCGGTGTGTTGGGTTGACATCGAGCAAAAAGTGCTGGGAAGCATTGAGATCATTAAAGCCACATCGGAGAAGTTGGAAAAGATCAAAGCCTTCATGAAGGCAGCAAAGGACCGGCAAAAGTCCTACACTGATAAAATAAGGAGGCCAATTGAATTCCAAGTGGGGGATAGGGTGATGTTGAAGGTATCTCTTTGGAAAGTGATTATCAGGTTTCGCAAGCGAGGAAAGTTGAGCCCTAGGTATATTGGGCCATTCAAAATCATTGCCAGAGTTGGTGAAGTGGCATACAGGCTAGAACTTCCCGATGAGCTGCATGGAATTCATCCTACGTTCCATATATCTCACTTACAAAAGTGCTTGGCTGAAGGTGATGTTGTTGTTCCTCTTACGGACATTGAGGTTGCTGAAAGGTTGAATTATGTGGAACAACTGAAGATCAAGTATAGCTTGGACTCACCATAGATTAGATATTATTTATGTTTAATTGTAATAGGTTTAATGTTAGTTTCCTTTTGTAAGTTTGTTATGTTTTCCTGCCTAGCGAAACTATGAGAGAAACTGTAGTTTCGCTCATAGCAAGCTGCTAGTTTCACACGGCGAAACTGTCAGGCTCTGCCGGGCGAAACTGTGTCAGTGGCAGAATAGTTTCGCTGACAGTAAAACTGTCAGCGAAACTATACCTACTATATATATTGTTTGATCTTGTTCTTTGTGGGCAGTCCTTGCAAAAACCCTAAACGTTTATCATTGTTGCAAGTTTCTTTGTAAGCTGGTTCTTCATAGAAATATATTGAGCTTTGTTACCTTTTAATGTATTAGATCATTATTGCTTTATGATTGAATACTTTTGGTTATTCTTCTTCATCATTGTGTTTGTTGTTTGGCATTATTGTTGATATTGAACGAATCAACCACACAAGTGTACTGATATTCGATCAAATGGACCAACAAAATGGTATTAGAGCCTTAGTGCTCTTGATTGTTTGAGGTTTTTTGGTTGTTTTTGTTCAAAATCAATATTTCATCATTTGGGGTCAAATATGGGTGTTTTTGTCTTGGAATTTGATTGAAATTGGTTTGTTCTTGGTTGGGAAAGCCTTGGTAATCATCAGATCTCAAGTTCATCGAGATTTGGGTGATTTCAAATTGATTTCGTGTTCAAAAAGTTTTTCAGATTCAACGGGCGAAACTAGTGTTCTTCCAGCGAAACTATCAGCTTCATCCAGCGAAACTACAAGTGTTTTACATCTTGTGTTAGTTTTGAGCCTCTCAGCGAAAGTACAATTTTTGAACGAAAGTTCAGTGGTGCTAGTGTTCAACTTTCAAGCGAAATTGCCGCCGAAATTATCTCTGAACGAAAGTTCAAGCTTGTTTCTTGCGAAACTGTCGCCGAAACTAAGCATTTTCAGGGATTTGGCTAGCGAAACTGCTGCCGAAATTTCCAGCGAAACTGTTTGCCGAAATTGCTGCAACGAATCTAGTGTCTCTTCTGCGAAACTAGATTACTCTAGTGTAATTGCATTTGTCTTCCTGTGAAACTAGTTCTATCCAGAGAAACGGCATTTTTCTTCTGCGAAACTATCATGGCTAAGATGACTACTCTCACTCTCGCTGATCTTGAAAGTGTGGCACCCAATAGACCACCGAGACTCATCAACGGAGACAATTTTGAAGATTGGAAGAGATGTCTCAAGGCCTTTTTCTTCTACACGAAACACAATCAATGGGAATCAATCATCTCTGGTCCATACATACCAACCGTTATTGTTGGTGATGTTGTATCTCAAAATAAAGACCCAGCTACCTTCAATGAAAGAGATCTAAAGTTGATTGAAAGAGATCAGAAAGCCTTTGGAGCCTTAACTCTATGTCTAGCACCAGACATCTACAATTGTTTTGCTGAACACAAGAATGCTAAGTCTCTTTTTGATGCTCTCTGTGAGTTTTATGATGGAAATGATGAGTTGGTGAAAGATAAGAGTATTCAAGCTGAAAAGGAGTTCAACTCTTTTGTGGGATACAAGAATGAGAGTCTCACAGATCTTACAAATCGTTTTCTGACAGTTTCGAGCACACTGAAGAAATATGATGAGAAACTTTCAAATAGTGAGCACGTGAACAGGTATTAGACTCTCTCCCACCTCAGTGGAGTTTACAGGTGCGGATGTTAAAGCAAGAAAGAGGTTTCACTGACTATAAGCTTATGGACATCATTAATAAGCTTAAATCATTTGAATTGGACATGAAACAAGGGAGTTCAATCAGACCTTGATGCCTTCACCTGGTTTCACTCAGAATGCTGCACTACTTTCTTCCGCTGCAAGCTCTCCAGTGCAGACATCACGACAAGGAGGAGTGAATAATGGTGATCATTCTGGTGGTAGTGTTAATGGTGGTAGAGATCAAGCCAACTCAATAGCAAATGCTGGAACGTCAATTCCATCTGAAACGATGGCTCTATTGGCATGTTCGTTCAGAGTTATGAGGCATTAGTGGCTGGAGAGTTGAAAGGAAGAGGAATGACAATGGAGGATATGTATCAGGTGGATCCTGATGATCTAGAAGAGACTGACATTCAGTGGCAAATGGCGATGTTGACTCTCAGAGCTCGAAGATTTATGGAGAGAACTGGTAGAAAGAATTTTGGAGGTCAAGGCTCTAACTCCAAATTGGGATTTGATAAATCCAAACTGAGGTGCTTTAATTGCAAACAGTTAGGGCACTTCAAACGAGAATGTCCATTGCCAATTGTCACTGATCAAAGCAATTCAGGAATCCTAAGATTGACCTCAAGTGGAGATAAAGAAGAAATGAAACAAAAGAAAGAGACAACTTTGATCTCTAACTTTGATTGGAGTGCAAAAGTAGAAGAGATGAAAGAAGAAATTAATCAAGCGTTGGTGGCTGAGATTGTTGAAGAAAAGGAGAAGGTGAACTATGAGGAAAAGTTTGATCCATTCAAAGAATTTAGAAGTGAAGCTGAAGTGGCTGGGGATAGTCAGAAGTGTGTAAAGATAGTTTAAGATGAAGACTTGAAAGCTGAGGTTATGATAGAGGGTGAAGAGAAGAAGGGGTTGAGAATTAGAAGCTAGACTATAGAGCAAAGGAACGAGAAAGATGATGCTGCAACCACTGTCGAGGAAAACAAGCTGAGTACTCTGGTGTGTCAATGTGAGAAAGCTTTGGCTGCAGAAAAGGTGATAATGGGACTTCCATACGAGGTAATTCAGGATATGTGTTCCTCAGCATACAAAATAAGATTATTTGGTGTCTATAAAGCAAATCGTCTGTTAATTGATAATGAAAAAGATTTAAAACGAATTAATGAAGAGCTTAAAATAAACGAGTCAAAATATTTTGTTAAATTAAATGAAGCTTTAAAAGAAAATGATCATTTAAAAAGAATTGTTTTGGAAAGAAATGTTGAAATTAACGCTTTGACTGAAAGGGTGGCGCTTGCTGAATTTGAGACAAGCAAACTTCAGTCAAAGCTTGATAAATGGACAATATCTGGGGTGAAACATGATGATTTATGCAAATCTCAAAGGGGGGCTAGGATTAAAACCGGTTTAGGATATGATGATGCTAAGGTTTATCCTCCTCCCATCACTTACTGTTATTCACCTATGCCTGTTCCGCATCCTTCTAATGATTTGATCAAAATAGACACTAACAATATGTCTGCAGGTTTAGAAGGTGTGAACACTAAGCATGTACGTGAAGACTATGGTTATGGACAGACTAGCGGGCTTGGATGCAATAGTCTTAGTACGCCTGAATCTCAGCATTCTGTTTTAGATAATAAATTTAGCTTAAGTTCTGTTTTTGTTTCAAAACAATCTGTTTCAGACAATGTTTCATCTTGTTCTAGTGATGTTTCTATTTCCTCTTTAGATAAATTGCACTGTAATGATGATGTCTCTGTTGTTTGTGTTGATGTTGAGAATGATTCTACTGTGCAGAGTAAAGAAAAAATTAAAAGTAATTGTTTTGAAAAATTCTTTTCTCATCCCATCCCATCTTTTACCCCAACTAATATTTTTTCATCAAAAGAAAGGGTAACGTCATCATCTCATGCAAGTACAAGTGGCACTAGTACCATTCGTACTTCAGATGAAAACTCATCATCTAATGTAAATAACCACTCTTTTCCAAATAAAAATAGACCCAAAGACATGTACGTGACCTATAGTGATGTTGATTCGAGACTGTCTGAATGCGATGAGGAGATAATCATTGATAAAATTCCCACTTTATTGCATAACAGTCCTAGATTAAAATCACACTGTTTTAGATGTGGTAAAGATGATTATGTCGTTAAACATTGTCCCGAGCTTCATCATAAACATGGGAGCAGGAATTCATTTGGTAGTAGATTAACTCATTTGGTTAATAATTTCTTTTGCAAGAAATCAACAACTCCACGACCCAAAATTGTTCATTCATGGGTTCCTGTTTCACCAGGTTAATCTGTTCTTTGTATTCATGCAGGAGTCATCCACTAAAGCGGTAAATAGTGTATGGCATGTTGATAGTGGATGCTCCAGACACATGATGGGGTTGAAGGATCTATTGACAAACTATCGAATTATTAATGGAGGTTATGTCGCGTTTGCTGGCGACAAAAAGGGTGGCAAAATGATTGGTCAAGGAGATGTTTCCAACGGGTCTCTCACTTTGGAGAAAATGAATTGTGTGCCAGAGCTTGCTTTCAATCTATTGAGTGTCTCTCAGATTTGTGATAAGGATATTCCGATATTGTTCAAATCTAATGAATGTATCTTTCTGAATTCAGAGATTGACATTCCAGAGGAGATGGTGCTTATGCGGGCTCCAAGAAAGAATGACACATATCTTCTTGACATGGCTTCAAGAGAATCAACGTCTAACGTCACCTGTCTTCTATCAAAAGCTTCTTCATCAGAATCCTTCTTATGGCATCGCAGACTGAGCCACGTTAATTTTAAAACTATAAACAAATTATTAAAAACAATCTTGTTAGGGGATTACCTTCAAAAGACTTTTCAGTGGTTGAAAAATGTATGGCATGTGCCAAAGGAAAACAACATAAGAAACCACATAAATCCAAACTTGAAAATAGTATATCTAATCCCCTCGAGTTGTTACATACTGATTTGTTTGGCCCAATAAGTGTTAAATCAATTGCTAAGAAATCCTTTTGTCTTGTTGTTACAGATGATTTTTTAGGTATTCATGGGTGAGATTTCTTGCCCATAAAGGAGAGGTGGCTGACGAGCTGCAGAAGTTGATTCTTTCTATTGAAATGATAAGCAAGAGGAAGGTTATGGCGATTCGAAGTGACAATGGTACCGAATTCAAAATCAAATTTTTGATTCATTTTGTGCTGATAAAGGGATTCTAGACAGTTCAGTGCTGCAAGAACACCTCAACAAAATGGTGTAGCTGAAAGAAAGAACCGCACTCTTATTGAAGCTGCTCGTACTATGCTGATGAGTCCTCCTTACCCATCATTTTCTGGGCTGAGGCGGTGAATTGTGCTTCATATGTTCTTAACAGAATGTTGATTGTCAAAGACAAAATGAAGACTCCATATGAACTGTTTCATAAGAGGAAGCCTTTGATTGATTTCTTTCGGCCTTTTGGATGCTCGTGCACTTTACTCAATACCCAGGCTCAGAAGACGAAATTTGGTGCTGTGTCTGATGAATGTTACTTTGTTGGCTATTCATCCTCTCGGAAAGCTTATCGGGTGTATAACAAGAGAACCCATATTGTTCAAGAATCTTTCTATATTGATTTTAGGAATCTAATTCTTCTGATGTCCGATCCGAGCCTGCATGGTTTTTGACTCCAATACAGTTTTCAATTCATTCAATCTTCCAGTTCTTGATGATGATGCGTCCACTTCAACTATTCAAACTAACATCATCCTTCCGGACTCCTTACCCATTGTTAACTCCATTAATCAACCCGTTCCTAATTCACCTGCTGACAATGCTACATCTGTTGACATTGCATCTTCTTCATCATCTTTTGATATTCCACCTCCACCTGTTTCTGCTTCTATTCCCTCATCACCTACATCTACCTCATCTCAGCCTGTTCCATCCACATCACCTGTTGACTCTAACCAACCATCTTTCAATACCCTACCTCTAACCACCGATTTTAAAACCTTGAAAGATCACCCACATGATAACATTATCGGTTCTATTACCGATGGAGTGCGGATGCGGAGTCAGTCTGGTCTGATTAATGTATGTCTGTTCTCTTGTTTTATATCCCAAATCGTACCGCAAAATGTTCATGCAGCCCTTCAGGATCCTTATTGGGTTGAATCAATGCAATTGGAGCTGTAACAATTGAGGAAGCTCAAGGTTTGGACCTTGGTTGATCTTCCACCAAACAAATACCCAATAGGCACAAAATGGTGTTCAAAAACAAACCCGATGACCATGGTATCGTGGTTAGAAACAAGTCAAGATTGGTTGTTCAGGAATTTGCTCAAGAAGAAGGCATTGACTACATGGAAGTCTTTGCTCCCGTAGCTTGTCTTGAAGCTATTAGGATTTTTCTGGCTCATGCCGCCAACAAGCAGTTCAAAGTCTATCAAATGGATGTCAAATGTGCATTTCTCTATGGAGACATTGACGAAGAGATATACGTGTGTCAACCTCCAGGGTTTGAGGATCCCGACTTTCCCGACAAAGTATACAAGCTTGATAAATCCCTTTATGGCCTCCATCAAGCCCCTCGGATCTGGTACGAGACTCTAACACAATATCTGTTAAGCAATGGTTTTTCTTGCAGCACCATTGATATGATGTTATTTAAGAAGGAAGTGAATGGTGAGATGCTAATTGTGCAAGTCTACGTGGATGATATTATTTTTGGCTCCACCAATCCAAATCTGTGTCAGGAGTTTGAGGAAATCATGTGTAACCATTTGAAATGAGTATGATGGGGGAGATGTGCTTTTTCCTTGGGTTACAGGTTGAAAAAAACCAGAGGGAATTCTCATTCATCAGGAGAAGTTTATTGAAGATATTCTGAAGAAATTCAAGAAGGATGATGCCTCTCCTGAACTCACTCCATTCATTGCTCAAACTTGCCTCACTCCAGATGAGAATGGGAAACCTGTTGATCCTTATCTTTACAGATCTATGATCGGTTCCCTTATGTATCTTACAGCAAGCCGTCCTGACATAACCTTTGTTGTAGGATACTGTGCTCGGTACCAATCTGCCCCGAAAGAGTCTCATGAAATGGCAGTCAAACGGATCTTTCGTTATCTTAAAGGCTCTTTTCGTTTAGGGCTTTGGTATCCTTATGGTGGGAATTTTGACTTACATGCTTATTCTGACAGTGATTCAAATGGTTGCAGGTTTAACAGAAAACGGTTACTGGAGGCTGTCAGTACCTAGGAGATTGTCTTGTATCATGGCAGAGCAAGAAACAAACTACCGTCTCTCTTTCCACGGGGGAGGCAGAGTATATTGTTGCTTCAAGCTGCTGCTCCCAAGTGCTCTGGATACAACATTAGATGATTGACTATGGCATCAACTTCCTCCATACACCGTTGTTCTGTGACAATGAAGCAGCCATTGGTATCGCAAAGAATCCTATTCATCATTCCCGAACCAAGCACATCGAGACACAGATTCATGCAATCCGTGATGCTCAGGAAAAGGGTTTTATTGATATTATTCCTATTGACACTAAAAATCAAAAAGCAGATCTTTTCACTAAAACTTTTGACAAACCTCGTTTTTATGAACTGATCTCTATGCTAGGTTTAATATCTTTTTAAATCTTTTCCTTTCTTTATCCTAGGTCTTGTGAATATTGTTTATTCTTTTGTTTCTCTGTTTCATCTGTTTAATTTGCCCCTTAACCCTTTATCTTTTCACATTAAAAAAATATTATATACTTTCGTTGAAATCTTTATTTTGAAATTTCTTCTATCTCGCTGATTTGTAGAAATTTCAGGGGAGAATAATAACTGTCTCTCTTGTTACCTTTTGCAGTATTCTCCTTAATAAAAACTGTCTTGCCTGGATGATGTGAAGGAAGTCTATAGTTTTGGGCTAGGATATACTTGATAGGTTCAGCCTGAAAGCGAAGTAGACAGTAATCTTGTGGCTAAACTAACAGTATAAGATACTGGATGATTCGGATTATTCCCTTGACATTCTTGGCCTTCACAAAGTTATAAGTCCTTATTCAAAAAGGGTTGAGAACATGACATCTTTGCGTTAATGTATTTGTTGTTTCCTGTCTTTGACAATAGCTATATGCTGTTCATTTTGTTTCTAAGAAGCTCTTACTGTACTATATTTCCTCGCTCCTTACTGTATATTTCCTCGTTATCTCCTCTGCTATGTGTGAACATTGACCAGAGTGATGATCTCCTTGCTGTACGATAGTACTTACCTGGAGCTCTCATCGGCACCATTTGATGATCTTCTATGTTATACGTAAGTATAGAACTGAAGCTCTCATCTGAAAGACTCAATTGATCATCTCCTCTATTATACGTGAGTATAGACCTGGAGCACTCATCATTTGATGTCTTTAAGGAATGTGCTTCTCTTGTAAAAAGGATCTTTGTTTCTTTTTAAAGGGAAATAATCTATCAAGAAATGTCATTTGTTCAATATATCATGAGGACAGGATAAGTCTCTTTGCCAAATGTCTGTGGGAACTGAGTCATTCGTGTTCTTCAATCGAACCAAAACATGATAACTGTAGCTGCAGTTATTTGTTGAAAAGAGAATGCATGGACTTAAAAGACAATATATCAGCAATTCCACTAAACTATGATCTCCAGAAGATCTCTTCTGCTTCTCGTCCTATCTACCTTTATTTTAATCCTCTTTTAGTATGTTAAAATTTTGTGAAGTCTGGTAGGGCTTATTGGGGAAATCCTTTTTTGTTTTCTTCTATTTTGTTACTTATAAAAAAAAAAAAATTGGTTTTCAGCGAAATTATACTTTCGCTGATGTTTCGCAGGTGAAATTGTAGATTCGCCGCCTTTCGCTTTACGGGCGAAACTATAGTTTCGCTCCCAGCGAAACTACATACTATATATCGCACCTTGCGAAATTAAGCCTTCATTTTCGCACCATCGGGGTTTTAGGTCATCGTGTGTATACCGTGTCTATCTTGTGCGAATCTGTGGTTCTGAGCGGTTTTCATTGTTTGGTGGTCTTTTTTCTCTTCTGTTGTGAGTTTCGAACCCTCGGTTGTAGTTTAATCTAGGTTTAAACCACTTTTTTTTTGGACTGATTGGACTGTGATTCTTCGGTGCCTTCGCAGTTCTTACTGCGAAAGTACTGATAGTCCTATGAAACTGAACGAAAGTTCAAAGGTTTTCAGTGAGACTGTAAAGTCATGCTGTCCGAGCGAACTTCACAGTTTCGTGGTCTTGTTTCAGTTTCGCTTGCCGAATTTATAGTTTCGGCACACGATCCGTCATGCCAAAACTGCTTCTTGCTGGTTGCCGAAATTATATTTCACCTGCCGAAACTACTGTTTGGCTAGCGAAACTATACTTTCGCCTAGCGAATTTAAATTCGAATTTAAATTACTTTTTCTTCTTTTTATTCTTTTAATTATTTTCTTTTTATTATGCATTTTAATAATCTTACTAATACGTTCATCTGTTTTTCAGATTAAATGGCAATCTAAAGTTTGATGAGAGGAATAATACATCACGGCCATCTTGGATGATACACATCCAAAAGCTGCGGGATTTAGAGACTGTATCCGTTGGCTTCAGAGCCAATCCTCAAAGGATTGTTGCGAGAGTACTGGAGAATGACATGTTTTACTGTTGAGATCATTTCACGCTTGTTAAGACTTCAAGAGGATAGGGGGATGAGGTTGTGTTGACAGCACAGGAGGTTTTTGATGCAGTCAGGAGTTTTGGTTACGAGGGCCCTCCTTTTGGCACTAGTAAGGGTTTGAATCAGAAGTCCTTCTGTCCAAAGAGTGGAGATATATCCGCTCATGTCTTCATCATGTGCTTAGATCACGAAAAGGTGGATCCGATGGGGCTAAATCTTGACTGGGCCAAAGCTAGGTTATATTTTGTAGAGGGCAAAAAGCCAATATAGCCCAACTTATCTTTGACGGCATGGCGGAGAACGTAATGGCCCTAAAGAAAGATAATGGCTGTTGTATCCTCGATTTCTACAGATGATTATTGATGATCTTTTCTAATGTTCCGAGGCACGGGGAATAAAGAGATTAGTGCAGATAAACTCTCGCATTTTTGCCAACTGCTGCGCAATAAGGACACAATTTCAGTGGGAAGATTACACATCTGTTGGAATTATTTACCCTCCTGAAAGATGGAATTATATTCGAAGGGTGGTTGAGTCAGAGGATAAGAGGGCTGAGGAGGCGAGACATAAGCAGGTTGAATCTATAAAGAAACGGAAGAGATATGCGAAGGAAAGAGAGTATGACTTTGAAGAAGATATTCATGAGGCTGAGCAGGAGGTGAGAGCAGAAAAAGAAAGAAGAACAAAGAAAAAGGCTGAGGTGGGAGTTGGAGAGGAGAACAAAGCATAAGCATCAAACATTCTCTGAGCCCCAGAGAAGGGATGAGAGGGCAGGGCTGGATGAGACATATCAGAATCTCACACCTCTTTAGCCATGAGTTAAGCATGATTAACTAAGCTGACCATCAGAGCTGAGGGAGAAAGAAAGGATGAGATGTAGAAGGGATGTCCAAGATGCTGGTGGATCAGCAGAAGTTAATAAAGAAACTATTGTGGATGTGTATGACTGAAGGCTACAGCCGGCCTGCCCTAATCAGCTAACTCAAACTGAGTTAGATGATATGACTGATCTATCTAAGTACCCATTTTCTGAAGTGGGTACATCATCGAGGGCAGAGAGGGCACTAGTGGTGGCAGAGCTGAGACAGCAGGAGGTTCAGGTGTGAGAAAGGATGTGAGACTGAGAATGTGACCGGGAGGTCGTGGGAGAGGAGGTTGTGAGAGATAATCCAGTGGAAAGGGCTAATAAGAGTTTGATAGATGAGGAGGTAGAGGATGAGCAGCTGGTTGACTATGATTCAGAACCTGATTATTATGAGTTGGATGAACGACCATTGACGTATGTGGCCAAGAAGGGCTCGGATGAAAATGATGTGTTTGAAATGGATAAGGATGAGTGGTTCGTTAGGAGAAGGAGGCTGAGGAAATAACCCCATTATTTCAAAATGTTCAGGGCCCCGCAAGAAGGAGGCGGATAAGAAATCATTAGCTGGAAATACAACCCTGGACTCAAATGTTCATGATTAAGAGAAGAGGGGGAGGCATCTCTTACCTGCACAAAAGGAAGGCATTCAAGACCTTACCTAAATGGGATCTGAGGAGATTAGCTACAATTCCTTTGATAGATTCCGATTTGAGTGAGAGGGCTAATATTGGAGGAAGAAATAAAGAAAGGGCGAACGATAACTTCGAGGGTTTTGGATTTATGAAGGCAGAGAGGCGGAGTCAAAGAAGGATAAGGATGGGAGACGGAGAGGGAAGGGTCGGATTGTGTTGAGAGTGAAGCCCCCGAAGACAGTGAGTCGAGTGAGGTTACCTGACCCCCTTCCCAAAAGGCTTGAGAAGTTTGAAAATGGTTTTATGATAACAACACGGGGGAGGCAGTGATTCGCGTAAAGGATGGAGCTGAAATGAGACTTTTGATCAATGGAGATATTTTCATTTTCTGATGAAGATCTGTGATGTGTGTGAAAATCACATTAAAGCTGGGGCTGGGAGCTGAGACGTGCAAAGAAGCAAGCCTTTATGACAGTTGCTAACAAGGTAAGGGTGTTAGAACTGAAGTGAGGGAGCTAGCCCAGAACTTTGCAAGAAGATATGTTGAGGATGGACGTGAGGGACTTAACAAGACAATTTGCTCAGGCAAGTGCACTTGCAGAGGATGAAGCCGCAGAGGTACGAAGAAAGATCTGACTTGGTGGAGATACTGGAGCTGAAAGACAAATGAAGATTGATCAAGGCAGTGAGATCCAACATAGGGGAGTATTGAAGATCAAGTACAGGTTGGACTCACCATAGATTAGATATTATTTATGTTTAATTATAATAGGTTTAATGTTAGTTTCCTTTTGTAAGTTTGTTATGTTTTCCTGCCCAGCGAAACTATGAGCGAAACTGTAGTTTCGCTCATAGCAAGCTGCTAGTTTCACCGGCGAAACTGTCAGGCTCTGCCGGGAGAAACTGTGTCAGTGGCAGAAACCTTGCAAAAACCCTAAACGTTTATCATTGTTGCAAGTCTCTTTGTAAGCTGGTTCTTCACAGAAATATATTGAGCTTTGTTACCTTTTAATGTATTGGATCATTATTGCTTTATGATTGAATACTTTTGGTTATTCTTCTTCATCATTGTGTTTTTTGTTTGGCATTATTGTTGATATTGAACGAATCAACCACACAAGTGTACTGATATTCGATCAAATGGACCAACAACAACCAGTGGCTATATTGGATCAGAAGGGAGAAACTGTTAAGGAATAAAGAGATTGGCCAAGTAAAAGTGCAATTGAAACATCGTAAGGGATCGGAAGCCACTTGGGAATCGGAGGAAGAAATGAGACGGCACTACCCAGATCTCTTTTCGGAGTGATAAGTTTTGGGACGAAACCTACATAAGGGGGGTAGACTTGTAACACCCAAAAAAATTTAAAGTAAAGAAGGAAAAGATAAAAAAAGTCCAAAAGCAAGGCGTTAAAAGTGTGCAAAGTCATGTTACCCATAATGGGTGTCAAAAAGGTGGTAAGGCCGCCCATAACCTTCTCTCCATGCATAATTCGGCTAAAGGCGGGAAAAGAGAACCCCCATCGGTTTTAGAGAGAGAAAGCTCAAGTTCTTCGAAAAGGTGAGATTTCCAGAAGTTTTCTTCTCGATTTTCTGCTGGGTTCGGGCTCATGAACCTATTTTTATGTGTTTTCTTGTGTTGGTTGTTTGTTTTATGTGTTTAGGTGCTAGTTATACTTGTTAGCTCTCGGGTTTGTGGTGTTCCACTCAAAAGCTGCTAAGAGGTGAGTTCTAGATCCCCTCTTTTACTTGTTATATATATGTTTGGGGCTGATGTGCATATTACAAGTGTTTTTAATAAACAAAACCATTATTTTGTTTCATTAAAGAAACCGACTGTCCATAAGGGATGCTGCTTCAAATGTATTATATGTTTATGTGTGATGCTTCTTATGTTTTGAAGATGTAATTTGTTAGATCTAAGCTAGTAGGTGATTAGCAATGGCATTTGGGAACTAGAAATCGTGTAAGTTAAGCTCTAAGTAAATTAGTTGTCCGCTGTGGATGTTGGTCATCCGTTGTGGACACTTTGACATGAAAAGTTGTCCGCTGTGGATGTTGGTCATTTGCTGTGGACACTATGCTGAGAACACTTAGAAAGATTTGCCATCCGCTGTGGACTTTATTCATCCGCAGTACACTTTTTAGTTATCCGCTGCGGATGTTATTCATCCGCATTGGACTATGGCCGTTCGCATTGGACTATGTTCATCCGCTGTGAACACACTTAGTGTTTTACTCATCCGTTGTGGACTTTGGCTGTCCGCTGTGGACCTTGGTTGTCCGCTGTAGACTTAGGCTGTCCTCTGTGGATACTTAGTACTTTAAGCCATCCACTGTATATGTACTCATGCGCTGTGAACACTTAGGATTTTCTGAAATTTTAGGAATAGAGTTTAAGTGTTAAGAGCTTATGTTTAATGGGAGTTTATGTTTGTTCTATGTTTCTAATATTTTATTTACCTTCTTTGGGTTGTTTAATACGAATAATTACTACTGTTTCATGATATGTGAATTTATGGTAATGAAAATTATAAAAGTATTATTCATAATAAGTGGACATAAAGGAATAAAAGAAGGACAGTGAAACTTAATGAATGTTACCCTCTGGCCCTTATGATGAATGAAAAGCCTTGCAAGCAGAATGAGTGGAGGTGCACAACCTTGTTGTCGTTAGCTCAACTGATGTGCGGTTGTATAGTCCATGAGGATGCACATCTGGGGTCTAATCCTTGGGATTGACCAATGAATGAATGGAATCCTAGTTCATGATTAGGCTTCATGCCTAGCAGTGTGGATCAACTGTCGATGGGTTAGCTACCATGATAAACATTTGTCGATAGGGGTTCGGCATCTGTTGCCAACCAATAATGTAGGCTCTTGCTTTATGCAATTCTAGTTAAAGAAATAGAAAGATAGAGAAAGAAAGATAATGAATCTCTTAATGATTGATTATGTATATTGATGAATGATCACCAAATGAAGTTTACAAAAGTGTATTTTCTATATTATTAAACTAGGACTCACTTAGCAACGCTGACTTTTTTATATGTATATCAGTTGGCAGGTAAGGATGTTGCTGGGGATGGCAGGGGGATGAAGCTACATGGTGAATAGAGACTGGCATCCATTTATGCAATTATGATATTTTTGTCTTGTAATGCAACTAAATATTCTTTTGTAACTCTAAACAATGATGTATTATTTGACAAAAGTAATCAGTAATGCAAGTAATGGTTTCTGGTTTAAATTATTCCACTACGATTGTTTTCCTATAATAATATGATTAAGGTGTTTTTAATAATGAATGATGCTATAAATGACCAACTTTGGGGTCTCCAGTGGCGGGGCCTTACAAGGTGGAGTACGTGGTGGTCGTGGTGCTGGACCACGTGCCGCGTGGGACAGAGCTAAGACAGCCGGAACGGCTCCTGCAGAGCCCGAGCTTTATTACCAGGAAGGCGGTGATGAGAGTGCTAATCTGAGAGCCTCTGTGTAGGAGGAAGTAGTGGAGGAAGTTCATCAGGTCATGCAGATGATTCTGCCATCTGTGGTGACTGAGGTTATTAGAGCCGTGAGAGAGGATGAGAAGAACGAGAAGGAGGGGAGGAGGAAGACCGTTGGGAGAGGGGGTGAGGAGAGAGGTTCTGGTGAAGGGGAACAACTAGAGACTAAGATGGTTGTCTCCTTTGACAAAGAGAAAGAAGAAGCAATGCAGGAAACTGCAAATGGGTGCAGCTATGGGACATTCCAAAGATGCAAGCCCCCGACCTTCGATGGGAATGGAAATGCTACTGCTGCTCACCGATGGGTGAGAGAGATGGAGGTGGTACTTGATATTAGTGAGTGTCGAGAGGGTCAGAAGGTGAAGTTCGCTACCCACTCGTTTGTGGACTCGGCTTATGCTGGTGGGACTATATTGTCCATGCCGAGGGTAGCATGGCGATTGGGAAGATGAGATGGAGTGAACTGAAGAAGATGGTGATTGAGGAGTTTTGTCCCCACAGGGAACTCAACAAGACTGAGAGGGAACTCTTGCAATGACGTACCAGTAGTATACTAATAAGTTCAATGAGATGGCAAGGCTGGTGCCAGATTAGGGAGAGGTACATCCAGGGTCTGCCAGTGGATATCCATAGACACATGATTGCCGCCCGGCAGAGTACGTTTAGGTCGATAGTTGATCTGGTGGGAAGGCTGTATGATGAGAGGGAGGAGGTGGCAGTAGTGGAGGCGAGTAAGAAAGGTGGTGGTGACAGAAACTAGAATGGGAAACGATTTGGTCATGGTGGTATCACTCCAAATAACAAAAAGGCAAGGGTGGATGATCGGAGGGTAGTGTCGGCTGGTACGAAGACGAAGCGGTGGTAAGTGCGGGAAGGAGCATACGGGAGAGTGTAAGTAGGGACTGATTCTTTGCTTTCAAAGCAGGAAGGCAGGGCACATGGCAAAAAATTGTAGGGTGATGAGGTGCTACAACTGTGGTGAGATTGGGCTTATGAGCAGAGACTGCAAGAAGTCGAGGGCTGAGAGCTCTAGGGAAAAGAAGGGGACTGAGAATGAGGGAAGAGACCGAAGGCTAGGGCATTCACTATGACCTGGGAGGAGGCTAGAGTGGACCCCGATGTTGTGTCAGGTACATTCCTAGTAAACCAAACTTGTGCCTCTGTACTATTCGATTTTGGTGCTAGTAGGAGTTTTATTTATGCTGCCTTTTGTGCTAAGTTGTCTGTTAGAAGTAGAAGTATTGATGAGCCCTTTGATATAGAAACTGCCATTGATAAGTCTACCAGAACTTCTGATCTGATAAAGGATTGTAACATAGAGTTGGAAGGCCATGGGTTCTCTGCTAAATTATTCATGATGCCCCTAGGCGGATTCGATGTGGTTCTAGGGATGGATTGGCTAGCAGCCTATGAGGAATATATTATGCGTCATAAGAAGATTATTCAATTGACCGTGCCTGATGGGAGTTCGGTGTCGATTTACGGCGATAGGGTCAGTATGGTTCCGAAGGTAATTTCAATGGTGGTGATAAAGAAGTGCATGAGACGTGGATGTAATGCCTACCTGGCTTATGTGAAAGATGTGGATGCATCAGTACCATGATTGTCCGACATACCGGTCGTGTGTGACTTTCCAAACGTATTCCCAGAGGATCTACCAAGTGTGCCACCGGACCGCATGATCGAGTTCCAGATCGATTTGATACCGGGTGCCCAACTTGTTTCCAAGGCATCGTATCGACTACCTCCCTCTGAGATGAAGGAACTGATGGTCCAGTTTCAAGAGTTGCTGGATAAGGGGTTCATCCAACTAAGTATCTCTCACTGGGGTGCTCCGGTCTTGTTTGTGAAGAAGAAGGACGGTAGCATGAGGATGTGTATCGATTATCATGAGCTGAACAAGTTAACGGTGAAGAACCGGTATCCATTACCAAGGATTGATGACTTGTTTGATTAGCTCCAAGGTGCCAGTTGGTTCTCCAGGATAGATCTCTGATCTGGTTATCATCAGCTGAAGGTTAAAGAACAAGATATCCCGAAGACCGCTTTTCGAACGTGATACGGGCATTACGAATTCCTCGTGACGTCTTTCGGTTTAACCAACGAGCCAGCTACTTTTATGGATTTGATGAATCGGGTGTGTCGGCCTATGCTAGATAAATCAGTGATAGTGTTTGTTGATGATATCCTGATTTATTCGAAGAGCAAGGAGGAACATGTTGGTCATATATGGGAAGTGCTAGAGATACTTAGAAGGGAGAAGCTGTATGCCAAGTTCATTAAGTGCATGTTCTGGTTGCACGAGGTTTAGTTTCTGGGTTATGTGGTCAACCCTGAAGGGATTATGGTGGACCAGGCAAAAATGGAGGCGGTGATGCAATGGAAGACTCCAAAGACACCATCCGAGATTCGTAGTGTCATGGGTTTGGCGGGCTATTACAAAAGATTCATCCAAGGCTTTTCCAAGATAGCTTCACCATTGACCAAGTTGACCCACAAGGATGTGAAGTTTGTATGGGGTCTAGAACAGGAGAATGCTTTTGAAGGACTAAAGATGAGATTGACTCAAGCTCCTGTCTTGACGTTGCCCGAAGGGAGCGATGACTTAGTGGTCTATTCGGATGCTTCTTTTTCAGGGTTAGGTTGTGTGCTGATGCAACGAGGGAGGGTACTAGCCTATGCGTCCTGACAGTTGAAAATCCATGAGGCTAATTACCCTACTCACGATTTGGAGTTGGCGGCGGTGGTCTTTGCATTAAAGATTTGGAGGCACTACTTGTACGGGATGAAGTGCACTATCTTCACTGACCACAAGAGCTTGAAGTACTTCTTCAAGCAAAAGGATCTCAATATGAGGCAAAGGAGGTGGTTAGAGTTGATCAAGGATTATGATTGTGAGATCCACTACCATCCGGGCAAGGCCAACGTAGTGGCGGATGCCCTTAGCCGAAAGGAGAGACCCAAGCCAACAGTTGGTGATGACCTCCAATGTAATGACATAGGTCAAGGGGTTCCAAGATGAGGCGTTGAAAGAAGAGCGCCTTAACTTTGAAAGGATGAGAGGTCTAGTCTCGGAGTTGGGTGAGAACACTCTCGGAGTTAGAACCCGCTTCGGGCAGATATGGATCCCTCTTTATGGAGACCTATGGGGGCGAATCATGGATGAAGCTCATAAGACTCGATACTCCATTCATCCTGGTGCTACGAAGATGTATCATGATATGAAGAAAGATTACTGGTGGCCGGGTATGAAGCGTGATGTAGCGGAGTATGTGAGCAAGTGCCTTACTTGCTTGCAAGTTAAGGCTGAGCATCAGAAGCCATACGGGAAGATCCAACCTTTGGATATACCCGAGTGGAAATGGGAGCATATCACCATGTATCGGTAGAAAGTGAGCACTTTTCATCCAACGGTCTACTATCACCCATATGGCATCATACCCTCTTGTCGTACATGGTAACTTCGTAATGAAATCTATGGTGATATGCTCCCATTTCTACTCGGGTATGTCCAAAGGTTGGATCTTCCTGTATGGCTTATGATGCTCAGCCTTTACTTGCCAGCAGTAAGGCACTTGCTCACATACTCCGCTACATCACGCTTCATACCCGGCCACCAGTAATCTTTCTTCATATCATGATACATCTTCGTAGCACCGGGATGAATGGAGTATCGAGTCTTATGAGCTTCATCCATGATTCGCCCCCTTAGGTCTCCATAACGAGGGATCCATATCTTCCTGAAGCGAGTTCTAACTCCGAGAGTGTTCTCACCCAACTCCAAGACTAGACCTCTCATCCTTTCGAAGTTAAGGCGCTCTTCTTTCAACGCCTCATCTTAGAACCCCTTAACCTATGTCATTACATAGGAGGTCATCACCAACTGGTAAGCTTTCACCTGGATTGGCTCGGGTCTCTCCTTTCGGATAAGGGCATCCACCACTACATTGGCCTTGCCCGGATGGTAGTGGATCTCACAATCATAATCCTTGATCAACTCTAACCACCTCCTTTGCCTCATATTGAGGTTCTTCTGCTCAAAGAAGTATTTCAAGCTCTTATGGTCAGTGAAGATAGTGCACTTCGTCCCATACAAGTAGTGCCTCCAAATCTTCAATGCAAAGACCACAGCTGCTAGCTCCAAGTCATGAGTAGGGTAATTAGCCTTATGGGTTTTCAACTATCGGGACGCATAGGCTATAACCCTTCCCTGTTGTATCAGCACGCAACCCAATCCTGAATAAGAAACATCTGAATAGACCATCAAGTCTTCATTCTCTTCAGGTAATATCAAGACAGGAGCTTGAGTCAATCTTGTCTTCAACTCGTCAAAAGCATTCTCCTATTCCAGACCCCATACAAACTTCACCTCCTTGCGGGTCAGCTTGGTCAATGGTGAGGCTATCTTAGAAAAGTCTTGAATGAATCTCCTGTAATAGCCCACTAAACCCAAGAAACTGCGGATCTCGGATGGCGTCTTTGTAGTCTTCCATTGCATCACCGCTTCCACCTTTACCGGGTCTTCCATGATCCCTTCGGAATTTACCACATGACCCAAAAACTAAACCTCACGCAACCAGAAAGTGCACTTGGAGAACTTGGCATACAACTTCTCTCTTCTAAGTGTCAACAATACCTAACAAATATGACCGGCATGCTCTTCTTCGCTCTTTGAATAAATTAGGATATCATCGATAAACACAATCACTGATTTATCCAACATCGGCCGACACACCCGGTTCATCAAATCCATAAAGGCAGCTGGCGCGTTAGTTAGACCAAAAGACATAACGAGAAACTCGTGGTGTCCATAACGGGTGCGAAAAGCTGTTTTAGGGATATCCTGTTCCTTCACCTTCAACTGATGGTAACCAGATCAGATATCTATCCTCGAGAACCAACTGGCACCTTGGAGCTAGTCAAATAAGTCATCAATCCTTGGTAACGGATACCGGTTCTTCACGGTCAACTTGTTTAACTCACGGTAGTCGATGTACATTCTCATACTACCATCCTTCTTCTTTACAAACAAGACCGGAGCACCCCAGGGAGAGATACTCGGTCGAATGAGCCCTTTGTCCAACAACTCTTGCAACCGAACCATCAGTTCCTTCATCTCAGACGGAGCCAATCAATACGGTGCCTTGGCAACAGGTTGAGCACCAGGAATCAAGTCGATCTGGAACCTGATCTCGCGGTCCGGTGGCACACCTGGTAAATCTTCTGGGAACACGTCTGGAAAGTCACACACAACTAGTACGTTGAACAATTATGGTACTGACGCATCCACATCCTTAACATAAGCCAGTAGGCACTACATCCACGTTTCATCCACTTCTCTGCCACCACCATCGAAATCACCTTCGGAACCGTAGTAACTCGGTCACCGTAGATCGTCACTGAACTCCAATCAGGTGCAGTCAATCGGATCATCTTCTTACGCCACACAATATTTGCCTCATAGGCTGCTAGCCAATCCATCCCTAGGACTACATCGAATCTGCCTAAGGGCATCACGAACAATCTAGCAGAGAACCTATGGCCTTCCAATTCTATGTCACAATTCTCTATCAGATCAGAAATTCTGGTAGACTTACCAATGGTAGTTTCTACATCAAAGAGCTCATCAATCTTTCTACTCCTAATAGGCAACTTAGCACAGAAGGCAGCAGAAATAAAACTCTTACCAGCACCAGAATCAAATAACACCGAGGCATAAGTTTGGTTTACTAGGAACGTACCTGACATGACATCAGGGTCCACCCTAGCCTCCTCCCGGGTCATCGTGAATGCACTGGCTTTGGCCTTCGGTCCCTCCTTCTCGACCCCTTTCTTCACCCTGAAGCTCTCGGCCCTTGGCCTCTTGCAATCCCTGCTTAGATGGCCCTCTTCACCATAGTTATAACACCTTACAACCCCATACTCTCTTGCCATATAACCGGGCTTCCCACACTTGAAGCAGAGATTCAGTCCCCACTTACACTCCCCTGAATGTTCCTTCCCGCACTTACCACACTGCTTAGTCCCCGTACCTGCAGACACTACCCTCCGGTCATCCATCCATGCCATCTTGATGCTCGGGGTAAAACCACCATGACCAAACCGCTTCCCATTCTAGTTCCTGTCACCAGCACCTCTTTTGTTCACCTCCACTACTGCCACTTCTTCTCTCTCGTCATATAACCTCCCTGCTAGATCAACCACCGACCTAAACGTGCTCGATCAGGCGGTGATCATGTGCCTGCGGATATCTGTCGGTAAGCCCTGGATATACCTCTTGATCTTCCTTGACACAGGCGTCACCTGATCCGGCACCAGCCTTGCCATCTTATTGAACTTGGTAGTATACTGCTGGTGTGTCATGGTTCCCGCCTCCAGCTGTAAGAACTCTCTTTCAATCTTGTCAAGCTCCCTATGAGGACAAAATTCCTCAATCACTAACTTCTTCAGTTCACTCCACCTCATCCTCCCAACAGCCCTGCTGCCCTTGGCCTGGACAATATTGTCCCACCAGCATAAGGCCGAGTCCACAAATGAGTGGGTAGCAAACTTCACCTTTTGATCCTCTCGGCACTTACTGATATCGAGCACCGCCTCCATCTCCCTCACCCATCGATGAGCAGCAGCAGCATTACCGTTCCCATCAAAAGTTGGGGGCTTGCATCTCTGAATGCCCCATAACTACACCCCTTGGCTGTTTCCTGCAATGCTTCCTCTTCCTCTTCGTCACTAGAGACAACCATCTCAGTCTCTGGTTGCTCCCCTTCACCTGAACCTCTCCTAACGGTCCTCTTCTCTCCTCCTTCTCTTTCTTTCATCCTCCCTCATAGCATGAATAACCTCGGTCACCACAGACGGCAGGATTGTCTGTATGACTTCATGAACCTCCTCCACAACTGCCTCTTTCACAGAGGCTCTCAAATTAGCACTCTCATCACCGCCTTCCTGGTGATGAAGCTTGGGCTCTGCAGGAGCCGTCTTAGCAGCCTTAGCATTGTTCCCAGTGACACGTGGCCTAGCACCATGACCACCCTGCACACCTCCTCGAGAAGACTTCGAAGACCTACCACCCGCCATCCTCTAAACACTATAAGATTCAAACAACAACAAGGTCTTTCAAGGTAATAGCTCGGATTATGTCAAGTATAGTAAGTCCCTAATTACAGTGGCCAGTTGTGATTAGCCACTTACTTTACTCTTCATCCCCCAAGCATTGCCTATCCTGACTACATCAGTATCCAAATCTACTAAGAGCACATAAATCAGATAGCACACACACATAATACCGGTTACCCTTAAGAAAGTAAATTACTTGATGGCATGTAGCTACTTGGGCTGGCATCCCTCCATTCGGTCCCATTCTCAGTTTAAGTTTAGGTTTTGAAAATATTTACCCATTTCTCTTAAACTTTGGCTCTGATACCAACTTGTAAGGCCCCGTTCCCAGGAACCCCACAGTTGGTCAATCACAACCTTATTTATCATAAGACACAATAAATTTCATAAAACATTACAGTGGATTAATTCATCAAAACCATTTCATGCTTTAATAAACACATTTACCATGTAATACATCGTTGTTCAAAAGATTACTAAATATCAGTTAGTTGTATTAGAAAACAACATCATTATTATTGCATGAGATGGATACCAGTCTTTCCCGCCAAGTAGCTTCACCCACATGCCATCCTCAGCAATAAGTTACCTGCCAACTGAAAATGCATGAAAAGTCAGCGTTGCTGAGTCAGTTCTAGTTTTATATAATAAAATACTTTACCTTTAGTGAAAACCTTTCCTTTACTTTCGTTCGTGATCACACAACATACATACATCTTGATCATATCATTATTATCTTTTATCATCATTCATAATCGTTCATTTCGCACTTTTTTTTCATTATCTTTCACTTCTATCTAGATCCTGTCATAAGCTATACCCCATCATTGGTGCACAAAACGACTACAGCCCTGGGGTTGAGCTACAAGGATCCCGTTTCGCACGTATGGATTAGTCACCAAGACTGACCCCCCCCCCCTGTGTGTACACCCTCATGGGTTAGCCAAGATCGTAAGCTATATTTCACACAATTGAGCTAACAACTCTTCATTGAGTTGTGAACCTCTTTAAATTTGCTTGCAAGACTTTATATTCTTTCATTATGTTTCACTTTTCATTATCTTTAATCTCTCGCTTCTTTTATGATAATACTTTATGTATAAGAGCATTAACACATCACGTAAAGTCACGTAATAATACATAATAAGGAACATCAATAACAGGCCATAACATGCATAATATGAACAAACATAACCCCTAAAACATTCCAGAGCTTAATCATAAATTTTCATTTTTCCCAAAATTCAGAAAAATTCTAAGGCAACTTAGGCGCATGAGCACTATGTGGGCGTATGGGCACTATGCAGGCGCATGAACAGTTGGGTGCATGGGAACACTTGGGTGCATGGGGAAAAACTTAGGCGCATGGGAACTATGCAGGCGCATGAGCACTATGTAGGCGCATGGATACTTGGGCGCATGGGAAAACAGGCGCATGAGCAAACACTTAGGCATATAGGCAAACCTTAGGTGCATGGGAACTATGCAGGCACATGAGTACTTCAGCGCATGGGAAACTTAGGCGCATGAGAAACACTTAGGCATATGGGCAGTTTGGGCGCATGGGCACTATACCAGTTCTAACATATGCAAATTTTCACTTCCCGATCATCATGCTTACATAATTCTAGCTCAAATCTAGCATACTAAGCTCAAAAAACAAGCATACGACCACATAATTTGGTCAAACATTCACAAACACACATACCCACATAAAACAGGGGAGACATATATGGTTACATACTAGAAGCTTCAAAAATAATAGTTTACATGCATTTCAGCCCCAAAACATGTTTAAAATAGAAAAAAAAAACAGGGATCTAGAACTCACCTACAGCAGCCTTCGAGTAAAACTCCTCCAAACTCGAGAGCTCTTGGAGTTCAAACACCTAAACACACCAAAAACGCACAACCGAACACAGAGAAACTGATGAGCTCAAAATGGATCGATCTATGATGATATATGACACAATTCAATCTAAAACACACAAGTATTCAATTCAACACAAGCAAATCAACAAAAATTCATAGAGTTTTCATTGATTAGCATATAGAAGAATAAAAAGTGTAGGAAACAGTTACAATACGTCTAAATCTCTCTCACTAAAAACTACCTACACAAAACATATCTATGTTATTTATACTAATCAAGAAAACAAAGGAACATATTTATATAAAAAGTCCCTATGCTATGACAAAAATACAAAAGACACACAAAGACTAATGTTAAGCTTTTAAGAAGCATCTACAATACTCCCCCTAAGATTCACATGGTTTTTGGTCTTCAACATATCTTCAGTCTTCAAAATCTTTTTTTTCATCTTTATCTTCATTCTTTGATCTTCTGTCTTCAGTCTCCTCTCTTAATCTCCAGCTTGATCTTCAGTCTTCATGCTCTAGAGAAATCCTTCGGTTCTTCTTTGATTGTGAAAACTAGTTTCTCTTTGTATAGCTCCTGCTCCCTTAATGCTTTTGCAATAGCTGCTTTGAATTTTTCAGCAAGAATGCCTTGTTCCGGCTTTGCTTCATTTGTTTTAATCTCCATGTTTTTCATCAATTCCAGTGTTTGGACCTGCTATATCAACATTTGCATAGCATTCGATTGGGTTAGAATTGTCTTTACAATGAATTTCCAATACACCTTTACTAGAAATCCTCATGAACTCAATATCCTTTATGTCTTTCTTCATAATGTTTGTATAAGCTAAGGCTTTCCTCAATGAAATTCGTTCCATTGCTGCGTTCATCACTTTGATTATAGACATAAAATACTTCTTATCGATTTCTGCTGTTTCAGGAACTACTTTCTCAAACTTTTGAATGGACAGAAACAAGATATAACTAGGATGTAAAAGTTTAAGCTCAAAAACACCAAACAATGATATCATATCTTTATCCCAATCTTCTAAGTTTCTCACCAACTTCAATTCAAAAGTATCAGAATTATAAAACCATCTTAAAATTGGTTTTGACTTTTGAGTCCCTTCAATCACCTTTAATCCCAGATTTGTAACTTTCTCGAAATACTAATCACTAAAAGCATCGAGAAATTTTTCTTCACCAACTTCTTTTTCAACACCTTTCTTGTTTTTCTTTAAAGAATGAAAATATTCTTTGTCTTCTTGGTCACATCTTGTTTTCAGAAAAGAACTCATACGAGAAATACCTCTGTTGAGTAACTATACAAACATTTCACCCCTCTTGGCTTTTGTTGGGTTTATCAATGGAAGTTTGTTCAATTCTTTCAAATCTTGCACTGGAAGTTGTATGATGCTAGAAAAGAAATGATACATCACTTATAGCATTAACTCTTTTGATTAAAAATGCATCAAACACCTCATCATACTTCCATGAAACTATTTTAACTTCTTTCGTTGAATCAGGAACAATCATTGCATTTAATAACTCAGATATCGATTGTCCTTTTTGTAAAACGTTGCGCACTAAGTCTCCTGCTGTTCGAGCTTTACTCCAAAGTTGCCTTTGTTCACTGGAGACTTGATATCCTTGCCTCTCTGTTTCAGGAAACATCTTAATTAATTCTTTTCTTGCTTTATATCTTGAGCTTTTCATAGCAATAGCTTTTATCTCCTGAGGCTTCAAAATCTTTGATCTCTTGGTAATCTCAAGGTACTGAGAATTATCCATATCAAGTACAATCATTTTCTTGGTTTGCTTCTCAGTTTCTTGAAAACTTCTGACCAAGTTTCTCAACGATTCTCCTTGTAATCTATTCAATTTCTTTCTCGGGTAATTTCTTGATTGCAACCACATCCTTAGAGCGTTGATATTCATATCATCAGGATTAGGATGGTGCAACTCAGATGTTGATAACTCTTCAATGTTTATACTTTCCTGTAAAGGATTCCATTCACCATGCTCAATAATGATTTCATCTGGATCTATCGGAGCAACAGACTCAGCAGTTAGACATTTCTCAAATAATTATACCTGAAAGGTATAATTTGAGATACTGTTAGTCCATCTAGAAATACTCTGTTATACTTCTTTTTCACCAAATAATTATACCTTTCTTCAATATCCATAGGTATGTCATCATGGCTCAAATCAACTGGTGAAAAGTGTTCATCTACATTAGCATCTGCCAAATCCTCATCTTCAAGTACTCATAGTACCAGTCATCTTCAAATTCACCCTCAATATTATCAAGTGCACAAATAAGCTCTTGAACATCAGACTCTTTTTCTTCAACATTTTCATCAATCACCTTTTGAATTTTAGAAGATGATTCAGGCATAGCTGAAATATCTACATCATCTATTTTCTTTTTCCTTTCTCAACTTCTGGAATCTTCTCAACATCAATAGGAGTAATTTCTGAAATAATCATTAAATCAGGAGATGAAGACTTATTCTTTTCTTTCAACTTCTCTAATTCTTCTTTCATGAATTCATTTTCCTCATTCACCTTCTTTAATTTTTCTTCCATCAAATCAAAATCTATCATCATTACCTCAAAAGTCTTCATATTATCATCTCGACTTTTTCTTAACTCATCAATTAATTTATCTTTCTCTTACATTTCTTCAATCAACCTTTCATTGACAGCTTTCAACTCTTCAATTATCTTTAATTGATTCAAATTTTCTTCTTTAAAATCATCAATCTTTTTTTGCAAGTTTTCTTCTTCAGATACATGCATTTCTGGTAGATGTTCTTCTATAAATTCATTCATAATGCCAGCTTCTACAATATCAAGCTCTTAAGTGTTCTCATTTAATTCAAACTGGTCATTTTGATCTACCATTTCTTCAATCATACACATAATATCATCAACTGTTTGATTTACATCAATCTCTTGTTCACTTTCTACAACTTCAGTATCATTATCATTGAATTCTTTAGTAACTTGATCTGTATCTTGGACATTTTCATCCATTTCTTCATTCACTTCTTCAGTAGCTGACTCTACTTCTTCTATCTCATCATGATCTTCTTCGTGGGTTTCCTCAATTACTTGCTCAGATTCTGGAACATTATCGTGTATAAATTCCATAACATCATCAAATTGACCACCTTCATTACCATCATCAGAATCAGATGAGCTAGAACTATCTTCCTTATCATTATCATCATTATCTTCATTTTATTCATCATCATTTTCATCATTCTCTTCCATAATAGGAAGTTCCTCTATCAAATCATTACGATCAACATGTTCTTCTTCTGATAAGTGATAATGATCAACAGTTATATCATCTCCATTCTATCACCATGAACTCTATAAGATATCTCAGACATGTGTTCAAGAATCATGGTTTCTCCACTATCACCATGAACTCTAATGTTGCATGTTCTTCATTGATAATCATTTGAAGAAATCTTGGATACATCAAGTACTTATTTCTGATTCCTTTTTCCAAGTTAAAGATGAATCCATTCAAAATCCATTTGGCCATGTTAAACCTTCTGTTTGTTGCCAATGCTACAATCAGGGATGCAATGTCCATAGGAAACGAAATCCATCCTGCACTTCTCTTGGACATGCAATGTTGGAAAATGTAGCAGAGTAACTTCCAATGATTATATACTTTGGCTCTGAAAAACTGCTTCTTTGGAAAGTGATTAGGGTGACCCATTGCCAAGAATGTTTCTCTACATTCATTAAAAGTCAACTCAGAATAATCATCAGGGTCATTTTGTCCCAATCTCAGAGCTTCTCGAATAGAATCTTCAGAGACTTCAATCATCCTCGGATTATTAATAAAACCTCTAACAACTTTTCTTCCATTATTATCAGTGTCAATGTATGTAGTGTTCCAAAATTTCTTAATCAGCCTTGAATATATAATTGGTTGGTAACACATTGTATAAACATATTTGGTTCTCAGCAAAAATCTTATCATCTCTTCATATCCGACAGCATCTCTACCTTCTTCATTAAGAAGAGCAGCAACATTGTGTTTTGGCTCAAACTTTAAATCAGCCATCTACAAAATTAAACACAAGATATTTGGAATTCGAAGTTTTAACAATTAAAATCAATTAACATTTTATTGCATTTGAAGATGTTGTATGTTTTAACAAAATTAATTTGTCATTTTCAAAAATTTCTAAGTGTTGAGATCAATCACACTGTTCAGTCACTTTGCACATTTAATTTTTTACATATTTTTGATTTGTTAACATTTTATTAACCATTTTAATTTTGGAAAAAATATTATTTTGAATTTTTGTAAAAAAAAAAAAAAATTGGTAACAATCCGATTTGATTGCACAAACAGTTGATGAATGATCCGATTTGATTGCACAAACAAGGTCGAAATCAAGTTTATATTATCATTCAAGTATCAATTTCAGTTCAGTTTATCATTTCAATCAACATTTTACAGATTTATACATAATCTAGGGTTTCGAACGCCCGAATAGGTTCAAAACTCCCAAATCAAATCAACCTGTTAATCAAAGATATCAGTGATTTTGATCACAAACTTACACTTAGAATCAAGAAATATGACTTTCGAATGCAAGTGCAACACAGAAATCAATCGAAATAAGAAACAAGGGTTTATCAAGAGAACAGGGTTTTGAGAATTTAGTGTTCAGGGGAAATTTTGTGAATGAAATATGAAATCACAAAGTGTTGTTTATATACTAAGTGAAAAATTTTAGACGCATGAGCATTGTTTGTGCGCATGGGCTTAGACGCATGAGCACTGTTCAGACGCATAAGCACTGAAACGTCCAATACTTGACATTTGATTTCTACACTTGGAAGCATGGGAACTGTTCAGGCGCATGGGAAGATTAAAACGCCCAACACTTGAACAAATTTGAAAAATTCATCAATCTCCTAGTCTTTGACTATTGACCACTGTTTAGGCGCATGAGATTACTTCCATGTGTCTAACACTTGTAATTTTCTAGATCTTCCACCTGTACACTGTTTAGACATATTAGCACTGTTCACATACTAATATTTAAACAATTTATCAAATTTTGACTTTAATTAGTTAAATTTGACTTTTCATCCAAAAGTCAACTTTTGACTTTTCATCCAAAATTTTCACAATGTACCCTCAATTTTAAACTTTTTGCATTTCAATTTTTTATTTTTTATTTTGAATTTTTAATTTTTATATTTTGACAATTTTTTTTTTATTTATTTTCAAAAATAATTTCCCATCATTTTAGTCTCTAGATTTTAACAAATAGTCTCATATTATACTTTTGCAAGAAGTTTTTTCACTTTAAAATGTTTTTCAGGTTCATTTTTACATTATGTCAAACACACACATGTTTGAACTTTTTAGCTTCATCATTTCCATCCAAAACATTTAAATTTTGATTTTTCAAATGTTGAAATTTGAAAATCACTTTTCTAGACAATTTTCCTTTTAACTCTTTTTACTCCCCCTAAACTTTTAAGTTTAACAAAACTTAGAAGTTTCTCGAATTTGTCACATGAAGATCACACTAATCATTGTTAATATGCCTGCACACAGAAAAACATGAAAAAATCAAAATTAAAGCAGAATACAAATCTAATATTTACAAATGAATCAATATCTGCAGTGAGATCATATTAGATAAGATCAGCACATTGAAATAAAAAAAATTGATGGATAGTCATAGACAATGAATAAATCCTGATCAAGTGTGTTCCAGGTCAGTATTGCTACAGCAAAGGAGACACGAGATCTAAGGACAAAAAATGAGTGCATTTAGCAAGATATTCAACACACTTACTTTTTCAACTCTTGGATTGTTTAAGGTATAATTAGATATGATATTATGCAGTCACACTTAGACTTAGAGATGTTAATTCTCATAAAGATATGCAAGAAGTCACTATTCTCAACTTGTTAACCTGACGTATACTATAACCAGATCTCATTTGTTGTTTGTGCACATTGGCATCTTGTTACATCAGTGAGTATATCCAGGTCTGTAATCACTTACAACAAAGGATATCTTGTCACTTCAGGTCTATGATGACTCATAACAGAGAAGTGTTAGATGCATTAAATAATTAGAGCTCAATGGTTATTCATATCACCATCAGGTGTGAGATTATGTCTTAACAAGCAATCAATTTGAGAACTTAACACTATTCATTAGCGCTAAGATAGACATACATGAATGCATGAGTGATTTAGTTTAATCATAAGAATTTACTTTTTCAGACTAATTGCATGAACTTACTTGCACATCATATCTGATCATGTCAGACTTTAGTCGAAAGCGAAGTATGCAACTGATCAAACTAATGTATCTATCATTTCTCACATATTGCAAAGACAGATTCATCCTAAATAATGAATTAATCAAGAAAAACTCTTTTTTTTAGTTTTTGTTTTATATTTTTATCTTTTGATTTTTCGGTTTTCTATTTTTGTATTTGGTTTTTGTTTTTGTAAAGGAAAAAAAACATGCACACACAAAATACATCAGGCAATAAACTTTGACAGGTTCTCTTGCTATGTCTAATTCAGATAAGGAAGGGTTCTGATCATATTTAGATGCAATTAACTAAAAGACTCAAAAACCAGTTTTAAGTGTGATTAATAAGACCAATCGAGTCAACCAAATACTCAAACCGTCCTGGTAAGAAGGCTTTAGTAAAAAGGTCGGCCAACTGTTTTTCAGTAGCAATTTGAATCAATATGATTAAACCTTTTTCAGAGTTATCTCTGAGAAAATGATATCGAATTTTGATATGTTTTGTTTTAGAATGTTGGATAGGATTAGCTGTAATGAACATAGCAGTTGTGTTATCAATGTAAATAGTTGTTTTAAGAAAGTTGAACCTATAATCCAGTAGTTGGTTTTGTAACCAAAGGATTTGAGAACATCCTGCCGAAGCAGCAATGTACTTAGCTTCTGCAGTAGAAACAGAGACATTTGTTTGTTTCTTGCATTGCCACGAGACTAATCTGGGTCCTAGAAATTGACACCCACCCATCGTTGATTTTCTATCTTGACAACATCCGCCATAATCACTATCAGTATACCCATGTAACCGAAGTTTCCTTCGTAAGCATACCATTGCCCTAAAGCCGGTTTACCTTTAAGATACCTGAATATTCTTTTGACAGCAATTAAGTGGGATTCTTTCAGGTCTGATTGATACCTTGCACAGACACAAACAGCATACATAATGTCTGGTCTAGATGCAGTGAGATACATCAAAGAACCAATCATCAATCTGTATAATTTTTTATCTACTGATTTTCCTTTTGGATCAGGCTCAATCTTGGTGTTCACATCAGTTGGAGTTCTAATTGACTGACAATCTAGCAGCTTAAATTTCTTCAAGAGTTTATCGATGAACTTCTCTTGGTTGATAAAAATACCATCTGCAGATTGCTTAACTTGTAGGCCAAGAAAGAAATTTATCTCTCCCATAGAACTCATCTGAAATCGAGATTTCATAATTTCTTCGAATTCATTGCACATTTTTGGACTTTTCGAACCAAATATGATATCATCAACATACACTTGTACACATAAGAGATCATCAGCATCCTTCTTTATGAACAAAGTTGGATCGATTTTCCTTCTCATGTATCCATGTTGGATTAAGTGTTGTGATGACGTTTCATACTAGATTCTAGGGGCTTGATGTAGACCATATAAAGCTTTGCTGAGCTTGTACACACGATGTAGATATTGTGAATATTCAAAACCCAGAGGTTGCTTTACATACACATCATCGGTGATCGGTCCATACAAGAATGCCCCTTTTACGTCCATTTGATACACTTTAAATTTCATGAATGATGCATAAGCCAGGAAGACACGAATTGATTCAAGTCTTGCAACTAGAGAAAATACTTCATCATAATCTATTCCTTCCTCTTGAGTGTATCTTTGTGCAACGAGTTCTAATAACTACACCTCTATCATCAATTTTGTTTTTGAACAACCATCTTGTGCCTATGGCATTTTCTCCTTCACGTAAATCCACCAGATTCCACACTTCTTGTTTGCGGAACTGTAATAATTCTTCTTGCATAGCCTCGATCCAACCATTGTCCTTTAACGCTTCAGAAACATTTTTAGGAACAATTTCAGAAAGAAAGCAAGAGTATAAGCAGACGTTTGCTTGTTCTGATTTACTTCTTGTCATTCTCTCACTCAAAGGACCAATAATCTGAGATGTGGGATGGTTCCTGTGGATACGAGCTGTTGGAATCTCATTTCCTTAAACATGAACATCCAGATTGGTTTGGTTCAAGTTTGAAAGCTGATGCAATAGGCTTGGAGAATGTGGATTGAAATTGGGAACTTGAGTCGGTGAGTTGATAAAGTAATCAAGATTACCAGAATCAACTACATCACCAGAGATAGATGATGTTCCAGACTCAGGTTGTACAATTTCTATACCATCATTAGGAATAAGTTGTGAAACATCTTGATTTTCTGAAACGGAATGGTCATTATCTTGATGAGAATGATCATCATTATTTGACTGGATTATAGAATCTCTAACAAAAGAAAGAAGGGATAGTTTGGGCTTGAATCATCTGCATCGTCAGAATCCGAATCGTCACCGAATGAACCGAGATCTCCTTGAATTTTCTTTTCACCTGTAGAATCAAGAAAGTTAGATTGATTAAACAAGCTAGATTGAAAAGAGTTTGACAATGAATCTAAATCAAATAACCATGCAGGACCATTTGACACTGATGGAAAAGAGTTTTCAAGAAATTTAACATTGAATGTTTCAACTATAATGTTAGTCCTAGAGTTATAAACTCGATAGGCCTTTGATACAGATGAATATCCAACGAAAAATACATCATCAGATTTTGATTCAAATTTTCCTAAATGATCACTTGAATTTATAATCATAACCGGACAACCAAAAGATTTAAGAAAATCTATGTTTGGTTTCCTGCCAAACATTAACTCATATGGAGTTTTCAGTTTGTCTTTAACAATTAAAGAACAGTTCTGAACAAAACAAGCAGTTGATATTGCTTCATCCCAGAATGTGATCGGAATTTTAGCATCGGCTAACATGGATCGTGCAGCTTCAATCAATGTTCGGTTTTTCCTTTCAGCAACTCTGTTTTGTTGAGGAGTTCTGGGAGCACTGAACTGATGAGCTATTCCTTTCTCTGCACAAAACATGTCAAGAGTTAGATTTTTGAATTCCATCCCATTATCACTTCTAATTATTTTTACTTTTTGATCACGTTGATTTCAACTTTAATGATGAATTCTTTTATTAATTCAGCTGTTTCAGATTTAGCATTCAAAAAGAAAACCCATGAAAATCTTGTAAAGTCATCAATGATAACTAAACAATATAATTTTCTTCCAATACTCTTCATGTTGGTTGGTCCAACAAGGTCCATATGCAATAATTGAAGGGGTTTGGAATTTGAGTTTATCAGCTTGGACTTATAAGACGCTCTGTGTTGTTTCCCCTTTAAACATGCTGAGCATAAATCAATTGTGGCAAACTTCTTCAATGGAAGGCTAATAATATGATTTCCCGCTACAAGCTTGTTCATATTCTTGAAATTTGAATGCCCCAGACGTCTATGCCAAAGCTGGCTTTCATCATTTGATGCTTTAGCAAAGAGACAAGTTGTTTCTGTAGAAGAGTCCACTTGAGACATATCCAGTTTGTATACGTCTCGGTCTCTGACAGCTTTAACAACCATGCAATCCTTGCTTATCTGAAATCCTGACTTCAAGATATAAGAGAAAGAATCATCAAAAAGTACAGAGTAGGATTTATCACAAATTTGGGATACGCTTAACAAATTAAAGTTCAACTGTGAACAGAAGTTGACTTTATCAAAGCTTATAATCCCGTTGGATATTGTTCCTTCTCCGGTTATTTTTCCTCCCGCATCACCACCAAAGGCGACATGCGTTTCATCTTTTAACTTAAAATATTGTAATAAGGCCTGATTGCCTGTCATATGCCAGCTACACCCGCTATCCATATACCAAGTATTGATTGGTCTTCTTGGGCGTATCTGCAAAAAAAAAAAACAATTTAAGTTGAATTATCTACCCAAGCCGAAATGGTCCTGGGTTTTCCAAACTTGTTAACAATAGTAAATTGTTTAAAGTGAAGTTTGTTGACAACAGGTTTATTCTTTATGAATTTACCAATTCTGTTATTTGTAACAAAATTATGCTTGTTTGGAAAATTCATGCTTTTTGACTGACCATTGTTTGAAAAGCTTTTATTTTTAGAACTTTTGTTATTAATTCTCACTGACCTTGTAATTAAATTATCATTTAAGTATTGTTTAGGTCTTACTGAATTATTTCTTTTGAAAGTGTTCAAACCTAAGGAGGGTTGGTGTGTTAATTTTTGAAAACCAACATTTAGGTTTCTTTTATATTGCGGCTTAACATAACCTTTGGTTACTGTTGAAGTGGCAAATCCTCTCCTCTGTGAATTCTTTCTAAAGTAACAATCTTTAGTGTTGTGAGTTTGCTCATCACAGTAGGTACAGTATTTGTTAAAATAACACTCTGAAGTTGAGTGATTTCTCATTTCTCAAATGTGACAGTATTTCTTAAAAAACATTCAGACGTTTTGTGATTATACATGTCACATATGTTACAATACCTCTGTGGAGTCTTGAATAATTGCTTATTAACCTTTGACGTTGACGCAACATTAGAAACTTGTTTACTTTTAGGTGTCAAAGAGTTAATTTGGTGTTTTTGATTTGAAGGATTGTGCTTTTGATTTGAACCACTTTTCTTTTGCACAAAATTACTTTTGTTTTTGAACATGAATTTCATTCTTGTTTTTCTTAGATACAAATCTTTTAGCTACAGTGGAAGTCTTAGAATCTGAACCCGTTTTCAGATCAAAGGTTGTTTTGTTCTTAGGATTTTCTTTAACATCTTGAATGGAGTTCACATTCAACAAACCAGCAGATACAAATTTAATTGGCTTTAATTTTGTTGCCTGATTTGTTTCTTTTGTCTGATTTTCCTGAATTTTTATTTGTTCATTTTTAGCTTTATTTATCTTTCTTCTTCTTCTCTGGTTCCTTGATTTTGTAGAACCAGTTTTCGGTTTAGATTGAACATCCTCAGTTTAAGATTCTTTTTAACATTCTTTCTTTTTCTGGTCTTTTTTCCATTTAATGAATTCTGGGTTATTTAGACCAAATGAATTTGAATCTTCTGATGTTTCTTCATCATTTTGATCTTTGTTTTGATTTTTTGAGTTTTGGTTTTCAGTTATAATATTCACTTCCTCCAAAACTGATTCTTTAGGAACAAAAACTTTCTTTGTTTTAGGCTTTGGTTCATAAGATTTTACTTTAACAGGATGACCATTTTTTATCTTTTCGTTATCTTTCTCTTTAAAAATTTCCATGTTTGTTTTCTCTTCTTCAGAATCAGACATCTTGGTCCTGTTTTGAAAAGCTTTTAATTTTGCCTTGTTTTTTGGAGAGTGATCATGAGTGTTAAAGTTTTCTAGTAAAGTATTTGTTATTGATTTAGGCATCGATTCATGAGTGAAACTCAATCTTGCCTTTTGTTTATCTTTTCTTTCGTTTACCAGTTTTTCCACAATACTTTTAGAACTTTTAACTTTTGCGAGATCCACTTGTGTAATAGCATGTGCTATCTTCTCCAGTTTAAGATTTTTTGTCATCTCTTCAAGTTGTTTTGATACAATTTCAAGTTCTATTAGAGTTTTGTTCCATGTATTTTGAATAGAGATAATCTTTTCATCAGATACTTTATGATTTTTTTTGAGTTTGTTATGCATTAATTCTTCTTGCTTGAGTTTTTCACAAAGCTTATATGAATAATTTCTGTAGTATTCGACATGTTCGATGCAAGACTTTGTGCATAATTTTTCTCTGACTTCTGATAGAATTTCAAAATATTTAGGAGGGGAAGTTTCAGAGTTAGAGCTTTCAACCTTTGGTTGATTAGATTTTGCCATCAAAGCAACTTCCTCTGAATCTTCCTTGGGATCAGACTTGTCACTCCAGTCATAGTCCTCTTCCTCGTTCTCAGAGTTTCCATCAGCTTTTGGTGATCATTAAATTCAGACCAATCTTCTTTTTGTATTTCTGCAACAAGAGATAAATTGGAGGTTAAATCAGCAGTAAATTGCTCAGCGTATGCACTCCAATCATAACCATCTTTAATATTAACAACAAGAGCTTTCTTGGGCTTCTCTGATGATTTAGAATCATCTTTCAATTCTGACATTGGTAGGCTTTGATAAGGTTTCTAAAATGTCTTCTGTGAAGATTGCTAAAACCTTTGATTACTTGAGCCTAATTGGCCATTTCCTCCTTTATTCCTTGGAGCTTTGCACTCTCTAGATAAGTGTCCATAGCTGTTATAGTTGAAATACCTAGATTTGGACTTATCAAATCCAACAGACTTGTTTGCACTCAGCTTGTAGTTTCTGTTGACATACGAGTGTTTCTGAGTCCTGTAAGCTATCATAACCATTTGCCAGTTGAGATCCATTTCTTCTACATCGTCTGGATCCATTTCAAAAAAATCCTGCAAAACAAGATCAAGTTGAGTTAGATGACTACCTTGATAAGCTTAAAAGCTTGCCATAAATGCAGTGAAAGCAGTTTTAGACTCTTCATCCTGTAATAGGATGTTTATTACATTGTTAACTTTGCTAGTTTTAGCAGAGTTAGCAGATGGAGTCTCTGCTTGAGATTTAGAACTTTTAGGCATAGGAGGAGATTGAGGTTGATTCTGAGTTGTATAGGCAGGAGCACTTGTGTAAGTAGAATCAGTGAAGAACCCTGCGCCAACAAATAGATCCTCCTCATCTTCTGGTGAAGTTTCATTCTTAGCCATGAATACATTCTCCACGGTACTTGCTGGAGAAGCAACATATTTATATTGTGACATCGAAGCTGCTCAGTCATTGTTTCTAGAACTTTCATCAATTTCGACAGATTCTATTTTAGCAATCAAGAGATCAAGATCCATTGAGAATTTCTCAGTATGCTTTAACAGAGTAACTGTTTGCTTCCATGAAGATGGAAGAGCATTGAGAAGCCTGAAGTTAAGATCTTTTAAATCATTCTTGATGCCTGCAGTCGACATCTTAGTAGTCAGTTGAACAAATCTGTTCATCATCTGATTTATTGTTTCACCAGATAAATGTTCAAAAAGTTCTAATTGTCTCTTTAACTTTTGCTTTTTCAAATCCTGGATCTCCTTTCCACCTTCACATATTATTTTCAAGGCCTTATACATGGTGTATCCCGTCTGATAACCATCAAGCCTTGTAAGGACTTCAAGTGGCAGTCCTTTGCACATCAAAGAATAAGCTCTTATATCATTTTTCACTTTTTTTAGATCATCACCTTGCAGACCATCTTCAGGGTATGGTTCTGGAGAGTCTTTTGTGTAGATAAACCCTCTGTCAGGACCATCTGAAGTTATAGGAATATATGGCCCTCTTTCTATTGATTTCCAAAGATAAGTAGCAATAGAGTTCAAGTGATGTTTTAATCTCAGTGACCAATTCTTTAAATTTGCTCTATTCTTCAGCTTGGGAACTCTATTCTGAGTCTTCTGATTTTACCATTTTTTATTTTGTTTTTGTTGTTTTTAATGTTTTGAATTAAAACAATGAATTGAAAATATTTTTGGATTTTTTAAGTTTCTGAAAATTTCAAAAAATTTTCTAAGTGTGAAAGCTGATGCGTCCAAATAGTGATAAAGCACCCAAAGAGTTGTGATACTTCCTTTGACTTTGACTTTGAAACGTCTAAGGGATTGCCTTTGAAAAATTCCAAAATGCCCAAGTTGAAAAACGCCCAAATAGTTGTAATGCGCCTCAACAGTTGTAAAACGCCTGAAATTCCTTTCAGAAAATCGTCCACAGTTGAAAAAAGCCCACACAGTAGAAAAACGCCTAACTGAAAAACGCCCAAACAGTGGAAAAGCGCCTAAACAGTTGTTATGCGCCTAACACTTAGGCAATTTTCAGTAGTGTTTTTGACCTAATGCGCCACATTCATCAGTTTCATACGAACTTAACTTTTCTGAAATCCTTCAAAACTTGATTAATTGATCTGAAATCCTCAAATTATGTAGGAAATTGATCAATAATCAATCCTTCAACTTCAATTTCTTCAATTAACAACCAAAATTGATCTTTTGATTCAAGAACAGGTTCGAAAAATGAAGGACAGGTTCGAAGAGCATTTTGCTCAAATTCACTGATTTGAACGAACTATACTACTAATTGTGAATCAATTCATGTTCCTAATGATGAAACACAACTGAATTCAAAATTTATACGACTGAATTGTTTATCAATCATAGATTCAAGTGATTTTGAGAGTTCGACAGTTGAAGAACTTCAATCACTGAACTGAAAGCTTTGATACCATTTGATGAGCTCAAAATGGATCGATCTGTGATGATATATGAACACAATTCAATCTAAAACACACAAGTATTCAATTCAACACAAGTAAATCAACAAAAATTCATAGTGTTTTCATTGATTAGCATATAGAAGAATACAAAGTGTAGGAAACAGTTACAATACGTCTAAATCTCTCTCACTAAAAACTACCTACACAAAACATATCTATGCTATTTATACTAATCAAGAAAACAAAGGAACATATTTATATAAAAAGTCCCTATACTATGACAAAAATACAAAAGACACATAAAGACTAATGTTAATCTTTTAAGAAGCATCTACAAAAACACATAAGACTCGGTCTACAAGCTGAAAACCCAGCTGAAACCGAACAAAACACACAAAATCTTACCTTCTAGACAATCTTCTTCTTCTTCTCTCTAGAAAACCGATGGAACTCTGCTTTTCTTCTTTTTCTGCTATCGAAAGCAGTTGGTGAGCAGAAGTGTGGGCGGCCATGCCCACTTTTAAACATAATTATATTAAAGTTTGCCTCTTGCATAACTTTAATCCCTTAACTTGGGTTATTTCACCTTTCTTTCTTTATACTTCTCTTTTTCTTTTCTTTTTCTCTTCTTTTCTTTTTTTTTTTTAAATATCCGGTTGTTACAACATCAAAAGCCATATGGGAATATCCAACCCTTGGATATACCCGAGTGGAAATGGGAGCACATCACCATGGACTACATTACGAAGTTACCACGTACAGCAAGAGGATACGATGCCATATGGGTGATAGTTGATCGTCTGACTAAGAGTGCTCACTTCTTACCGATCCACGAGACGTATTCATCTGAGAGGTTGGCAGATCTCTTCATCAAAGAGATTGTGACTCATCATGTGGTACTGGTGTCTACAGTGTCTGACCATGACACTCGGTTTACATCTAAGTTTTGGAAGAGATTCCATGATACGATGGGGACGAGGTTGCACATTAGTACGGCTTACCATCCTTAAATAGATGGTCAGTCAGAAAGAACCATACAAACACTTGAGGATATGCTCTGAGCATGTGTCATTGATTTCGGAGGAAGTTGGGACGAACACTTACCGTTAGCTGAATTCTCATACAACAACAGTTATCATGCCTGCCTCCTTATGAGATTCTATATGGTAGGAAGTGTGGAACGCCCGTATGTTGGGGTGACATTGGGCAGAAGGAGTTAGGGAGCATCAAGGTGATTGAGGCTACGACCGAAAAGTTAGAGAAGATCAAGGCCTTTATGAAGGCAGCAAAAGATAGACAAAAGTCGTTTGCTGACAAAAGGCGTAGACCGATTGAATTCAAGATGGGTGATAGAGTCATGCTGAAGGTCTCACCTTGGAAGGGGATCATCCGGTTTAGAAAGCGGGGTAAGCTGAGCCCGAGGTATATATGGCCTTTCCGAATCATTACTCGAGTAGGAGAGGTGGCCTACAGGTTGGAGCTACCCGATGAGTTAAGTGGAATTCATCCGACATTCCATGTATCTCACCTAAGAAAGTTCTTAGCCGATAAAGATATGATCGTGCCATTGGAGGATATCAAGGTGGATGAACAGCTCAATTATGTGGAGCAGCTAGTGGCCATCATTAACAGAAAAGAGAAGATGCTACGGAATAAAGTGGTTCCACTGGTGCGAGTACAGTGGAGACATAAGAAGGGGTCTGAATCTACATGGGAGACTGAGGAAGAGATGAGACAACATTACCCACAGCTGTTTGAGGAGTGACAAGTTTCGAGGATGAAACCTATATAAGCGGGGTGGACTTGTAACACCCGGAAATTTATTAAAAGGAAAAGAAAAGAAGAGTAAAAAGAAGGAAAAGTGAAACATTTCAAAGTAAAGGGGGTTAAAGTGTGCAAGTGGCAAACTTGTTTATTATGGGTTCAAAAAGCAGGGGATGGCAGCCCACACCCCCATTTCACCATTCTTCTGTCGGCTGCAAGAAGGGAAGAAGAAGTTTCAACCATATTTTTTGTGTGAGAAGCTGAAATTCTCCTAGAGGTGAGGTTTTCTTGTATTTTCTGCTCGGTTTTCAGCTGTGTTCAAGCTGCTGGACCGATTCTTACGTGT
The DNA here is from genome assembly GCA_025506505.1 of Flaveria sonorensis. Taxonomy (NCBI): domain Eukaryota; kingdom Viridiplantae; phylum Streptophyta; class Magnoliopsida; order Asterales; family Asteraceae; genus Flaveria; species Flaveria sonorensis. The sequence continues at coordinate 35,472,358 of CM046425.1, read as the reverse complement.
TTCTTGTGTTGGCTGCTTGTTTCGGTGTGTTTAGGTGCTAGAACTCCAGTTTGCTCTTGGTTTGAAGAAGTCTTACTCAAAAGCTGTTAGAGGTGAGTTCTAGATCCCCTATTTTACTTGTTTTAAACTAGTTTGGGGTTAATGTGCATATTAACTGCAGTTTTGCAACCGTAACATGAATTTTTGTGTTTGTGTCTGAATTGTGTGTGATGTATGTTCTGAATGTCTTCTTTGAAGTTGTATGCTTTGTTCTAAGTGTGCTGCATGATAGATCTATGTTATGAGTGTGTTAGAACAAGGATTTGGAACTGGTGGAATAGTCTAAGTAATGTGTTCATCCGCATTTGCATTTTATTCATCCGCATTTGTTGGAGTTCATCCGTATTTGTTGGAGTTCAACCGCATTGGTTTTATGTTCAATAGTTACGTATTCTTGTTCATCCGTATTTGTATGTGTTCATCCGCATTTGCATTTTATTCATCCGCATTTGTTGGAGTTCATCCGCATTTGCTGAACAATTCGACTTGTTCATCCGCATTGGTTCATCCGCATATCTTTAAACGCTTAGAATATTTTCTGAGATACTTCATCCGCATTTCTTTGGACCCTTAGGATTTTTCTGGAATCTTGGGAAATAGAATGTAGTGTTAAGTTCTGAAATATTTTGGTGGTGTATGCCTGTTGATGTTATGTATGATTGTGGGTTGTTGTTGATCTTCTATATTACGTATTATTATGTGACTTTACATGGTGTGTTAATATTCTTATACGTAAAGTATTATCATAACAAAAGTGAAAGATGAAGTTAATGGAAGTAGAACATAATTAATGAATGAAAGACTTGCAAGCCATGTGAAGGAGGTTTACAACTCAATGAGGTAGTTGTCTGCTCAACTGTGTGCGGTTTAGCTAACCCTTGAAAATGCGCACAAGGGTCTAATCTTTGTGATTGACCATGATGGGATCCTTGTCGCGTACCCTGGTACTGTGTCAGCTTTTTAGCATGACGTGGGGGTTTATTGATAAACCCCGGCACATTACCAGCTTTTTAGCATGACGTGGGGGTATGGCATGTGACAGGATCCATATAAGAAAGTTGAACGATGTTAATAAATGAAAGAATGAATGATGACGAATAATGATGAAAGATATTATATGAATATTATCTAAATGTACGTATGATGTGTGACGACGGACGAAAGTAAAGGATATTTTTATATAAACAAAGTATTTTATTTATAAAACTAGAATTCACTCAGCAACGCTGACATTTTATATACACTTTCAGTTGGCAGGTAATGATGTTGCTGAGGATGGTATGTGACATCCGGTAATTTTCCGTTACCAAACTCCGTTAGTTCCGTTAAGTCTTTCATACACGTGTCGTGAGCACACACTAGTTGTCATTGAACGTTGGTGACTCAATAATAATAATCTATGATAAACAATAATAATCTAATTAATAATGTTGATTATTGGTTGTGATTATGTGATTCATGAATTTATAGAATTTTAAATAGTTATTTTGTGAATTTACGTGATAATGTGACAACGTGTTATATGCATATTTCATGTGTTGTGAGACTTATTGTAAATGTTGATGATTATTATTATTAACTAATAATACTTATAATTTGTAGTTAAATGTGTTAAAAAGATTGGTTTTTATAAAATATAATTAAAGGGGTTTACCTTGTAATTATTCTAAACCAAAAACTTACCTAAAATAAAACCCTAATCCCCCCCCCCAAACCCAATTTTCGGCCGCAAACCCCATCCCCACACCCCTACCTTGCGAATTCAACCTTCAACACACACAAACATTCGGATTTTGAGTAATTCAAGTGATTACAAGGTGTTTTACAAGTCCAATTGTTGATTTCTACACATCTAAAGGTTAGTTTTGATTGGTTTTTCATAGTTTTGATCTTGATGAACCCTAGATTCGAAATTGATGATGAAAATATGAAATTGATGATTGTTAGATGTTGAGATGATGTTAGTTAGGTCGTATGAATGTTAGATTATGTTGATTTTGCAAGAAATCCATGGATTTATCATGTAGTTCATACATTGCCATAAGAGGAAACTTTTTGTTCTTGGAATTCATGATTTGATGATGAATGGATGTTGTTGATATGTTTGTGATGATAATTGGATGTTAGATTGTTGATTTGGATGTTAGATTGTTGATATGTGATGTTGTAGTTCATGCCTTACTAAAGATAGTAACTTTTGGCTGGGAAGGTTGATGAATTATGATAATTGGATGTTGTTGATCATGTCTAGATGTTATCATGAGCTTGAATTGGTATATTATTGATGAATCCATGTATGTCTTGTATGTTTGATAGTCTTTAGGATGTGCTTTCCCAAAAGGGAAACTTTATTTGCACAAAATCTTGAATATGATGGTTTGAGTATGTTTGGGACATTAGGATCATGTTAGCATGTTCATGGATGATTTCTAAGATGATTAAATGTGTTGTTTAGGTTGTATGAATGTTGATTTGGTTTGTTACCTAAAATCATGGTATGAGTCATATAGGTAAGCTAGGACTTTTGTTGATTGATGGTTGATTAAGAATGAACATATGGAAATTGGTATGTTAATGGTTGATCCTTGTATGATGCATTGGTGGTGTTATAGTTTTAATGAGCATGATAATTGTTGAGATTCGCATGACTTGTATGATACTTGGTGGTATGATGATCTAAGTAGTATTCATGGGTAATGAAGTATCATATGTGATCAGTCTGTATGTTAATCATGTATGAATACTGTTATGCTTATTTGAATGAATTATCACCTATAATGTCACCAATGGGTCAAACGAGTCAACTGAGTCAAACATGTTATGTCTTTCTGAAAACCGTGAGTCCTTTGATTTGTAGAGCACTTAGGGTTTCTTCGGGATTTTTGTGTACACGTACTTATGTACTCGTGTGTTCTAGGTAACCTTTGAAGGTTGTCTTTCCACTTATTTCTTCCAAGTTATGCTTAAGTAATCTTACGCATATCAGGTGAGTTCATGCTCCACTCTTTTACATACTCTCTTTTGGGGGAGATGGCATACTGGTTTTTACAAATGCTTTATGATGATAAGTTGTGTATGGTATAATATAGTGTTGATTACCATGATAGTCCTCACACTTTCAGATTGTTAATAATGATGGTTAGCGGGAAATCTTGGGTAGTACTACTGGGTCTGACGAGCCCCACCTGTGCGACTCGAGGTCAAACGGGTGCAATAGTGTCCTAACGACATTTGTCACGACCTGGTAAGTCGTGGCAGGAGGCAACAAACGTAACACAGTCAGCTTCAATCGCGAAATCACTATGATTATTACTATTTGTTTATAGACTAGCTATCTATTACAATACACTTCTTATATTTTGCAACTGTTATTGGTTTATATTTAAACGCAAACTCTTGAACTCACCAACCATGTGTTGACTTGTTTAGTATGCTATTCTCAGGTTAAGGTTGCCAGTTGCTTAGGAGCACGCACGTCAGCATTGTTGAGTTGTCTGCATTTACCTTGTTTAAAATTTTGGGATTATTTTTACATTAAATAATTGTGTTTGGGCACATATATTTTGCGCATTCTCTTTACATACTTCTTGTTTTGGGTTTTCTGGTTTTAAAAACACTTCCGCAGTATTTTCAACTTTAACTCTGGTTTTGATTGTTGATCATATAGAGTCGCTCTTGGTAACTAATGACTGAGATCCTGGTATGTCACGCGCCTCGCGGTAAAACCCCGCACGCAGATTTTGAGGGTGTGACAGATTGGTATCAGAGCCATTGGTTATAGGGAACTAGGTTGCATACACACACTAGACTATAACCGCACAGTTGTTAGTTACTTGTCACTTATTTCCTTACTGTATACTCATTGGCATACGCATCACGTACTTCGCAGCATGGCATCGTCATCCAGAAATTTAGGCATGAGACCTGCACGATCTGAGTCACCTCCTACTTCTCCCGTACCTGATAGGGGATTTAACTGGCCCCGACATCCTTATCCTCCTGGCGAGATAGACTGGGATCAGCATTTCATACCTCCTGAGCTTGATCCTCCGCGGAACTGGGATTTCTACCCCACCTACATAAACCGTATGGCTTATAGAGAGCGCGTACCACCAGTAGCTCCTACACGACCTAGGACTAGGTCATCGACCGCCTCTGCATTGTCTACTATTCCTACCTTGGGCATCCCTCTCGAGTAGGCATTTGCAGCTTTGGTAGCCACGCTAGACACGGAGCGACAGCAGATTAGAGGACTCACTGATGAGAACTCTGTCTTACGATCTGAGATGCATCAGTTGCGCTACCAGGTAGCGACTCTCGATGGCCATTGGGGGACATCATACCCTGGCAGGCAATGTTGTAGCCCTTACTGGGCGCATGGACGTGCAAGATCACCATAACATAGTGATCGATGATAGGTTTGCTGATTTAGAGGCACAGCTAGCAGCACTTCAGATTGCTGAAGCCCCCGCACCTTTGGTGGACCCTGATGAGGAAGACCCGGAAGAGGAACCGGAGGAAGCCCCCGAAGAAGAACCAGCAGAGATGGATGAGGACAGTGACGGATCTGACGTAACGGACTGATTCTACTTTTATATGACTTAGACTATGTAGTGTTTCTTTTCTTTGAAACCTATGTGGGAAGGGTTGTTTCCCACCCAACTGACAAACTTAAATTTTGACATCGATGGAATATTTTGTGACTCAATTGTAATTTATTTATCTTAGGTTATTATTTCTGTTATAAATGTTGTGGTTGTGGTGAATGCATTATTTCTTATTGTTTACTGTACTTTGATGAGATTAATGTGTTGGATGTTACTCATTATTGTATTTGTGAATTGTAAAGTGAAATATGGACGCACATGGAAGAGGACGTGGGCGTGGTCGTGGACGTGGCGCCGGAGGCCGTGGTGCCGGAGCCATAAACATGACGCCTGCGGAATTGGCTGCTTTAATCAACGAACATGTTCAGGCGGCAGTAGCTGCTACCCAAATGGGACAGCCAGCAGGTAAATGATAACAAGAGGTTAAACTAATTATCCTAGTTATTTGTCTAGGATATCTGACTAATGTTTGGGTTGTCAAAACAGGACCACCACCATGTACTTATAAGTCCTTCATGGACTGTAAACCCCATACCTACAGTGGGACGGAAGGGGCTGTAGGGCTTGTAAGGTGGTTTAAGAAGACAGAGTCTGTCTTTGCAAAATGCAACTACCCGCCTGCTGATTAGGTAAAGTATGCCACCGGGACATTAGAAGGCACAACACTTTCCTGGTGGAATGCCCAGGTGCAAATGTTGGGTCAAGCCATGGCCAATGAACTACCCTATGATGAATTTAAGGGGATTATGACCGAAGAATACTACCCCCGAAATGAAGTGCAAAAACTGGAGATTGAGTTCTGTTAACTCAAAATGCAAGGCTCAGAAATTGAAGCCTACACGACCCGTACTCATGAGTTGGCCACACTATGCCCTGGGATGGTTAATGAAATGCACAAGAGAGTCGAGCACTACATACGTGGACTGGTGCCCGAGATTCAGAGTATGGTAACTGCTTCCAACCCCACTACCATACAACAAGCTATCCGAACAGCCCACAGGCTGACTGATCAAGCAGTCGAACAAGGACGATTACCCAAGCGGGGTGCGGTGGCAAGCGTGCCCGACCATAAACGCAAGTGGGATGGTTCAAGTAACAAAGGTTCATCCTCCAGCAACCAGCCACAACAACAGCAGCAACAGGTACAACAGCAGCAGCAACCTCCCCAGCAACAAAGGAGGTTTGATAACAACCAAAATTTCCATCAGTCATCCTCGGCATCACAGGGACAAGGAGGCTATGTGGGGAAAAGTCCCAAGTGCAATCGATGCAACTACCATCACAGCGGCAGGTGTGACAACTTTCGAAGCCAACGCTGTGGTAAAGTTGGGCATGCAGCGAAGGACTGCCGGGGTGAACTGATGAAAAAGCCACAACAATCACCAGAAACTCCGAAAGGTTGTTTTGAATGCAGAAAAGAAGGCCATTACAGATGCAACTGTCCCCAGCTCAAGAGGAATGGTAATGGCAACAACAACAATGGCAACAACAGCAATAATAACAGCGGCAACAACAACAATAACGGTAATGGCAACAACAATGGAGGCAATAACAACAATGGAGCCAAAGGAAGAGCCTTCGTCATTGGCTCAGGTGAGGCTCTAAACGATCCTACAACAGTAACTGGTAAATTTTCGGTTAATGGTCATTTTGCTACCGTATTATTCGATACCGGAGCCGATAGGAGTTTCATGTCCACTAAGTTTTGTAGCCTTTTAAGTGATATGCCCTCAGCCTTAGAATCTAAATACACCGTAGAGTTAGCTGACGGTACACAGATTCACGTAACGCATATTCTTAGAGACTGCAATATAGAGCTTGCTGGTCATACATTCGCTATAGATCTTATGCCTGTTACATTAGGAAGTTTTGACGTAGTGGTAAGCATGGATTGGCTCTTTGATAAGCAAGCGGAAGTGATCTGTCATGAGAAGACCATACGGATTCTGGTTGGTGAATAAGTCCTTACAGTCAGAGGTGATAGGAGTGGTGCGGTGATAGGTATCATCTCGTATATGAAGGCACAGAAGTTGTTAAAGAAAGGTCGCTTAGCCATATTGGCACTCGTATCTGATAAGTAAGCGGAGGAAAGGAAGACAGAGGATATCCCAGTAGTTCGTGAGTTTCCCGAGGTGTTTCCGGAGGACCTTCCTGGATTACCGCCTCATTGTCAAGTGGAATTCCAAATTGACTTGACTCCAGGAGCCGCTCCAATTGCGAGAGCACCTTACCGGTTAGCTCCGAACGAACTGCAAGAATTATCCGCCCAACTACAAGAACTATTGGATAAAGGGTTTATCCGACCGAGTTCGTCACCCTGGGGAGCACCAGTTCTGTTCGTCAAGAAGAAGGATGGCACATTTCAAATGTGTATCGACTATAGGGAGCTGAACAAGGTTACTATCAAGAATAGATATCCCTTACCTCGTATAGATGATTTGTTTGATCAGTTGCAAGGGTCAAGCTATTACTCTAAGATTGATCTAAGGTCTGGGTATCATCAGCTGAGAGTTCGAGAAGAGGACATCTCAAAGACTGCCTTTCATACCCGATATGGCCATTACGAATTCCTGTCATGCCATTTGGGTTGACGCGTGTGCAAACCCTATCTTGATCAGTTTGTTATTGTCTTTATCGATGACATATTGATCTACTAAAGGACTGAGGAAGAACATGGAGAGCACTTACGTTTAATCTTGGAATTACTTAGAAAGGAACAACTATACGCAAAGTTTTCTAAGTGTGATTTCTGGATACGTGAGGTGTAATTCTTGGGTCATATTGTCAACGAGAAGGGAATACATGTTGATCCTGCAAAGATTGAAGCGATAAAGAATTGGTCAATTCCTAAGACACCAAGTGTGATACGACAATTCCTTGGGTTAGCGGGATATTATCAACGGTTCATCGAAGGATTTTCTAAGATTTCTCAACCTCTCACAGCCTTGACTCACAAGGGAACAACATACAAATAGGGTGAGAGTCAGGAATCTGCTTTCCAGTTGCTGAAACAGAAATTATGTAGCGCACCGATATTAGAGTTACCGAATGGAAGTGGCGATTTTGTAGTCTATTGTGACGCTTCTATTCAAGGACTTGGGTGTGTATTGATGCAGCGGGATAAGGTGATAGCTTATGCCTCTAGACAGTTGAAGATTCATGAGAAGAACTATACCACCCATGACTTGGAACTAGGTGTAGTAGTTTTAGCCTTAAAGATCTGGAGACACTACTTGTACGGTACCAAATGCACTATTTACACCGATCATAAGAGCCTCCAGCACATCTTTGAGCAAAAGGAGTTGAACATGAGGCAAAGACGTTGGGTGGAATTGTTGAACGACTATGATTGTGCTATCAAGTATCATCCGAGGAAAGCAAACGTAGTTGCTGACGCGCTAAGTAGAAAAGAGCCTGCTAAGCCTCGACGTGTGTGAGCTTTGCAACTTACCATCAGCACGCAACTACCGGAGCAAATCCGAGAGGCTCAAGTAGAAGCGCTGACAGTGGAAAACATTGGGTCTAAATCATTACGGGGAATGGAAAAGCAATTAGAAGTAAAGGCGGATGGGATTCGTTACTTCATGGACAGACTATGGATACCTTTACATGGATATTTGAGAGACTTGGTTATGAGTGAAGCACACAAGTCTAAGTACTCTATACATCCTGGATCTGACAAGATGTATCATGATTTGAAGACGCACTATTGGTGGCCTAACATGAAGGCGGATGTAGCTACATATGTGAGCAAGTGTCTGACCTGCTTAAAGGTTAGTGGAGTATCAGAAACCATCTGGTCTACTACAACAACCCGAGATCCCTATATGGAAGTGGGATCAGATATCAATGGATTTTATTACTAAGTTACCTCGTACTTCTACTGGTTGCGACACAATATGGGTTATCGTGGATAGACTAACAAAGTCTCCTCATTTCCTAGCGATAAAGGAAACAGGCAAGATGGAGAAATTAACCCGACTTTATCTGAAGGAGATCGTTTCGAGGCATGGAGTACCGATCTCAATCATTTCTGATCGCGATGCTCGTTTCACATCGCACTTCTGGCAATCACTGCAGAAATCTTTAGGTACGTGATTGGATATGAGTACTGCTTATCATCCACAGACTGATGGTCAAAGCGAGCGTACTATACAGACTTTGGAGGACATGCTACGTGCTTGTGTGATTGACTTCAGGAATAACTGGGAAGTTCACCTACCATTGGTGGAATTTTCATACAACAACAGTTATCACACTAGCATAAAGGCGGCACCTTTTGAAGCATTGTATGGGAGAAAATGTAGTTCACCAGTTTGTTGGGCTGAAATTGGTGACAGTCAGCTAACGGGTCCTGAGTTAGTACAATAGACTACTGAAAAGATTGTACAAATAAGGAACCGTATGGCTGCAGCGCGCGACAGACAGAAAAGTTATGCTGACAAGCGACAAAAACCTCTAGAATTTCAAGTTGGTGATAAAGTCTTATTGAAAGTCTCACCGTGGAAAGGCATGATTCGGTTTGGTAAAAGAGAAAAACTAAATCCGAGATACGTTGGGCCGTTTGAGATCTTGGAAAGAATAGGTCCAGTGGCTTATCGACTAGCCTTACCTAATTCGCTAAGTGGAATCCATGATGTATTCCATGTTTAAAATCTAAAGAAATGTTTAACGGATGAAACGATGTTCGTACCGCCGGAAGAAGTTCAAGTAGACGAACAATTACGCTTCATTGAGGAACCGGTCGAAGTAATAGATCGTGAGGTGAAGACACTTAAGCAAAGCAAGATACCCATTGTCAAAGTTCGATGGAACTCAAGATGTGGACCAGAATTCACGTGGGAACGTGAAGACTAAATGAAGCTTAAGTATCCTCAGCTATTCAAAAAGACGATGCCAGCCGACGAAGGTGTTGATTTAAATTTCGGGACGAAATTTCTTTCAACATGGGGATGATGTGACAACTCATCCAAAACTCACTCGATTTTGATTTCCTTGTGCCAATGCAGTAGACCAGTGATGGATCACTCACCATGTAACGCAATTTTCGGGACGAAAATTCTTTCAACATGGGGAGAATGTGACATCCGGTAATTTTCCGTTACCAAACTCCGTTAGTTCCGTTAAGTCTTGCATACACGTGTCGTGAGCACACACTAGTTGTCGTTGAAAGTTGGTGACTCAATAATAATAATCTATGATAAACAATAATAATCTAATTAATAATGTTGATTATTGGTTGTGATTATGTGATTCATGAATTTATAGATTTTTAAATAGTTATTTTGTGAATTTACGTGATAATGTGACAACGTGTTATATGCATATTTCATGTGTTGTGAGACTTATTGTAAATGTTGATGATTATTATTAATAACTAATAATACTTATAATTTGTAGTTAAATGTGTTAAAAAGATTGGTTTTTATAAAATATAATTAAAGGGGTTTACCTTGTAATTATTTTAAACCAAAAACTTACCTAAAATAAAACCCTAATCCCCCCCAAACCCAATTTTCGGCCGCAAACCCCATCCCCACACCCCTACCTTGCGAATTCAACCTTCAACACACACAAACATTCGGATTTTGAGTGATTCAAGTGATTACAAGGTGTTTTACAAGTCCAATTGTTGATTTCTACACATCTAAAGGTTAGTTTTGATTGGTTTTTCATAGTTTTGATCTTGATGAACCCTAGATTCGAAATTGATGATGAAAATATGAAATTGATGATTGTTAGATGTTGAGATGATGTTAGTTAGGTCGTATGAATGTTAGATTATGTTGATTTTGCAAGAAATCCATGGATTTATCATGTAGTTCATACATTGCCATAAGAGGAAACATTTTGTTCTTGGAATTCATGATTTGATGATGAATGGATGTGGTTGATATGTTTGTGATGATAATTGGATGTTAGATTGTTGATTTGGATGTTAGATTGTTGATAATTGATGTTGTAGTTCATGCCTTACTAAAGATAGTAACTTTTGGCTAGGAAGGTTGATGAATTATGATAATTGGATGTTGTTGATCATGTCTAGATGTTATCATGAGCTTGAATTGGTATATTATTGATGAATCCATGTATGTCTTGTATGTTTGATAGTCTTTAGGATGTGCTTTCCCAAAAGGGAAACTTTATTTGCACAAAATCTTGAATATGATGGTTTGAGTATGTTTGGGACATTAGGATCATGTTAGCATGTTCATGGATGATTTCTAAGATGATTAAATGTGTTGTTTAGGTTGTATGAATGTTGATTTGGTTTGTTACCTGTTTTGGCCTGTTTGTGGAAAATCATGGTATGAGTCATATAGGTAAGCTAGGACTTTTGTTGATTGATGGTTGATTAAGAATGAACATTTTGGATGATATGAGCTATGGAAATTGGTATGTTGATGGTTGATCCTTGTATGATGCATTGGTGGTGTTATAGTTTTAATGAGCATGATAATTGTTGAGATTCGCATGACTTGTATGATACTTGGTGGTATGATGATCTAAGTAGTATTCATGGGTAATGAAGTATCATATGTGATCAGTCTGTATGTTAATCATGTATGAATACTGTTATGCTTATTTGAATGAATTATCACCTATAATGTCACCAATGGGTCAAACGAGTCAACTGAGTCAAACATGTTATGTCTTTCTGAAAACCGTGAGTCCTTTGATTTGTAGAGCACTTAGGGTTTCTTTGGGATTTCTGTGTACACGTACTTATGTACTCGTGTGTTCTAGGTAACCTTTGAAGGTTGTCTTTCCACTTATTTCTTCCAAGTTATGCTTAAGTAATCTTACGCATATCAGGTGAGTTCATGCCCCACTCTTTTACATACTCTCTTTTGGGGGAGATGGCATACTGGTTTTTACAAATGCTTTATGATGATAAGTTGTGTATGGTATAATATAGTGTTGATTACCATGAAAGTCCTCACACTTTCAGATTGTTAATAATGATGGTTAGCGGGAAATCTTGGGTAGTACTACTGGGTCTGACGAGCCCCACCTGTGCGACTCGAGGTCAAACGGGTGCAATAGTGTCCTAACGACATTTGTCACGACCTGGTAAGTCGTGGCAGGAGGCAACAAACGTAACACAGTCAGCTTCAATCGCGAAATCACTATGACTATTACTATTTGTTTATAGACTAGCTATCTATTACAATACACTTCTTATATTTTGCAACTGTTATTGGTTTATATTTAAACGCAAACTCTTGAACTCACCAACCATGTGTTGACTTGTTTAGTATGCTATTCTCAGGTTAAGGTTGCCAGTTGCTTAGGAGCACGCACGTCAGCATTGTTGAGTTGTCTGCATTTACCTTGTTTAAAATTTTAGGATTATTTTTACATTAAATAATTGTGTTTGGGCACATATATTTTGCGCATTCTCTTTACATACTTCTTGTTTTGGGTTTTCTGGTTTTAAAAACACTTCCGCAGTATTTTCAACTTTAACTCTGGTTTTGATTGTTGATCATATAGAGTCGCTCTTGGTAACTAATGACTGAGATCCTGGTATGTCACGCGCCTCGCGGTAAAACCCCGCACGCAGATTTTGAGGGTGTGACAGATTGGTATCAGAGCCATTGGTTATAGGGAACTAGGTTGCATACACACACTAGACTATAACCGCACAGTTGTTAGTTACTTGTCACTTATTTCCTTACTGTATACTCATTGGCATACGCATCACGTACTTCGCAGCATGGCATCGTCATCCAGAAATTTAGGCATGAGACCTGCACGATCTGAGTCACCTCCTATTTCTCCCGTACCTGATAGGGGATTTAACTAGCCCCGACATCCTTATCCTCCTGGCGAGATAGACTGGGATCAGCATTTCATACCTCCTGAGCTTGATCCTCCGCGGAACTGGGATTTCTACACCACCTACATAAACCGTATGGCTTATAGAGAGCGCGTACCACCAGTAGCTCCTACACGACCTAGGACTAGGTCATCGACCACCTCTGCATTGTCTACTTTTCCTACCTTGGGCATCCCTCTCGAGCAGGCATTTGCAGCTTTGGTAGCCACGCTAGACACGGAGCGATAGCAGATTAGAGGACTCACTGATGAGAACTCTGCCTTACGATCTGAGATGCGTCAGTTGCGCTACCAGGTAGCGACTCTCGATGGCCATTGGCAGGCAATGTTGTAGCACTTACTGGGCGCATGGACGCGCAAGATCACCATAACATAGTGATCGATGATAGGTTTGCTGATTTAGAGGCACAGCTAGCAGCACTTCAGATTGCTGAAGCCCCCGCACCTTTGGTGGACCCTGATGAGGAAGACCCGGAAGAGGAATCGGAGGAAGCCCCCGAAGAAGAACCAGCAGAGATGGATGAGGACAGTGATAGATCTGACGTACTGGACTGATTCTACTTTTATATGACTTAGACTATGTAGTGTTTCTTTTCTTTGAAACCTATGTGGGAAGGGTTGTTTCCCACCCAACTGACAAACTTAAATTTTGACATCGATGGAATATTTTGTGACTCAATTGTAATTTATTTATCTTAGGTTATTATTTCTGTTATAAATGTTGTGGTTGTGGTGAATGCATTATTTCTTATTGTTTACTGTACTTTGATGAGATTAATGTGTTGGATGTTACTCATTATTGTATTTATGAATTGTAAAGTGAAATATGGACGCACGTGGAAGAGGACGTGGGCGTGGTCGTGGACGTGGCGCCGGAGGCCGTGGTGCCGGAGCCATAAACATGACGCCTGCAGAATTGGCTTCTTTAATCAACGAACATGTTCAGGCGGCAGTAGCTGCTACCCAAATGGGACAGCCAGCAGGTAAATGATAACAAGAGGTTAAACTAATTATCCTAGTTATTTGTCTAAGATATCTGACTAATGTTTGGGTTGTCGAAACAGGACCACCACCATGTACTTATAAGTCCTTCATGGACTGTAAACCCCATACCTACAGTGGGACGGAAGGGGCTGTAGGGCTTGTAAGGTGGTTTAAGAAGACAGAGTCTGTCTTTGCAAAATGCAACTACCCGCCTGCTGATTAGGTAAAGTATGCCACCGGGACATTGGAAGGCACAACACTTTCCTGGTGGAATGCCCGGGTGCAAATGTTGGGTCAAGCCATGGCCAATGAACTACCCTGGGATGAATTTAAGGGGATTATGACCGAAGAATACTACCCCCGAAATGAAGTGCAAAAACTGGAGATTGAGTTCTGGTAACTCAAAATGCAAGGCTTAGAAATTGAAGCCTACACGACCCGTACTCATGAGTTGGCCACACTATGCCCTGGGATGGTCAATGAAATGCACAAGAGAGTCGAGCACTACATACGTGGACTGGTGCCCGAGATTCAGAGTATGGTAACTGCTTCCAACCCCACTACCATACAACAAGCTATCCGAACAGCCCACAGGCTGACTGATCAAGCAGTCGAACAAGGACGATTACCCAAGCGGGGCGCGGTGGCAAGCGTGCCCGACCATAAACGCAAGTGGGATGGTTCAAGTAACAAAGGTTCATCCTCCAGCAACCAGCCACATCAACAGGAGCAATAGGTACAACAGCAGCAACAACCTCCCCAGCAACAAAGGAGGTTTGATAACAACCAAAATTTCAATCAGTCATCCTCGGCATCGCAGGGACAAGGAGGCTATGTGGGGAAAAGTCCCAAGTGCAATCGATGCAACTACCATCACACCGGCAGGTGTGACAACTTCTGAAGCCAACGCTGTGGTAAAGTTGGGCATGCAGCGAAGGACTGCCGGGGTGAACTGATGAAAAAGCCACAACAATCACCAGAAACTCTGAAAGGTTGTTTTGAATGCAGAAAAGAAGGCCATTACAAACGCAACTGTCCCCAGCTCAAGAGGAATGGTAATGGCAACAACAACAATGGCAACAACAGCAATAATAACAGCGGCAACAACAACAACAACGGTAATGGCAACAACAATGTAGGCAATAACAACAATGGAGCCAAAGGAAGAGCCTTCCTCATTGGCTCAGGTGAGGCTCTAAATGATCCTACAACAGTAACTGGTAAATTTTCAGTTAATGGTCGTTTTGCTACCATATTATTCGATACCGGAGCCGATAGAAGTTTCATGTCCACTAAGTTTTGTAGCCTTTTAAGTGATATGCCCTCAGCCTTAGAATCTAAATACACCATAGAGTTAGCTGACGGTACACAGATTCACGTAACGCATATTCTTAGAGACTGCAATATAGAGCTTGCTGGTCATACATTCACTATAGATCTTATGCCTGTTACGTTAGGAAGTTTTAATGTAGTAGTAAGCATGGATTGGCTCTCTGATAAGCAAGCAGAAGTGATCTGTCACGAGAAGACCATACAGATTCTGGTTGGTGAATAAGTCCTTACAGTCAGAGGTGATAGGAGTGGTGCGGTGATAGGCTTCATCTCGTATATGAAGGCACAAAAGTTGTTAAAGAAAGGTCGCTTAGCCATATTGGCACTCGTATCTGATAAGTAAGCGGAGGAAAGGAAGACAGAGGATATCCCAGTAGTTCGTGAGTTTCCCGAGGTGTTTCCGGAGGACCTTCCTGGATTACCGCCTCATCGTCAAGTGGATTTCCAAATTGACTTGACTCCAGGAGCCGCTCCAATTGCGAGAGCACCTTACCGGTTAGCTCCGAACGAACTGCAAGAATTATCCGCCCAACTACAAGAACTATTGGATAAAGGGTTTATCCGACCGAGTTTGTCACCCTGGGGAGCACCAGTTCTGTTCGTCAAGAAGAAGGATGGCACATTTCGAATGTGTATCGACTATAGGGAGCTGAACAAGGTTACTATCAAGAATAGATATCCCTTACCTCGTATAGATGATTTGTTTGATCAGTTGCAAGGGTCAAGCTATTACTCTAAGATTGATCTAAGGTCTGGGTATCATCAGCTGAGAGTTCGAGAAGAGGACATCTCAAAGACTGCCTTTCATACCCGATATGGCCATTACGAATTCCTGTCATGCCATTTGGGTTGACGAATGCACCAGCAGTGTTCATGGATCCCATGAACCGCGTGTGCAAACCCTATCTTGATCAGTTTGTTATTGTCTTTATCGATGACATATTGATCTACTAAAGGACTGAGGAAGAACATGGAGAGCACTTACGTTTAATCTTGGAATTACTTAGAAAGGAACAACTATACGCAAAGTTTTCTAAGTGTGATTTCTGGATACGTGAGGTGCAATTCTTGGGTCATATTGTCAACGAGAAGGGAATACATGTTGATCCTGCAAAGATTGAAGCGATAAAGAATTGGTCAATTCCTAAGACACCAAGTGAGATATGACAATTCCTTGGGTTAGCGGGATATTATCAACGGTTCATAGAAGGATTTTCTAAGATTTCTTAACCTCTCACAGCCTTGACTCACAAGGGAACAGCATACAAATAGGGTGAGAGTCAGGAATCTGCTTTCCAGTTGTTGAAACAGAAATTATGTAGCGCACCGATATTAGAGTTACCGGATGGAAGTGACGATTTTGTAGTCTATTGTGACGCTTCTATTCAAGGACTTGGGTGTGTATTGATCCAGCGGGATAAGGTGATAGCTTATGCCTCTAGACAGTTGAAGATTCATGAGAAGAACTATACCACCCATGACTTGGAACTAGGTGTAGTAGTTTTTGCCTTAAAGATCTGGAGACACTACTTGTATGGTACCAAATGCACTATTTACACCTATCATAAGAGCCTCCAACACATCTTTGAGCAAAAGGAGTGAACATGAGGAAAAGACGTTGGGTGGAATTGTTGAACGACTATGATTGTGCTATCAAGTATCATCCGAGGAAAGCAAACGTAGTTGCCGACGCGCTAAGTAGAAAAGAGACTGCTAAGCCTTGACGTGTGTGAGCTTTGCAACTTACCATCAGCACGCAACTACCGGAGCAAATCCGAGAGGCTCAAGTAGAAGCGCTGACAGTGGAAAACATTGGGTCTAAATCATTACGGGGAATGGAAAAGCAATTAGAAGTAAAGGCGGATGGGATTCGTTACTTCATGGACAGACTATGGATACCTTTACATGGATATTTGAGAGACTTGGTTATGAGTGAAGCACACAAGTCTAAGTACTCTATACATCCTGGATCTGACAAGATGTATCATGATTTGAAGGCGCACTATTGGTGGCCTAACATGAAGGCGGATGTAGCTACATATGTGAGCAAGTGTCTGACCTGCTTAAAGGTTAGTGGAGTATCAGAAACCATCTGGTCTACTACAACAACCCGAGATCCCTATATGGAAGTGGGATCAGATATCAATGGATTTTATTACTAAGTTACCTCGTACTTCTACTGGTTGCGACACAATATGGGTTATCGTGGATAGACTAACAAAGTCTCCTCATTTCCTAGCGATAAAGGAAACAGGCAAGATGGAGAAATTAACCCGACTTTTTCTGAAGGAGATCGTTTCGAGGCATGGAGTACCGATCTCAAACATTTCTGATCGCGATGCTCGTTTCACATCGCACTTCTGGCAATCACTGCAGAAATCTTTAGGTACGCGATTGGATATGAGTACTACTTATCATCCACAGACTTATGGTCAAAGCGAGCGTACTATACAGACTTTGGAGGACATGCTACGTGCTTGTGTGATTGACTTCAGGAATAACTGGGAAGTTCACCTACCATTGGTGGAATTTTCTTACAACAACAGTTATCACACTAGCATAAAGGCGGCACCTTTCGAAGCATTGTATGGGAGAAAATGTAGATCACCAGTTTGTTGGGCTGAAATTGGTGACAGTCAGCTAACGGGTCCTGAGTTAGTACACGAGACTACTGAAAAGATTGTACAAATAAGGAACCGTATGGCTGCAGCGCGCGACAGACAAAAAAGTTATGCTGACAAGCGACAAAAACCTCTAGAATTTCAAGTTGGTGATAAAGTCTTATTGAAAGTCTCACCGTGGAAAGGCGTGATTCGGTTTGGTAAAAGAGAAAAACTAAATCCGAGATACGTTGGGCCGTTTGAGATCTTGGAAAGAATAGGTGCAGTGGCTTATCGACTAGCCTTACCTAATTCGCTAAGTGGAATCCATGATGTATTCCATGTTTCAAATCTAAAGAAATGTTTAACGGATGAAACGATGTTCGTACCGCCGGAAGAAGTTCAAGTAGACGAACAATTACGCTTCATTGAGGAACCGGTCGAAGTAATAGATCGTGAGGTGAAGACACTTAAGCAAAGCAAGATACCCATTGTCAAAGTTCGATGGAACTCAAGATGTGGACCAGAATTCACGTGGGAACGTGAAGACTAAATGAAGCTTAAGTATCCTCAGCTATTCGAAAAGACGATGCCAGCCGACGAAGGTGTTGATTTAAATTTCAGGACGAAATTTCTTTCAACATGGGGATGATGTGACAACTCATCCAAAACTCACTCGATTTCGATTTCCTTGTGCCAATGCAGTAGACCAGTGATGGATCACTCACCATGTAACGCAATTTTCGGGACGAAATTTCTTTCAACATGGGGATAATGTGACATCCGGTAATTTTCCGTTACCAAACTCCGTTAGTTCCGTTAAGTCTTGCATACACGTGTCGTGAGCACACATTAGTTGTTGTTGAACGTTGGTGACTCAATAATAATAATCTATGATAAACAATAATAATCTAATTAATAATGTTGATTATTGGTTGTGATTATGTGATTCATGAATTTATAGAATTTTAAATAGTTATTTTGTGAATTTACGCGATAATGTGACAACGTGTTATATGCATATTTCATGTGTTGTGAGACTTATTGTAAATGTTGATGATTATTATTATTGACTAATAATACTTATAATTTGTAGTTAAATGTTTTAAAAAGATTGGTTTTTATAAAATATAATTAAAGGGGTTTACCTTGTAATTATTCTAAACCAAAAACTTACCTAAAATACAACCCTAATCCCCCCCAAACCCAATATTTGGCCGCAAACCCCATCCCCACACCCCTACCTTGCGAATTCAACCTTCAACACACACAAACATTCGGATTTTGAGTGATTCAAGTGATTACAAGGTGTTTTACAAGTCCAATTGTTGATTTCTACACATCTAAAGGTTAGTTTTGATTGGTTTTTCATAGTTTTGATCTTGATGAACCCTAGATTCAAAATTGATGATGAAAATATGAAATTGATGATTGTTAGATGTTGAGATGATGTTAGTTAGGTCGTATGAATGTTAGATTATGTTGATTTTGCAAGAAATCCATGGATTTATCATGTAGTTCATACATTGCCTTAAGAGGAAACTTTTTGTTCTTGGAATTCATGATTTGATGATGAATGGATGTTGTTGATGTGTTTGTGATGATAATTGGATGTTAGATTGTTGATTTGGATGTTAGATTGTTGATAATTGATGTTGTAGTTCATGCCTTACTAAAGATAGTAACTTTTGGCTAGGAAGGTTGATGAATTGTGATAATTGGATGTTGTTGATCATGTCTAGATGTTATCATGAGCTTGAATTGGTATATTATTGATGAATCCATGTATTTCTTGTATGTTTGATAGTCTTTAGGATGTACTTTCCCAAAAGGGAAACTTTATTTGCACAAAATCTTGAATATGATGGTTTGAGTATGTTTGGGACATTAGGATCATGTTAGCATGTTCATGGATGATTTCTAAGATGATTAAATGTGTTGTTTAGGTTGTATGAATGTTGATTTGGTTTGTTACCTGTTTTGGCCTGTTTGTGGAAAATCATGGTATGAGCCATATAGGTAAGCTAGGACTTTTGTTGATTGATGGTTGATTAAGAATGAACATTTTGGATGATATGAGCTATGAAAATTGGTATGTTGATGATTGATCCTTGTATGATGCATTGGTTGTGTTATAGTTTTAATGAGCATGATAATTGTTGAGATTCGTATGACTTGTATGATACTTGGTGGTATGATGATCTAAGTAGTATTCGTGGGTAATGAAGTATCATATGTGATCAGTCTATATGTTAATCATGTATGAAGTACTGTTATGCTTATTTGAATGAATTATCACCTATAATGTCACCAACGGGTCAAACGATTCAACTGAGTCAAACATGTTATGTCTTTCTGAAAACCGTGAGTCCTTTGATTTGTAGATCACTTAGGGTTTCTTCGGGATTTCTGTGTACACGTACTTATGTACTCGTGTGTTCTAGGTAGAGGTAGATCAAGCATGTCTTGCCAGAAGTAGACATCTTGACCTCCTTGATCTCTGATGACATACCATCTATCTGGATTGGCAGCAAAACTCTAGGACAAGATGGGTCTTCCAATGGCAAGAGGCTCTACTTGAATAGGAGTTAGTTGAGCAGCCTCTTCATACACTTCCTCAGGATTCTCTGACTCATCCTGAGGTGTGGAGGTGGATGCCTTGGTTTTCTTCTTCTTTGAAACACTTTTTCTGGCCATCCTTTTCCTCCTTTTTGAAGTTTTCAACTGAGATGACTGGTCTTTAGCACTAGATTGTTCTGTGTGTACGTCTCAGCTGGGATCTCTTCTCTCACAGGTTCAGATGGAGAGAGAGGAGAAACCTGTTATGGATCAGAAGATGAAGTTTGTTGAGATGCAGCTCTAGGATCAGGTTGTGTTGTCTCAGGGGGTTCAACCTTCACCTCAACTTCAGGTTGAGCTGGACTTGGTGAGAATGCAAATCTACAAGCTCTCCCCTTTTAATCTTCTGCTTGATCACTCTTATATGTTCATCCATGGTGGATAAAGACATAGGACCAAGCCTCCTTCCGGAGAATCCGTACAGCTTCAAGAAGCTCATCATCCTTTGTCTATCTTCAGACTTCTTTTGGATTTTGTGGATGATGGCCCTTGACCTTGCAGCTTCTTCCCTTAACTTTCTCTTAGCAGCTTTTCTTTCTTTTGTGGCTTGTTCCTCTAGCTGCTTGAGATATTCAAACTCTATGTACTCAAAGGGTAAGGGAAGAAGTGCAGCTGCATGATAGAGTCCTGTGGCACTTAGGTAGTTGATCATATATATTCTTTCAGCTTCCCTATCTACCTGAGGTTGTGCATGTGCCACAGCCTTTGTCTCAGGACTTTCTTGAACTAGGGAGAGGATAGGAGCATGTTTATAGAGCCTTTTCAGTCTCCTTTCTTCCTTAATCTTTAGGAGCAATGCTGCATCCTCTGCCTCCCTCCTCTCTTTTGATAGCTCAGTGTCAGCCAGCTTATTCAACTCTTTTAAGGGGAGAGATATGATTTCACCAACATTATAGTTCCTGGTCCCTAGGTAGTTTAGCCTAGCTACCCTCAACTCATCATCTTAAGTGTTTGGCCTAGGGGCAGCTCGGATAGCAGCTTACATGAAGCATAAGGACCCTCCTGAACTCTCTCCCCTTAGCTTCCTCTTCCTCCCTGTCTCTTCTCCTCCTCTTACTCCTCGGAGGTCATTTTCCTCTTCCCTTTATCATGCATAGGCCTTGGTGACTCAGGGTGGAGAGAGCTTTGGCCTTCATTGCTTGGTTCACCAGTCAAGCTCTGGCTAGAGAGAGGTTGTGGAGCACCATCACCAGCTGGTGCTTCACTGAGAGTACTGTGTGCAGAAGGAGATCCTATCTCAAGGTTCACAGGCTCAACCTCTGGGCCTTCAGTCAAGGTTATCCCTTTGAAGCTAATCTTAGGGTCCACCTTAACATCTAGTTGACCAAAGATCTCACCTGCTATCCTCTATCTATATAATCTTGATCTCATCTTGAACTCTTCTAGCATCCTTACTGTATCCAGTTTGCTAGTCTTCCAGCTTGTCTGTTTTGGCTTGGTTTGACAAGTGGAAGATCAACCAGATTTATGCACACATAGAAACTTAGGTTTGAAAAGTTGAAAGTTTCTTGTTGACCCTAAGTTCTAGAGATGATGAGAGCTCTTCTTTCTGTGTCATACCTCCATCCTATGATTGGATTCTCATAGTGGGGAGATGGGGTAGATATGGCTCTGGGTATACCCTCCTCAAATAGACTTTGAATAAGAGAGTCTACATCCATGTAGACTTGAGGAGGTTGCTTAGTATGGACTATTGCAAGAGAGGGTGGTGAATCCTCTATGTCCATACTCTGAGAGGAACTCCCAAGTTCTGAGACTGTTTGGACTTTCTCCACCTTTTTGGTAGCATCACCTTCTTGCATAAGTGAGCTGCGGGTTGAGTCTGTCATATTCACAGGTTCTTGTGGACTTGGTTGAGTTCGTCTTGGTGGTCTCTCAGATAGCTGGGCCTTGATACAGGATGGCATGTGAAGGAGATGAGGTCTTGTTGCTCGCCCCGGTATTGCATTAGACAGGATGGCACGTGAAGGAGATGAGGTCTTATTGCTCGCCCCGGTACTGTGTCAGTCTTCAGACATGAGTTGGGGGTTTGTTTATAGGCCCTGGTACAGTATCAGTCTTCGAACATGAGTCGGGGGTGTTGCATACGAGATAGGATCCTTGTCGCGTACCCCGGTACTGTGTCAGTCTTCGGACATGAGTCGGGGGTTTGTTTACAGGCCCCGGCACAGTATCAGTCTTCAAACATGAGTCGGGGGTATTACATGAGTCAGGATTCGGATGATGGTATGTATTGTTTGATGAACGATGACGAAGATAATTAATTATAATCAATGTGTACGTATGGTGTGATCACGATCGAAAGTAAAAGGTTGTTTTAACGAAAGTAAAGTATTTTATTTATAAAACTAGAACTCACTTAGCGTCACTGACTTTTGTATGCATAATAGTTGGTAGGTATTTTGTTGATGCTGAGGAGTTGTAGGCATGGATGCATAAGCTACTGGGGACGTTTTGAGGCTGGCATCCACATTTTTAATATGATGTTGTATTTCGAAGTGTAAACGAATGATGTCGGACATGAGTCGGGGGTGTTGCATACGAGATGGGATCCTTGTCGCGTACCCCGGTACTGTGTCAGTCTTCAGACATGAGTCGGGGGTTTGTTTACTGGCCCCGGCACAGTATCAGTCTTCGGACATGAGTCGGGGATATTGCATGAGGCAGGATTCGGATGATGGTATGTATGGTTTGATGAACGATGACGAAGATAATTAATTATAATCAATGTGTACGTATGATGTGTGATCACGATCGAAAGTAAAAGGTTGTTTTAACGAAAGTAAAGTATTTTATTTATAAAACTAGAGCTCACTCAGCGTCGCTGATTTTTGTATGTATAATAGTTGGTAGGTATTTTGTTGATGCTGAGGAGTTGTAGGCATGGATGCATAAGCTACTGGGACGCTTTGAGGCTGGCATCCACATTTTTAATATGATGTTGTATTTCGAAGTGTAAACGAATGATGTAACGTAATGATATAATTTAAATTATTAATGAAAAGTTTTAATTCCGCTGCAAAAGTATGTTGTTTTAAATATTTTATGCGATGACGGTCCAGCTGTAATTAACGATTTTGTTTATGTGACCAAGACGACAATGCTAAAGATATAATTAACTTAAACCCATTTTAAGTTTTTGGTGCTTGATTGGTATAACGAGTTATTAAAGGATTAGTCATCACGAACCAATTCATAAATACCATTAAAAGGCATAGCCTTTAAATAAAGTATATCATCCATAAAAACACAAATACCATCGTTTACAAACTTTAATACATAACCAAATTGTTTTAGAAGGAAAGCATAAATTATGTTCCTAGTCAAACTAAGAGCATACAAAACATTCTTCAAAATAACTTCCAAACCACTTGGAAGCTTCAAGATATAGTCTCTTTAGGCTTCGACGTCAACCTTTGCTTCGTTGCCCATGTAGAGACTAGTATCCCCTTTCTTGAAATGCTTATTTCTTTTGAACCCCTGCAACAAATTGTAAATATGAGTTCCACATTCGGTATCTAATACCCATGTGTTTGAATAAATAACATTAAGTTCAATATAGATCATGAAAGTTGTACCTAAGGTCTGCCCAGCATCCCTCTTGTTTCTCAACTCCTTGAGATAGATTGGACAATTCCTCTTTCAATGTCCTATCTCACCACACTCAAAGCATGGATCGTTCTTCGTAACCTTTGGCTTCTTAAGCCTCGGTTTTGGTGGTCCCGCTTTAGTCTTTCCCTTACCCTTCCCTTTGATGTACCCCTTGCCTTTGGCAACATTTGCCTTGGGTTCAGGGTGATGCTTTTTCTTGTTGTCACCCTCATTGATCGTGAGAACCGGTAAAACCCTTTTACCCATCCCTGCCTTGGCTGTTTTGAGCATTGCATGAAGTTCCCCAGTGCTCTTGTCCCATCCATTCATGTTATAATTCATGATAAAAGTCTCAAACTTCTTGGTTAGACCATTGAGGATCAAATCCGTGGCCAACTCTTTTGAGACAGAACAATTTAGCCTTTCGAGGCAATCAATGTGGCTTTTCATCTTCATCACATAAGATGATACAGATTGGGTTTCTTCCATTCGACATGCATGAAGCGCTCAAATCGTTTCGAACCGCTCTACCCTCGCTTGTTGAAGGAACATTTCCTTCAGCTGGGTAATCATGTCGTATGCCCCGTGATGTTCAAAATCATTTTGAAGCTCGGGAATCATGGTTCCCAACATGAGGTAAGAAACCTGCATAGAATCCTCAGTGTGCTTAACCCAATTCTCGTAGGTATCGACATCATCAATGTTGGGTTCATCGGGAATAAGATCGTCCAACACATATGATTTCTTTTCTTGCTTGAGAACAATTCTCAAGTTTCGAAACCAATCCATGAAATTATTATGGTTTAGATGATCCTTTTCCAGGATAGTTCTCAGTGACAGGTTATGGACAGTCGGGGAGGTAGCGTTGTTATTATTTGCGGCCATTACTACAGTATAAACAAAGTTCAATTTTAGCATTTATAAAATAACATTTTAACTATTAATACCCTTTCATGTCTCATAGACAATTAATAATTAAAATCTAGAATCCAATGTTACATTCAAATAATGGTTAGGTGACATTTATCCCATTATTTAAATTAACAAGGTAGTCAACTTTTGACAATTGCAACCCTTTGCAACTTCTAGTTTATGGGATCGATTAAACATCTTTATGTTTTAACGGCATGTTTAATCCCATCAACACCATTGTACGCCATGCTTCGGTGACCCTATTCACATGGTTTCCAACTCAAGTCGTCCTACTTACACACACATGTGAGTTTACACATACAAGTGGTTAGGTGACCTTTATCCCACAAATATGTTAAACCCACCTCAAACACACAAGTTCCCTAAATGTGGTTAGGTGACCTTTATCCCATAAATAGTTTCCAAGTGATTCGAGTGTTCTATAAAAGGATGGTGTTAAACTTGTTTAAAAGGGATTTTGTTTTCATTAATTCTAGTTATGAAAACATTTTGTACCTTACATTTGCATGCATTCAAATGTGTGGTACATAAGTGAAACCAATTTCCAAGGTTCTTTTAATAAAATCCAATTTTATTGCGAAAACATTAACCTTTAATAAAACCATTTTATGTTACCGAAAGAACCGTTTGCAGCTTGTTAATGTTTCCGAAAGAACCGTTTGCAATTTGAAATTGTTTAACAGTGCATATCCAAATATCACATGAAAAATTGGCCCAAACCGAAACATCCTTGTTGCATCTTCTTTTACAAAATTATATATCCTATATACATTTTCTAGTAAAAGTGAAATGCAACTAATCTATTTATTTTACATACCAAATGAAAATAAATAAATTACATAGCCAATAGGTAGAATAAATACATTTAATTATTACAACCCTTTGAATAATCAAATATAAATCACAACACATCCAAACACAAGGTTTCGGCTAGATTATGAACATCAAGATACATATCCAAATATGTAAGCAAAAATCCAAGAGTTTTCCCCTTGATACACAGATTTTCAGTTAATGTATAAACAAGCCGAATATCATGATTCTTGTCCAAACAACTAAATCATCCAAATGATTAAATTTTTCAATATTACAATATGCATGTAAAGTAGAATCTTGAAAAACAGGGGAAACATAGACCTGAATTTTCGGTCTGTTGGTGAATAACAGCAAGAAACCGAGAATTCAGTCCAGATGAAGCATGTATCCATATAACCGGCTCTAATACCACTGTTGGGTTTTCACAAGTTTATCAGAATCATTTTATCCTTATAAAATGAAAATGCAGCGGAAATGGAATGAAAAACTTGTTACAGTTAATATATATAAACCAATTTATATATCTGTTAAAAACCCGTAATGGATCGAACTCATGCTTACGAACAACCACAGGGTGTTTAGAAATCTACCTCTCGAATGGGACAGAGGAAGAAGATCTTTGATCGGCAGCTTTCAAAGTAGGAAACCTCAAGCTTGTCTACCCCAAGCTTCCAACAAAACACCAGGTTGCTAGGATTTTCTACACTTGAATCAAGTACTGTTCTTGGTTTTCTTCGACCAATCGAGAGAAAAGCAACAAAAACACCAATTTGCACCTTTGTGTGTGTTGTAAGTTATCAGAGAGAGTGGTTAAATGCAATCATATATTGCACGTCCTATGAAACTAAATTTCAGAGTGAGAGAAAAGTGGACGGGACCCATCCCTTTAACCCATCCGTATTTCTCTAATATTCATCCGCATTAGTAAATGCGGATGAACAAACTCTATCCGCATTTGTAAATGCGGAAGAAGAAACTTCATCCGCATTTCCCAAATGTACATCCGTATTTGTAAATACGGATGATCAGTTTCATCAGCATTTCCTTAAATGCTGAGCCGCATTAGTAAATGCAAATGAAGAAATTCCTTAAGCATTTCCATAAATGCACATCCATATTTGTAAATGCGGATGAGGAACATTCATCCGCATTTCCTCAGTAACACATCCGCATTTGTAAATGCGGATGAGTAACAAAGAAATGTGGACAAAAACACTTGTATTGTTTGTTCAACCATTTGAATAACAATAAAAAGTACTCTCTCTCTCTCTAGAATAAATTATCCATATAATTTATTCATAATATTAGTGTAAATATTTATAAACCAATTTCTAAAATACTTTAAGTGTTAATATTTATTTACATGATCATATCATAAAATAAATATTGTGGGTGTTTGTCTAGCTTGTTATTGGGTATGACCCGACTTGGATCATAACGTACTAGCCACATCAATTCAATATGTGTCTTGGGCAGACTGTTCCCAACAATCACCACCTCCATTTCCTCCTACATTTGAAGCTCCTTCACTTGAGTTTTAAACCTCTAAGCTGGAATTTGAAGGCATCTCAGATGTATCAGCTGAATTTGTCATGTTTGTGCTGATAGGATCTTTATTTGCAGGGTTAGTCACCAAAGGAGCTGAAGTAGTAATCTTGCTTGGTCTTCTCAGCTCAAATCTTGGGTCGGGATCTCCTGTTGATATGTTATTTATAGATCCTGAAACATTCTCACAAGACTTGTTAAAACAGTTGGTAACTAAGTCAAGATCAAATAGCCAATCCGGACCAAAACCTTTCACACTAGGAGTGTGCTCATTGAAGGTCACATTGGCTGACTCCTCAACTACTCTAGTTCTGAGATTGTATACTCTATAAGCCTTAGCTTGGGAAGAGTATCCAATAAAGTGTCCATCATCTGACTTCTCATCAAATTTGGCTACTTGATATTTGGTATTCAAGATGGTGCAAGGACATCCAAATGACATAAGGAAACCAATAAATGGTCTCCTTTTATGCCACAGCTCATAAGGAGTCTTACCATGAGTCTTAATCACTAAAACTCTGTTCTGCACATAGCGGGCTGTGTTAACTGTCTCTGCCCAGAAGGTGATGGGCAGTTTAGAGTTAGACAACATGGTTCTTGCAGCTTCAATAAGTGTCCTGTTTCTCCTCTCAGTAACACCATTTTACTGAGGAGTCCTGGGAGCACTATATTGTCTTGTAATACCCTTTTCATCATAAAATGTATCAAGGATTTGGTTCTTAAATTCTATTCCTTGATCACATCTTATGGTCTTGACCTTGTGATCAGATTGATTCTTAATTTTCAAAATGAAGTTCTTCAAGATCTCAGGAGTCTCATCCTTAGTTCTAAAGAAAAAGACCCAAGTGAATCTTGTGAAATCATCTGTGATCACTAAATAATATGAGGTCCTTCCTAAACTTATTACACTGGTGGGCCCAAAAAGATCCATGTGTAATAAGTGTAGGAGAGTAGTTATAGAGTTCTTTTCCTTTGGCTTGTGAGACACTTTGTGTTGCTTCCCTTTCAGGCATGCAACATAATGATCATCACTTATAAACTCTTTCTTTGGCATTCTAGTTACCAAATCATTCTTAATTAATTTATTCATGCTCTTAAAGTTTACATGGCAAATTCTTTTATGCCATAGGAAAGACTCATCACTATTTGCTTTAGATAGAAAGCAAGAAACCTCTCCTGAGAGAGATGTTTTCTGCAAGTCCATCTTGTACATGTTTCCTTTCTTGGGGACTCTGAGCAGGATATGCTCTTGAGGAATAACCACCTCAGGCTTGAGAACAATGCACTCATGCTTAGTAAAGAGCATTTTATGTCTCTGATCACAAAATTAGGATACACTTAGTAGATTGTATCCAAGCTCCTTAACAAAATTTACATTCTCAATGGTGAGCTTACCATTTATGACCATACCCCTTCCAGTGATGTAACCACCAGCATCTCCTCCAAAAGCAACTGGTCCTCCATCAATTTTCTCAAAATTGTGAAGTAAAGAACCATTGCCAGTCATGTGCCTGGAACAGCCACTATCAATGATCCACACATTTTCCTTGGTCTTTAGCTGTTGACGCACAAAAAGAAGTGGTTAGTTACACTTAGAAACCCAAGCCTCATTGGTCTTGGGCTTTTCAAAGTGATCTGAAGACAATGTAACAGTAACAGATCCTATATTCAAGCTTTGAGGATCAATAGTTACTGTTGATGAAGAACTCTCAATCACCAGGTCTTTCTTCATCTTCCACACCATCTTTGGAAGATTGGACTTGACCTTCAACACCTTGGAAGTTTTAATAACTTCTGAAGTTTTGGATACTGGACCCTCAGAAGATCTTGCTTTCACTGCAGCATGCTTTAGTACTTCGGAAGCATTCCTTTCTTCCGAGACCAAAATTTCTTCCGAAGGCAAGTTCTCACTTGTCTTCTTCTTCACTTTGGAGCTTCCGAAGGAAACAGACTTTCCTTCCTAAGCTTGATTTTTCTTCTTCTTCCTAGAAGCTTTTTATTTGACCATGTGGATAGTGCTTTTAGGATTATAGATGCAATCCTTAGCCAGATGAGAAGTACTACCACACATGATGCAGTCCATTTGCTTCTTTCTGGGAGTCTTCTTTTGAGAGCAAGACTGAGTTTGATCATTTTCCATCTCTATTTTCATCTTCACAGATGATGCAACAAGCTTCTTAGGGAGAGGCTTGCTCTTGGAGCTGGATGGTTCAGGCTGTGTAGCAGTGGTACACAGCTGGTCAGTCTTCTTCTTCTTGCTGGAATGGTTTGGAACTAAACTAGAACTCCTGGTACTAGAGTTCATAGTTGAGTCTTCAGCCTTTACTACTTCAAACCCTGCAGAAATGAACACTTGTTTCTGCTTGGAGTCAAAATTGGCCTTGATTTCTTGAGCCTTCTTTGATCTTCTCTTAACTCTTCTGATCAAGTTCTTTCTCTTTGACTTGGTCATTCCAGACTATTTCTTCTTCTCAAGAGAATAGTGACCCTTCTTAGGATGATCTTCTTCACTCTTCTCAGAGTCATCCTTTACTATCTCCTCTTCATCCTCTTCAATAATGGGGTCTATGAGGGGAAGCTCATCTTAACAAGTTCCACACCTTGGAGATCTTATAGACAATAGAGTGTGTGGAGGAGCTATCTCAGTAGATCCCAGTCCTTGCTTATTCTAATAACAAACTTTTGCATGTAGGGATAAGGATATTATGTTCTTGAAGATCTCTTCTTCAAGAACACATTTTTCTGCCCTGGCTTTGCTGATCACAAGCTCAGCCTGGCATTCAGTTAACTTTGAGATGAAATCTTTGATTTGAGTCCTGTAGTTAGTGTGCTCATGCTTAAGAGTTGAAATGGTTTTCTCTAGATCTTCTATCTTAAGTTTATAATCATTTTCAGCTCTTTTAAAATCAGCTTTTAAGATATTTAAGGACTCAAGATCAGATCTCATCTCTAAGTTATAGGACCTGTAACTATTAACTTTAGCAATACATTCAGGTGTACAGAGATGTTCCAATACCTTGGCTTCATCATGATCTGCCATCAATGCTTGGTTTAGAGATGCATCTTCCACCTGAAAGCTCCAGTCAAAGCCTCTTTCTTCAACAGCAACTGCTGCTTGCTGTCTTGACTTCTCATTCTGGTGAGCTCCTTCAGTGTAGTTTGGCCTTGTTTGTGCTTGCCCACCATTTGACCTTGGTGCCTTGCACTCTCTGGCAAAAAGTCCTATTTGGTTGCAATTGTAACACTTCACTTTGCTTTTATCAAGCCCAAACTTTCCACTGGCTGCATTGCTAGGAATTCCTTCCAGTCCTCTTGTAGAACATGTTGTCTCTATGAGTGAGAAGAGCCATCTGCTGGACTATTTCCATATACTCCAGATCATCTAGATGGATACCGTCCAGATCTTTAAGGGTGAAGAGAAAGTTTCCTGAACTTTCATCAGAAGACACAAAAGCTTGTGAAGAACTTGTCTCCTGGAATGGGCTTCTAGGGATGTAGCCTTTCCTTGGTGTCTCCGGAAAGGTGATGAAAGGACCCTTTTGTTATTTGTCTGGGTAGCAGATGAGATGTTGTTGTGGTTCTCTGCAATCCTTTTCAACCACATGAAGGGCTGAACTCTATTGGTTATTGGAGTTACCAGATGGATTTTGCATGTTCATCTCCATCTGGTAGCCACTGAGGATACCATACAACTCTGTGAGAGTAAGGGTCTTGAGGTTCTCAGTCCTCTTGATGACCACATAATAGTATGTCCATTGTCTGGGAAGAGAGGACATGAACTTCCTCATAACATCCTTGTTCTCAAGAGTTACTCCAACATCTGCTAGAGTATCCACAATCTTAACATACCTAAAGTATTGTTGAGTCATGGTTTCACCTGTCTTGAAGGTGAAGTTCTCAAACTACTGCTTCAAGAGGTCTTTCTTGTTTTCTTTTGCATCATCAAACCCCTCATACATCATTTTCAGTGCATCCCAGAGTTGCTTGGCAGTCTTGCATTTCTTGAAGCCTCTATAGATAGAGTTTGAAAGAGCAGTTTAGAGGGTGGTCATGGCTTTCTGATCAATATCAATCTTCTTCCAGTCTTCATCAGAATAATCAGCCACTTCCTTTGGTATCATACTACCACCAGCAGCAGCTGAAGAGATGGATGGTACATGAGGTCCATTGACAACAAACCCCCACATCTTGGAGTCTTAAGACTTGATAAAGCCTTCCATTCTTTGACACCAAGTATCAAAGTCTTCAGGAGTGATCAGTGGGGACTTTGTCATTGTACGGGTTTCCATATCAGCCTTTGTGATAGTTGTCATTTGAGATGTTAAGTGAACTGTGAAACTGAGAGGATTAAAGATAGTGAGATCTTACAATCAAGAGCCTGAAATGCTCTGATACTAATTGCAGGACCGGGTAAGGGTGCCTAACACAATCAGTTTCACAATGAGGAGAGACTTGGAACACTTAACAATTCAAATAGGGAACCGGGTTTGATTATGAGGATACTATGAACACAAGTAAGTAATGAGACAGAACAAGCAACAATAACACAGAAATATGGTTTTCAAGGAGTGTTGTATATTGTCTCAAGTTCTATTACAAGTGTTACAAAGCATATCTAAATTACAAGAACCTGAGACTCTTTATACTACATCCTACAACCGTCAATACTTAGAAGGACAGTTAGAATTGACTAATCTAGACAACAAGATCAATCTAAAGTCAAAAGGTAGATTGTCTTTTGACTAGTGACTATGACATGCCATAGCTCACATCCTTTTCTATTACAAAAAGGTTTACAGGTACAAAAGTATGAAGTTACAGACAAAGACCTTAATCTACAGTTTACAAAAGCATGGACTTTTCACCAACTCATACAAGTTGGTGAGTCTTCAGAGTTGCAGCGAAAAGTGTGTTAGCTTTATGTAAAGTAGATCAGAGAAAGCATGTCTTTCTCTGTCTTCGGAAGAAATCAGTCTTCACAGCAAAAGTGCTTCGGAAGACTTCATATTTGGCTTCGGAAGATTTAGACTTTGGCTTCGGAAGATTTTACACTTAGAGTATTTTCTGATGCAGTGTGTAAAACTTCCGAAGCACTTCTACCTCTGTACGTCCAGTGTATGCATGCAGGAAGACCTTTGGTTGTTTTGGCTTCTTTGGTTGCATCAGTCTTATAATCTTCTGATATTACCTTACACCTGGAACTTTAGAAGCTTGGAGAGGGGGCGGGGTTTAAAGTGACATTTTACAAGGTTTTTAAAAAGCTATAGGATGTGAAATGTAAAGATTGAAAGGAAGACATGTATAAAAACTATATTTAGTAAACTCGTGTATTACACGGGTTGAATAAAAAAATAAAATAAAATAAAATTTATAAATTATAAAATAAGATATGATTGAAATCTTCCTTATTATAAATAAAATAAATTATTTTTTCAAAACAAACATTTTTAAAAATTAAATATTTTTTAAAACTTTCTTATTATAATTCCTACTTTTAATTGTTTTTTGTTTATAAAAATTTTACTTTAGAAATATCAATTTTAAAATATTTTATACTTTTAAAAAGGTTTGACGTTTAAATTTCTTATTTTATAAAAAATTAATTTTTTAGAAATAACATCAATGATCTTTTTCTTAATTTACTAAAAAATTATTTTATTTTAAAAAAATAAATAATATTATAAGTAATTAATATAATTATTTAATAGGATAAAAAAACGGAAAAAAATTGATAAGGATGAATATTATGTTGTCATATTTCTCTTCTAGTTATTATTTTATTAGAGTATGGAGATAAGTACATAAGCATTATATATTTGACCCAAGTCGTTTCCGATTACGTCAAAACATAGACAGACTGGAATTGATACTGACACTCACACAAACATAAGAATGTAAGAAATTATTTTTTAGATAACATGTATAATAGTAACCTGAAACTTTAAAAACCTGAGAGGGTGAAAGTGACATATTATAAAGTTTTAAAAAATAAAAAATCATAAATTAAAATGATGTATGTCATGAGGTTTGAAACCACGACATCTAACACGTAAGACATGGCTTTAACCACTTGCACCAAACACACATTATGTTAGTTTTAAACATACACACACAATAAATCTGGACAAAACGGAAAAAAAAAGAAATAACTCAAAACGTCCGATGGTCATGTGACACGCGACAATGATGATAGCAACCCATCGATTTTGTTAAATGAATAATAGCTTAACGTGATTATGTGTTAATACAACTTATATATAAACCGGCGGTCCTTTTGTTATATAGAAGTCAAAACCACCAAAACTCCAATAGAACCCTTTATAGGGTATTATTTCACCCTCCATCATTCAAGGGTTATGCTTTAGGGTTTAAAGCAGCCGAATTTATCGAATTTGGTTTGCGGAAGACTCCGCCTACAAGTATCGGAGCACACACCCTTCGCCCCTTCAATTTAAGGATTCATCTGCCTGAATTAATCATCCTCAACTCAAGTTTCTAATCTCAAAATTTGTCGAATCGATGGGAGCTGTAGGAGACGAGCATGCTGAGATGGGCGATGTCAGTGATTATGAATTGTCTCATCATGTTCGTGAAGCCCTAAAACATGTTCTTGAGGTTAAAACTTCGCTCTTGTTATTTACCCTTTACTATTGCTATGCTGGCCTTATTATACTTGTAGCAGGCTAATTATTGATGCACCTAGTAGTAGATATAATAAGTCTTGTCTTTTCAATTAATTTTGACGATGAACAAATGTCTGGGTTCTTTTTCGTTTTGTGTAATTAAGGGTTCTCAAGGTGTTTGATTGCTTTGTTTAAAGACTTGGTCATGAATGATTTTGTGTTTAAAGTAAATTACATGTCTTGTTTTTTTTTTTTTAGATGCAGTGAGCTTTAAGTTCACTGAACTATGCATTGTTTGAGCTCATATTAACTTAAATAAAGAACATAAGAACTGATCAATGGCATTTTTTCTAGTAATAGTAATTGCTTTAGGGTAGAATTTCAAAATCACTTTTGTTCCACAAAAATACCCACATCAGACTCGACTGTGGAGGGTAACAACATTTTGAATTCAACTATGATATACTAACTTTTGGTTGAAGGCGCTAACAATACCAAAAATACTGAAAATAGAAGAAAAGGAATTTGGTGTTAAGAAACAGTGAAGTTTTTAACTACAGGACTTGTAGTTTTGTTGTGCACTTACCACGGCACGTGCAAAAATGTAAATAGAACAATGGTGTATTTGAGAGTGTACATAGAACAATGGTGAGAAAATGTAAATAGAACAATGGTCAGTTTTAGTACTGTACTGTTGTGAAATAGGAACAAAAGTTGTTTACATTAACTTACTTCAGTTCTCTTATTGGCACTTTAGCAAGTATGATTGATAGTTTGCAAGATGCAACGAATACAATTGAATAAAAACAATTCGCTTTGTTAGAAAGTTGCAAGCATGCAAGGACAAGGTATGACTTACCAAACTAGAATTATAACCTGTAACACATAACTCTGTCTTTGAGTATAGCATGAAATGTCATGTCTATAGACCGCTTTATAGACAAATATTAGTTTAAAAATGTTATGGTTTATAAAATGAGAAAGAAAATTGGTAACTACATGAAATACAAAAAAAGGACGTATAGGTGCTAAAATGTTCAGGAGATGCCATGTGATGTTGGAAACTGAAACATAGTACTGAGAATATGGCCTTTTGTGCGAAATATACCTGACCTTCCTTTCAGTAATCCTTTTAAAATAGGAACATATTTTGTCAATCTTATATGTTAAAAGAGAGGAAAAAACAAAAATTGTTTTAAATATTCTAGATTTTAGAATACGAGATATTGATGTGGTGTGAGTTGTTCTAGGGTCGTGATAGGGATGAATATGATCAACTCATTGGGAATATGCATCACAACGTGGAGCGCCTACTTCCTGATGATGTGGCAATGCTTGTGGTAAGTGTGTGCTTCTTATTAAATTGAGTATAAACTAGAAATTACAAATTGAAAATTCATATCTGTTATTTGGTATGTTAATAGACAATTCTAAGGGCCTTAACTGGAGCAGTTTCTTACATTGACATTGTGCACCATCGCTCTCTTCTTTCTTCTGTAAGATGATTTTCTTTTAATTTACCATGGTTCATCTTGCTTTAGTTATATGTACGTTAATATAATCTTAACACATGATACTTGCTAGATATGCGGAATGAGCTTGTGGAACTATGGGCCTGATGTGATGGATGCACTAGTGGAGTTAGTTGTAGCCTTGGTATGTTGTGCTTATATCTGTAATTTGTTTGAATAATAAATTCGACAGCTTCTTGCTCTAATTACACTATATCATATCAGGCTACAACAAACGGAAAATATGTTGATTTGTGTTTGGATATGCTCGTAAGCAACTTTATACCACCTTACAATTTTCTGGAGATATTGAAGCAGCCACGTGGTTTAGCAAAAAAAGACCAAGTTCTTATTCGTGTACATTCAGCATTGAAAGGAATTGCTGATTTAGTGCCACTAGCACCTACTAGATTAGAACAAATTGTCAGGGAGAGAGTGCCAAATGTTTTCTCCAAAGAAGCTGTGAGTAACACATACTATGAATTTAATAAGTTTGTTATATATAATCTCAAATGTTGTTGATTTTAATATGTTTGCAGCAAATAGTTGTATATGTGGAGAACATGCTAATGTTGGAGAGTGGTGATATGCATGAGGTCGTTGGTAACTCCATGATATTCGAACTGGTGAATAGGCTGATAGAACTAGATGTGAGTTGTCTTCTAAAGTAGTGTTGTGATTGAAGAGGCATTTACTTATTTTCACTACTATTATTATTATTGTCCTTGTTGTTATTGATGTGATGTAATGTAAATTTATTGATTGTTTGAACCTTTTATAGGTGGAGATAGGATGGGATGATATTTTGCTGGATGATCCAAATAGTAAAGGCATATTTGAGATGGAGCTAGAAGATATGGCACGACCGGTAGATGAAGCGGAGATGGATATGGATGAGGTGACAATTTTGTGGTTGGATAAATTGAATTTTTTTTCTATTTCAAGTTTTAAATTTTTCAGCCTTGTTCTTGATCTGATCTATCCAGCAATCAAAGATTCTTTAGTTGTGCATATTCAGTTACGATAACCAGTCAAAGCGGATTGGATTGTTTTTTTTATATGGTTGACTCTCTGGACAGTTTCTTTGTCTAATACTTTTCTTATTTTCATATTAAAGTTGATTACCAGAGTTATTCTATAAATAATGATCAATTTATTTGACTAAAGCAAATTAGGGGATTGTGTATGCTTTGGTGACTTTTATTTGTTTTGATTCAGTCTCATTTTTGCTAATTTCTTTTAAAGCATGCATGTGTGACCAATTATCAAGGAAAAAAAATGTAGTAATACAAAACATAGCGAGTGAAATAGCTAACTTTTGACAATCTTGAGTTAAGAGTTACTAAGTATATTTTGTTTACTTTCTTTAGCCTCAAAAGGAATATTCTGGTCGAAAAGTTCTTTGGGGAAACGTAGTAGCTCAGAAGCTGGATACATTGATGGATCTCACCTTTGACCATCTTCATTCTTGTTTCAAAAGTGAACGCTTGGGTGAGGTATCTATAATTTTGACCTATTGACTTGAATATTTGATGCATGCTCTATGTTTTTTTGTTTGTATTTAATTTAAAAGATTAATTTTTTGACTTAATTTATGTATAATTTTAATTTTTGATCTTTTGATTTGATAGATGCTCTATGTTATTCTGTTTATGTGTAATTTTAAATATTCATTTAGGTATTCAAGGCACTTCTCCAGTCATTTCAAAGTACCGTGTTGAATGCATACAAGTCAAAATTTGCACAGGTGACCAATTTACCCCCACATCAATATGCTTCTAGCGTTTTTTATTTGTCAATCCATTCTCTTTAAACTATTACATGACATGCACACCTTACTTACCCAAATTTTTTTATTGTAATTGTAGTTTGTTATGTTCTATGCGTGCTCACTTGACCCCAAAGGTTGTGGGAAACAGTTTGTGGAAAGGCTTTTTGAACTATTTAAGAGCACCATTTATCCTCATGATTGGAGGTAATGCTACATTTCATTACTATGATAGTCAAACATAGATTGGGCATTATAACCAAATCAATACGAAAGGGTCAGTTTGGTGTTTTCTTTATGAGTGAAAGGACTTAGTAAGTGGCGTGATGAAGGTTTACATGTACTAAGTTGATTTAAAAAGATATTAGTTGAATCAGTATTTTAATAATATCATTCAATATGTTTGTCTTTTTGTCAACTAAGAAAAAAACAAAAAGGTGTTGGTGAGACAACACCTGTTTCGATATAGGTTGGGCTAATGTGTTGTTGATGCATTTCAGAATGAGTGCTGTTGCTTATCTAGCAAGTTACCTGTCGCGTGCCAAATTTTTGTCCACTGAAGATGTGACTTTACATTTGGGAAGGTATGATTTACTAACATATCTGTTTTTAATTGTTGAAACTATGTTAGTAGAAGATTTTTCTTGTTCTTATAAACCTTCATTGTGACAAGCATCTAATGAGTATGCTATATTATTTCTTGTGTCAGATTGGTGGATTGGTGCTACAAATATTGCAAAAACTGCAGTGGTGAAATTAATCTAAAAAATCATCGAGTTTTTTATGCCGGGTGCCAGGTATGAGATGATCTCTTAGAAACTGAACCACAAGTAGAGAAGATGTAAATATTCAGAATTCATATGGCTAATCTTGAATCTAATATCATTTTATTCAACTTGCAGGCTATGATGTATGTACTTTGTTTTCGTATGAGATCGATTCTGGTCACTACTGAATTCAAACCACAGCTGTTGAATATGCCTTTAGAGCAAATTTTTAAGCATCCCTTGAACCCATTAGAGGTACATTTCAAATCCTCCTACATGTTTATCATCTTATGAACTGTAACGAAACTGTATTGCAACACAGGTGTGCTTACCCTCGATAGTGGAGGAATTCCTGCACCAGGCTAAGGCAGCTGGTCTTTTTAATGGCTCCTCTGTCTTCAATCATCTGCTTGATTCAGACACGTCTCGTGCTTTTGGTGGGTTTCAAAGGCTCGATGTCTTCTTCCCTTTCGATCCATATCTATTGAAGAAGTCTGACAGGTTAATAGTTCATTTGTTACAAATCTGGTGATTGTTATTGAGGATCAATGCTGATAATCTTTTTCATTCAACCTGCAGATTTATCCGACCAAACTTCATATACTGGTCAATGGTGAGAACTACTTATGATGACGAGTATGAGGATGATGCCAGTGTTGACGATGATGGTGATGGTGTTTCAAATATGAACTTTAGTAAAATGTCTATTACACCCGAAGACTCGTTCATGTTAGCAAACCAACAAGATCGAAAAATGCGGATGCCTTCCAGAATCAGACCCTCTACTAGTCCAGAATCCTTGTGATTCCCAGGTAAGGTGGAGGAAATGTCATATCGTTGCAATGGCATTGGTTGTAATATCATCCTTATCCTCGATGTATCTCGATGGGGAAGATCTAAGTCATCAGTAGCAGGGGAGATTCTCAAGTGGTGGGTCGTTTTTTTCTTGCAGTGGCGTTGGTGATTGTAATATTGTTGATAGTTTAATTGTTGCAACAAAAGGTTGGTGGTTAAAATTGTTTTCTTGTGTAAGTGAACCGATCACTAGTGACATATGCATTACATGCTGATATGAGTTTTTGTTAGAGAAAATTAAGTATTTTAATTGAAACAAAGTAAAGTGACACTGCATTGGTACTTTATTCTAAAATTATTTATTATTAATTTATTTTAACTCTTTTATTTAGTATACATTTTTACAAAAATAATCGTTGTTACGTAATTGTTATCGTCTAAAAGAGGAATAACTTTACTTTTTGATCTATCCACCGACACCCTTTTTATTCTTATATTCATTAAGACCTATTTCAAATAAGTATATACGAATCTGATTCCAAGAGAGACGGTGTGAATATGATAGAATTTGTAACGTTATGTTTTATGGGACTTGACCAGCATCCTTAGTCGCTTTCTATTTTTCTTTTACCATGGTCATGTGTAAGAGAGGGGGCTTTGTATTGAGTTAATTCTCATTTTTGTCTATGAGGTTTAGTGTTTTTCGGCATTTTCATACAAAAATTTGTATTTTCCCTTTTTGTCCTTCACATTCTAAAAACTTGTCATTTTCATATATTTCTGTTAAAGTTGTTTGTTTTACGTGTTAAGTAGACATTAACTTTAAATATTGAAAGCAATTGAATAATGTTTGAATGTTCGGAGCAATTGAACAATGTTTATTTAGGTTTTTTTTCTTAGTGAGGTGTAAAAGTACATAAATATCCCTCACATGAGGTGCATGTGATAGCTATTTAACAGGTAAAATAAACGGGTTAACGAAAATGGATGAAAATGACAAGTTTTTTAAATGTCAGGGACATAGGAGATACCTCAGGAGGAAAACGACAATTTAGCTTTTTTCTTAACTAACACTCGGTATGCAGTCAACCCTTCCTATAGAAGTTAAATACGTCAAGTATTAGTATTATAGGTTTGCATTTGGAGAATATATAAACTGGAGAAGTCACTGACGTCCCCTCTCACTGTGTTGGCCATTTATTTGTCTCTTAGACCCTAGTCTTTTTCTTTCACAATGCATGTTCTTATCCACTCTCTCTTCCCTCTCTAGTCTTTTTCAGTTGTGACCCGCCATAAAAGATCTTCGCATTGGGTACGTATATTATTAGATAAACAAAAATTACAAACTTAAATCATTTAGTTTTTATCAGTTGTTTATAATTTTAAAATCTTATACATCTTAAATACACGAATGTGTATGCTTATGTATATAAAAACACTCATTAAACTAATTTCTTTTTTTTCCTTTTGTAGATTTTAATCGTTTAAGCACATATATAGGTCATTAATAGCTAATATGAACTACATGTGCAGCTTAAAAACATAACAAAATTTGTTCCTAGTACAATCTTTAGCCTTTCTTTGTAAGATTTTGAGAACTATCGCTCGATCCCTATTAGGGGGGTAGTGATACTGCTATTAAAGAAGGAGATCTTGTCAAGCGCACTGGCTCCTAGCCGCACACCGCCTACCTTCAAGTTTTAGGAGAGACGAATAAAAAGGTATTTCTATCATTATTTATTTTAAAAATCATTAAGATTTATAAGAGAAATGATTCATTTTGTTATCTATCCTTGCAATAACTAATGTTTGGCATATATCACTCATACACACACATACATTTGTGTGTGTGTGTATGTACGTATCTATGTGTATGTGTGCATGTGTGACGTATGCACGTATGTACGTATGTATGTGTGTATGTACGTATGTGTGTGCGTGTGTATGTATGTATGTATGTATGTATGCACATGCGCACGTATGTAGATACGTAGGTAGGGATGTGTGTACGTATACGCGTAAGCGCATGTATGCATGTGTGTATTATGTGTGTGTATATGTATATGGACATAGGTACACAGGTATGTATGTACGTCTCGTAAGTATGTACTTGTACATGTATGTATTCAAAAGCAAAGAATCATTTATAAACATTAATTTAGTTTATTAGTGGATGAGATTGAAAGAGATAGAAAATGTAATATTAATTTAATTATATTAGTGTTAATTAATTAAAAGATAAAGACTTAATTACACGATGGTCCTTGTGATATGCTCTAATTTCACTTTTGATCCTTAGCTTTCAGAAATTACAAGGTTGGTTCAAAACTTTATACAAACATAAAGCTAATGGTCCGTAAATTGAATGGATGTTAAGTTTTTCTGTTAAGTGTCTGTTAATTGATTAAATTACCACTTAGGTATATGAATATATTAAAATTAGTTGTGGGTCCCTCTTAACCCAACCTATCATTCACCTCCTGTATTTGTCTTCGCTAACCGCTACCACCGCCCTTTAAGGCCGCCGCCGCCACCACCACCACCCTTTCAGGCCACCACCACGACCCTCAAAACCCCAAATAGAAGCCCTTGAGCAGTAGTTTACCAACCAAACCAAGCGCCACCACCACAGGGACTTCAACTACCTTCGCAAACCGTGACCGCCACATAAAACCATCACCATCGGAAATATCGTTGGTCCAAAAGAAACATAACTGCTGCGATGATGGTGGTGATGGCGATGAACAGGTACGTGGCGGGTTTCAATAATTCTCTCGTAGGTGGTGGTCGACGAGGAGTTGGGAAAAACGAATGGTAGGCCATGGTGTTTTCGGTTTAAAGTGGTCAGCGGTGGTTGTCTCTTGCTGGCTTTTGAGGTGTGGCCGGCGTTTGAGGTCTGGTCGGAACATAAGGGTGATCAGCGGCGGTTGGTTTTCTTAGGTAAGTGGAGCCCACCTTGTTTGATTTCCAACGGTTTTATTTTATTATATACCAATTACAATTTAATTTTTTAATTTTTTAATGGGTAGTTTTTTGACTTAAAAAATAAAATCAGAGCATACCACTGAGACCATCCGTGTAATTAAGTCAAAAATAAATTAGTAAAAACTTGCATTTCTCTCTCGTTTATCATATCTCATCTCTCCGCTCTCATCTCTCCTATAATAGAAGTTACGGCACATTATATTTACACTTATATAAATATAACTCATATACATAGGTGAGTGATAAAATGAGAACTTACTTATTTTGTGAGAACTCTAGTAACCAATGTGAGTCACACATTCTAAAGGGAAAAATGGCAAATAATAAAAACATAATAAAAATTTTGTAAAACAAAAAATAGCATAAAAATAAAAAAGTAAAAAGACAAAAATGTTTCCTGTTTCATAAAAAAAATTATAAAAATAAAAAAGCTCATCTTTTTTACGAATGTCATTTATTACACATGTGTAAAACAAGATTTACACGTGTGTATAACTAGATTTATGCATGTGTAATGACTAATTTACACATGTGTAAATAACGGGTGGACGATATTTTTTTAAAAAAAGTATATCAATATGATACTCGTTGTATACTACTGAAAAAGTATATCAATATGGTATACATTGTATACTGTGATATTTTTAAAAAAAGTATAAAAAATACTGAAATTAATGCTGAAATTTTTTTAAAAAAATAATGTCGTGAACGTTTTAAAAAAAAAAGGTATACTATGTGAAATGAGCTATATAAAGAATGAAAATAACTGTGTGAAATGAGCTATATAATTTTTTTAAGAGTCGATTACGTAACTGGTCCCTGTGGTAAGGTCATTTTTCAAGTTAGTCCCCAAGTATGGTTTATTACAAGATAGCTCATTAAGTATGATAATTTATAACAAAATGGCCCCAAAATGGATGAGCGTTAACTTTTCTGTTAAAAAAATTTTGAAATGACCAAAATACCCTTGATACAAATTAAAAAACCAAATCCACATTGTCTTCTTCCCCACTTCTCCGGTCACCACCCCACTACCTCCGGTCACCACCCAACTAACACTGATGACCCCACCCTACTTGACTTCCCGAGTTTTTTCTCACCATCCACCCTGCCCTTAGGATCACCACACCACTAAACCCTCGTGAACCACCCCAATCCCCCGCAACAAATCAAATTTGTGTGAATGCTCACTAGAGTGGTGGAGGTCATCGGAGTGAGAGGCTATAAAGACCAAGCAGCGGCGGCGACGGTTGCCAGCTGGACATGGAGGTCAACACCTGATTATCGAAGAGGATGATTGGTTCCCGGTTGCCGATGTGTGGTGGAGGCTATGAAGATAATGAGTGACCTGGGGTTTCAATGATGTTCGATGTGTGGTGAAAGGTGTTAGCGGTGGTGGGTGGTTGTGGTAGCAGTGGAATGGAGTTTTTGAGAAATGAAAGTTTAGATGGGTAATATAATTTATATTTTTAATATTATTGCCTTTTAGCAAGGAGTATAATGGTCATTTTGCACATGTTTAATGGAAAAAGTTAACTTCCATCCAACTCGGTGGCCATTTTGTTATAAGTTGCCATACTTAATGAGCTATCTTGTAATAAACCATACCTGAGGACTAAACTTGAAAAACGACCTTACCACAAGGACCATTTATGTAGTTAACTCTTTTTTTTAAATATGTGCAAATCAATTAGAGAAAAATAGTTATTTATTGATGCCTAAGATTATATTAAATAGTTCCTTTAACAATTTTACATGTGTAAATCAACTATATACACATATGTAA
Organism: Flaveria sonorensis; assembly: GCA_025506505.1. Classification (NCBI taxonomy): domain Eukaryota; kingdom Viridiplantae; phylum Streptophyta; class Magnoliopsida; order Asterales; family Asteraceae; genus Flaveria; species Flaveria sonorensis. The sequence goes on along the minus strand of CM046425.1, from coordinate 35,429,215 downwards.
GTCCCTAACACATGTGTAAAACAACTATTTACACATATGTAAATCTCCAACACATGTGTAAAACAACTATTTACACATATGTTACCAAACGAATCAAAACATGTAATTTGTCACATAAAATATTGATTCAACCCTCTAAAAAATAAAACACCGCTTTCACCTCTGTTTCCTAATTGAATGTCACAATCATAAAATGAATAATATCCCCACGTAATCTAGCATTGTTGTTGCCTATCTAACACCGCTTTCATCAAATCATCCACTATTGTAACTACCACAACAATTGATCTAAAAGGTGATGTTGTTGTTGCGATTTATGATTTTATTTTATTTGAAAGTTCACATAAAGGGGAAGAAGATAGAGAGAGACTTCAAGGGAGGGAGAGTGGAAGAACGAGGGACGATGGTTGGGGTTGTGGTTGGTGAGAAAGGGATGATGAACGGTAGTGTTTAGAGGAGACGTCGACAGACATAAAGGAGTGGAGAAAGGCAAGGGATGTAGAAAGGAATAAGGAGGCATTAGTGGTGGTAGGAGAGTAGAGGCATTGGATTTTTTTAATAGATATTCACAATTAGAAGAAAATTCCCTAATTAGGAGGAGTAAATTAAGGAGTTTAAAATTATAATTAAAGTCAATTTACCTTTATACCCTTTTTATTATAAAAACATTAAATAAAGTTTATTCAAATTAATGGCTAATATTGGTTCTCGTGGTTTTGACAATCTTTAGATTTCTAAAAAGATATTGTCCCTATGTATGTATGTTTGTCTATGTATATATATATAGAGAGGATCATTTTAAAACTCTAAAATATCTTTAGAACAACAGGAAGTTATTTGAACCCTTTGATTATTTGATATTTGTGTAAATAGATAAAACAATATACTATTTTATGGCAAAGGGTCGAAGCATCTAATACTACTTCATGGTGGAGGTCGAAAGTAAGGCCCTCTGAATGGTATTCTAGGCAAATGTTTTCCTAAATTGAAAATTTTGGTTAAAGATGTCAAGAGACGATCCATTTGAAAAATTGTATTTAAAAGTTAGGGAGAATTTCATATATATCCTTATAAATTTAAGAAATATCACATATATCCAATTTAAACTTAAAATATCATATATATCCTTAAAAACTATTTGAAATATCAAATATATCCATTTCATTATGAAACATTAATAAAGGTCTATTTTACCCTTTATAAATGTTTAAAATTTTATACATGTCAAAGAATTAATTCAAGTAACAAGAAGGTATGAGAACCATTATGATTAGATTTTCTAATTTACCGCAACGATCAAATGTACAAGAATTAATAAAATGTACAAGAATTAAATCATGAGATTTTAAAAAACGAGCACTTTGTGAAGTCATACAAATGTTTTTTTTTATGGAGTTAGTGTTTGAGTTTCAAGATTTGGTATTTGCGATTAAGAAGATCACTAATATTTCTATAAAAAAATTTATTCCACAAAGAAGTTTATGAGACGTTAATAAAAACTAGAAATAAGTTTAAATTTCAAATACTTAGCAGGGGCAAGATGATAATATATTAAAGATTCATTTAAATTGGATATATATGATATTTTAAATTTGAAAGGGATAAATATGATATTTTTTAAGTTTGTAAGATATGAAATTCTCCCTAAAAGGTAAAATGTATATTTTATTTTTTAGAAGATTTTTTATTATTTCTATTTTGATTTTGTTACTCAAGATTTAATTTGTGTATAAAGCAACCAAAGATGTCAAACTATCATCCATTTGCTATGCCACTAACTTGAGCAATGAGACGAACAATAATTCTTTTGATCCATATGTTATATGTTGGTGATTACATATTGGTAATGTTAGTAAAATGGGAAACTCTACATATATATTTCATACAAGTATATAATAATAAGTTATGCTTATAAATGTCAAAAACCACAGCTTGCGTAACTCCATATTATTTATAAGCGTTTATGCTAATTGATGTGAAAAATCATAACATCAGCTCCACATATTTATAAACCTTTTAAAACTGTAAATTTATTAATCATAAATAGTTAATAGTTTCTGATCATATATTAATCGAAAGAAATTATTTTACGAATGGTTTTGGTAGTTAAATACTAAATAGCATTTTTAACTTGAAGGTTTTGAAGCTGGTTGATTTCTTTTGGTTAACTCGTTTTAAAGTTATTGGAATAAATATTTGCTAAAGTTGGTGTTTCCCTTTTTTTTAAATAAGAAATCAATTAATCAAGAGATATTTCTAAACAAGTTGAGGTGGGATAGTTATAATCTTTAACGTTATAAGATGGTGGCAAAACGAGCTTCATAAGTTATAGCTATATTTGTTTTATTGAACATTACTATCATAATATTATCATTTTTATAATTATACTTTTCATTGTCAATTTATTACATAATCATTTGTAAATATGTAATATTTAATGGATACAAATCCATATATAATATGTCTAGTAGATTTTGTTACAAGATTAAGAACATTATATATTATATAACTTGTTTTATATAATGATATGGTATGACGTTAAAACCACATATTTTTGTTAGAATTATATGTCTTATAGGACGTATTGTATTAAGCAAATAATAGACCAAATATGTTTTATTATCACTCTCGTGAAGGATTATAAATACTTTTTGCTTATAGAACTTAATTGGAATAACTTAAGCCCAATACAAGACACCAAAGTGTCTTACTCCTTAAAGCCCATTATATATTTATAAAAGGTCGTAAGATTTGGAGCGGATATATTTTAATGAACCGGTCATATGACCTCCCACTTTGTTTAAATTAAAGATATGACACTTCAAGTGTCCAACTCCCTATATTTTAATGGACCGGTCATATGACCTCTCACTTCAAGTGTCTTACATATATGGTTGTAAGATTTTGGAAACTCGATCACAATTCCTTCTCTATTGATATTATGTATTGAAAAAAGGATTTATAAGCAAAGGTTGAATAAAACAATTTCAATTATCAAACATCATGTATGCTCATAGAAGCATTATTAAAAGCGTATGCAAGGTTTGAAACATACATTATTAAAGTCTTGTGGAACTAATCCATTATATGAAAGTGAATGTGATTATATCATAATCGTTGTTAATTCATGATCATGTACATGTTTGAGGAAATTCTAATGATGTTAGTTATGAAATTGATCATAGCAAATGACACATTAATAGTGATTATATGAGAACAAGATATGAAAAAACTTTTTGAAATAATAATATATTATTCCCTTTTACTGTCACGTATGAAACAAAAATGGGTGTACTAAAATATATATAATCATAAACTAGAAGATTATGAATCATGATTATTGGCATGACCGATTAAACCATCCTGAGTTAATAGTGATGTGACATGTATTGAAGAACTGAGAGATTTTACAAATTGATGACTGTAAGAATTACACTTAAAGGCTGATGCAACCAAAGAGCTCTTAGCATGCACAAGTGAAGTACAAGAAAGTTACTTTGGAAGATTTGATACAACTCAATGAATTACACTAAGTATCAAATCTTCCGAAGCCAAAAGACCACTTCTTCCGAAGCCAAAGATGAAGTCTTTCGAAGTTTCAAGACAAAGTCTTCCGAAGCCAAGGAACTAAATTCTTCCAAAGACAGAGAAGACATGCTTTCTCTGACTTACTTTTGACAAAAACTGAACCACTTTTCGCTGCCATCTCTGAAGACTCAGCAACTTATACGAGTTAGTAAAACATCCATACTTTTGTCAACTGTACAACATAGTCGTAGAGTCTGTAACTTTCTACTCTTGTACTTTTAACCTTTTTGTAATGTATTAGGATGTGAGCTATGGCATGTCATAGTCACCGGTCAAAAAAGAATTTGCCTTTTGACTCTATATTGATCTTGTTGTCTAGATTAGTGTTTCCAGCTGGCCTTCAAAGTATGACCGACTTTAGGATGTAGCATAAAGTATCTCAAGTACTTGTTATTTGATTCCAAGCTTTGTGACACTTTGTAAAAGAAACTTGAGAGCAATATATACTATTCTTGAAAACCATAGTATTGTTCTAATCTTTTACTTGTGTTATTTGTTTCACCATTAAACCGATTCTCTATTTGATCTGCTAAGTGTGGTAGCTCTCTCCAAACATTATGAAACTGTTGCATTGACCTCCCTGTCTCGATCTTGCAATTGGTATCAGAGCTTTTTAGACTCTTGATTGTAAGATCTCACCATCTTAAATCCCTTCAGTTTCACAATACACTTACCAGCTTAAATGGCAGCTCTCTCAAAAGCTGATATGGAAACCGGTAGCATGACAAAGTCTTCACTGATCACTCCTGATGACTTGACACTTGGTGCCAATGTATGGAAGGGTTCATCAAGTCTCAAGACAGCAAGATATGGAGAACTGTTGTCACATGACCTCACATCCTAAGCACCACTTCAGCTACTGCTGGTGGTAGGATGATACCAAAGGAAGTGGCTAACTATTCTGAAGAAAATTGGAAGAAGATAGACGTAGATCAGAAGGCCATACCCGCTCTTCAACTGCTCTTCCTAACTCTATATATAGAGGCTTCAAGAAGTGTAAAACTGCTAAGCAACTTTAGGATGCACTGAAGCTCATATATGAGGGGTTTGATGAGGCTAAAGACTCATGAAGCAGCAGTTTGAGAACTTCACCTACAAGATAGGTGAAACTATGACTCAACAATACTTTAGGTATGTTGAGATTGTGGACACCTTAATGGATGTTGGAGTCAAGCTTAAGAATAGGGACATTATGTGTCACACCCTCAAAATCCGCGTGCGGGGTTTTACCGCGAGGCGCGTGACATACCAGGATCTCAATCATTAGTTACCAAGAACGACTCTATATGATTAATAAACAAAACCAGAGTTAACGTTTAAAATACCGCGAAAGCGTTTTTAAAACCAGAAAACCCAAAACAAGTAGTATGTAAAGAGAATGCGCAAAACATACGCGCCCCAAACACAATTATTTAATATGAAAATAATCCCAAATTTGTAAACAAGGCAAATGTAGACAACTCAACAATGCTGACGTGCGTGCTCCTAGGCAACTGGCAACCTTAACCTGAGAATAGCATACTAAACAAGTCAACACATGGTTGGTGAGTTCAAGAGTTTGCGTTAATAGGTAAACCGATAAACAGTTTTCAAATCATACGTAGTGTATTGCAATAGATAGCTAGTATATTAACATAAAAATATTAATCATAGTGATTTCGCGATTGAAGCTGACTGTGATAGTTTGTGCCTCCCTTCACGACTTACCAGGTCGTGACGAATATATGTTAGGACAAAATTGCACCCGTATGACCTCGAGTCACACAGGTGGGGCTCGTCAGACCCAGTAGTACTACCCAAAATTTCCCCGCTAGTCAATATTAACAATCCAAAAGTGTGAGGACTTTCCATGGGAAACAGCACTATATCAATATTATACACACTCATATATAAAAGCGTTTGTGATCAACAGTATGCTATCTCCCCCAAAAGAGATTATGTAAAATGAGTGGGGCAAGAACTCACCTGGTGTGTAAAGATAATGACTAAAGAGAACTGGTGATAGGTGCAAAGACAACCCTTCAAAGGTTACCTAGAATACAAGAGTACATAAGCACGTGCACACAGAATCAACATGAAACCCTAAGTGCTCTACAAACCAAGGAACTCAAGGTTTTTGAAAGACAAGACACGTTGACCCAGTTGACCCGTTTGACCCGTTGGTGACATTATAGGTGATAATTCGTTAATACTAACACAACAGCATATCATACATGATCAACATACAACTTGATTACATATAGCACTTCATTAACCACATATACTACCTAGATCATCATACAACTAGATATCATACAAGTCATGTGAATCTCAACTATTATCATGCTCATAACATCTAAAATGTTCATTCTTAATCAACCATCAATCCACAAAAGTCCTAGCTTACCTATATGACTCATACCATGATTTTTCCACAAACAGGCCAAAACAGGTAACAAACCAAATCAACATTCATATAACCTAAACAACACATTTAATCACCTTAGAAACCATCCATGAACACACTAGCATGGTCCTAATATCCCAAACATGCTCAAATCATCCAATTCTAGGATTTGCACAAATAAAGTTTCCCTTTTGGGAAAGTACATCCCAATTTCATCAAACACCCAAGAAATTCATGGATTCATCATTTACATACGAATTCAAGTCCATGACAACATCTAAACATGATCAACAACACCTAATCATCATGATTCATCAACATTCAACACCAAAAGTTACTATTTTTAGCAATGTATGAACTATAAGACATCTTCTTGATTTTAAATTGTTCATATCATCAACCTATCATCTAATCATCATCACAAACACATCCATAACATTCATACATCATCAAATCATCAATTCATGCAAAATAAAGTTACTATTCTTAGTAACCTATGAACCATGAATCAAAATCGAAGCTTTCTTGCAAAATCGACGTTAACCAATATGCACACAACCTAACTAGCATCATTACAACATCAAACAACCAACATTCAACATCCAATTTGATCAAAATTGCATCAAACTTTCGGCTAAGGGTTCATCACCCGAAAGAACAACCAAAATCCAATCTTTATGCATACTTGACGTTAAATAACATGTAATCCATCTAGTAAACACATTAACATCAACAACTAAGCATCAATCGACCATCAATTGCAGATTTCGAATGGAACTTTTGGCCAACATGAAGAATCATCAAAAACATGTAAAAATCTAACCTTTAAATGTGTAATAGTTTGCAATTGAAGGTTCTAACGTGTTCTATCACTTGAAATCGATCAAATCCAAGGGTGATTGCTTGTTCTTGGGCTGAATTCGAAGAGGAGAGGGAGAGGGAGTGCAGGTCGCGGCCGATGGGGCTATTAGGGTTAGAGTTTTGTGTTTTAATCAATTTTAATTTTGCATAATTACCCTTTAAACCCTTGCATTTTGTATTTTATAAAAATTAGACTTTTAAATACTCTTTTAAAGCGTTTTTAACTAGAATAATAAGCATATAAACTAACAATAATAATCATATGCATTATCTTCACTAGATACAAAACATACGGATTAAACACACACGTTTCCACGTTACGCGATAAAATTCACAAATAATATTTAAATCACGTAAACCCATAAGCACAACTTAATAATCAACATAGAAATTATTTGTTTCACATTATTAATTATTATTAAGTCACCAACGTTCAACGACAACTAGTGTGTGCTCCCGACACGTGTATGCAAGACTTAACGGAACTAACGGAGTTTGGTAACGGAAAATTACCGGATGTCACATTATCCCCATGTTGAAAGAATTTTCGTCCCGAAAATTGCGTTACATGGTGAGTGATCCATCACTGGTCTACTGCATTGACACAAGGAAATCAAAATCGTGTGAGTTTTGGATGAGTTGTCATATTATGAGAAAGTTCACGTTCTCTCTTCCCAGACAATGGACATTATGTGGCCTTAAAAGAACTGAGAACCTCTCCACTCTTACTCTCACAGAGTTGTACGGTATCCTCAGCGGTTACCAGATGGAGATGAAAACGCAAAATCCATCAAGTAGCTCTTCCAGCAATCAACAGAGTTCAGCCCTCCATATGGTTGAAAGGGACAGTAGAGAACCACAATATTATCTCATCTGCTTCCCTGATAACTCACAAAAGGGTCCTTTCATCACCTTCCTTGAGACACCAAGGGAGAGCTACATCCAAGTAAGCCCATTCCAAGAGACAAGCTTATCACAAGCCTTTGTGTCTGCTGATGAAAGTTATGGTAAATTTCTCTTCACTCTTAAAGACTTGGATTGCATCCATCCAGATGATCTGGAATACATGGAGATAGTCCAGCAAATGACTCTTCTCACTCATAGAGCCAAGAAATTCTACAAGAGAACAGGAAGAAAGTTTCCAAGCAATATGACCAGAAAGTTTGGCCTGGAAAAAAGCAAGGTGAAGTGTTACAACTGTAACCAAATAGGACACTTTGATAGGGAATGTAAGGACAAATGGTGGCCAAGCTCAACCCAGACCAAACTACACTGATGAAGCTCCTAGATCAGAGAAGCCAAGCCAACCAAAATAACAAGCTGATGTTTCAGTTGAAGAAGAAGGCTTTGACTAAAGCTTTCAGGTTGAAGATGTTTCTCCCATCTAAGCATTGATGGCTGACCATGAAGAAACCAAGGTATTAGAACATCTGTGTACACCTGAATGTATTGCTAAAGTTAACATGTATAGGTCCCACGACTTAGAAGTGAGATCTGATCTTAAGTCCTTGAATATTTTAAAAGCCGATTAAAAGAGCAGAAAATGATTATAAACTTAAAATAGAAGATTTAGAGAAAACAATTTCTACTCTTAAGCATGAGCACACATACCATAGGACTCAAATCAAAGATCTCATAACCAAGTTAACTGAATGCCAGGCTGAGCTTGTGATCAGTAAAGCCAAGGTAAAAAAATGTGTTCTTGAAGAGGAAACCTTCAAGAACATAATATCCTCATCCTTGCATGCAAAGATTTGTTATCAGAACAGGCAGGAACTTGGTTCAAGTGAGATAGATCCTCCACACACACTACTATCTGTAAGATCTCTAAGGTATGGAACTTGTTAAGATGAGCTACCCCCTATTGATCCTATCCAAGAAGAGGATGAATATGAAGAGGAGATAGTAAAGGATGAACTTGAAGTGAGTGAGAAGGGTTATCCTAAGAAGGGTCACTACTCTCCTGGAGAAAAGAAAGAATCAGGATTGACCAAGTCTGCAAGGAAGAACTTGATTAGGGTAGCCAAGAGAAAATCAAAGACAGCCCAAGAGATCAAGGCCACTTTCAACTCCAAGAAAAAATAAGTTTTTATCTCTGCTGGGTTTGAAGTGATTAAGACTAAAGACTCAACTATGGACTCTAGTACTAGGAGTCCTAGTTCATGTTCAAATCATCTTGGTCAATAAAAGAAGGTTAATAAAATGTGCACCACTACTGCACAGCCTGAACCATCCAGTTTCAAGAGCAAGCCTCACCCTAAGAAGCCTGCTACATCATCTGTGAAGATGAAGAAGGAAGTGGAAAGAGATCTAGCTCAGCCTTCTACTCAAAAGAAACCTCTCAGAAGTATACAATTTGAATGTATCATGTGTGGTGGTACCTCTCATTTTGCTAAGGATTGCATGTATAATCCTAAGAGTACCATTAATATGGTCAAGAAGAAAACTTCTGAGAAGAAGAAGAAGAAGATTAATTCAGAAGGAAAAACTTTTCCTCTCGAAAGCTCCAAAGTGAAGAAGAAGATAGGTGAAAAATTACCTTTGGAAGAAATTTTGGTCTCGAAAGAAAGGGATGCTTCTAAAGTACTGAAGTCTGCTGCAGTAGATGCAAAAGCTTTTGAAGGTCCAGTCTCTAAAACTTCCAAAGTCATAAAAACTTTCGAAGTCTTGAAGGCCAAGTCTACTCTTCCAAAGATGGTGTGGAAGATAAAGGAAGGCCATATGACTGAAAGTTATTCATCAACAACAACAAATGATCCTCAGAGTTTACATATAGGATCAATAACTATTGAACTATCTTCAGTTGACCTTGATAAGCCCAAGACCAATGAGGCTTGGTTACATCACTGGAAGGGACAGGGTCACAAATGGTAAGCTTAGCATTAAAAAGGTAAACTATGTTAAGGAGCTTGGATACAATCTCATGAGTGTATCCCAATTTCGTGATCAGAGTCATAACATGCTCTTAACTGAGCATGAGTGCATTGTTCTCAAACACGGGGTGGTCATTCCTCAAGAGCATGTACTTCTTAGACCCCCAGGAAAGGGAACATGTACAAGATGGATTTGCAGGAAACCTACCCATTTGGAGAAGCTTTTGTTTTCTGTCTAAAGCCAATAGTGATGAATCTTTTGTTTGGCATAAAAGAATATGCATGTGAACTTTAAAAACATAAATAAACTGATTAAGAATGATTTGGTAACTGGAGTGCTAAAGAAAGAGTTTACAAGTTATGATCATTGTTTTGCATGTCTGAAAGGGAAGCAACACAAAGTGTCTCACAAGCCAAAGGAAAAGAACTTCATCACTACTCCCCTAAACTTATTATATATGGATCTCTTTGTAACACTTTGTAAAAGAAACTTGAGAGAAATATACAACATTCTTGAAAACCATATTATTGTTCTGATCTTTTACTTTTGTTCTTTGTTTCACCACTAAACCGATCCCTATTTGATCTGCTAAGTGTGGTAGCTCTCTCCAAACATTGTGAAACTATTGCATTGACCTCTCTGCCTCGGTCCTGCAATGACTATACATGTAATGTTTGCTCTTAGATGGAATTATTATGTATTAAATAAAGTAGGGTGTGAATCCCAAAATATCATAACATGTATACCATTTAGTGTTTTAAACAGTTGCATCATCTAAATGGGTATTAAATTTGAAGCTTGAAGTATGCGTCAGTTGTGACTTAGCTAATGAGATAGCAAGCATATATGCCCGATTATCACTTATTTTGGTAATAATGGTGAACATAATTCGTAATTTATTATGATTATTGAAATAAGTGGTGAACTTCATTAAGTACTGATGTGTGTAAACGTATATAGATTTTTAGTAAGGATTTTTCACACAATTGAGATTTAATTTAAGAAACAATTATCACTATAAACAAACTACACACAATAGCCAAGTGCATCTACGAATAGTAGTATAGCTTTAGAAAAGAACCATGTATCAATCCATGGACACAATGATTGCCAATACTAAACTATCATCACTATCTAACCAATCAATTGAGTTTAGATTTGTGAATTTAAAATTAAGTAAAGTAATTAAAAAGTTAAACTAACAAAGCAAAGAAAATGAAGATGAAGATACACCATCAATAAAAGATATCATTTGGACTTCAACTCCACTTAGCATAGCATAAAAACTAGCACAAACTAGAGGTGAGATCATTTTTTACACATAATACATGGAAGTAGCTTAAACCCCTTCAAGGGTAGCTAAGAATATACATCTTCGTAAAGCTAGTACGATAAACACACAATAGCCACCTAAAGTCAGCAATGACAAACGAATGATATAATTATGTAATTATGATAGATGAATTAAACTCCCGTCAAGGTTATTTAACTCCACAAATCTTTGGAAAGCCAACAAGATAAACACGTGATAACCACCTCAATTGGTATAAAATAGACAAAACTACAATTACTCTTCAACTCATAAACACCATACCACGACTACAAAACAATTCATAACCAATGACAAGAGAGATTCATGACATACATCATGGTTTTTTCAAACATAAGCATAAGGATGCACAT